>OU015527.1:40860435-41482685 GCA_907165065.1 Caprimulgus europaeus | reverse complement strand
CAGCCCTTGCCAACTTAAGCCCGTGTCACCAAAGCCTTCTCTGGAGGCTAAGCCGGGAAGATCGCGGCTAAACAAGAAGACGGGTGTGTGTAATGTAGCGACAATCCTGCAAACGGAGCGAGAGAGGTGACAGTCACCCTGCTCCAGAAAAGCCACGACCATCCTCCTGAGGGAGTTTTGCCTGTGAACCGAGAGCGAGTGTAATGTGTGAGGAGAAGTAACTTCCCGGGAGCAATAAAACTTCGTAGTGACTTTTCCGGTTGACAAAAGGCTGAAAAACTATGTTGGCACGTGGAGAGGTATACAGCTATAACTAGAGTGACCCAGGGTGGCTGCCAGCAGCGTGTCATTTGTAAATCGTTACCACCTGAAACCCGAACTGGTCTGGTTAATGTCAGAGCGACCACCTGAGATGTCTTTCTTTGAGTAATTGCCTTAGAGGCTTCAAGAAAGAGGGCTTGCTTTCACAAACACCTGGACGGACCACAGTCCTGGGGTCATGCCGCCCAATAAACGCGCATACCAAGCGATTAGCAGCTAGCCCCTTCATGCAAGTACTTTTCCGACAGCTTGGGAAGGGCTCCCTTTAAACGCGGGCTTGCTCCGACACCCTCTTGCCTAGCATAAGTCCCACCTCGGAGGCCAACGGGAGCGGAAGGGACAGGGCTGGCGGCAGTGCAGACCCGGGCTTTCCGCAGCGGTGCCCGGCAGAGGATGGTGCCCGGCAGAGGATGGTGCCCAGCGAACGGCCGTGCCGCTCCCGGCCGGCACCGCCCGGGATCCGCTCCCAGCCGCCCCACGCCTCATCCCGGGGAAACAGTGAGGTACCGCTGCCCCTGCGAGCGGCCGCTTTTGTGAAGGGATCCAAGAACAGGTGCGAACATCGCATTTCGGGTCTCACCGAACTGTGGGGCTGGTTCGGTTCTTCTGCGAAAAATAAAATCCTCCTGCAACGGAGATGGAGAGGGCTGGTCTGCGAAAGGGCCAGGCTAAACCCGCACCTGTGCCATATAGAGGGGAAAACGCTGAGTTATTAACCGGCGAGATGAGGCAGGCAATGACTTTCAGATACAGGATTTATAATCTGAGGATAGGAGCAGAGTTTTTAAGAAGTTAAAACTAGACTAATCAGTAAAAGGCGGATAAAATATTATTGGGGAAAACTCACAGGCACATCAGGAAAAATGCGCAAATGTCGGCTCTCGACGACATGTTGCTGCCACCATAAGCGTCTCCTAGTTTCTCAGAGGCGAAGTGAAAGCTTTGGACATTAACTCAAAACTTTTTTAAAGTAAAAAAATCTTTTAAAGAGAAAATTTTTGCCTTTCCACAATTTTGGCTATTTGTGCCGTTTCTTCCTTATCTTTGATTATGCTTTTCACTTGACTGCCCTTGGACAGGTATAGTACTACTAAATAACCCGAAGGAAGGGATTTTAACGAATCATTTCCTTCATCCCCTTACCAGATTTTACAGGTAGACCTCTAAAAAGTTTCCTTCCCCCGCTTTTTTCCCCTCCCGTTTGCCATTTCTACCTGCAACGCCTGACTCGTAGAGACACACCTACCTAGAAACAACCAGCTTTGATGCTCAAATCAGCGCCCCTCGAAGGCGGGGGCCGTACCGCCGGCCGGACTCTGCTTGTGCCCCGCCGTAACCCCCGCGGGAACGGGCACCCGCGACGTGGGAGGGTTGTCTGGAAAGATATATATATATATATATATACGTACATATACACACATATATAGTAAAGCCCTTTCAATCTCTCTGTTTATTTAGCCAATGAAAGTCGGACTAACCACCTGAACGCTGACACCTCCGGTAGCATCTCGCTAATTGAGCGCTGGTAGGTGCCTACGCTGGGCAGCGTTCCTGCGAACTCTGCAGCAGCAGCAAAGAGAGCGGGCTTCCCTGTTTCCCGCTCACATCTGCAGCCTACCCGCTATAACACAGCACGTTTGGAGGATAGGTACGAATTGTCTCACTGTTCACTGATTCCTACCAATGAGCCCGTCTAAATCAACACTGGCGCTAAGTAGATGGTCTCGGAGGTTTTCAGAGGATGCTTTGGCTGGTTCTTTCACTATTTTCTACGAGCCACAACGCGGCCAGTAACAAGAGTTGGCCGTAACTATTTGAAGAGAATAGCATAGGGGTTTTTTTGCGTCTCTCTAGTTTGTGTGCTAGGCTTCGCGTAGCTTTTTAAACTTAGTGAAAGCGATGTTAGGGATTTATTCCAAAGGGCCCGTATTTCCCGCTTGCTGGTTCCCGGGGCTAGCTTGGCGCCCATTTTCCCAGGATGCTTGACACGACGCGCCCCCGGGACGAGGGAAGACCTCGCCCGTTTCCCATTTCCCAGTGTTGCAGAGGCCGTTCGCGCTTGCTGCTCGGAGCCGGGCTGTGCGGGAGCGAGGGACCAAGGAAGGAGGAAAGTGGGTACAGGGCCTGAGAAGAGGCGGGGGGACGAGGAGGGAGCTTCCCTGCTCAGGCTGCTGTTCCCTGCCCTGTGCTTGGAACACCGATCTCGCTCTCACACGGCATTTCCTTAGCCCTCCCCTGGCTCCACCTCGCCCTGCTGAGGAGGTGTGAGCGAGAGGGGAGCCACTTCTGGCTCTTTTTCCGTGAGACGCCAAGTCCCCGAGCCGCTGTCATGTGATAGCAGGAGAGCAAGAGCTGCGGGGGTCTCCCGGCTCGGGCACCATTACAAAACCGCGCCGGAGTTCGCAACCCCGCCACAGCCGCGGCAGCCGCCGTCCCGCTCGCCTCCCCTCCCCGCCGGCTCCCGGCGCCCGCCTCGGCTGCAAACTTTTAAGGGGACACCGGACTGAGCGGTGAGAGGGGCGTTTTGTTTCCTTCCTCCCCGTCTCTTTAGAGGTCCGGGGTAATTTCACGCCCCCGAGCTCTTGGCGCTTGCGGAGCATCCACTCCAGCAGAGCGTGCCAGGCGGCAGCGGGGAAGCCGGGGAGACTCGGCGGCCTCCAGGCGGGAAGCGGGGACACCAGTGGAGGCCGGGACCTGCCTCTGCCCCCCGTCGCCCGAGGCCCCGCGGCCCAGGCGCAGCTGCCTCCCCGGCAAGCGGCGGGGCAGCCAGACCAACCCGCCACGCGGGTCGAGGCTGTCCCGGGCAGCGGTTCGCAGAGCCCGCCGCCGGGCCGCCGGGCCGCGGGGCGGTCGCGGTCGCGGGTGGGCCGGGCGGGCGGTGCCCAGGATGTAGCGGCGGCGCCGGGGCAGGGCAGCGTCGTCCCCAGCATCCCGAGTCCGCCCTCCGCAGGGCAGAGCGGCGCCCGGCGTGGCGGGGTCGTGCAGCCGCGGGAGGGCTGCGGTGGGGCGGCGATGCCCAGGCCAGGGAAGAGCTCGTACAGCGACCAGAAGCCGCCCTACTCCTACATCTCCCTGACGGCCATGGCCATCCAGCACTCGGCCGAGAAGATGCTGCCTCTGAGCGACATCTACAAGTTCATCATGGAACGGTTCCCCTACTACCGGGAGCACACGCAGCGCTGGCAGAACTCCCTCCGCCACAACCTCTCCTTCAACGACTGCTTCATCAAGATCCCTCGCCGCCCCGACCAGCCGGGCAAGGGCAGCTTCTGGGCGCTGCACCCGGACTGCGGGGACATGTTTGAGAACGGCAGCTTCCTCCGCCGCCGCAAGCGCTTCAAGGTCCTGCGACCCGAGCATCACCTGCCCGGCGGGGGCGGAGGGCCGGGCGGAGGGGCAGGCGGCGGCCCCGGCAAGCCCCCGGCGCCCACCCCGCACATGGTGCACTACTTCCACCCGCACCCGCCGCCGCCGCCACCACCACCTCCCCCAGGCAAGGTGCCGGGGCTGGCGGGCTCCGAGGCGGCCGTGGCTGCGGCCGCCGCCGCCGTAGGGAGGCTGCCGCAGTTCTCACCCTACGGGAGCAGCCAGCCCTCGGGTTTCAAGCATCCCTTCGCCATCGAGAACATCATCGGCAGAGATTACAAAGGCGTGCTGCAGGCCGGCGGGCTGCCGCTGGCCTCAGTGATGCACCACCTGGGTTACCCGGTGCCCAGCCAGCTCAGCAGCGTGATGAGCTCCATGTGGCCACACGTGGGGGTGATGGACTCCGTGGCCGGCGTGCCCGTGTCCCCTGACTACGGACCCTTCGGGGTGCCTGTGAAGGCTCTCTGCCACCCTCCGGCACAGACCCTGCCTGCCGTCCCGGTGCCCATCAAGCCGGCGCCGGCCGTGCCTGCAGCTGCCTCAGCCATCCCCGCTCTGACGGTCGCCGCCGCCTCGCAGATTTGCCCCGCCGCTTCCTCGGCCGCCGCTTCGCTGCTGGAACAGACCACCAACAACACCGCCGAGGGCAAGGGCTCCCTCCACTCCGTCCTGGTGCACTCCTAAAGGGCAGGGGGTCGGGGTAAGAGAGGCCCCCCAGGCTCTCAGGGGAGAGGATGCAGGGGTCCAGGGCACTCGTGCGGCACGGAAACCCGATCGATCTCATGACTATACTTCTGCTGGTGTCTGTGTTTATATTGTGTACAATCAGATTATTTGAGAGCCAGGTCGCAGGTAAGAGCTTTTATCGTCGTTAAATATCGCTACAGGCGGAAAGGTGATGTGAAAAGTCACAGGCGGGGCCAAAGGGGCCGGCTCGGAGGAAGGCGCCGAGCAAGGAAGGTCTGTCTCCCCGACAGCCTGCGGCACCGGTCAGCCAAGGAGCCGGGGCTCTCCGCCCGGAAGTCCCGCGAAACTTGGGGCCCAGGGGGAGACGGGCTGCAATCTGACGGCGGCGGGGGGGAGCAGGAGGGTAAAACCCCCCACTGAACTCTGCTTTCCTCCATCGCCCGAGGAACGGGAAACCTCTGCCCCGCCGTCCTGGAAACCTCTTGCTCTCAAAGAGATGGGCAAAGCAGCTGCCTTGGACCTGGGCGAGCTGCGAGGCCTCAGGACGTGTAATGTCCGCTGTATAAAAAAGTATGCTTTAAATAGCTCTATTAATTAGTGGGAATTTAAAAGACGACGGCACTGACAGCGACGGGCTCCTTTCACGAACGATCACTTGTCCCCCGCCCTCACGATTTTACAGTTCATCCCAATGTTTCATATCAGAGGGCAATACCTTAGGAGTGACTGAAGTGTGACCTGGCCTCTTAAGCTGTGAGCTAGCGTCCGAATTCGCTAGTTTCTCATTAAAATAAAACCAGCCCCCGATTCGTAGATCGTGCTTTTCACATCACTTTTTACTGCTGACAGATACCGCGGTTTTGTATGTATTGCTTGTCGTTTCTTCCATGTGAGTGTGAACACTAAAATCTGCTGGGGTGGGGGGGGGGGGGGGGAAGGCCAACAGAAAAACGGTTTAAAATTATACAGGATTAGCACTTTACAGAAAACAACCCACCAACAGAGAAGAGGTCTGGGTAAAACAGGGATCAGAAGTCAGAGAGCGACGCGCTGTCTGATGAGTCCCGGCTGGTTTGTGAGTCATTGCTGCCGGACCCTGTCTGCCCCGCTGTATGCCAACGCTCATTAAAGCCCGTCTATTCATTTGCTTCTGCTGGTGCTGCTGTTTAAAATACTCGCCTTTCACACAGGTTAAGAAACGCGTGCTCGTAGCGTAGGCTCGCACTCCGTGTCCCTTCTCCCAAACCGACAGAAGTACCCAAAAGTTTTCTCGGCTGCAAAGCAAGAGGAGGAAAAGGAAAGAGACCTCTTTCAGGTAAATCGCCTGCTGCTGCACAGACGCTTTTACCCGCCGCTCCTCGCAGCTGAAGGGCGAAGCGCCGGTGGTCGGGTCTGGGGAGAGGTCGCCGGCTCGGATCCCGATCCCACTGAAGGCAACTGGAGTTTTGCCACTGGTTTCGGTGGGTGCCGGATCCCAGTCGCGGCCGGAGATGAACCCATTTGCTGCCGACGGACTCGCCGTGCCCCGAGAGGCCAGGTGGCGGTCCTAGCCTCTGGGGACGGGCGTCTTGTGCCAGGCTGGTCCTCTTGGTGGACCCCCAGCCAAAGAAACTATTGCTGGGAAAAGCAAACCTCTTCGGCCTCGAGTGACAGCTGTCCGAAGTTTTCCCCACGCTCGTGGGGTCTGTTTACCACTTGAAATTCAGCTGAAACTGCTGAATATCCAGCTGTTCCCTCTGCTCTAGACGGGAGTCACATCTTAATTTCAAAAATTATAACATTCCTAGAGCTGAAAAAATAGTACTAATAATGTTATGCTAACGAGGCACGGATCGGTATCACGGGTTGGAAATCGGACGGGAAGGGGAATTTCCTGAAAAGTTTTGCAGCCAGATAAAACGAACGCTAATAAGATACACAAAATAAATTACTAAAAAAGAAAAACAAAAGAAAAAAAAAAAGTGGTTCACATTTTCTTTACTCCACTGTCTTCCATTTTAGGCAGGGAGACGAGTAGATATTTCTGCTGCTAAAAACCAGTTGCTTATAAAGAAAACAGTCCCCCAAATAAATCGCGAATAATACTAGTTCTACATAGTTCGATGTATCTAAATATATTCCACCGCTCTCCATGCAGCTGCTGTCTAGGACTTCAGAGCATCTTAGGGAAGCTGTTTGCCCCCTTACATCTTACACTGGTCTAAGGGGCAAGAGGAATGGGAAATCCGGAGGAGGAGCAGAGGTAGTCTTCCCGGGAATTATTCAGAGGATTCTGGATAGTTTTAGGATTCTGGATAACCTTCTCAGTTTCCGCGGGAAAACTTTATTCGGTGTGAGGAGAGAGGTCAGGGAAGTGCGGCTCCGCAGCTCGGGGTGCCAGCACGGGGCCCGCCGCTCTTCGTCCCCCGGCGGCCCCGGGACGGTGGGCGGGCTGCGGTTGGGGCCCTGCGGCGGCCTGGCAGCCGGGGCAGGTGTCGCGGCAGAGGTCGGCTGCCGCGGCAGGGCGCCCGGCGCAGGGGGGTGTCGCGACGGGTGCAGGTGTCTGGCTGCAGCCGAGGCGGGGCTGAAGGCCCGACCCTCACCCCGCGCCCGGGGGGGAGACGCTGCGGGGCTGCCCGTTCGGACCGCGGCTTGCGGGGTGAATACGCGCTGCTGGCGGCAGGAGGTTCGCATCAGCGGGAGTTCGGAGGAGCGCGAAGTTTAGGCCACGGGTCACCCACCCCGGGGCGTTAGTGTAACTCCTCAAGGCATTTGCCTACACCTTGTATGACCAAAAGACGGTGCTCTTTCTGGTAGCTCATTCAGTAATAATTATAGAGGGTTACAGCCTGGTAATTTCAGACTGTCAGAGGGAAAGGAAAAATTAACTATTTAAGAAATATTTTCTAACTCGTTTATACATTTTTCCCCCCTTATTTTTAAGGACTCCATCTCTAAACATAGCCTTTGCAAAGTTACACAAATTTTGTATCAACAACCAATAAACCCAATACACGATCAAAACCGATCACAATCGCTGCTTAAAAACTGATGATGGTACAAAATGTAGAGAAATGAAATAGTACTCTTTTCTCCGAGAAGAAAAGCAAGTGTAAACTGGTGAAGGGTAAGATTTTCGCTTGACAAATCAAACAGGAAAACAGTCTTGTGCTAACCACAAGATTTTGCCTGTCTGCTGTACCAGTACACCTCATGCAGAAACTGCTTGCAGATTAAACCACATGTATGTTCTGCACAGAAGAAGCAGCTGAGCCTTCACTGAGTGGGTGCAGACAGGATGGCTGTAAATGGAAGAAACAGATGCAAGCAGGACAAGCAAGCTTAATCTTCATATCATTAGGCTGCCAAAGGTAGCAAAGTAAAAGTTAGCGTTAGAAGAATGGAGGTCTAAGAAAAGGCAGTAATCCCACCCCAGTATGCTTCTGATTTATTGTGGCTAGCTAATGTGGTGATTATTATTTCTACCTATGGGAAACTATTCCTAACCTAGGCATCACCTTGTGTATTAAGAAACCATAGGGCATGCAAGTCAAGGAAGAAAAGCAAATACAGTAAGACTCCTAGAATTATACGTGTTTTATGGTCTGAAATATGGTAGCAGTATTTCAGTGGATATAGTCTGAGCCCAGCGATACTGCTACAATCTAACTACCAGCATTACATTGAAATTCTGGGCTCCATTTATTAAATACTGAAGTCTCTCTGCTCAGAAATTGATCTGGCAAATCTGCTTGGAATTTTGCTGCTGCTGCTGCTGCTACTGCTTGTGCAATCAGATTTTCCCTTTTATTGTAAGACTTTATTTTAAATCATTATCCATAAAGCCTATTGTAAGAAATAGTAATCCCTTTTAAGTGCTTGAAATCTGTAATAGTCTCAGTTTTGAAAAGTAAAGTTCCGACTCCTGCTTCAGGAGTTTTGCTAAACATATAGTAAAATTAACCAGCTTTACTTAGATAAATCAGGTATAACTTTAGACATCTCAATGCTAAATACCAAAACTTACTGCCTAGAGGCCCCTATCCTGGACATATTTAAGTATGTTACTTATTTGTTTAAAGAATCAGTGGTCTTCCCTCTTTGCTTGTGCAATGTGGTCACTGGCGCTGCCCATGTAGAAAAGCCTAATGGTTAGAGCACTCTTCTTAGAAACTTGGAAGGAAATCTAAGTTCAAGATCAGTTAAGCTCAAAAGGATTCAAATTCAAATCTAGGTACCAAACATGGTCAACTGCAAAATGGCAGATGGAGAAGAGTTATGCTTGTTGGTGAAGTTATGCCATTACATAACAACAGCAAATGTGAGCTTCCTGAAGTGTCAAATAAGCCACAGGGCCTGGCTGCTTTTCTACAATGGCAGAGTCCAACAGCCACTGGAGAAAACACATAATGGATGAAGAGAGGGAAGGAAGGATAGGAATAAAATGTCAAATTTTTGCAGCAGAGTATTACATGGACTGGTGATGAGTGTCCAAGAAATTAATAACTGTGTTATGTAAAAGGTGAGTTACAAACAGGGAGGTGACAAATGTCTACTAATGTTAAGTCATTGACACTAATGAAAAAGAATAGCTAACAAATTGGTAGTTGCTGAAAGACAACTATGCTGAATTAGGGGATAATAAAACAGAAAGTTAAATTAATTGTTGATGTATGCAAACTTATATACATGGGGACAATAGTTCTGATTTTGTACACCTAACAATAGGTTCTGAACTTAGGATGCTTATGAAGTTATAGTAGATAGCTCTATGAAAACATTGGCTTAATAGTCATTGGCTGTGAAAAAAGCAAAATTACTAGGAAAGTAATAGAGAACATGACAGAAAACACCATGTCCCTGTTTAAACCCAAACTAAACTGAAATGCATCAGGAAGTACTGTGAGTTCCTCACACCTGAAAATGGATATATTAAAACTGGCAGGGTACAGAGAGAATCAAATGGGATAATCAAATGTGCATCTTCAGTACAAGCAACAATTTAATAGTCTAAGACTCTTCAACATGGAAAGCAAGGATACACAGAGATGTATATGAAAAATATACAAAATCATGAAAGACTTGGAGAAGATGTCTAAAGCGTGCTTGCTCATTCTTTCTCTTAATGATAGTCACCAAAAGCATTCAAACCAAACAGAAACAGGGGATATTTCACTCAGCACATACTTTGATACTACAGTTTATTCTTGCATAATGTTGAGGGTGTTAACATTTTGCACAGGTTTGAAGAACAACTGGAAAATCCGTGTAAGATAAATCCAATGAGGGCTGTTCCATAAAAAGTTGCTACCTCTCGCTCAGGTCTGCTATGCTAGTAATATATTTCTGAAACTAGCATCACATGCTTTTCTATCTTATTCTTTCTAGAGCATCTGTTGTTTGCTTGCTGTTGGAGACAGGGCAAGGGACTAGAGGAACATGTGGGCTGACCTATGACAATTATTCTTAATCAGAGAAAGAACCAGGGTCTGTGACTTCTATTCCTAGCCAAGCATCCTAAATTAAAGCAATTCTTTAAAGTTATTTCACCGTATAATATATGAGAGTAGTTGTCATGGATGCATGAAGAGATGCAGATGCAAAGAATCCAAATGCTAAAGGCTAACTATATGGTTTATGTGAAAAAGACTTCAAATGGTCCAGGAATGTACAAGATCCTCTTTACAAGGAGAGTACCCCACTGACTGGATTTATTTGCTGATTTTCTGATGAAATATATTTTAACTATTAGAAAGTCTCAGCATGAGAGACTGGTGTCCCTTTTTATACTATGCCACCATAACTGATAGAGTAGACTGCACATAGGTAGGGATTTGAATCCCCTCTAAGATGGAGAAGCAACTTCAGAGGTGTGTTCTGAACTATAGTACTGGGCATGTCTATGCTGTGCATGTCTGATGCATCCATGCTGCTCTAGGCATTGACAGAGGTGTAATTGTATTAGTTATCTATACCTCCTTCTCTGGTTACAGGACTGGAGAAGATAAACTCTTTGCTTTTTGAAGGAGAACATAATCAAGTTCTGACACATGAAAAAACAGCTCTAATGTTGAGCTTCACAGAGCTTTAAAATATAAGTTTTAATGCATTTGACAGCCACAATATACCACAAAACCTTGTAATAGTTCTCTAGATTTAACCTACACTGGGAGAAGTACTCCTTTTCAGTGAGATACAAAAATCTGTTTTTAAGGCAAAAGACCTAGGAGAAATGTGTAAGCCTGCACTGCATGGACTGCTTTTATTATATATCCCTCATTAAAGTAATCATTGGACAATAGTAATTGACAGTCCTTTGAATAATCATGGGGACCAAGGATGCCCTGCTGTTTAAGCCAGAGAGTCATCTTAAAGCAGTCATTTCAAAAAGTAAAAACAACTTGATATTCTTTATCAACTAATCACTGCCCCTTACTGTCAACAGGTAGGTTACCCAGTGAATAAGTTATTAGGCACAATGTTCTTTTACTCGTAAGGGCTGTTCATTTTTATTTATTATCAGTCTCCAATCTAACAAAAAAAGGCTTTTAACTCTGCATACTACACAACAAATTCCCAGTGTGGATTATATCTTCCTTTCATGATGATCTAAATAATTTGAAGCTCAATCAACAGTTAATTCTGGATAAAAGTGCAGAAAGAAAGGAGAAAAATGTGTTTTCATATACTGCTTGCACCACAGAACTGCTACTGGAAAACGATAATTTGCTGTGAAAAGTGTAAGAGTGATTGTAGTAGCCATTTGTGTTTTATTAACATTGTTTTATGTGGGATGTGTGATTTGGATTTATCCTCTCCTAAGACTTGAAATTAGAGTTTTCTTAATTACCATTTGGACTTTTAACTGTAGTTGGTATGAATTTGAACCATAGCAGATTAGTGAATATGTAAATTATTGTGACTTCATATGCTTAATAAAATATATGACTGTAACTGGTAGGTGTTTATATATTGTTCAACTGATTGTTACTGACTGCTTGTCAAAATCTTTCCTGTTACATGTAAGCTTGGAAGAAAATGCAATGTAACATGGTCCATTGCTGTCTGATTATTACAATATACAATTTTTTAAAGCTGAATAGGACTGTTGGGATAAGACCTAGAAAGAGAATAAATGTATTATTTCTTCTTCAAGTAGTTGCAACAGGAATAAACAGAAAATCATAAAAGGATGAGTATGATTCTTCTTCAAAATGAATTTACATCAGTTACACCAGTGAATTGAGATCCTTACTGAGCCTCTGGTCTCTACATTAGATCTGTTTATAAGCTTTTTTAAAAACTGCATATGCCCCAATTTACTCACCAACTCCAGTGCTGAAAACAAACAGACACAAAACCAATCAAACAGGTTGAAAACTTGGGCTTAAATTGGAGGTCAAAATATGTATTACTCCAGATTTTACGTATCGATATATTCTCTGCTTTGAAAATGCATCTCTGTGTCATCAGCGTATTTCATCTGCAAACTTCCAGGCAGAAATGAAGGGAAAATATATGGAAAAATATCAGCCTCTTAGGCTGACTTTATTTTGAGGGACAAGGAATCGCGAAGGAAAGAATAACAAATATAAGCATAAAATGGGCTAAATGCTACTTGCATGCATCAAATGCAAACTATGACAGAATAGCTTGATTTTTTTTCTGGTAACCTATTTTTTAGTGAAAATAAAAGTAGTGCAACAGACTAATATATTTAACAGAGCTTCAGCAAAGAATTTGGTATCATGGTGCCTGGCAAATCACCAGTCTAAGCAGAGGAGGACTAGGACCTCACACAAGGGCTGACTGACTATACACTGAAATAATGTGAAATTAAGTAACATGACATGTAAATTTATGCATTCTAAGTCTTGCAACAAAGGTATCCGAGGAGGCTTGCCAGATACAAGCAACTCAGAGGATTCCCTTTTCTAACAAATGAGTAGAACGCTCATTGAATATGCAGGAATATGAATAAAGGATAAGAAAGAAATTGAAAGTTCTCATGGATTCCTACTACCTTTAGCATATGCATGATACTCTTATTGTCACCTCAATTTCTACCTTCCTTACATAGTACTTTTATATTTACTAGACTGAGTTTTATTCATTTCTGATTGTGTCTCTAGCTCCATTTTGTTAATTTCTGATCATGTCTCCAGCTCCATGTTACCAAACTGAAAAGTGTCTACCTTACAATCCATATTCTCCCAGTTTGACTCTTAATTTCTCCTGGAGTGCATCATTTTCTATCCACTGTGGAGCTAGAAACTAGTTTAGCAGATGTTATGATGTTAATGCCATTTTTTCAGCTAGTGACACTCTACAATTTCTTCAGTGAGAAGAATTTTTAGAGGGAAGTTAAGCCTGTGGTCAACTGATCTGGTTCTCCTAATCGTGCCTAAGAAACATCATAAACACATATTCCTCCCAGTCAGGAATCAGAAAACTGCTGATCTCAAACCACATTCCTCTGAATTGCTGAAAATTAAAATTGCCACCTGGATCAGCTCCCTGTTTAGGTGGCCATGACAAAGAGTGGGACCATATTAGTAGCAGTGATTTGCTGCCATCAGAGAGGCATCTTTTGACTACCAGCAGTTTTTTGGAAGTCCTGGAAGTGGGGATTTTTTTTTTAAATTCATGTCAGGAGAAGGGAGGAAGGGATTGGTCACTACTGGCTGTTGAACACATATATTTCTAGCACAAAAAAAATTGTTTAGAGGGTAACTGCAAGGCTTCTTCTGAGGTTTCATTTTCTTCTCCTGAGGGGGGATTTGACCTTTTTTGAACAACAGGAAAGCTTTATTATGTGCCTTTTTTAAAATTCATAGCATTATACCATCATTTACTGTCACACGAGTCAGTCAATCAAAGAAAATCAAATCTCTGGTGCTTCTTAATCACTTAAGAAAGAAATACTAAAATCAAGAAACTTGTACCAGTGCAGCCTGAAATACATGAATTTCACTGTACAAGTGGAACTAAGGAACATCCTAGTTGCCTATGAGATACATTTTCTTATTGATAAGCATTACCAAAAATATTACAGAGTAAGTAAACAGAATCTTCTTTAAACTTTCTTTCACTTGCATTTTCCAGCAATACTGTTAATGCTGTTGAAAGAAAAAAAAACTAGATTTAAAACACTAAAAGTTACACTGAAGATCTAATGGAAGAAACCTGAAAATTTATGGAGAAAGTTCCCAAGATTGCCCATGTTTCATGAAATGCAATACTTCAATCTCAAATTTTGAATTTTGAAGGTAATTTTGAAAGTTCTATGTAATACTCACAGATGATGACAAAGGAATTAGAATTGTGCTTAAATCAGATTATTAAAGGAGAATATCTTCACAAGCTGTGCAGATAAAAATTTTGGACTCTTAAATATGAAATGGACAGTCAATGTCTTTTACTTAATTAAAATTAACACATTGAAGATGAGTCACAAAATCAATCTTTGCTGCTGCTGAAGTTTTTGCTTTTGATATTTATTTGATTTTAAAATTTCTCATTAAATATTTAATCAGGATACCAACATCCAGGTGATAATTCCCCCAGTAGCCAAAGAAGGCTAGGACTCACATGGTTTCTATTAAAATCTTTCTGGTGGATATAGTGAAAGGAGAGAGTCAATTACTTTAACCCAGTATAGCCAGGACATTCAGAGACTTCTATATGGGTTCCTAAACATTTTCATGCTGATACTATGCTTGTAGGAACACTACTTTCTAGCCCACCAGGTGAAAGGATGAAAACACTGCATGACCTCCTTAGTGAAAGGTGCTGCCATAACAAAGGAATAGGAAAAATAACCAAAAAGTCAAAGCCATAACATTTTCATTTCTTGGGAACTTGCAAGTCAGATAAGAAGTGACGGATATTTTTTCAGTCTACATACTCCAGAAATCAGGGGGTTCAGTCAAAATCAAGATTTTTTTCATGCTAGGTGTTGAACAGAGGGAGGTGTAGAAGAAAAAAAAGACACTACTGTCTTCTTTTACAGGTAGAGAACAGAAAAAAACCCTAATTTTGCTCCGGTAGCTGGTAGCAGAATCAGAGGCTGTATGTAAACCTCACAAATATTGGTTTAAGCCTCACTTGCAAGCTCATCCTCTCCTCTCCTCTCCTCTCCTCTCCTCTCCTCTCCTCTCCTCTCCTCTCCTCTCCTCTCCTCTCCTCTCCTCTCCTCTCCTCTCCTCTCCTCTCCTCTCCTCTCCTCTCCTCTCCTCTCCTCTCCTCTCCTCTCCTCTCCTCTCCTCTCCTCTCCTCTCCTCTCCTCTCCTCTCCTCTCCTCTCCTCTCCTCTCCTCTCCTCTCCTCTCCTCTCCTCTCCTCTCCTCTCCTCTCCTCTCCTCTCCTCTCCTCTCCTCTCCTCTCCTCTCCTTTTCTCTTCTCCAATGGGAAGATCCTTTAATTTTGATAGTTTGCTTTTAATTACATTCCAAGAAATGCATGGATGAAAACAACTAAAAGCTTATGAAATAATACATTGCATTGATAAAACTCTGGGGTAGTTTCTGGTACCTGTCCTACTTGGAAGAAAGGAGTAAAATCCACTTGTGCTCTTATGAAAATAAGCTTTGGGTCCCAGCCTCAGTGACAGTCTGAATTCAAACAATTTTCCTGTTTCCTTTGAGCCTTATCTGAGCCAAATATTTTCATTTTCTTAGTGGGCTAAGCTAGCTAATCAGGGTTCCTCATCCCTTTGAGCTTTGTGCTTTCTAATTAGCATTATCCCTTTTCCAAGGGCCTTGGAGCTTTGGTTCCTTGGAAGAACTGCGTCACTGTACCTTGAGGTCCTGATGCTGGCAGATGGCAGTATCTGGCCACAAGTACGGACAGAAGGACGTATGTCAGGTTTTTTTGTTTTGCAACCAATTAGGCCACTGCTTCCAGCTCTAGCATGGACACTACCCAGTTCTTGGTTATGCAACTCTCTATTTATTCTCAATTATTTTGCTTATCAAACCTTTCTTGCTCCCATATCTAGCAGAGAAAATACAGGAAAATGCGGGGATGAAAGTAGCATAGAAGCAATAAAGGATGCTGAGAGCTTGTTAAATATTCTAGCAGGCCTTCATCCCAAGAATTTCCATGAATTGCATTGTCATCAAAATGCTTAGGGGGACCCTAATGACCACAAAGGATTCAGCTGGACCACCCAGAGCTGCAAATGCTAAAAGAAGCCTCAAGGGCCTCTTGCAGGATTAAAGTTCCCCTTTAACATCTTGAAAATATTCTATGAGGGCCTTCCCATCATCATCAAGTAATGAAAACCTTTCTTTATATTTATCCAGTCACTTTAGAATGACTGTGCTGCCTGAAAGCTAGACTGGAAGAAAATACCCACCTGTAAGACTAAATGTTGTGTCATAGCAGTAAGACCATTAGAAACCACATATTCTAATGGTTTATATATGCTGGTGAAATCTCATTAATATGCTACCTGCCCATAGAATTAGCACTGATTTGTGTCTCCTACATCATGAAGATGTCTGTCAGGGGCTAATTTAACAAATTATGGATGGCTCTTCCATGAAACTTGCACTAATAAAGCTTTCCATTCAACACAGTATCCAGTTCTAAACCTTTTACAAATTAAAAGGGCAGGATGCATTTAATGATTTAAAGCCAGTAGAAGAAAGGAGATATGACCTTACCAGTAACAGATATAGCTAGCAGGGAGTTCGGGAATTGGCAGGTAGAAATTATGTATACCTGGATACAACTATAAAAGCAAGAAATTAAACTATTTTATTGCCATCAAAATATACAACAAAACAGATAATACATATAAAAGTAGTATAAAATGAGATTGTTGAATAACAGTATTCAATTTGCTGTTGTAATTCAAATCGAGTGAAACATATTTCTTCCAATATTTCTATAAAAACATAGCTAGTTGTTTGGAAGCATGTACATAGAGTAGTAAGATGTATAATAGATACATTATTTTAAAGTTGTTATAAAAACAGCACTGAGAAATCTTATGTCACCACTGGAGTAGAATTGAATATGATAAAATTATTGTAATTGGTCCAGTGCTGGAATTGAGGCTGTGGGGAGTATCAGACATATGGTATATTAATATCCTGTTTTTCATGTGAGTTAGTTGTTGCATCTGATTGTTCATAGATCTGAAAGACTGCTATCTCCAAATCTCTTCTGTTGATGAATATGCATCATAACACTGAAAATGCAGGGTGAAGAGAGTACCATATAGGAGAACCACGGACTGTACAAATGGCAAACATTTGCACTAGTATTTGATGTTTATAAAATATCACAGTAATTGGCATGCATTTTAAGCTGGACAGAAGCACCTGCTTTGGCCTGTTGAGAGACTGTCCAAACCCCTAGTAGTTGTTTCGTTGTTTTAAGAGCAAGAACTTCTATGGGCATGTGTTTTGGACATGCTCACAATGAAACAAAAGTCTTCTTTATGAAGCACTGAAGCTGTACATCTTTACAAGATGAAAGTTTGCATTGGTCTCAGACAATTTTTAGAGACTCGGAGCAGACCATTTCACCACATGAGAGAATATTTGAATGTAAGAAGACTCCCTCACTGAGAGGAACACATTTCAAAGTATAAAAACCCCACCATTTTGCTTTACTTTCTAAATCTTTTTGTAATACTTAGGCAGTGTACCAGATACACCAGAAATGGAATGGAACATGAACAGAAGCTAACAACATATGACCACAGTGTACCCTTAGATGACATTATGTTTTAGCATTCCCTGTTTCTTCCTCATGTATCGTGATGTAAATTTCCGTATAGGTAGGTGAAACAGGTTAAACTGTCATTAGAGGCTAATCCAGCTACATGCATAATGGTGTTCTTCAATTAAAAGAAAGACTCAACAAATTAATAGACACGACAAAGCTTCCAAAGGCTACATACAATCTTTTAGCACATTTGGGAAGATTATGGCTTAACGTGCATCTCTTTGGCTTCTCTGAGATATCGCCAATGCCTTGCTGAAACCTTCCCGCTCTGCACCTGGACCCTAGCCCATTGTATTATAAGGAGGGTTATTTGGCTTGGAGAGAAGAGGACTTTCATGACTTCAAACATGGACATTAGATCAAGTTTTTATCTTTTCACATAATCCTGTCTTTGATGTCACTGGGCTGAGGCCTCTCAATAGAAAGAGAAAGCTGTGAAAAGAGGCCCATTTAATTTATACATTTAAGTGCTGCTGTTCTAATTCACCAGTGTAGCATTTTCATTGTTTTCTGCTTTGCATCCTAAAGGCAGGCTTACACCAGGCAATTATGAATGGCTCTGCTGAACAAATAATTGACATTCACTAGTTGTGGGATATGGTTAAACAATGTCAGGATTGGAGGTGTGAGGTCAAATATATTCCCAGTGGCACTATTGAAGTTACAGGCTACCTTTTTCACTTGCTTTGAAGGATAAGTGTTTGTAATAGACTCACTTTAAGAGCAAAAAATCAGGTAAGCTGCATGAGACAAATAGCAAATATGAACATGTTATTTTTCATTTGTCTTCAATCCAGAACAGTAGTCTTGCAGTTAAAATAACAAACTTTTAGAAGGTGGCATGGAAAACTACTTTGCAGCATGGAGACTATCTGATGATAATTAAATAGGAAAAGATACACAACATTTGCAAAATCCTCCTTTTGCAACTGTGGCAAGGAGACAGCTATAGAAGTGGGAATTGACCCTATGTGCAAACACCTCTGCTGAAAAATTTAATGAAGCTAGTCGTGGAGCAACAGTTCTCTAACTAATTATATATTTCCCTTAATGTAGAAAAAAAAAAAAAAGTTGTTGAAACACCTAATTGAGGGATTGTGAGACATAATTTCTGCATAGCTTACTTTGATAAGCCAATAATTTAGTCTTTCACCAAACAACTATCTCCAAAGTATCCATATTATTTTCTAGTGAATTTTGTAATGTAACAATTTAGTGACAAAGTCCATCAAAACAGCAGACTTTTGTGCTCCTCATAAACAAAACAAAAGTCTGTGTGTGTGCACATGGAGAAAGAGGTGTGCTGCAGAAGCACAACACATGACACAAAACAGCCTGTCAAGGTGAAAGTTAAATAGCCAGGTCTTTTTGTCTCATAATGGAATGGCTTCACTAAAAGAATACAGGAGTATCCAAAAGTAAAACATACACACCATACCAACCCAGGAATCTTTATGCTTGGTGATCATTGCTGTGAACCAAAAGCAGAGCAATTTACTCTTTCACTTTCACCAAAACACAATATACAGGTAGACATTCAATTTTGGCCCAAGGCAAAGTACTGCTAACTTCAGCCATTTAAAACTCCTGAATTCTGCCTTCCCCACAACCCACAAATCTTCTTCTGTGCCTTTTGAAAGTATGAACAGCCAAAGTTCAACATCCTCCTTATAACCACAAATCTAAAACTTGTTTCTCTTTAAAATGCAATCTGATATGCGTCATATTTATAATCTCACTAACTTGAAAGAAGAGACTTCAAAAAACCACCCATTATTGGAATTTTTATAATCCTCACTATTCCAGTACCAAAACTCTGTTTTTATCATGTGTTTAAATATTATGCAGACTAAGGCTCTACACTGACAGTTAATGAGCTTAAGGCAGAAAATCTCATTTTTTCATATAATTTTTTTCTCTCCAGTGCTTAACGTTTATTTTCTATTATCAGCACAAATAAACATTATTCATAGGCTCTTTCAATTACACATTATTTCACCTTTTACAGTCCCTTTTATGGCTATTAAAGTTTATTTCAAGATACACATTCTCTGTTTTCCCCCCTCCACTCCCCCTGCTTTTTAGTGTGAGGTTAACATGAGTTACACCCTAATTTATATTTATTAGTGGGTTATGGTTCTGACTGTATCCCCATGAGAAACATTAGTGGCTTCCACAACTACCTTCCTGATGATCATAAAACAAATATTGAACAATGAAGGAAGCTAAAAAAAATTAAATAAAAATCTGACAAAAATAGAGGAAAGGCTGCCTAAACATAACCTAAAGTCTGTGCTCTGTGATTACTTCCAGTCGTTTTTACCACCCTGTCTTTTAGGTGTAAAAAAGTTTAGATAGGACCACTGGCCCATCTGTGCAAGTCTATACCACTAATTCCATGTCTTTTGGAGTAGAAGATTAAAAAAATTCCCTACAATAGACAGAATAAATAAAGCTCTAGGCAAGGAAACCTCATAGCTCTGCTATTGTTCCTACTGACAACAGAAGCAAAAGCCCCACTGACTTCACCAGGAGTTGGATGGTGAAGTGTCTTGTTCTGGTGAAAAACTAGATCTGCCAGTTCTACATGCAGAATTGCTGACATGTTCTGTATTTCTGGCACACAGTCACAATTGCCTAAGGGATCAAGCATATTAAAGTTGATTAGTCACTCAGAATAAGAACTATTGCTACTCCTTCTTAATGGATATAGGAAAACATTATAATCAGCATTACACTAGTTCATTAGACTATCCAATATCATGTTACGAAAATAATATAATATTGTATATAGATAGAGGTACAGTTTATTAAGTTGTAATCTATTATATATGTGATTTAATGAGACAATTTGATCGAATGGCAAAACCAAAAATTCTTCAGGTACTGTCATGCTACAACATCTGCACTGCTAGTGGCTATGGACCACTTCGGAGTGGTTCAGAGTCTGGTCTCTCTCACACATGGTGGGGACAGACCAGGGAATGTTCAAGGAGATGGCAGAAAGCTGCCCAGATGCTGTTATTTCCTCTGAGCAGAGCAGCTTGGCCTCAGCAAGGTCTCCTGTTTCTGTCACATGCCCTGGCTGCTAGGAGATGTTGTTAGAAATATGACTGAGTCTGGGAACCTTTTGCCTAGTGGGAAAGGGTTTTGGGCTTCAGTCTCTATGCACATAGTAAACAAGGAGCAAAGTCCTTAAAGATGGCCAGGGCTAGGACTCAGAACTTTGCTGTGTCCCTGCATGTGCTGGTCTAATTCCTAGCCATCAGAATTTTAGTCACCCAGGGAACATCTTACTGCTGTATGTAGCATGGGACAGCTAATTAACAGTATGCTCCAGGAACAGCATCTCCCAAGATTTCACTTGCCTCACGCAGGAATTGAACCAGGTCTCACGCAGCCCGGGTGAATGCTGTACCAAAGAGTCTCCAGAAACCAGGACATACATCACCTCCAGCCACCGAATAAAGGAATGGAGCTTAACACTCAGGCATCACTGGCTGTGTTAGGCATCTAACAGAAAGGACTTTGATGTAATCTATTTTGAAGCAAATATTTTTTGTGGGGATGCTGGACACCTAAATCCAGGGCTCTGGATTCTGCTACCTGGTCCAGGCATACACATTCTTCTGTGAAACTACTCCTATCTATGTGTATTTAAATAATACTGAAATACTTATACCTTGTTATACTCAATTCCCTGCTCCTTTTCTTTCACTGTACACAAAAATCAATAAAGAGATGCTAAAACCAGAGCAATGCAGGTATAAGTTGTAATCCCAGTAAATACTGAGTAGACAAACAGGGGTCCTATTTGAGTGAGGACTGAAAAGTTGGGCTGTGGTTATCCAGCTGTGTTTATCATTCTCACTTTGTACTATTTACTTATGAGATGAAAAATCACTAACATTAGAGACGGATTTTTTCTATACAAGCTATTATAAACTAGAGATCTTATATGAATAAACAAGCAGAAAAAAGGTGCATGCTCAAATTATTTTTGTTTCTCTTTTGAAAATGCATCTTAGCACAATGTTTTTCATAGTTCCATAAAAATAGAGTGGTGATGGTGTGATTGGATAGTTAAGTTACTCTATCATTAAAATTATTCCAGCAGTAGTATGAATAATGCCAACTAGATACCTGAGATAGCCTTGATCTGAAAAGCCTGTTATATACAGACAGAGATCAGAAAGACAATGATAACAGACAAATCTCATACTATTTAAACAAAGAAAATAATATCTATATAATTATAAAAAATAAAATTAAACTTCATTAAAAATCCCTATAAACCAAATAGTCAAGGTGAGTTTTGGAGATAACCTGAATGTACGTTAGGTAGGCTTCTCACAGGCTGTAATAGGGAGCTTGAACCCTGCATACAAGGAGATAGACATTTGTGACTAGGAAGAATTGTTATATTAAAATATGATGAATATAAGTGCCTGTGAGCACTGGCAGAGGGGAAGCAAATGGGAGTAAGACAGAAAAAGAGGGGTAAGAAAGCAAAGAGAGGTTTGAGATTTGATATAATGAGTGGAAAGCAAGCATACAGAACTGTATCCTGGGCTGCATCAAAAGCAGCATGGCCAGCAGGTCAACGGAGGTGATTCTGCCCCTCTACTCTGCTGTGGTGAGACCCCACCTGGGGTACCGTGTCCAGCTCTGGAGTCCCCAGCACAGGAAAGACATGGATTGGTTGGAGCAGGTCCAGAGGAGGCCACAAAAATGACCAGAGGGATGGAGCACCTCTCCTATGAAGAAAGGCTGAGAGAGTTAGGGTTGTTCAGCCTGGAGAAGCAAAGGCTTGAAGGAGATCTTATTGCAACCTTTCAATACTTCACAGGGTTTATAAAAAACATGGGAACAGACTTTTTAAAAGAACCTGTTGCAATAGGACAAGGGGTAATGGTTTTAAACTAAAAGAGGGTAGATTTAGACTAGATAGAAAAAAGAATTTATTTTAAAATGAGAGTGGCGAAACACTGGCCCAGGTTGCCCAGAGAGGTGGTAGAAGCCTCATCCCTGGAAACATCCAAGGTCAGGTTGGACGGGGCTCTAAGTAACCTGACCTAGTTGAGGATGTCCCTGCTTACTACAGGGGGTTTGGACAAGATGACATTTAAAGATCCCTTCCAATTCAAACCATTCTAGAATTCTATGAATTTAAGATGAGATTTTAAACTTCTCTAAGCAGAGGTTAGCAACAATGTTGTGGAGAAACTAAAGAAAGATGAAGTAGGAGGATGATCATGTGATAATCAATGTGAATGAGAATAAAGAGATAGCTGTAGAAAGAGAGCACTTTGGAAACATCAAGGGAGGGAGAGTGACAAGACTTAGATATGACATGTAAGTGAGTTACAAAGTCATCAACACAGTACAAAAATCATTGCTCAAACCCACGCTCCCCATGGGATTCACTGCTGTGACAGTCACAGAGTACAATCAAGCCTTTTAAAGCAGAGTCAGGTTAGTACCCAGCTTAAGTAAGACAACATCATAAATATGATAGAGGGTGCTTTTCAAAAGGGCAGACTCATGAAGTCAGTAGTGGAGACTGTTGAAAGACATAACTTTTAAGTACATCACATGCTCTTAAACATATGACCCCAAATACCTATGGGAAATCATATTAAAATGTGGTCTTTCAAATCTTTCACTCACACAGACTATCTCTTTTGATTTCACAGACTTACACATTGATGAGGTACACTTGTCTCTGTTTATATTAGGAATTTGAAGTTAATTGAGACGGTCTTCGAATGGCCAGGAAAACGAAATTTCTTCATTTTTATGGAAAACAATGCACAAAGGTATTTCACAAGATTCTGGGCTTCTACCTCCTCCCTCCCAGCTCTCAGAGTTGGTTCAAGTTGAACTGAACTCACAGTATTTTGGTGTGGAAGAACACATCGTAAAAACCATGAAGAACGGTTTAAATGTTTGTGACTGAAAAGGATTCTCCTGATGTATGTAAATCTAGGTAGAGTAGTTTTCAGTGAGATAAGTCCCTTTTCTCAAATACTGACATCAGAAGGCCATTCTGGTTAAAGAGGGTGTTGGGACAGTGTACATTCATTATTTTAATTTAACAATGTAAGAGGGATTAGGAGTTACAGGAAAATGAAGTTGCAGGTCACACTTCCCCTTACAGTTACAGCCTGTCTATTTCAAGGGGTCTAGAAGATTGTATTTTTATTTTCATATTACCGTTAGCTAATGCTAATACATATGAGAATTAGACGAAAAAATTTTATTTTAGTGTTTTCAAATCATCCCATATGTTCTCAGCGGACTGAAATGTCAACAAAATGTTCCTTTGTGGTGGTTTCACTTGGCTAGCAGCCAAACACAGCCGTTCGCTCACTCTTCCGCCCCAGGGGATAGGGAAGAGGATTGGGGCAAGGGAAAGGAGACTTGTAGGTTGAGATAAAAATAATTTAATAATTGAAATAAAAGAAAACTTAAAAGAATACTGATGGTAAAATAATAATAATAATAATAATAATAATAATAATAATAATAATAATAATAATAATAATAATAATAATAATAATAATAATAATAATAATAATAATAATAATAATAATAATAATAATAATAATAATAATAATAATAATAATAGCAGTTAAATATACAAATGAGTGATACCCAGTGCAGCTGCTCACTACCGGCCAACCAAGCCTGGCCTGTTCCCAGATAACGATCCCGGAGGAACAACAATCCCGAACCGAAACCGCAATCCTGGAAGAGTGAGAGCCTGAGCGAAAGCCAGAGAGAGCAAAAGAGGAAGAGTCCCTCACTAATATACTGGATATGATGTGGTATGATATGGAATAGCCCACTGGGATACCTAGGTGCCCATTTAGCTCATTAATTTAAATATTCCTCTCCCCCTTAGATCTTGTGCCTGTGGACTAACAGACCACAGAGTCCTTCACTTCCAGCGATAAAAATGCAAACACTGGTGTGTATCAGTGTCTCTCCCATGACAAGTCCCAGGCTGAAAAGCAAAACGCAGCACTATTCCAGCTACTAAAAAGAAACCCAGCCCTGTCCCACCTAAAACCCATGACATTCCTAAGTATCTCAAAAGTGAAGAACCCCTAGTGAATGGCCATCAGTGAAGATGTTATAATGATAACAACAGTGATAGCAGAATATAAAAATGAGTGATACACAGTGCAATTGCTCACCACCCGCTGACCGATGCCCAGCCTGTCCCAGCCAGTGATCCCAGAGCAGAGACAGTCCCAAAACTGAAACCCAGGAAGAGCGAGTCCAAGCGATCCCTGAGAGAATCTCCCCAATTTCTGGTCAGCCCTGGTTCATGCACTGCCATGCCGGGATATGATCTGGAATATCTCACTGGCACACCCAAATGCCAGTTTGGGGTTTGCTATTCACTGCGCTTCTCCCTCCCAGTCCTAATGCAGCTGTGAACCAGCCAAACACGGTGGCCTTGAGCTCCAGCAGCAACTCATAACATTTGTACTTTATCAACATTCCTCTCCTTACAAGTCTTACACTGAAACTAAAACACAGCTATTCTAACTACTAAGAAGAAAATTAAATCTATCCTGCCAAAGCAGGACACAGACTGAACTATTAGTGTGGACAAGACTTAACTGATGCAGTATAGGGTCAAATACTGTGAATTATGAGCCATTGATGACTGACAGGCCCTTAGAAACACAAACTAATTAAAACTTACTCCCCATACATCAGTTCACGGACACACACACAGGAAAAACATACAACTTACTGACTAACCCGTGATTACAGATGAATTATAATTTGCACTTATGTTTATGAGAGCTTTGGCTAAATAAAATCAGTTTAAATTACACAGTCTAGTGAGTCTTACAGTAAATCTTAGAGACTAAACTAGTAATTCGCCTTACTCAAATTGACATAAAATAATTGTAACTGCATTTGAAAAAGGGTAATAAAGCTGTTGAGATATTTAATCTTGAACATAGGATCCTGCTTCTAAGAAGAACAGAGGTTGTTTAATATACCATGAGTAAATGTATTTATTTTTTAAAAAGTATTGTAAGATTTACTTTAGTTCTTGTAAAAACTGTTAAATATGAATGTGAAAATGAATAAAATATAAGGTCATCAGCAACTCACCCTATTTTATGAACTTTGATCATATAATAGGGTTTGCATTTGTTTCTCAGATATGAATGGAGATGGAATTCAAGATAAGATATTAATCATAATTACACTGACTATGACAGGTCTATGCTGACAAATTCTTAACGACCACAAAGAATGCTTAGCCATAATGAACTGCTTCATTCATTAATTTCCTCATTAAGAGGGCCTCCACTTAATAAGTTCAGTAAAAAGTTGATATAATATTGTATTTGTATTCTCTTTTTTATCAGTTTCCACTTCAGTGGTATATTATTTGGAAAATGAAATAAATCATTTAAAACATATAATTGCTTGTATATATTCATATAGTAATTCCCTAAGTGATGCTGTGTTTGTAAGTTGTCAGTGTGCATATTAATTTGTCATACCCACCAATCTCATGTTCATTTATTTACTACTAGCCATTGAGAAGCAGATTAAAAAGGACATGCTGCCCCTTCTTTGAAAGTTTTATTAAGGCCAAGTAGGCCAAACGGTATATTCCAATTGAATCCTGCTGGTTGCCAGGACTTGAAAATTACTAATTACAGTTCTAAGTGACTTAATATGTTTGTATGCATGATTATTTATGAATAAATAGCACTTTCTCATTTCAATATTAAAACATATTAATTGTTCAGTACGTACAGGTTCATATGAACTTGTTGAATGTCATTAATTTACTGAAATGTGTGTCATACTGATAAAAACTAGTGATGGCTTTGTGCAGAATAAATTTAAAAATGAACTAAAAATACATCTTCCTTTTCCTTCTTCTTCTCCTTTTCCCTCTTTCTTACCACTAAACCAGACCTTCCTAAATACCTATCACTACTACCCAGAGAATTTAGTAGGGAGGCTTCTGTTTTCCAAAACAGTAGCAGTACACACCCACGGCCCATAAGCAAGGAAAAATGCATATTGTTCCTGCCTTTCTCAGAAACTACTCAGAATTATAGAATCACAGAACCACTGAGGCAGGAAAGAACTTCTTGAGAACATCTCATGCAACACTCTGCTCAAGTAGGGTCACCAAGAGCAGATTGCCCAGGACTACATCCAGTTGAGTTTTGATTATCTCCACAGAAGAAAACTCCACAACCTGTCAAGGCAACCTCTGCCAGTGTTTGGCTACATCCACAGTATAAAAATGTGTTCTTGTGTTCAGATTAAATTTCATGTTTTTGAATTTGTGCTCATTGTCTCTTGTCCTGTCAGTGAGCATGTCCTGGTTTTGCTAGAATAGAGTTAATTTTCTTCTTAGTAGCTAGAAAGCACTGTGTTTTGGTTTCAGTGGGGATTGTTATGAGAAAAATGTTGATAACTACAAGGACACTGTGTTTGGGTAGTTTGCAAGTGTAAAGGACTGGGAGGGGAAAAGTGTAGTAGTTAGCAAAACCCAGAGTTGACAGTTGGATATGCCAATAACATATTCCATATCATATTATGTCACGTGTGGTATATTAATGAGGGTTGACTGGAAAGCAGGGGGATTCTCCTGGGAATTGGTTGGGCTCACTTTTATGGGATTGCAGTTTCAGTGTTCCTTTTTACTCTTTTGGGGTTGCTATCGGCAGGTGGTGAGCAAATGTACTCTGCATCACTCATTTATATATATCTCTATAATTGTTATTATTATTATCATTACTATTTTAATTTTATTTTACTCCAGTTATTAAATTTCTCTTATCTCTACCTAAAAGTCTCCTCACCTTTGCCCTGCCAATTCTCTCCTCTGTGTGAGTGGCTGTGTTGTTTGTCTGCCAGCCAAGATCTACCACAGGGCACCAGTAAGAAGAGTCTGGGTCCATCTTCTTCATTCTCTCCCATCAGGCGTTTACACACATGGATAAGATTTCCCTGAGCCTTCTCCTCTCCAGGCTCTCCTCCCCAGCATTCTCAGCCTCTCCTTGTATAAAAGATGCTCCAGTCCCTTTATTACCTTTGTGGCCCTGTACTGGACTCAATCCAGTATGTCTGTGTCTTTTCTTTATTGGGGAGCCCAGCACTGCATCCAGCACTCCACATATATCTCATCAATGTTGAGCAGAGAGGAACGATCACCTCACTCAATCTGCTGGTAAATCTCTGCCTACTGCACCTCTGGAGGCTGTTGACTCGTGTTCAACTTGGTGTCTGCCAGGACTCTCAGGTCCTTTTTTGCAAAGATACTTTCCAGCTGAGTGGCCTCCAGCATGTACTGGTGCATGGGGTTGTTCCTCCCAAATGGCAAATCTTTGCATTACCCCTTTTTGAACTTAATGTGATAGTTCCACACGGTTGGCCTTTGGCCAGCAGCTGACAGCCACTCACCCACTTGCCCCCACCCCCAGGAGATAGGGGAGAGAATTGGGGGGGCAAGGACAAGGAGGCTTGTAGGTTGAGATAAGAATAGTTTAATAACAGAAATAAAAGTAAACTTAAAATAATACTAATATTAGAAGCGTAGTGATAATGATAACAGTAACAAAATATACAAATGAGTGATACCCAGTGCAGCTGCTCACCACCCACCGACCAAGCCTGGCCTGTTCTCAGATAACGATCCTGTAGGAACGACAATCCCAAACTGAAACCGCAATCCTGGAAGAGTGAGAGCCTGAGTGAAAGTCAGAGAGAGCAAAAGAGGAAGAGCCCCTCACTAATATACTGGGCATGATGTGATATGATATGGAATAGCCCACTGGGATACCTAGGTGCCCATTTAGCTCATTAATTTAAATATTCCTCATCCCCTTAAATCTTGTGCTTGGGGACTAACAGAACACAAAGTTCTTCACTTCCAGTGACAAAAATGCAAACACTGGTATGTTCTCAGTGTCTCTCCCATGACAAGTCCCAGGCTGAAAAGCAAAACGCAGCACTATTCTAACTCCTGAAAAAGAAACCCAGCTCTGTTACAGCTAAAAACCAGGACAACATGTTAAACAGTGCTGGCTCCAGTATTGTCTGTTGAGGTAGACCACCAGAGATCAGAACCCTCTGGGCCTGGCTGTTCACCCAGTTTTCAATCCATCTCACCATCCACTTATCTAACCCATACTTTGTCAGCCTGTTTATGAGGAAGCTTCAAGAGACAGTGTCAAATGCCTTACTACGGTTGAGGTAAACAACAATCACTGCTGTCACCTTGTCCACCAAGGTAGTCACCTCATTGTAGAATGCTCTTGGGTTTCATTGGAAATTGACAGGGTATCCAAGAAATGAGGTAACCCTCTGCTGTTTTTTGCGCTAGCAGCAGAAAAATACCCAAGAGCAAAAACCCAGTGGTATTGTGATCCTTGCATGTGTCCTTTGTTTATAGTTCCTGTGTCTGAGCCTAGGAAGAAGAATCCAAGTTTAAATTGTAAAACTCTGTAATTTAAGTGATGGTGTTAAAAGGTGCCTGTCACAAATTTTCTCTGTAAATCTAAAATCCTAGAGCTAATTCCACATGGTCATACTAATGTGATTGTAGTGTACAGCAGAACTTGAAGAAAATTTATCTCCTGGACCCATTCAAGACCTTCAAGACCAGCTCTTTTGCTGATGAACCATTAACTAGTAAAAGGCTTAACACAATTATTTTTTTTTTTTTCCCCAAGAGTCCTGCCACTGGGAAGGAAGCTTTTGGGAACTGAAGAGGAAGGTGGTGTACACCTTGGAGATGTCTGAGTGGAAAATGTTATAAAGCAGTGGACATTAAGTAGTTTATGGAGTTAAAAGAACAACATAGGGAATTGAGGTTTGAATCTGAAATGCCTTTCTGAGTATTATATTGTACTTGTGAACAGTGAAGTAAAGAAGCTTCTGCCTCTGCACAGCGTCTGATGAATGAACCTTAACGCAGCTGGTGGCAATAATACATTACAACATTCCAGCATAGCAACACCTTTTAATTCTGTATGAAATTCCTTATGATCTGTTTTAAGCAGCTCTTCAAAACTTATTGTATTTCTTTATCAGAATAGTAGGTCCAGACAAATAACAGTAATAATGTTTATAAAGTAAGGTTTTCCTTTTAAAAGAGGAAGAAGCCTCAAAAATAAACCTCTGCAGAAGTTTGTTGTCCCGAAGATAATGACGAGTCTTAATTGCTTGTCCAATAACAGATTTGATTCAGATTGCTACTCAAAATCTCTTTTAATTATTTTTACATACCTGACAGAAGAATTTAGCAAACTCATTTTACATCTTCAACAGACAACTACTCACAGCTGCTCCAGATAAATAGTAAGAACATTGTCCTGCAGTTACAAATAAAAACACAGATTATAAATGTTTTAGGTATTTTCTCTGAACTCGAGGTCACCGCAAAAGATGTTAAGATAATAAATCTACCGAATAAACATATTCTCCTGACACTCAGCAGGGGCCCACTTGGGATCATTTATCTCCAGTTCATTATCTTGTCTGCATTATTCAGCAGCCAGGCTCATGCTCAATGGGCTTAAAACAACTTTTAACAGCTTAAGTCTTCAGTTTTTACTTAATCTCTCACTTCTTAATAAAAAGTTGGAAGTTGCCCAAATTGCTATGGTGAATAAATGTCATTAATGCAATAGCTCAGTGTTCCTTACTTCCATGCTACCGTGAATGTTCAGTTTGGAATTAGCTAATATACATGGCAAGTTTCCATTCAAGCATTGTTACATTCACTTTTCTATATCAATAACAGTTAATTTAAAAGACATGTGATGCACCCTTGAGATATATATATATACACACAGAGTTGTAAAATTATTATTGTCTTAAAATTATAAAATATATAATATTTTATTTTGTAAAGATTTTTTTTTAATGTACACAGACAAACAAAATATCAACTTGTTGAAATAAAACTCTGAACAAGTAAAATTTTATTTGCATGTATTTTTAATTTATTGATATGTGAGAGTAGTTAAAAATCCACAGAATTACATATCAGATCATGTATTCCTGAAATAGGACTAGGCCATATTTCAAATTAAGGGTGTCAAACATATCTGTAATATTGTGTACTGGGTTTGTATGGCCAGGTTTGGTAGTGGGGGAGTTACAACGGTGGCTTCTGTGAGAAGCTGCCAAAAGATTCCCCCATGTCCAACAGAGCCAATGCCAGCCGGCTGCAAGATAGGCCTGCCACTGGTCAAGGCTGAGCCCATCAGTGAAAGTAGTAGCACCTCTGAGATAACATATTCAAGATGGGGGAAAAAATACTGTGCAACAGCAGCTGGGAGAGGGGAGTGAGAATACATGAAAGAAACAACTCTGCAAGACACCAAGGTCAGTGAAGAAGGAGGGGGAGGAGGTGCTCCAGGCGCCGGAGCAGACATTCCTCTGCAGCCTGTGGTGAAGACCATGGTGAGGCAGGCTGTCCCACCTGTAGCCCATGGAGGACCCCATGCCGGAGCAGGTGGATGCCTGAGGCAGCAGGTTTGCTGGTAGGACTTGTGACCCCATGGGGGACCTGCGCTGGAGCAGCCTGTTCCTGATCAACTGCACCCTGTGGAGTGCTGGAGCAGTTAATGAAGAACTGTAGGCCGTGGGAAGGACTCATGTTAGAGAAGTTCAGAGAGGACAGTCTCCCATGAGAGAGACACCATGCTGGAGCAGGGGAAGAGAGTGAGGAGGAAGGAGTAACAGAGACCACGTGTGACCTGACCACAATACCCATTCCCTGTCCCACAGCTCTGCTCAGGGGGAGGAGGTAGAGAAATCAAGAGTGAAGTCAAGCCTAGGAAAAAAGGAAGGGTGCCGGGAAGGTGCTGTAAGATTTGGGTTTAATTCTCATTACCCTATTCTGACTTTTGATTGGCAATAAATTAAATTAATTTCCCTGACTTTAGTCTGTTTTGTCCTTGATGGTAATTGCTGAGTGATCTCTCCTTGTCTGTATCTTGATCCACAACCCTTTCATCCTATTTTTGTCCCCCCTTTCCTGCTGAGAAAGGGGAGTGACCGAGCACTCTTTCCACGGGAAGGAAGGTAGAGGGTTGTCATTATTTTCAGGCTAGAAGATACAGGTCTGTGTTTTGAATTTATGGAAAAAAAAAATTCTTTTTGTCCTAGGGAAAATTGATTTAAGTAATGAAAGGCATTTCTCAACATGAAATTCCATGATTTCCAGATGTTTTTTTACTGTAAATGCAACAAAATACAGCCTTGCTTTTGAAACAACTAGAATCCAGACAGAAGAAACTCATACTTAAATATTTCCAAAGTAAATACACAACATTCTATGCATTTAGCAGGGTAAAGTTATGGGGGGGAGGGGGAGGGGGAAGGAAGAGAGACCAAATTAAAATTTCCTTTTAATCTGTATATTTATTGCAGATCTTAAGACAGGCAAGATTTGTGTCAGACAATAGCCATGTCTCTCCACACTGTCATGTCTGGCTGTTCTATCTATTGCCAGAACAACCTGTAATTTGGCTCTTGGTGATACACTTTGATAGGTACATAAAAGCTGTAGAGACTAAACTCCACAAGCCAAATAGCTGTATTGAAATAAATGTCACATGGAAGACTGTACACCAATGTAAAAGAAATATTCTTTTTTCCTCTCTCAGATTAGATTACACACTAACACAAAAGCCGAAATTTTGGAAAATTGAAGGGGTGTGGTAGTTTGAACCACAGTGGGACCATGGGGTCCTGCATTCACTCCCCCAACCCGGTGAGAAGGGATGGGATGGGAGACACAACAAAGGGGGCACAGGATTAGGATGAGAACAGGGAGGGCTCACTCACCAGTTATGGTCACGGGCAAAACAGACTCAACTTGGGGAAGAAAATTAAATTAATTTGTTGCAAATCATCTAAGTAGACAAAACAAACACACCTTACAACACCTTCCCCCACCCCTCCCTTCTTGCTGGGCTCAAATCTGCCCCTCTTGTCTCTACCTTCCCCCCCACAGCGGCACAGAGGACAGGGAATGGGGTTTCAGTCAGTTCACCTCTGCTGCTCTTCCTAGAGTGAAAGTCCAGGAACAAGATGTTCCAGAGTGAGCTTCCTATGGAGTCACGGACCTCTTCGGGCTCAGCTCCCAGCTCCAGCATGGGGACATCCATGGGCTGCAGACTCACCCCTACTCTGGGGGTCCATCCCTGCTCCGGCAGCGAGTGACTCTTGGGGTCCCAATACCAGTCACAGTTGCCCTCAGGCTCAGCTTCTCTGCTCCAGAGTGGAGCCCTTCATGGTCTACACGTGGGTCTCTGCTCCACCATTGGAATCTCTATGGGCTGCAGGGGACTTTCTCTGTCTTCGCTTACTCCATGCAGTTGAACTGCATGTCTCAAGGTTCTCTGTCCTCTTCCCCTCTCCTCCTCTTTCCTCCTGGCAACGAAGCTCTCTCTCTGTCTGTCTGTCCTTTGTTTAGGCCTATGGTAATCTTTAGTTCAGGTCAATGGCTTCTCCTCCAGGTTCTCTCCATCTCTTCTTTTCAGGACAGTCCTTCCCCTCACCAATATGGATTCTCAGAGGCGTTTCTCTCGTGCTCATTGGCCCAGCCTGGGCTGGGGGGTCTCTGCCTTGGAGCCAGGGGAGCTTTTCATTTTCACAAGCTGCAGATAAATGAACAGACTTGTAGAGGAGAACCCCACTTATGCATTTGAACCCTTGAATATTTAATAGCATACTAAAAGGAAAAAGTCCAAACAAGGCAAATGAAGAAAGTATGTGAAGAAGAGACAAAGACAGCAAAGGGGAAAAAAAGCAGAAATTTAGCAGATCTCAGGCAGCCTGTAGCTGAGGAAGGAAGTCCCCGTGTGAGGACATGAACTTTGGTACAGTAAGTATAATTGTCTGCTGGCTTACAGCAGAGCTTTGTTGAGATGTGGGGAATGGAAATTTATTTAAAATGAAAAATGTATGTTATTAAAGAGCTGACAAAAATAAGGCCAGGCTTTAAAACACATTTCAGCTGCAAACCTGAGACTTTCTCTAGCACTTGGTATGCTGGGGAAAAAAAAGAAGCTAAAAAATGTGAATGTACATATACATTCAGTATAATAGTACTGTTTCTTAAAAGTGTACCTCCTTGCTGAGATAAACTTGGTATAAAAAAAATACACAGGAGTTTTAATATTCACCAAAGGGGCTCTTTAATTTTTATTTTACCTCTTTAGGCTATGTGAGAGCACAAACCTTGTATAGTCTTTTCTAATAGTACCACTAGAGATTATCAGTTTATTTCAATGTAACTGATATACGTTCAATGGAACATCAACATCTTAAAACATTTTTAAAAATTATTTTCAATAGTATAGCTTTCTCAGGCTGTGGTAAAACCAGTTTACTGTGTAGATGTCTTTGAATACCAGAACAATTCAGAGCTGTGGTGCATTAGTACCATTTGTATCATTGTCCCCCTACTGATTAAACAATCCAGCATGAAATTATCATATTACAACAGTGAATTTATCTCAAGAGGCTTTACATTCCACTGTATACAAAGAAATTAATTTGAGTGGGATTAGTAAGAGACTATGTAAGAGAATACTAATGGTAACGATAGATAAGGTAAACTGAAAATAGAAGTAAGAAACAAAAGCTGTGAAACATTACTAGGCATAAGAAACCATCACTCATATAGTCAAGAAAACAATCCAGATGTTCTTATGCTTCATTGATTTGCATTTATGATAGAATCATATAATCATAGAATGTTGTGAGTTGTAAGGGACCCACAGGGATCATCGAGTCCATAAGATCTTTTTTTTTTTTTTTTGTTAAAGGCAATGTGCCCTCAAAATCAAGGTCTCATTTTTATTTTTTCATTTATAAGGTTTTGCAGAGTTGCTCATCCTCAGAAACAAATACCACAGCACTAGCATAGCTGTGCCAGCAGTTGAATAATATATGGTCTATTAAAGGCTGGTAAAGAGGGAGATCATATCAGCTGTAAAGATACAAATGCAATCACACAAAGAGTTATCAGCTTTATGAACTGAGGAATTTTAACACTACTTGACATTCATTCTCAATTACCAGTCTCTGGTTTCTCCTGTTGATTGAACAGCACTGCAAAATATCTCAAGTATATGAGTGGATTTCGTGAACCCATCATGATATAAGTAACATGCTTCACTCTTCAGTGAAGCTGAGTTAGCCAGGAAAGCACCAAGTGTTAATTTATATTTGTCAGTAGCCACAGACTTTTGAAAATGCATTTTTCCACTCTTTCAGATGTTTAGTTTTGAAGAAAGCACTCACCCTTTTGCTGCAATAATCAAGAATATTGTAATTAATTTTGAAAAAAAAGGATATTTAACTTATGGCTATCTGCAGCAGTAGACTTCTGTGTTAATTTTTCCTTTTTTCACATTTCTTCCAGTTGTGACTCAAGGTAGACTTTGGAGGATAAATTATACTGTGTATAAAATGTTGTGGAGGAACAATATGCTCTTAGACCTCCATATTTATTTTGGGGTAATGGGTTTATTTTAGAATAACCGTTACAGTCTATTTATATTAGCAAACTATTGAAGTTTCTCATGGAATTCACCAATCACTTGATGAACCAGAGAATCAGTTGATCAAAGGAATTAACTGACCTGACAGAAAAAAAAAAAAAAAAGTAATTACTTCCTGTCTAAATTCTGATTTCTGTCTGATTTGTCTTTAAATCAGAAAGGTGATTTGAATCCTTGAGGATCAATTTAAAAGTCTGTGGGACTTCCTGAGCTGAATTTAATTTTGGAAATAAATCATACTCAGTTTTCAGTAGTGTACAATGACCAGTAGACAGGTAGGTAAAATAATTAATTTTCTTTGGTGTTGAACCTTATAGTATTGTTGTGTGATACTTTAGTTTAAGATAATTGGATATTTGCACTTTTCAAAGCACTGATTTGTATTCTGTTCCTCTACTGGTTGGATAGCATTCAGACCCCTTACTCCTACCAACACTTTCCCGAGCAGTGCAACACAGAATCTTTCTTACACAAAACAATTCAACAAAACTCGTATTTTTTCTTTTGATTCCTGTAAATTTATTATGGGCACTTATTTCACCTTGGAGTTCACAAGTTTTGTCTCTTTTTTTTTTTTCCTCACTATTCTTCTCATTGGACAGAGAAAAAAAACCAAAGAGCTTCACAGCTGTTCCATTTAGAAGGTAGTGAAATGAATTCCTGAACATGCTGTTGCAACACATACACAAAAATCATTATCAGTTCAGCTGTTGCTGTTCTTTCACTCCCTTCTCTCACTATATGACTATTGAACTATCAGCAGGTACAGATAAGCAAGTCAAATGTTACAAATCAATAGGAAAAGAATATCAGACAACATAATTACGTCACTGAATAAATATCACCACTGCATAAAGCCCATGGCTCACCTGCATCTTGAAAGGATAAACTGGAAAAATAAAATCAAAGACAATGAAGATAATAAAAGTTATGGGATGCCTTGTCTGAGGAGAAATAAAATAAAATCCTTCAGGATTATAAAGGCCCAGATGAGCTAAAATATGCAGAAGTCTTTTCAAATCACGAGTGGCTTCCAGGTGACACTTAAACATTGCATCAAAATAGTTACACTACAATTATTTAAATAATATTTTAGTATTAAAAATTTAAATTCTTTGAAGGATGCTCATAACACAAAACTATTACTTATTTAACTGTGAGGTTCATTATATTTCTCCCAGCTCCTATTGATCCTCTCTAATTCATATTAAGTAGGGAGCACTTTTTCTCTCTTTAACTTCAGCAAGACCTGTTGAGCTACCTGCTCAAAGCTAGCTTTGGTGTGTGGCCCAATATGTGACTTCCAGAAAGGATTTTAAATTATTACAATCAGTTGCTGTGGGCAAGTGTGCTATTCTAATAAAAGCATGCAGAGAGTATAGTGTGTATTTACTCCTGCATCTCCACATACTGACACTATATACAATATCCAAATTAAAATCTACAAACCAAGTTTGAACATCCTGCACCTCTACTTGCTCGTCTCAAGTCCCAGGCTGGTTTCCTATTCACCCTGCCGAACTAGAAATAGGTTGATACACTGAGGAGAGTTATGCCTCCGTTTTAAGTGAGTTTTAACCAGCCTCAGTTTTAACCAACCTCAGTTTTAACCAGCCTCCATGGAAGCACTCGTTCTGAATTTGCATTCTGAACTATCCTGGAATCAACATAAGATATCTTCCATCATCATCGATAGTTTCAACCGTTGATATGCCTATTCAGAAACAGCATCTATCTTCCAAACATGCACTGCAGAAAGCTTCAGAGGTGGCACTACACAGAAAAACCATCACACATGTGGTTTCATATTATCAGGGAATGTATTAGACAGATCATCGCATTATTTGTTTGGCATATGTACACTAACAGCCCCTCACAGCATTAGTCTTTTCAAACGGATAAATCTGTTTGAAATGGATTAGCTCTCTTACTTCCCCGTGCAAGCATAATGGTACTGATGAAAATGTAAATCCGCTATTTTCTGTTACACATCACATTCAAAGCAAATGCTTGCACTACAAAGGATATCAATTTGCTCTGAAGGTGGTAAGAGGTTTAGTGGTACAAAATTCTAATCAGCACTTGCTGCCATCTTCTGGTTTTATAAAAATCCACAGATTTTAAAACGACACCTCTTCAAACTGAAATACTCCTTTGGGATAGGCACAAAATGAAATACCACACTTTAAAAAATCTACTATCGAATTTCATAGGAATGTTCATATCTCAAGATGCAAGTGTACAAAAAGCATACATGAAGTACTGAGTTTTGAAAACATAAGAAAAAGAATTAGGGCAAAATATTCACAATGCAATTATGCTTCACAGATACTAAAAATAAGAGACTTCTATTACTGATAAGTTACCAGTGTCAGACATTATGTTTTACTATATAAAGTCCTATATAATATACATATTATATTCTTACTGATGCATTATGTGCTGTATTTTTATGCTGTATAGAAATTTTACATTTGTATAAAAAACAGATGCTTCGACAACAAAAAAATAATATTAAAATATGTTTTGGGCTTAAGCCCTTTTGACACTGGGAGCACATTATGCTTTTAGACACTGAAAGTCAACCTTAATGCAGTACCAGGGGAAGTAGAAGGGGAAATAAGAATTCTAAAGCAACTTGCAAGGCACAAATCAACAAGAATTCAATAGAGGTATGGAATGGGAGACAAGGCTCTAAATTCGGAGGTTCAAAACACCAAAAGACGTGTGAGCACAAACCAATGGCACAAGGGCTTGCAAGCTAGCTCCAAATAAGCTAGTTCTGGAACTGGACTTAGACCTTAATTTCTAGGAAGATAAATGAATTAGCTTGGACATGTGACGAACCTAATAGTTTGGTAATCCAAAATACATACACAATACCATACAACAATTTATGAAGACACCATTTTCTTTAGCATGGTGGTCCCTTTAGACCTACCCTGTTCAGTTTGGAAATGTCATTTTTAATAAATCATCTGTCTTTGTGCTCAGAGACAGCTAAGCAATCTCCTCTATATGTGCATAAATCTGCTAAATGCCACTGAGTTCACAAAATTACTGTTATCCAGTTGTCTAAGTCTTTAAAACTATGATTTCCCTGCTGTGATGTAAGAAACTCCCTGAAGCAGAAGTGGTTTAAACACATTTCATGGGGAAGACCCTAAAGCATAGGATGCAGGCTGCTTTGCTTGCTGCATAAAGCAAGCTGCCTACCTTTGGACAACCTATTTAAATGGTAAAACCCAATGTGCATTTAATGCCCTAGTACTTCAGTTAAATTCCTAAGCATCCCTTAATTATTGCTGTGTTTCCCCAAATAATGTATGGTCAGCTTGTGACCATACCTTGAGAAAGAGGATTTCAACAGGCAACAAAGCACATAGATTAAGACTTACAAAGTCAATTTGGGCAACTTCAGGTACTTACAACAAGCTAAACTTCAGGCATTTTTTAAGACACTGTACCAGCTACAGAGGATTGCCCAGGGAAAGTAAAACTGAGAAGAGAGTTTGAGTCCTGGTCCTCATAACACAAATTTTTTCCTTGCTGAAAAAATTCCCTGGGTTCAGGATTCTGTAGGTAAATAAGATCAATTTAGTACAAGGAAAAATAAGTGAAGAAATTGCTAGACAGAATTATACATCATAGTATCAGGCAGAAACCAAGAGGCAGCCTAGAAACATCTGTGACCTTAGAAACAGGAGGAAGAGCAATTTTTCTTATGGGCAGATAGTGATAGTACAAGAGGAAATGGTTTTAAACTAAGAGAGGGAAGATTGAGGTTAGATATTAATAGGAAATTTTTCACCCAGAGGGTGGTAAAGCACTGGAACAGGTTGCCCACAGAAGTTGTAGATGACCCATCCTTGGAGGCATTCAGGACAGGCTGGATGGGGCCCTGGGTAGCCTGGTGGTTGGCAACCCTGTCCACAGCAGAGAGGTTGGAACTAGATGATCTTTAAGGTCCTTTCCAACCCAAACCATTCTATGGTTCTATGATTAGCCTGTTCTTTGAACAGTTTAAACAGATCTTTTGAAAACATAAACCAGGGAATAAAGAGATAATAGGGTTTTCCACTATTTGGACAGTCTGAAAGTTCTTTTGGGGAGGGACTTTTTACAACGGCAAGGAGTGATAGAACAAGGGGAAATGGCTTTAAACTGGCAGAGGGTAGGTTTAGATTAGATATTAGGAAGAAATTCTTCACTGTGAGGGTGGTCAGACACTGGAACAGGGAAGCTGTGGATGCCCCCTCCCTGGAAGTGTTCAAGGCCAGGTTGGATGTGGCTTTGAGCAACCTGGTCTAGTGGAAGGTGTCCCTGCTGATGCAGGGACAGGTTAGAACTAGATGATTTTTAAGGTCCCTTCCAAACGAAACCGTTCTATGATTCTATGATTCTTGATAAATTCTCTTACAAGAGAATACTTAGGTCCCTAGTTAATCATGCAATGAAATATTGGCACAATATTAGAAAAGAGGGTAAAAGATGTAAAACAATAAAAATAACCATTGTTCAATATGTGAAAAGGTTAAAGAAGAGGTGATTCAAAGATGTACACAGATGTTGATAAATCTACTGTTACTACTGATCAAATAAATGAAACAGGACACTTATATTGGTCACAAAATCATGTGCTACAGTCAGGACTACACAATATTAGAAAGAATTTTAAAATTATCTGAACAATAGGGTCACTAACGTTTTATTCATAATTTCATAAGGAAAAAATATTCATCATTCTGAGTTTTCACTTTGATACATAAAATTTTTAATGGCACAAATCAAGAGGAAAAATCATGCTAACAATCTTTAATGACTTGCTATAATGATATAGAAAATACACTGTACGTAAAGTAAAAGGACAACATTAAACTGGCTAACACCAATTTAGGTATCCCTTCGCAGGGGGCAAGTGGTTTTGTCTACAGTATCAAGCAGTAAGGGACAAAGCTCAAACAACATGTACATGCAAAATTTATACTCTGATGGTGGGTATCTGCTATTCCGTGTTTCTTCTTTATATTTCCCACATGGACCTTCCATTTCTTATCAGTGGTGACTTCAGGCCTCCTAAACAGCTACCTGCCACAAGCTGCCAGTGGCTTTTGCATAAGTTTGCACTCTAGTGCTTTTCCCATATAATTGTTGCACGAAAAGGGTAGTAAAGCAATTTGGCAGGAAACCAACCCCACTGCATTCCAGCTTACCCTCAGATATTAGAGGAGCTCGGGACAACTCAGCTTAGATCCTCAGTGATGCCAAATTTAGCACTACAAGTCCAACAACAGCAGATTCACTCGATAGTGCGCTGCACTCCCGTCTACCTACGATTTATGGGCTCTCATGGCTAAACCTGCAGAATTTAGCGGTGTCCAGTGGGCAATGGTGTGGCTGGTTACAGACAGGCACAGTTTACTCAGTGTGGCACTACAAGTCCAGGTGCGATAATTCCAGATTCATTCCATCCAGTCACAATCTACGGACATTCATGGCCTGTTGGGTGGCCCCCAGTGAGAAATTGTGCCGCAATTTAATAAGCGGATAAGGCACTTTAATAAAGCAACAGGAATAATACAGATACGTGTGGATTGCCTGTGATAAATCTACTGTCTGCAGAAGTATATCCAAGCATCAAGGTTACAAATTATTAAAAATGTTAAGTTAGGAAACAATTCTGTAGAGATTTCTAAGTCTCTGAGAAAGTTTTTGGGGCAGTATAAATCTCACCCAAAGGTGTCCCTATGGGGCAGAAGAGAGGCTCAGCCTGTCAGCTGATCCCAGAGGCCAGAGGTCTGTGATGGTATCTTCCCTGACATCCCCCTTTCCTTGGGCTACTTTTATATTGTTTTTACCTTCAAGGTGGTGATCAAGTGACTCCAGTCATACTTCTACTGTGATTGGTAAAAACTCTTTCGCTTCCCTTTTCAGGTATAGCTTACCTAAATTTCAGAGCGTAAGCTTAGTACAGCAGATGGCCGCATGTTGGAGGTAGGTGGCCCTTGAGCCGAAGGTGTGTTTTGCTATTATCATGACATTATAATAAGCAAAGTTTATTCAAAGTTCACACAAGCATGGCTTTTGTCTAAAGGGTGCCAGATTGTTGGCTCAGGATTGCAAACAGGTGGCTTATCAGCTTCTTGGTGCTGTGAGGCTTATTTGCAGTGATTTACAGAGTTTGGCCACAGAATCTTCACTCTGCTCCACCCTCCATGCTGATCTGCAGACCAGGTTGTCTAGGAAAACACCTTGGAGGAGTTTCTCTGTATACCAGTTGTATTCTTCCCTGGGATCTTCTTCAACATTATACCTTTCCTTAACGTGTGGACAATGCTGTATTTTGATTTCTAACTTACCCCCAGCAATTACTCCACAATAATGAAAAAAGTAACCATGGGTTTTAATTAGACTACATGGGCTAGGTGTTTTAAAATTCAGCTATAGTGTCATGTGGATTTTAACTACAGTGGTCCATCTCTCCCCTAACTGGAGTACAAGTGCCCATACACACTCTTCCTATGAAAAACCTCATACAGGGTAACTACTGGATTAAGATTTGCCATTTGAGTCATGGAGTCCAAGTATCTTCATTTACAACTACAGAGCAAGTAACAGCACAGAAAGACCAGGAAGGGAAACATAGCAATGATGGCTCCAGTTCCTCTGGACTGAGCAGAGATGGGCAATTCGACACCCCATTGCAGCAGGGGTACTCACAGCCCACATCCAAATGTTATTTTGAAGAACTGTTTTGCCAGGGCCTGTCTACAAGGCCTCTTCACCGATTACAATATCAATGACTTTTTAAAAGGGCACAAAAATGTGGCACTAATCCCTAGGACTTCTATGAATTATTTTTAGCATTTACATTGGCTTCCTTACCCTGTGGACAGAGATAAAACCTGCAAGAATGTCTTTGGCAGCAAGTTCTATCTTCTCGACCTTTTACCTATAGTACCTAAGGATATTAACAATATGAGATCACATAGTATTGCTCTACCTACTTCCACACAGAAAACATCCTTTTGCTACTAGATTGCTGCACTGCTAAGGGTGCTTTCTAAAGGCAAATTCTACCTGAAATACAACTGTCTTTGTGTTGTGAGAATTTACATTTGCCCTGTGCATTAATTCAAAAAGAGACATAAAAAACCTTAAAACTATTCATGTTAATGGTAATTATTTGTTGAATATAAACTAATAGAAAATGCATGAGTTCATCTATCCAATACTATGCCAAGAACTCTGCACATACCCACCAGATGGTGCTGCCTCCGTCCTTTAACACAGAGGGCTTTCCCAACTCTAAGTGTCCTTAACTCTGATTCCTGCATTCTTGTGAGGAAAAACACGAAGTGCCAAGTTCAGTATCCAGGGGTTCGATTATAGTTAAGGCTTCCCACTAGCATTTAAGCTTTGACACTCTCTCTCTCTTTTTTTTTTTTTCCATACATAGTCCTGCCTTTTAAGGTGTTTTTTTGGTTATAATATATTCCTATCAGCTGAGCCATGACACAGAAGAATTTAAAAAATATGAATAGTGCAAAACAGTCCCAGAAATGCACACTTCATGAAAAAGAGTCATATTTCTGCTTTGCCCAACTGAAACACATAAGAAAATATTTAGCCACACAGTGACCTTCAGATCTGACACCACAATCTGCTTTCTCTCGTCTCCCTTCCTACTTTTTCCCCCACCAGAAAAAAACCCACAACCTAGAGACATGCATTTAACAGACTAAACAATCTTACAGACTACTCCAAGATACAAACTATCATTTGACTACTACTACTACTACTACTACTAACCTTCACCATTGCATCAGTACAGCTGCAATAGTACAACTACATTATCTGACTGAAGTTCAGTAGCACAACGGAAGTCTAAATGCACCATAGGAAGTGCATTGAAGATTAGTGCTTAGTGTTTAATTAAAACACAAATATTATGTTCAACAATTACATAGCATATATAGATGGAAGCAAAGTGCCACACATTGTGCAGGATACAGAGCATAGTGCAGGTATTTGTCTCTGCAGCACAGTAGGAACATACACTGTGACTGAACAAATGGCGTTGTGTTTCACCCGCAGAGGCTAGGTGTAAAGAAAAAGATGAGGATGGCCAGTGAGTTCTGTGAAGTGATTTCTGAAATTAAGGAAGACACATCTAGCTGCCATTTGTGTCAAAAAGAGGTCTGGTTTATACAAAACAGCAGGTAGTGTACCCCGAGGAGTTCTGTCAATAGCATCTAGTACCCTTTGACTAATTGTATTAACATTAGTTTATCTTGTGCAAATTTGTCATGTGACATACAGATTACATGTATTTCCGGCATTAAGAATTGCCCTACTGGGGGCTTGATGCCCTTTCTACTGGAATCAGTGGTAACACTCCTGTTTACTTTGCTGATAGGAGGTTCACCTAAAATCAAATTAAATTCAAGCCATTACAATATAACAACATAACTTGTCTCAAGTGAAGAAAGGTTTTAAACTTTTTCAACATAGTAGCCATTAAGAATCAGAGAAATAAAAGATGTTATAATGTCAACAAATCTATACTGATTTTAAAAACAACACAAGATCCCATAATGCAGGATATAAGCAAATATTTGCAATCTAGCTAAGCATATAACATATCTCCAGCTGTGAGTTTATCTACTTTTCATGCCACTATCAATACAAATGACACACTACATGTGTATGACTCACAAGCCCCCTGTAATTGCAAGAAATATATGTGGCTTTAATCCTAATACTCCTGTCCAAAACAAAGCAGAGCACCTACTAGTGCAAAGAGCAAAGCAGCCCTACTAGGAATTTAGGTGATCTACTTTACTTTGTATTCTGGTGAAAGGGAAGATGGTGCCCTGTTACTGAAGTTAAATTTTTCAATGAATGGTAATTTCTCAGACTAGTCTATTTGTTTTGATTGAAATCAGGGCTTTATTTGTGATGCCTTGTGTCGCCTGACAAGCACTTTCATGAGTCAAGAAAAAGACAAGGACATACAACAAAATGTCAGTGTCAGATCTAAATTTGTCCTGCCAAAAGTGCCACATCAGTATTTCCAGATGGTAAGACAAATGTGCATTACTTTGTACATGCAAACATAGTCTTTCCAGTTCTATTTTTCTTTCTACGCCATGTTGCTTTTCATTGCTTATGAGTGATTTATCGAATTTAAAATGAAATGTGAAGTCTGAAATCTGGTGTAAATTATACTTATTTATATGAAGTATAAAGAAAGTCCATATTCCAGTTAAGTACAGTATTCCACCAGTTCTTTCAATCAACTAGAAGATCTGCCAATGTGACAAATATATTGGAAAAATCTCTTTTGTCTACTACTCCATTAGACTACAAATCCATTTAGTATATTTTTTGCTAACTATACATTACATGCTGGATTTTTTTATTCATTAAATCTTCTTCCAATACCCAAAAGAAATAAATAGAGCTTTTAAATAGTCATTGTTTCTTCTGCTTTTTCTGTGATAGTTCTACAGGGTTGGCCCTTGGTCAGCAGCCAACACAGCTGCTCAACCACCTCCCCGCCACCCCCAAGGGACAGGGGAGAGGAATGGGGGGCAAAGATAAGGAGGCTTGTAGGTTGAGATAAGAACAGTTTAATAACAGAAATAAAAGAAAACTTAAAATAATACTAATATTAGAAGCGTAGTGATAATGATAACAGTAATAATATATACAAATGAGTGACACCCAGTGCAGCTGCTCACCACCTGCTAACCAAGCCCGGCCTGATCCCGGAGGAGAGACAATCCTGAACTGAAACTGCAATCCCAGAAGAGTGAGAGCCCGAGCAAAAGCCAGAGAGAGCAAAAGAGGAAGAGCCCCTCACTAATATACTGGACATGATGTGATATGATGTGATGTGATATGATATGGAATAGCCCATTGGGATACTCAAATGCCAATTTAGCTTATTAATTTAAATATTCCTCACCCCCTTAGATCTTGCACTTGTAGACTAACAGAACACAGAGTCCTTCACTTCCAGCAACAAAAATGCAAACACTGGTGTGTTCTCAGTGTCTCTCTCTCATGACAAGTCCCAGGCTGAAAGCAAAACGCAGCACTATTCTAACTCCTGAAAAAGAAACCCAGCTCTGTTCCAGCTAAAAAACAGGACATTTTCTTAACTGTTTCTCTTGTTTTCCTTAGATCACTTCAAATCAGGTTCCTATCAACCTGGATAGAAGAAAGTACTGCCCATTATGGCAGGAAAAGGTCACACTGTTCCCCATTTACGAAGACGTCAGTTTCCTCACTGGTTCAGTATATGAGTCACAACATCTTTCGGAGTAGTATTTCTGAAACGACATCCAAGACTTTGCAATGCAAACCTGTCTTCTACAGAAAAATGCTTGTCTCCACACAGCAACCCCGAGTATCTGATAAAATCTACAGGTTCATGCCCTGTGCTGCTTTCTGCTCCTGCATTATCTCTCAATTTCATCCAGAGTAATAAAGTACTGCAAAAAAAGAATATTGTATGGCTTGAAAAAAGGAGCCTGCTGAGGCGAGCTACTGAATATAATTCAGGTAATAAAAATGTCAAAATGCATGTCATTGTAGTTAAGGAGGTTTATAAGTCATTTAAAGAAAAAAAATGTTAACTGCAGTGTAGTCATGTCCTTAATCCCAGGGAAATGTCAAAAGTACTGAAGTACAGTTATTAAAAACAGAATTTTTTTTTTGTTTTAATGAGGATTTCTTTTTTCATGGGATGATGAAAGAGACCTAAGTTTTGTCGTTTAAAATTAAAGTTCTTAACAAAGGAACAACCATGAAAATTGACACTCAGGCAAAAATAGCTGTGCCCTTCTTGGAATTGAGCCTCAGCGTTTTAACTGATGCAACTACTGCAGCTTTTTTTGTAACAATTAAATTGCACGACAAGGATTGTAAGTTAGCTGTAATAGGGTAATACAGTCAGTTAGAGAGAGTAATGATGAGTGAGGAACCTAAGGACTTTAGATGTTATATTTAAAAATAACATCTGAAATACAGATAATTACATCGCTGTATTATTAGTTCAAATACTGTAGTCATAAATCTGATTTAGAAACATGTTTTCATGTTGTATGCAACATAAAAACACACACCCAGGTTATGCTGTCAAATCTCTATGAGGAGAGCCAAAGCGTGGCTGTAATATACTTGGGCTTAACTAGAATTCTTGGGTATGACAGACAAAGCTATTAATTTCCCTGCTTTTGCCATATGGCACATCTTCAATTAAGGCAGGAACTTTCTACTTTGTGTTCTATTTCTATTAACCATTCTCTTTTAGGGCCAAACTTTGGTACTTATTTAGGCACCAAAAAGTGTATACTTGATTGTATTGAAGTGAGCAACTGATAATTCCTGCCAGCAGACATCAGCAAGAGACAGCATTTCACAACTAGCAAGGGAAAAGCCACAGTTTACACTGCTAAGGATCTGCTGAATAAAACCTGAAAATAAGAGCCTTCTTGGTGAATGTGTTCAGAAGCCTGCTGGACTTTTAAAGTTTTTGTTTTGCCAAACCGCTGAATGCATTTCTTTGGTGACGGCAGGAAGAATACAGTTACTCTCTAGTTTGTTCCTAGAACTGCGAGAACTGGTTTTAAAATTAAGCTTATTTTTTTTATTGATAAGCAGACTTTGGAGATTTTATTGCATACCATGATCAGATGAAAAATTCAGGAGTGGTTTTGTCTCTGAGTTTTAAAGAGTTTAAGCAGTTTATGCTCAGTACCATGGACTTACTGAGTAAGATTACTACACTTTTCAGCAGTTACTACCTTGCTGCTTGTATAATTGAAGTAGTGTAGGACTTACACATATTTCACCCTGTCCTGAGGAAAAAGGTTGTATAAGCAGAGCAAATGTTGTTCTGAAAGAGATTCAAAACCACATGACTCTGAAAGGTTTAGAAAAAAGGCATCCCTGTGATGTGTGGTTTTACGGCAGTTATGAGCATATTAATAGTTCAGAAATTTTGACATCCCTGTAAGATTTATAGAATTCTGGTTTTGGGGACACACTAAATGAGGTTCATAGCCCATTCTTTTATTCACCACCCTTCATGCTTCTTTGAGCCAAAGCCATTTTGAAAGCACCACCTGCAACATAAAAGAAGCAAGGAAAATAATTTTCATATTTATGAACATGAAAATAACACGGAATCATGGCAGTATACCTGGGGTTATGTGACTTCCCTAGACCACAGAAATTAGACATTTTTCAGGAGAATAAAAACAAGTTAAAAAATCTTTTACATTTTTTTCTATGAGCAAATTTACTTATCTGAACTCTACTATGTGACTGAGAAGGCTCTTTGTGATTGTCCTGTAGCAGAGGAGAGCACTGTACTCTGAAGATGACCTGCCACCCTGGCAGACCTGCGAGATGTTGAGTAACTTCAGTCGAAATCTGAGCACTGTCCACACAGAGGTCAGCAGTAAGCTGACCTGGGAACCCACTTTGGCACACAGCAAACTGTGACCTGCAGGGTCAGCATGAAGAAATGGTATGAGCAGGGAGCCCAGAAACCTGGTTGTTAATACTCAGCCAGAGGCTAAACAGTTTTGTTATGGGTGTGAACCGTCACCAAGGTATCAGTACCTTTGAATTATAAAATCAGGAAAAGTACAGAGATTACTAATGGTTTCTATGAGGACTGCAGAAACACACATAACACCAGTTCAAGAAGAAAAATTGCTGTCCAGGTTGATGTGACTGTGTCATGTACGTAAGTAGAGTTCTCAGGTTTCATGGAAATGCCAGGGAGAAACTTTGGTTCATGTGACTGGACAAATGCTCCACAGGTATTCCACTGCTTGGTGCACTCTGTTCCTTACTTCTCAGATACTGCTCCAACTGGGCTTGAAATCACACTGCACATGGTGGTGCTAGTGAGCTGTGGGACGTGGGGAGGGATGAGGTAAAAGAAGGACTGAACTCCCTTGCCTTGGTAAGCCTGGAATTTTTATGGATTTCTAACTATATAAGCAGTTGCTAGCAGAAGTCACATGCTTATCCATGCTCACCTACACAAGGCCTTGCAGTTCATCAACAGTAAGCAGCTTTTCTCAGCTAGAGCTTCAAGCCCAGCTGACTTCTGTGGAAGATTCACCCATACCTTGTGCAGTGGAAAGATCCATCAAAAAACCAAACAAACAAAAATTTGCAGTAACAAAATTGTATCCTTCTGATCAATACGAATGCTGCTTAACCTAGGACACTGCTGTTCCCCTGACGTAAGAATGCCCTTGGCAGAATATTTGAATAAGACAAGAGAAGCTTTACCTATACCTTAAGGAGTTGCAGACTTACAAAATAAAGTTAATTTGCAAAACTGACTGGTAGAAGAGAACCCCAAGGGGTGCATGCTGCCAAAGCCTGACTTTGAAAGTGTAAGTAGGCAGGAGTAGATGTAAATGGATTTAGCAACTATCTTTTCCACAACTAAATAGGAAGATATGTGATTCAGTCACAAAATAAGAAAAGCCCTGTGTTCACACCTTTCCCTTGTGACAGCTTTGAAGAAATACATTTGGCTTTGTCCAAGAAATTTATAGAAAGCCTGCTGCATATATGTTCTTATATAAGTGTATTAGTGCACGGACACAGTTACTTTTGATACACACAAGCTGCTGACTACATTTGGTTTTTTATTGTCTAAATTATCTCTTTCTAATGTAGTGTCTATTTTTATGTTCCTGCTGCCTCTCAAGAGAAAAAGGTGCTAAACCCAAGAACTGGAAATGCAGAGACTGTAATTTCTTCAAACAATACACAATAAATTTCAGAGGAACCTAAGTGTCAGTAAGATAGTATGTTTTTTCGTTGTCTCTTACCGTTCTTCAGTCTCACGCTCTCCTCTTCCCTGCATTAATACACAAAGAACAACGACAACATCCCTGACAAAAGCGTGCTCCCTTTGTCCTGGTTTTGCAAGACAGAGATAATTTTCTTTTTGGTAGTTGGAATAGCTGTATTTGAGTTTCAGTGTAAGACTTGTTATGAGAAGAACATTGATAAAGTACTAATGTTATTAGTTGCTGCTGGAGCTCAAGGCCACCGTGTTTGGCTGGTTCACAGCTGCATTAGGACTGGGAGGGAGAAGCGCAGTGAATAGCAAACCCCAAACTGGCATTTGGGTGTGCCAGTGAGATATTCCAGATCATATCCCGGCATGGCAGTGCATGAACCAGGGCTGACCGAACACGGGGGGATTCTCTCGGGGATCGCTCGGGCTCGCTCTTCCTGGGTTTCAGTTTCGGGACTGTCTCTGCTCTGGGATCGCTGGCTGGGACAGGCTGGGCATCGGTCAGTGGGAGGTGAGCAACTGCACTGTGCATCACTCATTTGTATATTCTATTATTACTGTTGTTATCATTATCACTTTAATTAGTAAATAGTTTTTATCTCAACCCTGAGTTTCCTTGCCCTTTTCCTTCAATTCCCTCCCCTACTCCCTGGGCAAGGGGCAAGGGAGGGTGAGAGAGCAGACTGTGTTTGGCTGCAAGGTGCAAGACAAAAGGGTGAATCCCCACATGCTTAAATCAAGGCCCTTCTTTAAAAGTCATTACATTCTGCATGTTACCCTGAGGTGAGGCATTGCCAATGTGGCAGGCTGTGGGTAAACAGGCAAACACATGCCACAGTGAAATGTCAGAACTGGTAGGTAGCAACCTTTTATTACTATAAAAAGGAATGAAACAGTCTGGGAGTCTTCCCATTCCTATCCCCACAGTGAGTAAGACATTCTAATTAAATGGTTTAATTTATTGTATTAGATACAAAGCTTCAGTGACAATGACAAAAAGGAATAGACTGCTCTAGCATGGGTCCCCCACAGGCTACAGATCATGCCAGAAAACCTGCTCTATGGGCTGCAGCTTCCCTCAAGGAATGTTCACCTGCTGTGGTGTGGGATCCTCCACATGCTGCATGTGGATCTCTGCTCCACCACGGACTTCCATGGGCTGCAGGGGGACAACCTGCTCCATCACGATCTTCACCATGGGCTGCAGGGAATCTCTACTTCAGTGCCTGGAGCACCTCCTCCCTCTCCTTCTTCGCTCACCTTGGCATCTGCAGGGCTGTTTCCCATGTTTTTCTCACTTCCATCACAGCTGCTGTGCAGCACTTTTTACCCTTTCTTAAATACATTATCCCAGAGGTGCCACAAGCACTGCTGAGGGGCCCAGCTGTGCATCTGATGAAGCTCACTGGCACCAGCCGTGTCAGGCACAGGGCCACCCCTGGCCTCTTCTCACATGGGCAGCTCTCTGTCCTCCCCAGACTTGCCAAGCAAACCTAACACAGCGTGCCATAAAAACTCAGGAGTTTTTGCTTATTAATAAAATATTTTAATGTAATATCAAAATGAATTGTTGCAGTTCCAGGAAAAAGCTGGAGGATAATTATACTCTTCCTGCCACTATCAAATAAACGCATTGTGGCCGTCTGGCAGAAGAACCCCGCGAGCAGGGGAGGCCTCAGCGCACAGTCACTCAGGGCAAACATGACCCAGATTCTGCAGTTGGATTCAGCAGATCCCCAAGCCAGAAAACAGCATGAGAGTCAAGCTCTTGGAGAAGTATCTTAAATCCAACCTGGTTTAATCACTATGCTAATAATAGTTCAGCCATTTTCAAATAGCTGAGAGATGTAATAATTTCTATACTTGCCTAATCCGGGGAAAAAAAAATACTGTAATGGCTGCCACATTTAAACTCCTTGGACAAGCTCTCTGGTATCTTAAAAACAAAGGAAAGCGTCTAGCCTGCGTGAAACCCTCGCAATTCCCTCGGACATTGTACCAAGCCACCCTGGGAAGGCTGAGGCACGGCGAGGCACGGCACGGCACGGCACGGCACGGCACGGCACGGCCCGCCCCCGAACCAGCCCCAGCCCCAGCCCCAGCCCCTCCCCTGCCGCCTGCCGCAGCCTCAGTCAAGTGACTCCGGCCGCCCCGCGCGCGCGGCTGGCACTACGCGACAGCGGCTGCGCGAGGGAAAGCGGCCCAAGACGCGTGCGAGCAGCGCGAGCTGGGCCGCGTTTCGGCGCTGGCGGGAGGTGGGCGGGGCGGAGGCGGTGGGGCCGCACGGGGCCCGCCCCCTTGGGCCGCGGGGCGGGGCGCCGCAGCGTGCGGGGCGGCGGCCGGGCCGGAGCGGCCGCAGGAGCCGGAGCGGCCGCGTTGCCGGCGCTGCGGGGCAGGATGGTGTTTGAGTCGCTGGTCGTGGACGTCCTGAACCGTTTCCTCGGCGACTACGTGGTGAACTTGGACAGCTCCCAGCTGAAGCTGGGCATCTGGGGAGGTACGGGGCTGCCGCGCCGCGGGGGGACGCGCCGCCCAGCTCGGCCCGGCCGCGCTGGGGAGCCGGCCGCCCTCCGCCGCCCTCCGCCGCCCTCCGCCGCCCTCCGCCGCCCTCCGCCGCCCTCCGCCGCCCTCCGCCGCCCTCCGCCGCCCTCCGCACCCCCGTGGCACTTCCCACCCGTCCGGGCGAGCCCCCCCTTCCCCTGCCGCCCGCGCAAGGGAGGAGGTCGGGGCGGTGTCCCGCGGGCGTCCGGCTGGGCCGGGCCGCGCCCGCCGCCGCACTAGGCTGCCTGCCCGGTCGCGCTGCCGCCGCTCCACCTGCCCGACAGCTTAAAAATAGTCGTGGGGGCGGGCAGGCGGTGTCCGCGGGGGGCGTGGAGCAGGCAGTTGCGGCAGCGGGGCCAGGAGGAGCTGCAAAACCAGAGATGGAGAAACCTGGCGAAGACGCCCGGGGGGCGTGAGTGTCCGCTGGGGTCTTGTTTTTCCGTACGCAGCTGCCCTGGCTTTCTTCTCCCGGCTGCGGACGTAGCTTGGCTGTGGAGCTTGCGGGGGCCGGGCGGCACTGGCGGCCTGTCTGTGTGGGACTTGGGGGTGGCAGTCTCACCCGGCTGCTAGCGAATGCTGGGCCGGACGGACTGACTGACTGAGTTCTTCCCTGCCCGGAAATCAGACACTGAAAATAAACACCCGGGGTCTGGATGGCGTTCTAGTGCCGGCGGTGGGCTAATGGGAGTCGGTCGCCTCCTTGCAAACAGCCGTGACGTGCCACTTCGGTGGTGCTGTCATCTGTAGGTCTAGAGCAGTTGTCATGTTTCATTTTTCTAACATTAAAGAATTAAGAACAGAGACTGTCTTAGGTGCTTGCAGAGACTGTGACCGACTGTGCTAGGCAAGGTGAGCAATACTTTATAGAAATAAATTAGCATGCCGGTTCTGAAGGGAGGAAAGTATTCTGTTTGAATGTGGTGTGTTGAGGCCCTTTAGTAATGTATGTACAAGAAAGCAGTGACAAAGGTCTCTCTTTCCAGTATGTCTGGGTAAAGTGAGGTAGTAAAAGAAGAGTGAGACACATACAATTAGCAGATGCATGTGCAGTGGCCTCTCCTGTCTTGGTTTTCAGTGTGCATTCCACATGCCTGCAGCATCAGCAAAAGCAAACACAGAGGTGCAGGTTTTTCTACATGTGCATTCATATACCTGCAGGTGTGAAGTGTCCTCGAGATATTCCCTTCCTACAATTCCATTCTTAGCAACTTATATATATGAATGAGATTTTAGAGGCTTTTCCTAGAGTTTTTTGCATCCTCAACATTTTTGTTTCACAGTTCTGTTTTCTGAAATAACATCTTTATTTGATTTCATCTCTGCAGTCAAGGCATTTGTAGCGTCTTTGCAAAGTTCAGTCTATATGGAGTCTTAACACTGCAACAGCATATGTAACTGCTGCAGAGAAAGTAGTAGGCCTTGATTTGTACTGGTAGGGTTCAGTGTAGCGTATTTATTACAGGTAATGTGTGTCTTACTTGAAAGGATTGAGTTATTGCATCTTTCAGAAAAAATGTGTCAAACTTTGATTTGTGTACTTAAGTTCTTCAGTTATCGTAGTTTCTTTTTTCTGTTCAAGGAAGGCAAGCAAAATATTTAATGTAAAATGTGGAGCATTCTGTACAATGTTTATGCATTACAAAAAGATAAAAGCTTATTTTTCCAACTGGTGGTTGCTTTTGGCAGCTTATGCTTCTGTGAGGCAACTCTTGCTAGATTAGATGCATGTTAGCTCTCTCACTTAAAAAAACCCAACAAACCAACAAAGCAAACTAAATAGATACCACTAGTTTTTAATTTGGAGTTTTGGTATTCAGTTGTTATATTTTTTATGCATGTGGAACTTGATTTGGGGATTTTTCTATGATTTCCTTTTGAAGTAATTTTAATATTTTAGAGGCTTTGGTATATTTTTTTTCTTCACATTTAATTCCTTTTTCCTCAGTACAGTGCCTTTGTACTAGAATAAAATTAGTTTTTCTCCGTATAGTCTGTTTACTTGCTTAGTGTGAAAATTAATATATGAAGCTACATCTTGTTCTGGGATGCAAAGAACTGCTACTGTGTAGCATTGTTGAAGCATCACTGTAGATGTTTATTTTTTCCTGGTCTGCTGCATGATGCTTTCACTGGTGTATGTGCAACTTAAACTATGTTTAATGTTGTGTACATCTGCAATATTTATTTTGTTCCAAAGATCTGCAATATTTATTTTGTTCCAAAGATCTCGAAGGACCTAAAAACTTAATTCCTCTAACTCAAATTCAGTAGCTATTAGTAGTAATAGCAGTAGACTACTGTCTTCATAGGGAGGTCATCATTGGTTTACAGTAGGGATCTGTAAAGTCTACTGAGAATTTTACTGACTTCCTAATTACTGGAAATGTGGAGCTAAATTATTTTTTTAGAAAAATAGTACTTTTTTTGTCTTCATAGTTTATATAAACATAATACTTTTTCCGACTTGTCTGCATGCTTTGAAAGTGTTTCATTACAGCTGTGTGTTTTCATGTAGTGTTTGTCTTGAACATGTGTCACGACAAATTTGCTGAATTTTAAATAAATCATGTAGTCTGAATGGATTTAGGATAATTTAATTTCAAATATCTTGGTGGTGATTAAAAGGAAAGTTTTTCTCCTTGTAACAAATGGCCAGTTTTTGGATGCTGTAGCACTGCACAGGTGCTGTATGACTGTATCTTAAGTTTTAAAAAGCCTATATTTTTTGTCTCTGATTAAATACCTGTGGAGATTTTTTTTTTAAGGTGCTGTAATGAACAAGTTTTGTCCTTGTCATATTTTATTGCTAACCTGTTTAGATTAAGAGTGGTACCCTATTGGTAGACTCTAGATATATGTGTAAAAACTAACTTTATATAGTTTCGTCTTCCCTAAATTTGGAAGCTTTCTTAATGACTTTTATTCATTTCAGTTTTGCATAATGAGAGAATTCAGTATGTCATATTAAAACTATCCACATTCAATCTGTATTCTGTTTGAATGTGCTGTGTTGGGGCCCTTTAGTAATGTATGTACAAGAAAACAGCAACAAAGGTCTCTCTTTGGTAGCAAAGTTGCGTGATGACAATGCTCCACACAACATACATGAACACAGTAATAACCACAGAAATGTTTTAAAATCTTGGTGTTATTCCCACCCCCCTCACCCCCCGAATTAAAAATCTCCTGAGATTGAAGGGTAAAAATGCAAACTGTCTGAATACTAAAGAAAGACAGGATGTCTAGAAACAGACGCATGGCTGAGAGAATTGCAAGAACTGAATGACTTGAAGTATAAAAGGCAATGCAGAAAGGAGAATGTAGGACAACCTGTGCCAGTAAAAAAGGTAATTTGAAGATGTAAGGCCAATGCTGGAAAAGCCAAGGCTCAGAAAATAATATAGCAGGGAAGGAAATCATATTCCCCAAGAACTCCATTAGTATGAAGCAATAAAAAGTTACGGTGTTATGCAGCCATAAAAGAAAGTTCTTGGATGGATGGTACTGGGAAGGACAGTGTTTTTAAAACTCTTATTGTTTTTTTCTTCACTTAAAAAAGATAGCTTTGACGGGCTGTGTTAACAAATACATAAGTACTTGGCTTAGAAAAACAGGTTAGATGAGTATTAGGTAAGTTAGATATTTTTGAGTGATCTAGACAGAATAAAATTATATTTCAATACCTGAAGAAGTGACTGAAGTAATGTGAAATGTTGACAGTTATCTTTGAGAAATGGTGAAGTATGGTTGAGGTTTCCAGACACTATGAAAAATCAAAATTTTTTCACCAAGATCTGTGTTGCCACTATTTTCTTTTGGCTGGATCTAAATAACTTTGTATTCAGTGTCTTGATTAGACCCTCTGAATGACCCTGTAAAATACTTAATTCTCTGTTGACTTGACACACCTTCCTATTAATGTCCCAAGGATATTTTACTTGACACATCTTGTTATTTGAATACTTGGTGTCTCATACTGGGGCAGCTACATTAGTACGACGATGTAGGAAGATAATTGACACAAGTTTGTGAACCCACAAGCACTTTTTACCTACTTTTTTCTGGCTACAGCTATTATTCTAATAAAAGACTACTTCTTTTACACACCTTTCCTCGTCTAGGTATACCAGGTGCAATCTGACCCCTTACATATTAGTAATTTGAATTGACCGAAGAATTAAGGATACCTAGTAGCTTCTGCTGTCTTTCACGACCTGTTTTACAATAAATGTCAACAGAGTAGGTATTTGGCAGACACTCTGATCCTCAAAGACTTACAGCTTGTCTCCGGAAGGTGTGCTTAAAGAGGAGTAATTAACAGCACAAACATAAGTGGGAAGTGACTGGCAAAGGCAGCAGTTTGTATAAAGTGATCAAAGGGGTTCACGAGTTGACAAGCAGAAATTATGTTAAAATATGTGAGCAGGAGTGTTGGGTTCTAGTCAGACACCAGCTGAGGTATTTTCAGTTTCTGATACCTATCATCTTTCATCTCTTTCTCCCATCTGCCTTCCCTGCTCCTCCCCTTCCCCCACCACCCCCTGGTCTTATTTACAAGACAGCAGAGATGTGATTAATAGACAGGTTAAATCTGCAGGATTTTTATGTGAATTAATTTCTTCCCCCTTTTTAACTCCTAGTGACATCCATAGCAAATTTCAGTTGGGCCTTTTTGGCAAAATGGTTTACTGAGTGTTACTGTATTTTCCAGATCTCTTTTTGTGAGCTAAGTCCTTGGTAGTAGATGTTGGTTCATGCACTCAAGCTAGTGAAGTTATTTTGAGTATCTAAAATTAAAACTATAAAGCTATTTATTCCAGAATTTTGTCAAATGTTTGATTTTGTTAAATTATTTACAATGTCTGGAGATCAGTAAGCTAAGAATTTGCTTTATCATATAGCCTAAATAAATCCTAGACTGTGCTGTAGGTATTTATAAAAGTTCTGGCTTTTATTATTGTTTTGGCTGTTAGCCTGCATGTTTAACCCTAGATATTTATGCGACTCCAACTACTTGTATACACGGTTTTCAAGGTTGCTTAATTGAGCAATTTTTAGCCCATAAAAGGAATTTTATCTGGATGCATTTCTGCTGTCAAAACAAAAAACATCCAATTGCCCCCAACAGGGTAGAAACCTACCCCCCACCAAATCCCAACAAAACCAAACAGACAGAACTTGATGTATTTTGAAATTCTTGCAATTAAAATCTATTGGCAGTGCTTCAAGATAGTAAAATTCAGTAGCTGTGTTATGTCCCGTAACAGGCCTTTTTTCCTGATTTTCCTGCTTCTGTTTGTGAGGGCTTTTTTTATTTTCCTTTTTTTTTAACCCTAGCACAACAGTGAGGTTTTAGTGCAATTGCACTTGGAGCTATATTTCATTGCAAGTGAAACAGCTGAGTGTGACAGTAAATTTTCACAATGAAAGAGAATACTGACGTGGTCAGTTATTGCATTTCAAATTGTGTTAGAATTAGTTGCCTGCTGAAATGTGGTAGCTTTGGCAATAGTTCCTATTTACCTGCACAAATGTTTAGTCAATCTCTTGCACTCTCAAGTGCAAGAAAGTCTCTCAAGCGCAGGAAAAAGAAAGGCTGTGTACATATACAAAACAGTGCTTCACTAGTAGCCTTCCCTGTGCTTCAATAGTCCATTCACTGTGATCAGACCCTCAATCAAGACTTTTGTAAGTAAACTGTGATATTTTAGTGAATGTTTCAGTAATTTTATACTAAAATTGAGATGATTGAAGTTTTACTAATTTCTGTCTCTTCTAATGATTTTAACTAAAACCTTTAAACTTGCTAATTGTAAAATTATATGCATAGGAAAAATGTTGAAGAATTATTTACCTCACTTCCCAATCCCAACATTTCATGTAAAATTGTCAAAACCTTCTTGTTTGAAACAATATTGATACCATGTTTATTTTTATTCTCTGCCATTATCATGTGCTGAGGTAAAATGAGCTATAGTTCTCCACCGCAAAATATTGTTTGTAAGTGCTTGAGATTATAATCCTGTCTCACTTTGCAGTATCTTGTTTTTAGAAACACTAGGGCTGCCAAATTATTGCATCTTAAGTTACCGTGCCTCAGCTGAAATGTGACATGTGCCAAACCCTTGATAAATGAAAGGTAATGTTTACTTAGCCGATAGTGAAAGTGAAAGAAACTAAACCCGGTTAAACTGCTTCAAGTGTCACCTAGTCTTAAGAGTTTGCCTGTCAACATTTTTACTGTGGCTCAGCTGACGTGCACGGCAGCGTGCTTAGGAACCTGAACCTTTGCTGTGTGTAGTATTAGCATTACTTGCAGTGAATATAGTGATGTCCTTTTTTTTTTTTTTTTTGATGTGTGTTTCATATAATGAAACTTTCTCTAATGAGTTTTAAAATGGTCTGTGGAGAGTCAGCTTTATCAGGGGATCAATCAGAGTAGAACTCAACCTCATACTATATAAACACTGTCAGCTTGTTACTACCTATAAAGACTATGTAGATTAGTTATAGCTACAGTAGGAGTTACAGACGGCTGCTGGGAATGCTTTCTTTGATTTCTTTTTCTTCTCCAAGGTTCCTGTCAATATGTGTGTATTGTAAGGTTTGAAGGCAGAACCACCAGCTCTCAAAAACGTCCTTCTGCATTTAGTGTTTCTCTGGAAAGTCTGCTGTTGGCACATACCAGATGTGTAGAATTCTACTGGAAAGTGATAATAGATTGTTGCCATTTATAAATTAATTAATTTAAAACTTTGATAGTATTTTGCCAGTACTACAAGATGGATAGATTAGTTACCTGATCAGCTCTTCCACAGCAGTTCAACAACTTGAGCCCACTGTTCTAATGAATGCATTTTTGAGATTAGGGTGCAGTTTCCCCAAGTTGGTGGTACTTTGGACAGTAATCTTATTCTATCAGCACTGTATTACTGCAAGAATATCTCTTGCAATTGGGAGCTCTTGCCTCCCCATATATTTGGCCATTTCTAACTTGCATCCCAAAAGGAAAGCATTATTGTGTCAATCAAATCTTCATTTGCAATCTCAAGTTGTATTCTTTTCCAGGCCTATAATCTGCTTCTGGTTTCCTGAATCTCATTTATGCCCCTGCTCAGCTGTATCAGGTGTCTGTTCCATGCGTGTATGTTAGCACTGTACAACTAAATTGAAGGTAACCGTTGCAGGTGTTCCATCCTTTTTGTAGAATTTGCAGAAAACACTGCTTCGGGCTATGTGCATGTTTTTAAGTTGCAGGTTCCCTGGTCCCTTCCAGTGTTCCTTTGATTTGGCAAGTCTCTGATGTCAATTATGTTGTAAAAATAGATATTGCAATTCAGATTTTCTGTTTACAGGGTACTGAATTTATTGTTGTCTGAAGATATTTAAAAATTAAACTTACTGAAATGCTTCCTGTGAACTTCCATAAGCCTATAAATATAACTTGCAAATGTAAGATCTTTTGAGGGCAAAAAATTCGCTCTACATTTAATGTTGCTAGATTTCCACAAGCATAGGAAGCAGATGGTAGAGGAAAAAGAAGCAAACTTTTAATTTCAAAATATGTCCTTATGAAATGTGACAGTAATTTCCAACATTTTTATATGAGGAATCTTAGGTTCCTTTCCATGGGCATGCAAGCATCATGAGAAAATCCCAGGATTTTGTAGCATGAGTGAACAGTGTGTTTTTAGTCATCTTTCATGGATGTTTGAGGTGTGGTTTGTGAATGTCTTCCACAGCAAAGAGCTGAAGAACCACAGGTCAGAGACCACTGACTCAGACTTTGGGATGTTTACTGTGCACCACTACTACTTTGTTTATTGTATTTTTACTTATTGGCTTATTTACTTTTAGGAGCTGTAGCACTGAAGAATCTTGAAATAAAAGAAAATGCACTGGTAAGTTAGTGAAAATAAAAATAAAAGTGTTGCAAGGATTATTCTTAAACAATGCCTTGAGTTCTATGTGCTTTTTTTTGGTTTTTATTTTAGGCTACACTATCTATCTTTTAAGTGAAAACTTACTGTTTGGTTTCTCTGCACTTTTGTGGATTGTCTAATTTGAGATTAAATTTAAAGGTAAAGGTGTATGCTGGCCTCATTTAGTTTTTGGCTTGGTTTTTGTTTTTTGGGTTTTTTTTTTTCAAAACCAAAACTCTTAGCAATTGCTAAAAGAATGTGATTAAGTCAAAAGCAATACTGAAAGCCTTTTTTTTTTTCTATAGCTCATGAAGCTAGAAACTTACTCCTGGGATATTTAGCTGAGCATGGCTTAACAGTATAAATTCGTAGCCAAATGCTTGCTTGTTCCATTGTATTTAAAGGGGTTTTTTTCGGTGGTTGAAAGGTAAATTTCTTGTTAAGGTTATCATAATCTTTTTTTCTTGTGTGGGAGCATTTCACAAGTTGCTGAAATGAACTTAAATACTCTAAACCACTTTATTTCAGAGTCAGCTGGATGTACCATTTAAAGTTAAAGCAGGACATATTGGTAAGTTGCATTATACCATACACCCATGCAAGAATTAAACTAAACATACTAGTTTTCCTTGCAAGTGGCTCCAGGCATCCTAAGCAAGTAGTTTTCTTAGTTTCCTTGATTTGCATTCTTTATACATTGAAGTACAAAGTCTTCTGAAAAAAAAACTTATTTCTTGAGCTGAGATGGTAAAGTTAAAATACACTGGAGTCTTGTCTAATTGCTTCCATGTTAACGAGGAAAGAACCCAGCAAAGCGAAAATGAGCAACTGAGCAGGACTGGATCTCATCTCTTGTCTTAGCAACTGATTTTGCCTGCCACTTCCCTTTCTATCCTCCCTCGTTTTTGCTAATGTGAAAAGTTTCCTCCTTGCAAGTTGATTGTCTTGTAAAAGTTAGTGGTTTCTTAAAGCAAACTAACATTAAAGACTTTGTTTCCCTTAAATCAACCCTGGAAGTATATATTTTCCTGTGAATGGTTTAATCGTTTATTAATGATGTGAAGAATGAAAGATCCTGTAACCTCAGGGACCCCGTGTTCACAGAATATGCACACTACTTTAAAACTCTTTTCCACAGAAAAAGAAAGAAAAATATGGATTTTTAAAATTCTGGTTTTGGGAGTATTTAACTGACTGATCATGTATGAGCTGTCCATGCTTTTCTTGTTTATGAGGGTGCTGCAGTGGATTTGCAAGGAGGGAGAGGTTGCTGTTAGGAAGAAGGAATATAATTCAAGGGAGTAAAGAGAAGACCTGTAGACTTAATAGTTCTGCTCATGGAAAAACTTACCTCGTGTTCATATGTGTGCTGTGTAAAACAAACAACTCAAAGGACATGTGCCTCAGATGCACTGTTTTTTCTGTCCAATGTAATAATTCTTTAGAGATTTTGTGGTTAATGTCAATTATCTTTCTATTTTTTTTTCCACTGTATACCTCAACCTTTTTCTTCTATGTTTGTAGGTCAACTTAACCTACAGATTCCATGGCAAAACCTTTATACTCAACCTGTTGAGGCAGTTCTTGATGGAGTTTATTTGCTTATTGTACCCACAGCCAGTAAGTTAATGTATAGAAAAAATTGATTTGATTGCAGAAGTGTCTGGAATGAATTGATGCTGTTTTAATGAGCTTTCTTCCCAGTAGAGACTCCTAGCAAATACAAGTAGATAGTGGGAATGGGGGGTCTTTCAGTAGTTTATATTTAACCCGATGGGTTGTGGTGTACTAGTGTGTCCAGGTGGATGCCAGTGACAAGTGGTATCCCCCAGGGGTCAGTCTTGAGACCTGTGCTCTTCAACATCTTTATCAATGACCTGGATAGGGGGATTGAGTGCACCCTCAGCAAGTTTGCTCATGATGCCAAGCTGGGTGGTGCAGTTGATACAATAGATGGAAGGAATGCCATCCAGAGGGACCTGGACAGGCTTGAGAAGTGGGCCCATGAGAACCTCATGAAGTTCAACAAGGGCAAGTGCAAGATTATGCACCTGGGTCAGGGGAATCCTAGGTATGTGTACAGACTGAAAGAAGAACTCACTGAGAGCAGCCCTGCTGAGAAGCACTTGGAAGTTCTGGTGGATGAGAAGCTTGACATGAGCCAGCAATGTGTGACTGCAGCCTGGAAGGCCAACTGTATCCTGGGCTGCATCAAAAGAGGGGTGGCCAGCAGGGTGAGAGAAGTGATTGTTCCCCTTTACTCTGCTCTTGTGAGGCCCCATCTGGAGTATTGCATCCAGACCTGGAGCCACCAACATAAGGATGTTCAGCTGTTGGAGCAGGTCCAGAGGAGAGCCGGAAGGTGATCAGAGGGCTGGAGCACCTCTCTTATAAGGAAAGGTTGAGGAAGCTGGCCTTGTTTAGCTTGGAGAAGAGAAGGCTCTGGGCAGACCTTGTTGTGGCCTTCCAGTACTTGAAGGGAGCTTAGAAACAGGAGGGAGAGTGACTTTTCACATGGGCATAGTGATAGGACAAGCAGAAATGGTTTTAAACTCAGAGAGGGGAGATTTAGGTCAGATATTAGTAGTAAATTTTTCACCCAGAGGGTGGTGAGGCACTGGAACAGGTTGCCCAGAGCTGTGGATGCCCCATCCCTGGAGGCATTCAGGACCAGGTTGCATGGGGTCCTGGGCAGCCTAATCTAGTGGTTGGCAACGCTGTCCACAGCAGGAGGTTTGGAACTACATGATCTTTAAGGTCCTTTCCAACCCAAACCATTCTGTGGTTCAGTATTTATTCACCTAATATTTTGCTGCTATGTAACTATTAAGAAAATGTGAAAATTATTGCTTTTGAAACAGCATCTTACCAAAACCTGAAAGATTTTTTTATATCATACCTTTTTACATTGTGTATTTAGGCATAAAATACGATGCTGAAAAAGAAGCCAGGCAGCTCTTGGAAGCGAGACAAAGGGAATTGCAAAGGATAGAGGAAGCAAAGCAGAAAATAGCTGACCAAGGTAAAAATGGGAAAAGCTAATGAAAGTGATGCTATTTCTTTTTTTATTTTAATCCAGAAAGATGCTAGATTTGTTACTCAAGGTGTTTTAGATTCCTATTTTCCTATTGATACTTAAAAACCTATTAGTTACAGATTTTTAGGTGTAAATGCTATTGGTATTGCAGAACAGGCATCCTGAAAATAAAAAGGCTCAAGCATTGACGTGATCTGATATAAATAAGGCTTTTGAAATATTGCTTTCTTGTGTCATATGTTACCTGACATTTTCTTCCTCTTTTTCCATAAGAAACAATTTAACTTTGTTTCCAGTAACAAATAATTTTTATGGTTTCACCTTTTTAAAGGTGTTTAATTCTCATTAATTTTTCTTTGATACATGTTAAGTCTTGTAATCCTACGTGCAACTTTGGTTACTTTCAGGAAATATATGTAGGCCACCTTGAATATCAGTGGTGCAAGTCATACTTTTGAACAACCTGTTTTTTCATGCAGCAGGTGGTAAAGCTCAAACTGTCTAGTGTGAGGGTATAAATATTATAGATTATACTGAAAGCACATGCTTTTATACAACTAGAGTACAATATAATAGAAAAGTAAAATATCTAACATACAAACTTTATTATGTTTTTGTTTTCTCTAATGTAGTTTTACAAATACTTTAATGCAAACAAAATATTAAATTATTTTCATTTAACTTAGATAAAGTAAAAGAAGAGAAACAAGACACTTTTGTAGAAAAACTAGTCACTCAGGTCATCAAAAATCTTCAGGTGAAAATTTCCAACATCCATGTTCGCTATGAAGATGATGTAAGTACTTTTGTATATGTCAGCATAAGGGGTTGTGCACTGTAGCATGAAATTAGGAACCTGTGATTTCTTTTCCTCTAGTTGCTTTCCATGTTGAGAGAATCCTAGTCAAGTTTTGTAAATTTCACAATCTAAAAAAAAAAAAAAAAAAAAGGAAACTGATAAATAACTTCTTTATGTTTTTTAAAAGTGTATGTCAGATCTTTGCTATATATATATTTTTTATTGTTGGCTTTTACCTCTGAATCTAAAATTAAAATATAAGATAATCCTTTTTTGGTATTTTTCCCCTGCTCTATTAGATCACAAATCGGAATAACCCCTTGTCATTTGGAATTTCACTTCAGAATCTAAGTTTGCAGGTAACTTTATTTTTCATCTAAAAAGCGTGTTGATATGTACTGATGGGTTAAGTTACATTTTTGTGTATTATTGTGCTGTCTGATAAACACAGTCTAATGAAAGTAGTATATAATTAGTATAGTCATGAGCAATGCACAGTGATAACTACTTGGTTTATCAAATCCAGCATAAATATTTCACGGGGCTGTGACATTAAAGATGAAGTGCTAGCCTTAAAACGGACCTTTGGGAGGAAATTCTTATTCTTCTGCGTGCAGCAGTTCGTAGTTGCCAAGTACCAGACTTTGCTGCATTTGCTGGCTATTCAGAATCTACAAGTATTTTACTGAAACTGTCGTGACTCCCAAGAAAGAAAGTTACTGCTTGATACTGGGGAGCGAAAAAACCTAAAAAAAAATAAAAATAAAAATTAAAAATTAAAAAGTTGTCATCTTGTTGCAAACTGAAGTTCAGTTCTTTGATCTGCAAGCTGCACTTTAAAGTGCTAATGGTAGTTACAATAAACTGAATAGACTGTATAATTCCCCGCCGCATCCCCCCCGCAAAGACTACCTAGTAGCAGCAATATGCTGATTTTGCTGAGTTGTTCCAATTCGGTAGCTTTTGCTGGGTAAAATGTATCTAAGTAAATGTTGATTTCTTGAATGAAATAGTTGTCTTATGAATGCTTGTTCCTAGCACATTGAAAGCTTTTTGCCAGCTTCTTTGTCTAAACAGTTTTGTATAGTGAACAAAAGCTTTGGTATTCTTACTGCTTTGCTCCTGAAATGCATATTAGCCTTGAAAAAGTATAATAGTGTATCATGTTTCTGTTGGGCTCAAACTAAGGTGCTACTTCCAGAATTATAAAAGAATTCTAGTCCCTTGTTTATGTCTTTCCAAAGAGCCTGCCTAAAAATAACATCGTGTAGTGAAAAAACACTTTGCAATACTGAAACAAGAATTTTAAAGAATCGTTTGGTTCTTTTGTGCACGCTGCACGTACATATGTGTATTTCTTGGGAGGAAGTAGCCTTATCAAGTTACCATTTAAAATAATGGCTTAATCATCTTAAATCAGAAGATGGTGTCCCATTATTTTCTGTGGGCTTTAATTATTACGATGTTCCTCTCTTTTTTCCTGGTTTGTTTCAGTGGTGATAAAATGTTGGTGTATTGTAGACATTGGAGTAACTTTCTTTAATTCTCATTTCAGACATCAGATAAGAATTGGAATCCATGTTTACATGATGAAACTGCCAAGTTATTCTACAAGGTATCGTGTAAACTGTATGCTAAAGAAAGAATTGTTAATTAAACAAGCTGAATTAGAGTTCCTTCCACAGAAAGGGAGATCAAGAAAACATGTAACTGTATAGGCTTTAAAATAAAAGGATGCGTATTCTGCAAGGAACATTCTGAATATTTTTATTCATCCAAAGTTTGTGAAATCCAAATTATTAATTTAAAATTTTTAGGTATGAATACATATGTTCTGTTTTATTTTCAGCTTGTACGACTGGATAACCTTTTTGCGTACTGGAATGTGAAATCAGAGATGTTCTACCATGGTGGTTGTGATGAATCATTGGTAAGTAAAGCGTGAGATAGTATATCTAGTATAGTAGTTAATACTGTGAAGCATAGAGAGTGCTCTTCATTCACTTCTGCTTCCATTTATGTCAATGTCCTGGAGAACTGTCTCGTTACTAATAGCTTTTTTAGGATAAATAATAAAAGTTGAGGTTTTTATGTGATGAAAATACAACACCCATCTGAGAAAGTTAAAAAAAAAATTAGTCCTTTGCCAGTTACAGAATTATACAGAATATAGGGTCATTTTACTCTTCAGTGATTTTATTAGTTAAAAGTAGAAGTCTTATTCTGTTTAAATCATAGATTAATATTTTGAAATGTACTGTGTATCAGAGGCATTAAAATGGTAACATTTTACGTTTTAAAACTTTATCATGAAATACAAATGCATCTTATTTTTAACTCCATTGTGTATGTAGGCTCACTTAAAACAGGGAGTTGCCAGCCACAATGTGATTCCAGAAGGTTATGATTTTGGTAAGTGATATTTTATTTGTATTTGTAATATGCATGTATACTTCTAATTTTTAATGCCTTTCAGAGGTGGCTACTTTGGCTGTTAGTCAAATATCCTATAAAGGAGTGCAGTTTAGTTCTTTTGTAGGAATAACTGTCTCTCTGGCAGTGAGTATTGTACCATAACTGTAGACTTAAAAAGGCTTTGATTAAAATATGAGTCTTGAGTCATGTATCATTCTAATGGAATGTCATACATAAATCCTCATTGTTCATATTACTTGTTAATTCCTTATTTTAAGAAGTTTAGCAGTAATATACTCATCATGTAAGTTTTGTGAATTAGATTGGTTTGAGTAATAGATAAATGTTCTTGAGGTCACCTGCCTTATGCAAATACTTTTTTTTTTTTAAAGTGTTGCCGTATTACAAGTTGTATTGCTTTGTTTGTTGCTTACTTTAGTCCGAAAGTTGCATCGACTTCACTTAAATATGGTGGTTGTTTAGTTTTCCTTGTATAGAAAATATATGGGGTTTATTTCTCATGTGCACCTATGTGATTGTGTAGTAAGTGTTTACAAGGAAGATTAGCCTTTAAAAAGTGGCTTGTTCTCTTGCAAGCAAGTCCTCAGTTCACTATAGCCATGGTTTAAAAGGGCACTTCTACTTTTAGGGGTTTTTCTTAATACCTTTACTGGAGTCTCTTTGTATCTCTTTATTTGACCACCAGAGAACTATTTAGTAATTTCTTCTGATTTCTTATCTATATTTTTCAGTTGCTAGCTTTGACTCTTTTTACAAGAAAGTAAGTTTAAATATCATCAGTTGTCTAAGTCTTTACGTAGAAGTTCAAAATAATTGTATGAAATTGCAGGACTCGGGATTTACACTCCTAAAATTCAGTGGTGCCATCAGAAACACAGATATTTAAAGAATTACATTATGGTGATATTCTGTGGTAAATAAAAACTATGGCTCTTTTAGAGCAACTCTTCATACTGAAACATTGGTAGAAGGGTAGTAAGCAGAGAGTCCTCTCCTGTCATTTGATGTAAATGCAAACATAATACTTACACATAGGAAGGACAAAAAATTAAATTTATGAAGCTAAAACCACAGAGCAAATGAGTAGAAATGCTACCACATAAAATGTGTAGATAAAGGTAAAATAAGCTTCACAAGAAATACAGGATTTATAAAGAAACAAAGGTAAACTAGTATAAACATTGTTTCATCTTGCCAAAATGTCTCCACTTGTATGAACCTTTTGATCAATGTATGTGGATGGTCTATCAGTATTTCTGTTGAAATCAAAGGAATTTCATTTGATAAAAATACACAAATTCAAGTAATATACAAATTCTTATTGTTGGATCAATTGCTGAAACAGATGGAAAAATTGAACTAAAAATGGCTTCTGAAGGCTATATTAAATGCCTAATATTGACAAACTGTGGATCAAATAAAACATTTATTCTCTGAATATTTTTCATGTGATGTGCTTCACTTTATGTAGGATCCATATTGATTTTTTTTTCCATGCCGACTTGAGCTTGGATCTAGAAATGCGGAATGTTTGGTTTTATCCGCTCTTGTTAGTGTAATTTATCAAACAGTGTAAAACATCGGTAACATTAAAAAAAAAAGTCCTTATGGAATAAGAGTTATTATAGTGGAGTAAGTGCTATGTTTGAAGCTATCTTGTACTATAAATAGCTTATGTAATAGTAAAAACCAGTAGATTTTTTTCAGATTTAAACTATTAATAGAAACATTTTCCATGTAATACTGCATACAGGAAATCTCATGTAAATGTGCCACAAATATTTGTTCTACAAATGTTGCCAGAAAGAAACTGGAAATTTGGTATAGATTGTATTCTATTTTAAGCTGTGTTGTTGAAGTCTTTATGTTTTGAAGTTTAGCATTTTTAAATGAGTAAACCAGCTTAATTGAGCTGATAAGTACTATATATCATTTTATGTCAGTTTTAAATAATTGAATTGTACTTTTTGTATCAACTTCTGTTTTTTAGTATTCCGCCCAATTTCAGCTAAAGCCAAACTCCTTATGAATCCTCGATCTGATGTTGACTTTTCATCACCAAAAATGGATTTAGATGTAAATTTGCAGGATATAACTGTTGAATTCAATAAACCACAGGTATGAACTATTTTTCTGAAGTTATATGTAACGTGGTAAGAGTTAGTTTTCAAGAATAATAAGAAAAGCAGTCTGAAATTTTATAATGAACATACAGAATTGATTAACTTCTTAGTCTTATTTTGTAAATTATTTTCCTTTTGAAGAGAAGCTTTACTCACATTGTCCTCAGAAGGACAGTAACACTCAGTTTAAATGTTTGTTTGTTTTTTAGTACTTCAGTGTTATGGAGCTTCTTGAGTCTATTGATATGATGACCCGAAATCTGCCATATAGGAAGTACAGACCTGATGTTCCTTTACACAACAATGCCAAAACATGGTAGGCCACATCAGACTTTAAAAATAATTTGTTAGTTATTAATTTGAAATAATTACCAAGGGATTGTTTCTTATTTAAGAAGGTTAGAAGTGATTTCCTTCTGAAACAGTGTCTTCTCTTTTGTTTTTGTTTGTTAAGCTACGAGTATTAAAAAAACCAAACCATCAGTAAGGACCTCAAATCAAAGGTGAAGACACAATATTTGAAAGATGGAATTTACTGTCTTAAAGACCATTATCAGAAACTTAAGTCTGATATCATTGTAATATCCTAACTCTGTTTTAATGAAGGAGACCCCATTATATGTTAGGTACTGTTACAAGAACATGGCTGTTGCCTATAGGTGAACGTTTTCAACACAGATGACGGAGATCTGATTTATTTTCAGTTGATTCCTTACAAATATGTTTTGATTATTCACACATGTAAGTATTTGTGGGCACTTTTTGTATAAGGTTGCCTTTTAATTTTAGGAAATAGCAACATGCCAACTTTGTGTGGGGAAAAAAAGAAAATCCTCGTGTTTCTCTGCTGATCAGAAGTGTGGTATTAAACAAAGGATTTCACTCTTTCACTACTTGAAGTTGTATTTAGTGGGAGTCTGCATAGCTCTAGGTGTCTTTTGAATATACCAAAAAAAGTAAACGATACTTCATTTGTCTTTACTTTTAGGTGGAAATATGTTATTTATGGCATCCTTGAAGTAAATGTTCAACCTAAGCTCCAAATGTGGTCATGGGAACATATTCAGCACCATAGGAAACAAGTGAAGAACTATAAAGAGATGTATAAAACAAAGATAACATCAAAAAAACCTAATGAAGAAATTTTAAAATTGTTGGAGGTTAGCCATTTTCCAGTAAAGGCTTAAATGTTGTTGTTCTTACTGTTTTCTTAATTGTTTACATGTTCCTAAGTCAGTACCAAGCTAAAATAAAATTTTCAGTGGCCAGACTTGCAACTTCATCAATACCTTTCTCTGTAGTATTAACAAACATATTACATAATTTTTTAAATTAGTGACTGCAGTAAAGAAAAACTTCAACTGATGTGCTTTTCTTTTCCAGGTTTATTTTAAGTTTTCAGCTTGTGCAAATTAACTTGAGTTGCACTGAAAGACTTGTTTATTGTCGCTTCCTGTCAAACTGAGCTGTGAAATTTAACCAAATGAAATTGTCAAAAAATAATTTCTCACCTCCTTTCTAGGAATTCGAAAAGGCCTTGGATATTTTTAACATCACTCTAGCAAGGCAACAAGCAGAAGTTGAGGTAAAATTTCATCATTTAAGCGAATCTAAGAATAGCTGCAACATGAGGTTGTGGAGATTTTAGGCAGATGCGTTTTAGTTCTAGTCACTGAATTGTGCATCATACGCTCTTTCTATTTTCCTTGCATTTCACATTTGTTATTATAAGACATAGTTAGTTTCAGCTTGTAATTAAACAAATGTTAAATAGCTCCATATAAAGCTGCTTCAGAATAACTGGTCTAAGATAAATTTCTTTCCGCTTTTGGTGAGGAAGATCTACTGTGGAAAATATGGTCGAAGGATGATAGGATAAGTCAAGTTGGAAGCAATTACACCCAAAGCATCAGGCTTTTTTTTGTTTTGCCTCTTTTTTTTTTCTTTTCCTCCCCCAAAGAGACCAGACTATTAGTTTATTCCTTTCCTTCTTGATACCATATTATGTAGACTGAACACCTATACATGTAGTATGTTGACCTTTTGTTACTATTTGCAAATGTTATTCGGAATACAGCAAATGCAGAATAAGTAGACAATCACAATAAGGCAAGATAATGCAACTTGAGTAGTTACACTGAATTTGTTAGCCATGTTTTTCCTAGGTTAGTGTGCTGCCTGGTTTCCAATATAATGTCTGAGCATGATTCCAGGAGACTGAAGTGAAATCTGTGTAGGTTTTCTGAAATCTGTGAAGTAGTATTTCTCCATTAATAATCAGTGTGTCTGAAAGTAAGCCAAATGTGACATTTAGAATCTGAAATAACGTATGTTATTAAAATTCATGAACATCAGTCATTTCTTATGTCAGTCCTTGAAAGAAATTAGATTTTTTTTTTTGTGGTGGAGTATATTAAGTACAGTATGAATGCAGTTGCTGCAGTGATAGCTATGGTGCTTCAAAACCAAAACTCTAAACAGTAATCTGTAAATGTAGTTTTTCCCTTCTAGTTGTATGTACACTCACGTTCGGATGCTTTTATGATCATTATTTAGACTTTCAGAAAACCAGAAGGCACATTTGTGTCCCTCCTCTTCAGTTGCTGGGTTGAATTGGAGTGCTTTTCATGAGAAGGATTTCTTGTTTTGTTTTAGTTCTCATTTAATTCTGACATGTTTTTTATCCTGTACCACACAGTTGCTTTTGGTTTTATCTTTTTCCTGCTTTTGCAAGGTGAAGGAGATCCCAAAGAATTTCCTGTCTAGTTTTATTCTTTTCTCCAGTGTACATGCTGTGTACAAAAATTGTATCATGTTACATTCCTGACCGCTTTCCAGTCCTCAGTTTTAAGGTAGGTTTCTGTAGCGCTTAGAAGTAGTTTCCAAGAAAATAAATTTTCATTTGTTTGGGCTTTAGGCCTTGCATTTGAAAAGTGTTAGAAATGTATCTTGAAAGGTCTGCTAGCTAACTCTGAATTAATTTCTAAGTATTCAAAATCAGGTCACAGTGATTGTAAACTGTATTCTACCTCCATCTATCTGTCAGAACACATCTATCTTACTGTTATCAGGTCATACCTCTGAAAAAGGTCTCAAGAGACTTGTAAGAGGCAAGTCTAGTGCTGGCTTGGTATCCTGAGAGTTAGCCTTAAGTCTACTACCAATTTAAAGGAGCACCCTTTAGATGTGGGATGAGTAAAGCGAGGTAAAGGACCTTAGTGTTTATTAAGTTGTTTTTTTTAAAAAAACCCCATACTTTAGAGTTCAATTTCAAGGGCTTGCTTTTTTCCTAGGCCTTGGAATTAAGCTCCTCAGAGCTCACATTTGTGAACACCGTACCATCTGATTTTCTCAGCTCTTTGTAGAAAGAACTTTGTATTCCAAACCTTATGCCATTTTTCGATCTCTATCACTAGTGCTCTAAGTACTGAACACCAGCTTTAGTGAGCCAAGCACCAAGTCTCTATCAGATAGCTTGATAAATTTTGTGCTTTCAGTCTAGAGAATACTTCATAGACAATTCACCTAAATCAAAATACAGGATGTTGCTCTTGGTTCTCCCTTTCTTTTTGTCAAAACAGCTTACCTTGCTGAGTAATTTTTCCACAGATTATGACTGTATTTGTTACTAAACCATTGTAAGTGGAGGATGGGGAAAGTTCAACAGAATTTCTTCAGGAAATTTCTTTAGTTCCCATACTGCACAAATGTTTTCTTCATCGTTGCAGAAGTTAAATTCCTCTCCTTTCTATCTGTAACCTTTCTTACCTTAAACTCTAGTGCCAGCTGCTGCCTCAGACATGTTGAGAATGATAACTTCAGGCATTACTACTTTTTCTCCATGTTAGTTGTCCTTCAACACTAACTCCTTGGTGTCCTGGAAACCTCTAATTTCAGAGGTTTAACAGCCCTTTTCCTAAGGCTTTGCCCATTCTTTCCTTGGACCATTCGCTCTGTAACGTCTGCTTGATGACTTGGTATCCTTTATAAACAGGACATTGGAGGATTTTTTTCAACTTTTTGAGGCCTTGTGTTGTTTAGGTGACATTCTGCATCATCTCTCTGAGGTGAATTGTTATCAGTTCGGAAGCCTGTATTGTTTCTGTGGTGAGTCCTGCCTTCTCTTGGCCTGTAGGTGGATAGCTGTGACAAGCCCCTAAAAAGTTCTGATTTATAGCCAGCTGTTTTCCGCAATTGTGTTGTAGAGAGATCTTGGGTTTTCTAAATGCTATAAGGGATCCTTCTCTCACTCACTTTGAGTATTATGTTCACTAGACATCTCTAAATTCAGGGCTTGTCTGCAAGTGTTTATATCTTTTTGGATCATGTTAGCCATGAAGAAAAATAGTGTGGTCCATTACAGTTTTGAGAACTCTGTTTCTTAGGTCACTTGATGGTCATTTGCTGTCCCTTATGCCAAAATTTCAGTGGTCAAGTCTGGATGTAGTTTGCACTTTCTTTGAGGACCCAGTACTGGAATAATTGCTGGCATCAGACAGGACACCCCCTAGTTGTTGAAATAATGAATGTGGAAGAAGAGAGGGCTTCCTTACTGTTATAGTTATATATGTCGGATCCAGGCATAGTTTTCTATGTTCCTTAGAGTAAACACTCTATTACAAGAGTAATGATTGTTGTTGTTGTTGGAACTGCTTTGGATATTTATCTTGAAATGAAAAATATAGGGATCATTTAAAATTTGGCCTGTGCTGGCTATTTAGTCACTTACCTCTGTATTTTTAATGATTCCTTATAAGTGTCTTATTGTAATGTAGAGCACTGTATAATGTTGTGGAATTTTTTTTTTTGGTAGTGAGAGCTAGATAGAAAATCTGCTATGTAAGAAACACTGACTTAAAATCAGCTACACTTGTGTGCTCTTTTTGTTCGTAAAGGTGGTTGATTTTATAAAAGTGAGAATTGGTCTAATGGTGCACTCTATACTTGAAAAAGTTACTAAGAAAAACAAAAAAATAACATGTTGCTTTTTCAATGGTTGTCTAATGATGTTTTGATGATTTAGGGCATATCTTGGGTCTATATTTTTCTTAGGAAAATTAAGAAAGATGCATGAAGAAAATGACTTGTTTGAGTATTTTTTAAATTTCAGGCAACTAAGGCTGGATTAAAAATCTACAGACCAGGAGTAAAACAGGATGATGAAAATTCTGGTGGCTGGTTTAGTTGGATATGGAGCTGGTCAGGTGAAAAAAAGGATGAACAAAAACAAGAAGTAAAGGGTTCGAGTATGTTCATTTTTTTTTTTTTCCCTACTATTAAAAATCACTTATTAGAATAATAGATCCCTAGCAATGGAATTTTGGATTTGTTTAATATTTGAACTATTGTATTATTGACATTTACATTTTCCCTTAGCCTTTTTTTGCCGATGAAGTTGTTAGTTGCATGTTACAAAGGTATCTTACATTTCCTTCCATAGGTCTTTCTGAATTGTGTTCAATTTGTACTTTCTCTTGCCACAGTTTTCACGTTTGTCTGTGTAGTAGTGTACTGTGTATGGGGATTTGAAGGAAGTGCTAGAAAGCAGTAGCAGTTAGTGGAATGTAAACAACTTTATTTCCATTAATTTTATAATTTGGCTATTTCATGCAGTGTATTAGAGTTTGATTCACTTAAGTACAGGGCATCTAGTAAAGGCTGTGGAACATGGAAAGTAAAGCAAAAAGGTTGCTTCTATTGTTAGCAAGCTAGGAAATAGAGTAAATCAGAATAAAAGTATAACTGCCATTTTAAAGCATGCTTTACGAGACTCAAGACTTTGCTTTAAACCTCAGGGTCTTTGCTTTTACTAGTTCAGGACAATATTATCAGTATCTACTGTACATTATAGAGCTACCAAATGCTGGAAAGTGTATAACAGTATTTGCATTTTTCAGATACCTATATGGAGTTTAACTAACCTCTTGCAATGTGACAGGTCTTGAGGAGCTGATGACACCTGAAGAGAAGGCTAAACTTTATGCAGCAATTGGATATAGTGAGACAGCCGTGGATCCAACCCTTCCAAAATCAGTAAGTCATAACCTGCTATGATATCTGACAATTGCTAGCTTTATCGACTAATAAAAATCTAAAGATGATAGGAAATAAATCTTAAAATTTATTGAAGCTCTGTTCACATTTGAATACTGTTCTGAGGCTTTTCAGTTAACTTACTGCATTCTGGCTTTGTGCAGAATGGAACATGTTTAGATGTTGTTTCAGGAGAGTGGTTATAGAGCTTCGGATATTCTGAGAAAGTTCATAATAAAATTTTGCTTGCTCAAGCTAGAATAAAGTCGTGTAAGTAATGTATTGTTGTTTAAGTTGTGAAAAGCTTTGTATTTCGTCTTACAATACAGAGTTTTTAAGAAAAGCACTAGTGATTCACTGGAATCTTAAATATGAGTGGTAGTAAAGGAGGTAGAATAGGTGTGTTTATAAGGAAAAAGGTGATGGAAGTACTGTAGTGTGAAAGAGCAACATTTTTGAACCATTCAGAAATAGTCAAGTCATCTTTATAAGGAATACCATGCACAGTACAATAGACTTCTAGCTTTATGTCAGAGGCCCTTTTTCTCAAAACGTGTTGTAAAGACATAGACCACTCTTACTCTAGCCCTGCCTCTTCATAATAACTGTTTATGAATGACTTCTACACCAGCTATGTTACAAGCTATTTGTAGCACTAGAAAAATAGTATGAAACTGGTATTTGTGATTTCATCTCTTCATAAACGATGCTAAAATATATATTAACATATTTTATAATCCCCTTCTTTTGTTTTTCCTACATATCTAGTATGAAGCCATGAAGTTCTCTGTGAAGTTATTGAGCATGTCTATATCAATAAGAGAAAACAATCAAAGTCCTGAGCTGGTAGAATTTGCATTAACTGGCTTGAGTACGGTATTTACCCAACGACCAGGTGCACAAGCAATAAGGTGAACTTTCTCTATCAAACTGGTTTTGCTCCTCAGTAATGGTTGGTGGCTGCTAATAAGCATTTTAAGGCTCTGTTACAATTTTCAGCTTCTATTTTTCACTGTAATTTCCTGTGTTGTTTGGGAGCAGAATCATCCTGCAACTGATGGACAAAGTGAATGGATATTCTTTCTCTGATTAAGGTCTCTTCATCTTTAGAATTTTTTGTACCAATAAAGATTTTCTCCTTTTTTTTTTCAGTTTATCAGATCTCATGATGACTTGTGTGTAGGCATTTATCATGACTGGAAAGTTTTCAATTGAGCTTTTAGATTTGCAGAAGAAATCTGTAACTGATGATTTTGGCTTGTTTTTGTGCTCTTCACAGTAGATGATTAAAAGCAGCAATATAAAATATTTTATTTTCATTTCAAATGTAATGACTTAAAAATTCTGGGGCAGGGCAGCCTTCCTGTTTTAAACCTTGTTCCCTCTGCTTTGGGTCATATTAGTGCATATGCATATGCATGATATTAAGATAGTGTTGACCTTGATGAGTTTTATGCATAATTTTTTTTTAAGTTTTGCTTGCAGCTTTTCTGTTTGTTCCTCTCTGCATCTAAATGTCCCTAATAATGATATCATATTGAAAAAAAGGAAGAAAATATTATATATTTACAGTGAAAAACTTTGAGTGTTGAAAGATAAAGATCTTCAACTGAGAGCTCTTGAAGAGAGTGGACAGGGTATTAAAAAAAAAATCCTACACCTAAAAAATACTTCTTCAAAGTAATGAGGCTGTTAATCTTGTGTTCCTCTTGTGGTTTTTTCTTTTATTTCTCTGCAGAGGAACCCTTCCCTCTCTGCTGTATCTCTGTTCCTTAATATAAACCATGTCATCTAATTCCTGAGCTCATAGTACGGAATTCCTATTTGCATGTCTCTTCCCTCCCATGACGCCTGTGCTCATGAAAAGTGTATGAAGTGAATAACTTGGGCCCCCTTTCTTATTCAGTCAAGGGTGGCTAATAGACACAAAAGATAATGAAATGGAAAACAGTTAACGCATGGATATATGTGTTATATCATTAGACTAAGCTATTTATATTTGAGGTAGGGTATAGATATACTGCTGTTGTTTTGTTTGGTTTATTGTTTTGGGGTTTTGTTTGTTTGTTTTTCTTTCAGCTCATTCCTTATATTCTTACCATCTAATTGTACCTAGCCAGATGGATGTTACATCTGAACATGCTATTTGCCTTTCTTTACAGATTTGAAACAAAAATTACCTCACTTGAAGTTACAGGCATGTCCCGAGAAAAATGTACACCCTGTCTCTTATCTTCTCGGACAGTCTATTCGGACAAGAGTACCTCACTCTTAAGCATAATGTTTGAGACTAATCCTTTGGATGAGAAAGCAGATCAGAGGCTTAGAATAGAATCACAGCCACTGGAAATAGTGTATGATGCAGTAAGTAAATATTTGAAGAAGTTATAAATCCTGAAAAGTCTTACTTAATAGTAAATGTGACATCTATTATTTTTGCTTTATTTTAACAGATGACAATAAATAACTTAGTGGATTTCTTCAGACCTCCAAAAGATGTACATTTAGAGCAGTTGACATCAGCAACTCTGATGAAACTTGAAGAGTTTCGTGAAAAAACATCAACAGGCAAGTGCTGCATGCTTTTCTGATTGCACACTCGGAGAAATTTTAGATTCTAGGAGTAAGAAAACATTATATCTTTCCATATGGAGATGCATGGATCCAAGTCATAGCTTTCTAACACAACACCTGAATTAAGTTGAATTATTCGATCTCATTACAAAGCATTTTTCTAGGTATTGGATAATTTTATGTCTGTATCTTTTTCATCTTCAACTTTCTTTGTACAACATGCTCTATACTCTGAGGTAGTATTTCAGTATTTATTCTGTTATATTCCATGGGGAGTTAAAACCAGTTTGTTAATTTCAACTTTTTGTTTTGTTCATTTGAGTATCTAAATGTCCTTAATTGTTTCATATTCTTTAAAGACTGATACTGAAATATTGGTCCTTTAATTAAACCCCTAAGTCCTTTCCAGTATTCTTGCTTTTCAGGACACTGTCTGCCTTTGTATTGGTGTTTTCCACTTCTTTTATTTCTCAATGAATGTTGACTTTGATCTGGATCAAAGATCACACAGATCAAGTAATATAAACTATTTTTATTGTCTTCCAGTTACTCAGCGTTAAAGCTGTTCCTCTAGTTTTCACTTAATCCTAGCTTTTTATCTCTAAAGATCTTAGATTTTGATACATGAATGACTATAGTAAATACTTTGAAGACTAATAGTGAGATTTGTGGAATTAACTTGTTCCAGTAAGGATATCTGAGGTTTTCTAGATCAGAGGTGTGCCTAGCATAGTGTCCTGTCTCTGACTGTCGATGGGACAGAATGTTAAGGGGAGATTTCATATATAAATTCTTTTTAAAAGGAGAAAAAAAATATCAATGAATATGTGGGGGTTTTTAGTTTAATTTAAATTTGTAACCTATTAATATTTAAACAGTATGTTTAAAAAGTCTGACTACTCGGTGGTATTAAGTGAAATAAGTTACAGAAAACTCAGGCATAATGTATATTTAATTGATTACTTTTATTAAGCTAGTATCAGGAATTAAATCAGGCATTGTATTTCTGTTCGTTAGTTCTTTGACTGAATTGTTTAATTAAGGATTAATGTCATATTAACTAGAGAAGGTTAGGTGGATCAACTTGCTTTTCTTTTCTATCAGAAACTTCTCTAGCAATACTGATTATATTGATACCACTGTTCATTTCTGAGATTAATATGATAAAAAATTGCTTGTATTCAATATGCGTGGTTCATTGCTCATTGCCACCAAATATTCTGGTTCTGATTATGATTAATTAGTTTGTGGAAATACGAATCATGCTATGTGTCTATTATAATTTAAGCATGGCATTACTTCAGAGGTACATCCCATGTTTTTTACCTTCACAAGAATGCTGAGCTGCCGGTAGTATTAAAAAAGCTTGTTCCACTCTCATTTGAGAAGCCTGATGGAATTTTCTAAAACCATGCTGTGCATTGTTTATAAAATCTTGGCTGAGGCTTAAGGAATTACTAAGTGGAGAAGGTTTGATCTGCAGAGTATTCTGTTGCAGCGGACTATGCTAGTGTCAGAAGTAGAATTTTAAAAATTGTGTTGTATCAATATAATTAATACGTTCAGACTAGACTCAGGGAAGAAATCTTAAAACTTTTCTTTCAAGCAGCAGAAGATAGCTGGAAAAATGTGGGACTGTGAACTGCAGAAGTGAAGGAACTCGCTACATCATAGTAGTTATGATTTTCAACACCACTAAAAAACATTACAAAAGCTTAGTTTCCCAGAGTTCAATTTATGGACTCAACTATGTTCTCTTCCCAAATGAAGGAAAAAAGAATGTCTTTTCTTGAGCTTTCTGCGTCACTCAAATGCAGTTAGGCATTTCAAACTGAAAAAGTCTTAATCTTTTTATTGATCCAAGTTATTTTATCTTGCAAATCCTGAAATGTGGTTGCCATCCAGTTCTTTATTGACTAATGTAGTTCTTGTGTGGCAGGACAACCTTTGATAATGTTGGAACAGTTTTAATTACTTTCTTCCAATATGGGAGTGCTGCAGTGTCACATGGTCATCTTCATAATTTATTAGCTTTACTTCTGTGACTATCAGCTTGTTGCACCTGTAGTATTTACCCATATGGTGGTTTCACCTACAGATAAGACCATGTGGTCTTAAACTCACTCCGTCCACCTGGTAAGATGAGAAGGGAATCACAACAAAGGGGTCATAGATTCGAATAAGGATAGGAAGGGCTCACTCACCAGTTGTTGTCATGGGCAAAACAGAGTCAACTTGCGGAAGACAAATCAATTTAATTAGTTGCTATTCATCTAACTAGACATAACAACCACAGCTTACAACACCTTCCTCCCACCCCCTGCTTCTTCCTGGGCTCAAATCACTTTGCTCCTGATTTCTCTACCTTCTTCCCCGAGAGTGGTAGAGGGGACAGGGAATGGGGGTTCAGTCAGTTCACCCCTGCTGCTCTTTCCAGCATGAAGGTCCAGGAACAAAGTGTTCCCACGCAAGCTTCCCACGGACCTCTTTGGGCTCGGCTCCTGGCTCTGGCATGGGGACGTCCATGGGCTGCAGATGGGCCAGTGCACCCCCTCCGGCTCTGGGGGTCCATCCCTGCTCTGGCATCAGGTGTCTCTGACATCTGAATACAGTCACACTTGACCTGGGCCTCAGGTTTCTGCTCCACTGTGGAGTCCTCCATGCCCTACACATGAGTATCTGCTCCCCCATTAAACTTCCATGGGCTGCAGGAGATCTCACATACCTTCTCCTACTCTGTGTGGTTGAACTGGGTGTCTGAGGTTCTCTGTCCTCCCCCTTCTCCTCCTTCCTCCTGGCAACAAAGCTCTCTCTTGTTTAGGTCAATGGTCATCTTTTGTTCAGGTTAATGGCCTCTCCTCCAGATTCTCTCCACCTTCTTCTTTAAAAGTCACTGCCTCCCCTATTAAATATTCATAATTCATAAATATTCATAAATAGCATAATATTCAAAGAGGTGTTTGTTGCTAATTAGCTCAGCCTGGGCTGGAGGCAGGAACGCCTTGGAGCCAGGGGAGCTTCATGAAGCTTCGCAGAGGGGCCATCACTGTAGCCTCTTCCCCTGCTACTAAAAATGCACCCCTCCTATCCAAACCCAACACAATGTGTAGTAACAGTAAAAATTTAATGGGTTGTGGCTGCATCCTAAGGCAGTTTTTACTGCTAACTTGAAACAAGACCATTCATTCCTCTTCAGATGAGCAAAAGACCAGAATTTAATCTCAGATGTTCTGAAAGTCTGAATTTCCCAATGAACTGCATGATTGTTAAATGGAATTTTTGTAAGACCTTATATTTAGGAGATACTTGGCAGCAGAATCAGTCTAAACTTCAGTATCTCAGTAGTAACACTAGCAGTTTGGCCAGTACAGTTGGATGCTCTTGGTAAGAACTTCTAGTACAATTCAATTTCTCAACCTACAGATCACAGTCAGTTAAGTCAGCAATTGCCACATTGCAGTACACATTCCAGCTCTTCTCATTTCATCTCTGCTCACTATGAAACTTTTTGGATTTGCATGTGTCATGTTGCTGTCTCTACTTGTCCATTAGCATGGTTTGCTATCATAATTCCATCTACTTGGTGCTTCTTTCAAGACTGCCTGTAATTGTTGGTTCAGAAGAAATCCAGTGAGCATCTGTACCTCCAGTTAGACTGAAGTTGTCTAGCATTCACAGTTCATTTAAAGTTCGACTTTATTTTTATAGTTTCTTCTAATTCTGTAGCTGCTGTATGGATTACTTTGTTTATATTTACTAATTATATTATTTTTCAGGTTTGTTGTATGTTATTGAAACCCAGAAAGTTCTTGACCTCAAAATTAACCTCATGGCGTCATACATCATTGTTCCGCAAAAAGGATTCTATGACCGTATATCAAATTTACTGCTTCTGGATCTTGGTAGTCTTAAGGTATGTATTCACCAAGTGAAGTAAGTTACTGAAAATGATTACATGAGATGTAGGTAATCTGTTGAATGAGTGTGTTTAATACCGGATAAGGTCAAGCCCCAAGGGGGAAAATGGCATATAAAAGTATATCTCAAGGCAAATACGTAAGTGGACTTATCCAAGGTTGTACAGGTAATATTAATTTGCTAATTCTGAATTTTCAATCTGCAAGTTATTTTTAATGTAAAAGTAGTCATGGTTCAGTAGCATTGGAAAAGTAAATTCTATGTCTTAAGACACTACTATTTAAACTAATTTCACAGTTACGAAGCTTATATTGAATATTATCTAGGTATGACAAAAACAGGTCTAAAATTGTTAGACATTTAAGGATGAGGGCAGCCACATTTCATCAGAGGTGAACAGCAGACAGTACATACAAATGCAAAATACCAAAGAAGTATGGGCATCCCAAAGCTGAGTCAAAGGGATATTGACTGGTATTAAAGGAAAGACACTAAACTTTTATGATTAACAGTCCAAACCACCTTTTCCCTTTTTTTTGTTGGACTAGTATGTAACAATGTAATGCCACAACTAAATTCAGCAGGATTAAAAAAATTTCTAATGTTTATGAAGTGATTAATGCAGTAATATTTTTATATATTAAAAACCCAGTTATTCTACTGATGAGAAAGGAGTTGAAACTTTATCCTTGAGAGTCACATACTAAAGGAAATTATTTTATACAAAATATATTGTATAAGACCTCATAGGTTTCAATTATTTTTTATTTTTGTTTCTTTCCTTGAAGAAGAAATGGAGTTTAATATTCTCCAATTTTTGTTTTGATACAGGCTACTACTTTTAGATATCTCTTTTGCTGTGATATTTGTAAGACTCTGTGCCCTTATAATGAAGACTTTAAATTTAAACTTTTTGTCATGGTAGTATCAAGTATTTGTTCATTTAGTGCTTTGAATATTTTTGAAATTGATCAATGCTTTTTTGTGACTGTTTTTAAGATGAAAAGCAAAAGTCGTTCTGATTTATCAGAACTCAAAGTAGGACAAAGCACAATTGAAGATATAATGTCAAGAGCTTATGACAGTTTTGATATCCAGCTCAGCAGTATACAGTTACTGTACAGCAAACATGGTAAGTATTCATGAAAATAATCTTTCTCTAGATTAGTAAATATATTTTGGCGATTTATGTGCCTTTTGTGTTTTTAATTGAAGCAGTGGAGAATCTTTGCGACATACTTCTTTGAACTCATGTTCTAAACTCAATCCTCTGAATATGTTTGGAATTTCCAAAACACATTTTAGGCTTTAAATTCCAACCTTAGATTTTGCTAAATAAGTAAAATTAGAATAAATCCCTTATTTTTTGAAGGTCTTATTTGTTTTCCTGCATAATAAGTGTAAGAGTGTACTTAATTTATTATATTTTCCTTCAGTACCTTTTCCTTGCTCCCCTCCAAATTTAAAGCAGAATCTGTGAGTGGTTGCAGGTTTGATTGTTTTAGGGGGGTAAAGAAAGGATCAGAATCCCTTGTTGAAGGAAACTACTGCTACCAAAACCTTGCCACGCAGACACAATACACTTTTACTAACAGGTTGGGAACTAACAATACAGAAAGTCAGAACCAGAGAAGTCTTATGCATTTAATTCTTAGTCCTCTGATTCCAGATGGGAGTTCAGAGCCTAAGTTCCCATACCATGCATGCTAAGAACTGGGCCCTTAAAAGTCTGCATCATGGAGGGGCCAGCTGGTTAGATGGAAATGGTAGAAATTATTAAATAGTCTTCAATGTCTGAAGTTCAGATCTTGTATAATATACATGTATTGATAGAGCTGTAAAAGAGATTGTGTCACCAGAATTTTCAGCAGTCTATACTAACTAATATCAAATACTTTAAGTATGTGATATGTGTAATGAGAAGGAATCCCTTTTGATTTTAAAGCATAGATTTTCTTTTGCTCTTCCAGACGAGAACTGGCAAGAGGCTCGGAAACTGAAATATTCATCTCAACATATCTTGCAGCCCTTGGACGTAAGAGTGGAGTTTAGTAGGGCTATGGTTGTTACAGATGCAAGAATGCCTAAGTATGTGTGTTTTCCTATTTTGAAATTTTATGATAAATGACTTTTTTTTAGGGGGAAAAAATAAAAAAAATCAAGAATATAATTATACTTGTGCTATTTTACATCAATCACGTGTGAATCTTGAAAGTAAATACCTTCACTGAGATAAGTAGAGAATAAACCCAAGAAATTGACAGATATTGAAGAGGTGATAGAATATAGTATTGTTATAAGTATGTATAATCTATTTAAAGATTTTTATTAAAGACATTAGTACCTGTTCTAATCAAGTTTTTCTAATAGCTGGATTTTAGTTCTTATTGGAAATACTGAGGAGCAAAAAATCTGGAGTCCCTTTTAGAAACAGCACAAAAATATTCTGAAAAATAATCGCTGTCATACTCCCTCTCTTTCACTTAGATTATTAATCTTGTTTGTTTACTTACTAGAGATCACATCTCAGGAAAATAGCTCTTAATGCACTGAATTTGCATTTACACCTATTTAGCAAAAAACTTATTGGATATGGAAACTGTACTCATTCAGAAGAAATTATATATTACTATTAATGATGAAACTTTGATGATAAAAGTTCACTGAGTCAAAGTGTCAAAGATTAACTTTGCACGTATTTTGGAAAGCATCTTTGCTAATTTCTGATATGGACACTACTATCTGAAAAAATGCAATCAGTGCTGAAGTACTTGCAAATTGGCACATAAATGCATTGTGAGGTAATTTGGTTTATTAAGTCATTAATAAGACTCATATTCTTATGCTACAACAAGCTAGACACCTCAGAAAATTAGTGGCATAAAAATAGACCTAGACTGATGCAGAAAATTGTTTAATACAATCAGCAACATCAAAAGACAATTGATGAAATGAGGGAATTATGGAGGATCTAGGATTTGCTTAGTCAGAAAAAAACGCTAAAAATAATGTACCTTACGGATGCTGTGTGTTGTGAACGCAGATCAGTGATTGCATGGTATAACAGTGCCACCTTCTGGGAAGCTGGGAGGCCAGATTCTGAGTGTTGATGCTTGACTTTACAAAATATTTTATTCTTTGCCTCCTTTTTCCCTGTTTGGTAGAGATGATGAGATAAGAGAAATACAACTCACAGGAATCTGTCTTTTTATGTTAGAAAGTTCAGGGAGGGAAAGTGAGATTTCATTTCTATGGTCATGTAACAGAATATGTGTTAATGCAGATTTAGTAATTGACATCTCTCCAAGTTATGCTAGTATAACCTGGATTAAGGAGTGTCTACTCTTAATGCAAACACAGTCTTAACTGTCTTGGCTACCAGGTGTGCTTCTCCTTTTGGCAGTTTATGTCTCTAGACTGATTCTGTGAAATTTTTCCCTAATGGATATTATTGTGAATTCTCGTATTGTCACTTGCTTGATGGTAAATAGTTTCTGCTTGTGTTTAGAAATTGGCAAATTTCTCTTCCACTGAGATGGTAATATTTCTTAGAGATCAGCTGCTGCTTCTTTCTGAGTGCCTGGCTTGCTCAGGAATGACGATCTGTTTTTCTAGTTGTTTTTGTAATCTCAAATTTAGTTGAAGGTGACTGAAAGTTTTAGGGTTTTTGTCCTCACGTCTTCTCCAATATATTATATTTTATATTCCTTTTAAGATTGAGCTGTGAGTTAAGCACAGTAAAACTGTGAGGAAATAGCAAGTCCTAATCCTTATAGCTCATGTGTTAATCTGCTGCTGCCCATTGCTGGAGACAGTTGGTTTATTGAACAGACCCCTTCTAATTAGATGTTGTAATAGAAGCATAATAATGTTCTTGGTGCAAGTTTTCTTCTTACTTCTATTCTGGTCATTTCTGTGAGAAACTGGGATGAGTTTCAGGTCTTTTAAAAGTCAGTGTCTACGTTTGAAGTTATTCTTTTTGGCCAAAGCCTATTCAAAGAAGTTTAATACATGTTTTACTGCCTTTGTTTTTAAAGGCTCTTATTTTATTCTTCTATGTCCTTTATAGCTATGCCATTTATTCCTTTGTTAAATGCCTAGACTACAGCTAGAGTCAGCTTATATGTAACTTCTAGGAAGTATTTTGTATTCTTTGCTAAGTTTTGGGTTGTAAACATTTTTATGCAAAAAAAAAACCAAACCCAAACCCAATCCACTTTTTCTTCTGTAAAATACTGTGTAAGGGCTGTTACGTGATTTATTACAACTAATTAAATTAAATATACAAACAAAAAGGAACAATTTCTGATTGTGTGGAAAATATGCTTTGTGAAGCCAAAGTAGAAGTGGTTATGAGTATTATTTGCAGTCCTGATCTGCAAGATATTGTATCAAATGGAAATATAAATTTTGTTAATAACGGCATATTTGCTGGTTAAGTAACTCTTCTGTGTGCAACAGAAGTTGCCTCTGTCTCTCTCTATGTATACACACATACATACATACACACACACACACACCCCACACATGAAACATGCAATGGTTTGATGAGTGTTTGTATGAAATAGTTTTAAGATAACTTTTTTGTTTACAAAACAGGTTCAAACTGTCTGGACAGTTGCCTTTACTTTCTATCCAAATATCAGACCAGAAGCTGACAAGTATATTGGAGCTAATTGATAGCATTCCCAAGCCAGAAAGTGCTCCTGGTACCAGCTCTCCTCCAAAAATAAGTGAGGTAAGGTTTTTAAAAAATATTTCATTAATAATTATCAGAAAAATACCTCGTTCTTAGCATTGCGGTTTTGAAAGGAGTGCAGGAAATTGGAGAACAGGCATTTAGTTAGTACCTCTTGAAAAACTTAGCTCATTCTCTAAAGCTATAGAAATTTTGCTTGTTATTTAGTTAGTTTATTGTGATCTTTAGCCAATAATTATTAAATAGTTGTCCAGTGATTGAATTTAAAATGAAAAAAACCCAAACTTCTACTACTTTGGGAATTACTTTGAAATTCATGTTACTCTTGATTAATGAACATACTGACTTTTGTTGAGGATTAATTTAGTTGTACCTTCAAATTTACACACGTGTTGGAGTGCTGCAGAGTTTGGGTTCAGCTATTTGATTTAGTGAGGAAAAGGAATTCCAATTCCATAGAATTTTTGAAGTCGAAGTATTATGTGTATCTTAGTCAGACAGGAGTTTAACTTAAAAACAAATGAACAAAAAAAAAACAAACCCAAAACCAAACAAACCCAAAAATATCCACTATCTGCAACTAATGTTGGCTGCACAGTGCCTGCTTGGCAAATGTGTCAACTTCATTTCAGCTGACTTCACTGCTCTTTCCAGCTTTTCTTTATTCAGTTATACAACCTACCTGAGTGGGCAGCAGTTCTACCTTGCATTTCTAAGGTTTAGGAGCATGAGTTTAGTGAGTTCTCTTTCCACTGCCCCTCCCCTTGTCCTCAGTGAAAATGTTTCAAGTCACTGTTTTATGATTTCTTCAGCACAAAGGATTCCCACTTTCTTGTTATTGTTCCTAAAAAGTATGTTTTACCTTTCGATATGAGCTGGTTTTAACAAAACTAAGAAATGAACTCCAAATTGCTAATTTTTAACATCACTGTAGTCCACATAATCTGGATGTGTTTTATATATCTTTAAAGCAGTCCTATCATTTGAACATATGTGAAATCTCAAGGTCAAAGAGATCTTCAAACAATATTAGGCTATCCATTTTTCTGTCATTTTTAAATACTTCTAATTATATAATATTTAATATTTTGTGTACTTGATTCTAAAGGAGTAAGAGTCATCATTGTGTTGTGTTTTTTTTAAAGATTACTTAATAATTGTCTTTCCATCTTCATACAAATAGTTCTGCCTTGTTCCTGATGCCTGTTGCTGCACTTTTGGTGGTGTTTTCTGTGGTTTATGTTAGCATAATATTGAATAACTGTAAATGCACATGACTAGACATGCATACCTATTGAAAGTATATATAAAGTGAAGATTGTTTTCCTTCAACATGTAGTTCCTGCAGTTTCTTTAGTGGTGACATTATAATTCTAGCTAGTTCTGACCTACTCTTTCACTCCTCGTATACTAATAGTATCCCCAGCTGAAAGCTGCCCTGGTCTCTGTTGTTTTGTGGAACTAATTACAGACAAACTTTCTTCAAGGTTAAGCAGTGCACATGTAAGATGATTATCTTCTACTTTATAACATTGCCTGTATTTGAATTTAATGATAGAATTCAACTATTACATTTAAAAATTTTTAAGTGACTTTGATGTGCTTAGTATTACCTGTACATTACTTGTGACGTACAAGACAAGGTGAGAAAACACTGTTGAGCCGGTGTGAATGTATTTGCATTATATGCAGCATCCATATTAAAACCTGTGGTTAAACCTTTCTGCTCAAGCTTCCATCTGCTGCAGAGCTTGACAGACTCTAACTGCTGGTGTTAAATTCAGTTATTTGAGTTAATTTGATACTTTGGTGATGGCAGATACAGTCCCATGCTTTCATAGAATCATAGCATGGTTTGGGCTGGAAGGGACCTTAAAGATCATCTAGCTCCAACCCCCCTGCCATCAACAAGGACACCTTCCACTAGACCAGGTTGCTCAAAGCCTCATCCAACCTGGCCTTGAACACTTCCAGGGAGGGGGCATCCACAGCTTCCTTGGGCAACCTGTTCCAGTGTCTCACCACCCTCACAATGAAGAATTTCTTCCTAATATCTAATCTAAACCTGCTCTCTTTCAGCTTAAAGCCATTTCCCCTTGTTCTGTCATTAATAGCCCTTATGAAAAGTCCTTCCCCAGCTTTCTTGTAGGCCCCTTCAGGTACTGGAAGGCTGCTATGAGATCTCCCCGGAGCCTTCTCTTCTCCAGGCTGAACAGCCCCAACTCTCTTATCCTTGTAGCTGAAGTTCTTCTGAGCTTTGTTGCCATCACATCACTTCTGAACTGAAAAGAATGTGAAATCCTTTTTCGGAACTCCACGTGTGAACTTTCTTCTTTACATTTTGAGTTAGTGGAGAATTGTTCTTGGGATAAAAATCCAGAAGACTCTTCAGGACAGATCTGTCTAGGTTTTTGGCACCCCGCAGTTTCTTGACTTTAGTACAAGAATGCTGTCCACTGCAGTGTGGAAGGCTTTATTTCTCATGATTTGGTACTGTGAAGTCAAGTCTGACAGTTTCTTCTTGTCAGACTGTGAAAGTGTTACAGGTGAGACACTTTCACAGTTACTAGACTCTTAGAGACTTGGTCTATCTAGCCCTCATAGACATGGATATATTCAGTATAGTCAAATTATGTAGGCTGGAGATGGAGAAGAGAGACTAGTGGAATGTGGAGAGTGAGGTGAAACAATGTTCAAATATTAATGTTTCTTTGTTGCAATAAAACTTAGATTTCTGTAAAAAATGGAGTGTTGGGGAAGAAAACTGCATCTGTGTAGTCCAGAGCCACAGGTACTCAAGAAGGATAAGGGCACGGCCAACACACGCATCTCTCCTTACTTTAGTACTCTGTGCAAGGCACATGTATACTAAATATGCACTTGGAACATGCAGATGAGAATTCTTTACAAACTCAAACCACCGAGACAACTTTCTGAGGTTTGGTAGGAATTCTGGCTTTGGTGAATAAATTGTTCTCTTCACTAAGAGAATTTAATTTTGTCATATATGATACCCCATGGGAATGAAGATTCTTGTCCATTTGTCCACTCTTATGGCAAAACAGTGACATTTCACACATTTTCAGTTACTTCTCTGGGTTGTTCATAACTCCATCTCACAGTTAAGGACTCTACTAGCATATGTTTTTCCAGACACATGAAGAAATGAGATTCAAAAGGCTTGGATCACCATAACTCCATGCAGTGCTCCAGGCCTGGGGAAGAGTGGCTGGAAAGTGACCCAATGGGAAAGGACCTGGGAGTGCTGGTCAACAGTGGGCTGAATACGAGCCAGCAGTGTGCCCAGGTCGCCAAGAAGGCCAGCGACATCCTGGCTTCTATCAGGAGCAGCGTGGCCAGCAGGACTAGGGGAGTGATTGTGCCTTTGTACTTGGCGCTGGTGATGCAACGCCTTGAATACTGTGTTCAGTTTGGGGCCCTTCACTACAATAAAGACATTGAGGTGCTGGAGCATGTACAGAGAAGGGCAACAAAGCTGGTGAAGGGTCTAGAGCACAAGTCTTAGGAAGAGCAGCTGAGGGAACTGAGGTTCAGTCTGGAGAAAAGGAGGCTGAGGGGAGACCTTATCCTTCTGAAAGGAGGTTGCAGTAAGGTGGGTCTCAGTCTCTTATCCCAAGTAAAAAGTGACATGGCAACAGCAGATGGCCTCAAGTTGTGCCAGAGGAGGTTTAGATTGGATATTAGGAAAAATTTCTTCACTGAAAGGCTTGTCAAGCCTTGGAACAGTCTGCCCAGGGAAGTGGTGGAGTCACCATCCCTGGAGGTATTTAAAAGACGTGTACATGTGGTGCTTAGGGACATGGTTTAGTGGTGGACTTGGTACTGTTAGGTTTACGGTTTGACTCTATGATCTTAAGTGTCTTTTCCGACCTAGATGGTTCTATGCTTCTATGAAATTTAGAAACAAATCTGTCTGTTCTAATGTTTTCTCTAGATCTCTTTTTTTTTTTTCCCTATGTGCTGATAGTATAATATGATTTTTAAAAAGAATAGTTGATCTTTTACTGTTCTCTGAAGTTGCCACACTGTAGTCCTGTGGAAGACTAGGTTTTGTCTTTCCTGAGTTTTCATATGATATACTCCTTCTGTCCATCATTCTATTTGTGAAGTTGGATGTTTGAATCTCTTCAGTGTTTCCTGATGTATTCTCTCTGTAGCTAAACGAATGCTGCTTCTACCTGATTTAGGCCTCATTTCTCCCTATGCTTTTAATTTTAGTAACATTAAGAGTTTAACTCTAATGATTTTCACTTAAAATAAGACCAATTTCCTTAAGTTGTAAAACTTCCGTGTAGCATATGTGCATGCAATAGCATGACCAATGAATTGAAGTAAAAAAAATTATGGTGTCTCCTGTTTCAGGCTGCAATATCCCCTGTGCTCTCAGCACCGCATTTATCACAAGGCGTGTTTCCTGTTTTGGATCTTCATTCATTTGCTGAGTCAGGTAATATGATCTATTTTAAAGTCTGATTTAATAAACAGGTCAAGTTTTTGAATTCATTGAATTAATTTGTTTGTCTTGGAGTAAGTGACCATTTGTGGCTTTGTTTCAAATTCTTGAAGGTTGAGTAGTGTTTTATTCTGTGCAGCTTACTATAATTCACTCTGTACAAAATATTTGTGTATTTTCTCATAGCAGGAAAATTCTGTATTTTTGTTCTTGCCGTTCCCTTTCTGAAGGCAAAGCAGTGAAAAGTTTGTTTGGTAGAATGGGCTTATTTATTTTTATCATTGCATATGTTACTAAAATCTCAATTCAGAACATCTGAAGTAGTCTGTATGTCATTTTTTGCTTCAGTATGTACTTAGTCCTCTAGTGACAGTTTTAATTACGTTCTTCTGGTGAAGGATTTCTCTCCTACTTAGCTGGATTTATTTAAATTACGAAATACTGACACAATGACTGTTAGAATATACTGTGTTGTTATAAGCAAATATAATTTTGACTTCTACATGATTAAACAGAAGACTGTGGAGAAACTGATCAAGTTTAGTACTGCCTTGCTATTCATACAGCTTAGGTAGATTGTAAAATTCCATCTAGTAGTTACATTTGGAAAATTATCAAATATATCAGTGTTATTTCAATGTCAGTCACCTTTATCATACCAAAATACTCCACTGGAGAAACAGAGAATACTCTCTCAAGTTAATGATATGTGTGGTTTGCGAACACTAGCAAAATTACCAGCAAAGTTAATTTTTACATCTATTTTATCACTTTAAATTCAGTGTATGTACAGTATGTATAGAAATATGTATCTGTGCATCCTCAACAGTTTTTTGTATGAGATCCTTTTAAGTGCTGAAAGGTAGAAGGTGTCTTTCAGTTCTTAAAAATTAGGGTGAACTTGCAGCAATTAATTTGAGAAAGTAATAACTAGATTTAGATTGGATCAAAACTGGGTTTTAGTTTATACTGTACATACAGCTGTGCAATCTTAACTGATTCATATTATTTCTCTGTCTTCAACCTCCTCAGACTCAAGGGTACTTTTTAGCCTGAGAAAATACCTCTAAATGTAATTTGTCCAGTTTTGTCAGAAGGAGGATGCTTCTTCCAGTTACCTTTACCTTCACTGTTTATGGTTTTTATGTAAAGAAAAAGACAGTGTAATCTGTTTGTCTTGGTTATACTTCTATAATAGTGTCAGGTGGATTAGAAGCTTGATAGTCCTTAGGAGTATCTTCTGAAATGGGAGACCCTTAGCAGGGAGAGATCAGAAGTAGTGCCACTGATAGTGAGGCAAAGGCTTCTGTACAGTCAGCAGCATTCAGACCAGTGTAAGAGCTATTAAGCTATTGGTGTACAGCAAAGGCAAGATGAGCCATGGTTTGTGCTGCCTTTTGCATAGCTGATAGTGGGAGAATACTGGTGGAGGAGTTAGTAGACAAGAACTGATTTAGGATGACGCAATAGAGGGAGCAGTAGGTGTGGTGAAAAGTTGCAGGAGGCAGGAGCGGAGATGATTATAGAGACAGACTTTGATGATTGCTAATTATTAGCTAAGTAGTTTTCCCATACTTGTACATTTAGGTTTTTATAGATGTAGACATAAAAATTCTAGGTCATAGTACTGCAAAATATTTGCTAAAATGTGTATGTAATGTTCCTGTGAATTAATCCTTAGAATCAGAAGAAGAATTCTATGATGCTCTGAGCAGTCCTGTGGAAGACATGCCATTTTTTGAAGCCCCCTCTGGTTCCCTCAAGCGAGTTAGCAGTACAAGACGAAAAAAACTACATAAACAAGAATCTTTGAAAAATATGATAGAATTCCAGCTAAGATTTGAAGTAGCTGAGGTAAAGTTATCTTTCTGAACCACATCTGAACTGTAATTTTTCCATGTTTGTTGTGTTCATGAATCCATGTCTGTGGAAGTATTGATTCTCCAGTTCTTGCTGAAACTATTCCGCAGAGTTTTTTTCCAAGTCACATTTGTGCTTCTGCTTCCTTGTTGTCACTGAAATGCTTTGATTTATCCACTGTATTTCCCAACTAGTTTTATCACTGAATTTCCTTTTACCTATCTGTCACTCAAAAATCACATTATGTATTTGTTTTGGCTTAAGATGTAGCTTTCAACATCTTTTTTCCAGATACTGCTGTGGTCACTGGCAGCAGTTCATTAATGTTTCATCTTGTAACAAGCACCCTATTTTTCTGTTCCAGTTTTTCCCAGACACCGTTGGCCTCACATGTAAATCAGTAACAGGTCCACTATGACATATTTTATGTGTTATACTTGCTATTTCAGACTCGAGGGGGGAAAAAAAAAAAAGAGTATTTTACCCAAGTGCGAGACACTTTTTCTAACTACACATCTAGTAAGAGAAGGCCTCTTACCACTATTGTTACCTTTTTCATTAGGCCATCATGGCTATGACAGTGTTATTGCTGCTACTCACAGTATAACTTTACAGACAAACCCTACAAATTAATTTAATTTTACAAGTTCTGTCATAGGGTAGGGCTTACAGAATGGCTTTGGCACATCATAAATAGCTTGCAACATATCTTGTTATATGTTCTGATGACAGGACCTTGTTTAAGAACTACTAGTCTGAAGGTAGATACTGTATTTTACATTATTCTCTAATGGAAACTATCTATAAGAAAAAAATACAGTTGAGAATCTCTTAAGACTCACCTTCTCTCTGTTGACTCTGTAGTTTAAAATTACTTATTTGTCTTGGTTTTGATTTTTCCCTATTTGTAGAGAGCATTATGTGGGAAGAAGGAGTACATATTTTTTTTGCTTTGGTTGTGAAAGACAGATAGAAGCTCAGCTAGGTATTCATTTATTAAAATCTTTGTCATGCATGAGTGAAAATGTAGGAAATTTTCTCACCAGATACTCAGCTTAGAAATCTAACTCTTGCCAGGAGAGCTCAAAGAAGTTCTAGTGAAAGCGGTAGGCTCTTTTTGCTGACTGGAAATCTAGTTTTGACTGGGTTGAACATTACCAAAGGCTTTCCAGTTGTTTTTAAAAAGGAATTAATTAAGGTAAGTGTAACTTTGATATTATGTGTGTTCATGTTTGAAGTCTGTGATAAAATAGCAGCAAACAGTATTCTAGCAATTTTCCTTGTTGAATTGTTTATTTTTTCCAGGACATTTGCTGTATAAAGCTAGATGATCTATACACATAAACCAGTAAAATGTGTGTAAATATATAATTGTATATAAAAACTAATAGGATAATCACTTACCTTTTTTGTTTGTTTGTTTGTTTGTTTGGGTTATTTTAGGTCTTAATTAAATTATGCCGTCTTACTGGTAATACTGAGACACCTGTGCTGCAGCTTGATATTGTAGGGTTAGGCACTGAACTTAAATTAAGAACATTTGACATGACTGCAAATGCTTTCCTTCGTGAAGTTTGTCTGCTGTGCCCAGAGTATATGGGTAAGTATTTATAGTCTGATAAAAAAATTATTCACATATAGCACTGTGAATTTGCCTTCAAAAAGCCTTGTAGGGCTTTCTTTTGTCAACTGAGGAAGATTTGCTTCTTAAATTAAATGTGAGCAGGGTGAAGGGAAAGTAATTCAGGAGCTCATTCTTTTAGTATTGCTTTGGTAAATAGTGCTGATGATTTTAGTAGACATCTAGCTATTTGAGGTCTGCAGAAGAGATTTTGTGATTAAATGGTATTGACAGTAGCCAAGTTTGTACTCCACAGCTGATTAAGAGAGTGGTGGAAAACTTGTCAGGTTTTTTTCTTTAAAAGAAAAAGTAATATTTGTATTCTTTTGGGTTTTTTTTAAGATGATAATGACAAGCCAGTTTACATAATTACCACTTTGGATAACGTAGAAGATGATCTTCTCACTCTGGAGTACATAAAGGTGAGAAAAGAGCAGACTTTGCTTTTGAATTTTAAGCCTATCATAAAGGGTACAGTATTTCAGCAATTGTTGAATGTTTTTCCTTACTTACTCATTTCTTAAGATACTGAGTGTCATGTGCAAAGTCTATCTGTTCCCTCAACAAATTAACTTGTACATCTTCAGTTGGAGTGGGTTCTGAAATAAATTATCTTTAAAGAAATTTGCAGACTTCTCACTTGTTTGTTTTCCCTACATTTTTTTTGGAATAGGCTGATATTAATGGACCAGAACTGAAAACTGTCTATCAGAATGTTCTACAGAAAATAAAGGTATGATATGTTTTTTAACATAATTTTCTCATTGTGGGAAGAGAGGCATATTGGATAAACATAGTTTGTTCTTTTAGGTGAACTTTTCATCTCTAGATATTCATTTGCATACTGAAGCTTTGCTGAATGCTATAAACTATCTGAATAATCTTCTACCCAAACAAGAAACTAAAGTTGCAGAAGAACCAGTCCATGAAAAAATAGAGGAGAAGAAGGATGTTCTTAAGAAATTAAGTAAGTTTCTTTATTTTTTTTTTTTCCTTTCTCTTTTCATTCCTCTCTCTTCACTTACTGAAGCAAGGAAGCAAGCAGACATATTTTCTATTTTTGTAAGCCTGTCAGTGACTTTTGAAATGAAAAATTTTGTTTAGGATATATTTACTTAACCTCTTTGCAGACTTTTTTAATGTCAATGGTAACAGGAATGTTAGCCATCAGAGTACTGTGGAGCAGCAAGGGTATACTCTTATTCCCTGACTGGAGTGTGTAGGTGAGGGATAACTGTATAATTAATAAGGCAAGGCAGGTGCTGCAGCTGTTGACATTTCCTGAGGTAGAAATAGTAAGCATGTGTTTTTGAAGATTGTGTTCAAATTCACTTAGTTATGTTAATCTTTTGAATGGTGGCTTACTGGTGGTGATTATGTTCCTAATGGTGTTCTCACATATAATGAGGAAAGTATTTTTGCATTACAGCATTTATGTGGAAGAGGTGTTTGTGAAAAGTAAGGAAATAAAAAAAAAAAAGCACCCACAACTTTATGGGTTAGAAAAATTAGCACGAAGATGAAAACTTTCTATGTTAAGTGTATTGAATATATTCTAGATACTTCCATGCTTTCCAGAGAATACCATAATTACCATTTTTCCTAACTCCTCAGTGAAATTACTTTGTACATTATCTTTCTTCCCATCATGAAAATAATTTTGTTGGTTTATGTTTGCAACCTGTAGATAGATACTCATTTAACAGTTTATTGGTGTGTAGACATGGCTGTAGACATTAGTACAAAATATACACTGTGGCATTTTGTAATCTTCAGAATAGTTTTGGTTACTAGTGATCTGATTTACTGAATGGCTAAATTCTGCTTGGCACCAGTTTTGTAGGAGTAATTTGTTGGAATTGCTGCTTTCAGTTTGTGAAATGGAATGTGAATTTGGATTTACCTTGAAGTGTAATAAATAGGAAGTCCTTGCATGGTAGAAGATGGCTTGAACATTTTCAATCTTTTGTTACAAGAAACTAGCATTCATTAAGCTGAAAAGCTTTCATAGCTGATTCTCCTCCCTCTTTCTCCACCACTTCTGTACAACCTTATGAGGAAAGGCTGAGGGAGCTGGGTCTCTTTAGCTTGGAGGAGACTGAGGGGTGACCTCATTAATGTTTATAAATGTTAAGGGCGAATGTCGGGAGGATGGAGCCAGGCTCTTCTCAGTGATGTCCAGTGATAGGACAAGGGGCAGTGGGTGTAAGCTGGAACACAGGAGGTTCCGCTTAAACTTGAGAATAAGCTTCTTTACTGTGAGGGTGCCAGAGCACTGAAACAGGCTGCCAGAGAGGTTGTGGAGTCTCCTTCTCTGGAGACATTCAAAACCCTCCTGGATGCCTTCCTGTGTGATCTCATCTAGGTGTCCCTGCTCTGGCAGGGGGTTGGACTAGATGATCTTTTGAGGTCCCTTCCAATCCCTGGCATTCTGTGATTCTTTGTAACTGTGCAGATTAAACTGAGGTTAGTTATTTGTTAATTTGCCATAGCTTGTCTTCTATTAGCCATATGTAATAAAATTATGGGACTGAAGCTGTTGTATTTATGGAACCGTAGCTTCATTGTGAGAAAGCCTTAGCTTACTCAAGTGCAATACGTAAAGGTAATACCTCATCTGAAAAGCTAGGCTGTGGAAGAATGGGTTGAATATTTATCACTTTTAATTTTGCTGCTTTTAGCTTTGTATATAGATTACCTATAAGAATTTACCCCTCGGGACTGAAAGCCCCTGAGTACAAGGTATAATATTTCCCTTTGTCATTTCAATTAGTGTATAACATTACTTCAGATTTGCCTTTCAGAGAAAATGGGCTGTTATTGGTAGAGTTTCTGTATTTAGCACTGTACCTACGTATAGTATTGTGTGACATAAGTCATGTCTACTCAAAATGAACAGAGATTTTTTTTTAACATGAAATGGAATATTTTTAATCTGTTTAGCTTTGGGAAAACCAAAAAGGGACTAAATATTTGGACACCTCTGTTCTGAAAGGTACTATATTTATGCTTGTATCTTTAGTAGGGCTTAAGGTTGCCCATACTCATTTTGAAGGGTGCCTACTGTCCTTTTTCTTCAGTGTTTAGTTACATTAATGGTATTTTCAGGTTTAAAACTTAATTTTAGAAAATAAATTTTGTGAACCTCTGATTGCAGGTGACTAATGAACAGACCAGATAGAGTAGTGCATTAGTGTAGCTATCGTATTACCACTATTTGAGATAAACTGTTTAGTCCTGGATAACCTATCTCTAATTTTATATTGTGCTGTCTAGGTATATCTTAAATGTTTTTCTCGCAGTCAATAAAATACTGGTGTTGATTACCATAGTCTGTGAAGCACATCAGGACTCCTGTATATACAATTCCTTTTTGTTGCACTTGCTGGTATGACTGCAGGGCATTTTGCCAGTGCCGCACACTTGACACAAACTAGGCTTTGGGGAAGGGATACTGAAAATACTACATAACCTCCTTGAAAACCTGTAATTTTTATTATTTTGTATTTCCCACAGCATCAAAAAAATCAAAGTATGAAGATGTTATCGACCTTAATATCTGTGCGGATTTATCCTGTTTACGTATCTTTATTAGAGAGAAAAAACATAGAATAGCAGAAATTCACATTGAAGGTAGGAACAGAACTTTAATCACAAAGGCACAAAACTTTGTAACCAGAATAGTCTCATAGTCTCTAGATTTTGTGTGTGTGTGTATATAGAAAAATATATATATATATATATATATATGTTGGGGTTTTTTTAAGGTCTGGATAGCCAAGTCATCATGAAGAAAGCAGCAACAGAAGTGACTGCAAAATTGAAGAACATAATTATTGTGGATTCTGATGAAATGGCATTGTATAAAAAGGTATACATTAGCATGTATTGTTAATTTCTGAAGGGAATATAAATGCTAGATTGAACTTACTTTGTAGACTTTAACTGTGTTGATTTCATTTTTTTTAATAATGTTTTGTGTATTTAGTGGGAACATTATTCTCTATAGGTAGACTGATTTCACTCCCACAACTGGTGATTGGTTAGGCCAACACTGGTTTTGTGTAACTGTGGTGTCCAGCTACTCATTACCTTGTTGACTTTAGTGGACAGAATTATTCAAGCTGAGATTCCAACTGAATATTTGCAGCTATTTCAAGGAATTTTTTTTTCATTTATAGTTGTGATATTGGAAGTAAAAATGTTTTAGAAATGTGAGGTACTACATTTTATTTTGGATTTCAGTTTCTCCAGCATAAGTTTTTACAGCAGAGATAATTTTTTTTTCTTCATTTTTTTTCCTCCTAAGGCTCTTTACATCACAGGAAAAGAAGTCTTCAACTTTAGAATGATATCATATATGAATGCTACAGATGGCACTGCATATACCAATATGGATGTTGTTGACAATCGTATTTACCTAACTGTTGGTTGTATTCAAGTAGTTTTTGTCAACAAGTTTGTTTCATCTATTTTGGTAAGTAAAATTTTCCAGATACAATTCCTTAGTATTCAGATAACACTGGCTAGAAAAGAATAAAGCATCCCATGTAGGGTGGTGTCTGTTTATGTAAGGACTGTTATATACTATTGCAAAAACTTCACTAGATTTAGTCGTTGGGCTATTTACTTTTTTTCCCCTCCATATTTTCGTTATTGTGGAGTGAGTGACTAAGCAACAACATTTGCTATTGTTAGTTTTTTTCTTTAAATGACATGTGGCAGCTTTTACATATACACAGTTCATTTTTTATAACACTGAAATATGAGTAATAAACCATTAAAATTAATGCCTTTCCCATAAATTCTGCTAAGTAAATCTTATCATTTGCTCTCCATATGAGTAAATAAAATGTAATTCATACAAGTCAAGTTACAAAGTCATTGCTGTTACCATCTGATTTGCTAAATATTTATTGTGGAAATTAATTTGTATATATATGCATACTTCATCATTTTTTGGGGGTAGATTATCCTATTACAGAATTTAGAAAAAGTGCGAAGCAAAAATAGTATCCTAAGATGGCTTGCTATTTAAAAAAATATGATTCTTAGTGGTTTTGAAGTATTATAATTCTTAATAAAATTCCCAAGATCTGTATTCTTTTCCTAGGCTTTTATAAATAACTTTCAAGCTGCCAAGGAAGCTCTTACTGAGGCAACTGTTCAAGCAGCAGAGAAAGCGGCTACAGGTGTAAAAGAGCTGGCGGAACGTAGTTCCCGTTTGGCACTCGATATCAATATTAAAGCACCGGTCGTGATAGTTCCACAGTCAGCAATGTCTGCAAATGTCCTGGTGGCTGATCTTGGTCTAATCACTGTGAAGAACCAATTCTTTATCGCTAAAACAAAAACACGGTATAATCTCCCACCTGTTATTGACTCTATGACGGTGAAATTGAGCGAACTAAAGTTATACAGGTAATCTAGTGTCAAGTTGTTTTGGTTTTCTTTTAAATTCATGTAATTCTTTGGGATACTTCAGTTGGAGAGCTTTGAGAAGTTATCAAAATAATTAGTGAATGGTTGGTGGTTGACGGATATATTATCTTGAAATATAACAGCAAATTAATAAAGATTTTTTTAAAGCAATTAAAATGTATGGTTTGGGAGAAATAGCAATCTGCTCATCTTTTAATAGAAGCAAGTGTTTGTTTAGGGATTATTGTGTAGAATAATAGACTTGTGCATCATTCAGTACTTCGGGACAGATTATACCCGTTTGTAAATTGCTATTTTGATGGAGTTTTCAAGCCATACATAGCAGGAAAGATATCAAGTCAGGTAGCCTTAAAGGAGTGTTTGAAAAAGAGCCTTGGAGCAGGGGATTGGGAGAGGGAAGGGGATTTTCAAACACAGTTGAATAATACTGAAGGAAGAAGGAATTGCTTTCCAATGGAGAGCTGGTAAAAGATCCTAAGTTGCAAGGAGTTAGCATGTTGTGTGCCTGGCATGTGCCCAGTGGGCCTCCTTCTGGACAAGAAAAGATGTCTAGTTGGTGGTCTGTCTCTTTAACTAGAGATACTAGGAGTAGTGTAAACACTGTTTTACAATACTATTCAAAAAGATGAGGAAAAGACAGAAATGTGTTTGTTAGAAGTGTAAATGAAGTATGTCAAGCTGGGATTACTTTGTTTGTTTCTGTTCACAGATCATGCTATGAGCAGGGTTCATTGCAAACGGAAGTACAGTTGCTGCAGCCACTTAATCTGGAAGTAGCTGTTGAACGAAACTTAGCTGCTGCATGGTATAATGAAGTTCCTGATATTGAAATATCTGGCCGACTCAAGCCTATGAATGTAAGCACTCATTTCTGAAAGCAGCTGTTAAAATATCCTTGTAAAATGGGTTCATTTTTCTGAACATAAAAGTCAAAGTTCCTTAGTTAGGGTGTTCTTTGATGTCAAGACATGCAGGTAGAGTGGATTTTGTTATTTTATAGAGAAAAAGAAAGTGAATAGTTTTCTGTTTGTATCTAAACTCAGTATTTCATCTGTGATGCTGCAGTCAGGCTTTGTACTATATATTACTGTTGCTAGTTAGAAATGGCTATGCTGTTATAGCTTTCTGTTACCTGTCAGTATCTTTCAAGGGACTGGAAAAAATTGAGGTTTATTGGCCTTTATTTTAACAGGAGGATCACTTGCTGAATTCATACCCATGACAAGCCTGAATATGAGTTAACAGTGTGTGCTAATTTAAATTTAACATCAAAAATATAATGCTTGTTGGATGCAAAAACAAATTTGCCAAATTTTGAAATAAACTAGTAACCATTACTGTAAAGTACCTTGTAAATAAATGCAGGTAACAATTTTAGGTAACTGTAAATCAGATTATATGTGTACGACTTCTACCATTCAATTTCTAAATTGTAGCTTTGTAAAGAAAGTTTGTAGACAAAACCAGAATAATGTGTGAATGACTTCTGATTTCTGGAAGTTATTGTTGTAAGGAGTTTTGTGAATTTGAGGAAAAAAAAATTTACTTGGTTCTTTATTTTCCTAAACAGAGACTCAGATGAGATTAATTTGGATTATGTTTGTTGGGTTTTTTTTAAACTTAGATTTTAGTTACCAAAAGCTTAATGAACTGCGTTGTTCTGAGTTTAATAATAATATATTTTTTAAGCTAATTCTCAGTCAAGAAGATATTACCACAATATTGAGGACACTAAATGAAAATATAGGTGGAAGCTCTGGCACATCAACATCTTTACCAGAACCGAAAGATACAACTAGCAATTGTAGTGACATGCATAGTACTTCACAGCACTCTGCAGGTAATGTTTTCTAAAATTGCATGTGGTCTATCATTTTTAGGTGTCACTGTCAGTTTATTATTTCTGTTGGAATTGCCTTTATGAAAGGATGCCAGATTCAGTTGTTTTTAACAGTATGCCTCTGTTATCTTGACATTGTGGTTTGAGGGACAATAATGATAATGCATAGGAGCAACTGGCCACTGTAGTGACTTTTGTAGCATGATGTGTTTTAATGTAAGGACTATCTTATGCTACTGGCAATAATGCAATGAGCACCTAAAAGTCTGTCAGCTGGATTTGGTAATGTCCCGACTTTGGGCAGTTGCTATGTTATTTTTCTTACTGCGTTTAGCTGGTTCTGTTGCTGTTTTGTTTGTCCTGGCATCCCTAAAAGTTGTTTCTATTGCCCATAAAATGTTCAGCACACACACAAAAAAAGACAGGTAAGGTTGAGAAAAGAATATTTTGTTGAACTCTTCTATTAAATGTGAAAAAATAGCAAAAATGTGGCAAAGATAAACAAATGAGAATGAAACTAAACCTGTATTCTTTGTAACATTCTTGCACACAGTACCGTAGGACATTGAGGGAAGTTGTGCATTTACGTCTTAAAGATGTAAAATTTGCATACAGATTATATAAGCAGAGTATTTAATTTTCTTGAACATTGTGTATTTTTGCTAAAAGTAATTACAGAGGGCATGATAAACATATCCTAAGTGTGCATGGATTTACATGTGTAGGAAAAGGAAAGTTGCTGTCTTTATAGTAATTAGTAAGGATGCTGGTTTTGGTGTTTTGGTTTGGTTTTTTGTTTCCTCTTCTTTGCAGTCAAGTAATTTTCTTTAATATTAAGTGTTTTTCTAATTTCTGAAAGGTGTAACTGTTGTGACATCAGCTGTGGTGGAATTGCATTCACCTATGAAAATAAAAACAACACTGAAACTGGACTTCAGATTCGACTCTCTGACTTTAGTATTGTATAGTCCAAATTCAAAACAGGTAAATATAATTTTGGTTACAAAGACAAAAAAACAGCTTTAAGATTGCGTAAAGTCCTAGAAATTCTCAATGGGAATATTTTAATTTATGACCAGAGAAAGTGATTTCTAGCAATAGTAACAAACATGGTGGAAATAATAAGCAGCTATTTTAGCTAAATAGCATGTCAGATATTGCAGGAAAGAGAATAACCACCAGTAGCATGTAATATGTGGCATCTTCTGTGATCTGACTAAAAATTTGCTGAAAACTTATCTTAATTTAAAATACAGTTTGGGAAGAAAAAAATGCAGAGGGATGCAACCTCTTCTTTAGTTACACACATATGTGTGGACACACACATATATAAAGAAAATCGTGGAGAGAAATTTTAAATTTGTGTTACAATATAAATGTATTTTTATTCTTTTTGGTTTAAATTTACAAAACTTGTCAGCAAGTTTCTGGTTAAAAGTTTGGCAATGTTTTATTGTAAACTAAATAGTCTGTTATTTTAGGTTTTGAACAGTTTTCCAGTATCTGGCTAAACACTATGTAGCCATAAGAGACAAAACTCAATTTCTTACTTGGTGTCTTTGCATGTACTATGTATTTTTCAACAGCAAGCAAACAAAAATTGCTTATGACAGTTGTGCTTTCTTTTAAGCATTGTCTTCCTGTCAGTAATGTAAGCTTGCTTTAGCAAGATGGTAGAAGGGTAAAGCTTTACATTTTTTCTTTTTTTTTCTGTATGATAGTGATTTTTATTGTCTTTTAAATTACCATTGGGTTTATTTAATATATTATTATTAAAAATCTTACCAGTTAGAAAAAAGCTGTATATCACCCCTGTGTGTTATTTTTATTACCTATAAGCAAATCTACAAATAGTTTTGTTTGATTTAAACAGGTCACAAATTTGGATCAGAGAGACGACCTTTTGAAACTTGCAGAGTTTAAATTAGTTTTGATGTCAGCTGCTGTCAAAATGTTATCAGATGGTTCAATGAATGCTTCAGTCAAGCTGGCAAACTGTACATTAGATGATAAAAGACAATCAATCCAGAAGGCTACACCAAGGTCTGTGTTTCGACATAAATTACTGTTTGTTGGAGTTTGACAGAGTTCCCAATTTCTCCATTTTAGTATTCTTTTAAAACTGCAACTGTTTTCATTTAGGTAGTGCTTATAGTACGTTATTGTAGACTTACGTGTCTCAGTTGTCTTTTGTTCCACATACTGTTTATGAGAGACCAATATAAATGCTAGAAACAAACTTTAAATAGGAAATAAAACAAACTTTAAATACAAAGTTAATAAATGCATATAGAAACAAAGAAATTTCACTTTCAGCTTTAATAATCTGATGGCTAAGTAAGACTAATTATTTTTTTTAATGAAGAGTATCGAACTTCAGTTAAATATAGTACTTTTGACATGTAAGCAGGAAATGGATAATTTGGCTTGTTAAAATTATGAACACCTTTATTTGCCACTGTATGGTAGTCCAGTTAGTTTTGAAGTTTTACATAATTTTTGTTAATGCTTTTATTGGTCATGTTTTCAAATTTTTGGTCTTACTTTTAAAATTCACTCTTAATGTATTGCAGCTGGAGACAGAATCTTGTGTGTTTTTCAGTATTTGTGGCTGGTTTTTTTTATTGTCTTGTTAAATGCCACCTTAATGGTCTTTCAGGATGGTGGAAATGAAACGTGGATTTGAAAAGAAAGTTATGATGGATATAAGCTATAAGCAGGGGAGAGATGGCACTGTTCTTGATGTGATTGTTCAAGAGATATACCTTTGTGCAAGCATGGAGTTTCTACTTACTGTTGCAGATATTTTCCTAAAGGCTAATGCAGAAAGTGCAGCTGCACAGAGAAGTCTCAAACAGTCATTACCTTTAAAGGAGCAAGGTATATGCTGGAAATATTTTTAAAAGTGTATTTTAATATACTTTATTTTGGGTATTATATATTTTTTAAAAATTATAATACTTCTTTTATGCTATTTCCTGTGTTTGTGTGTATAGAACAGCTTTGTCTAACCATTGATATTTCTTTCTTTGCATCATGGAAATTGGTTCATGTCCCTTGGTCTTTATTTCCAAGTGAAGCTTTGTCTGACCAGACAAAGGAAATACCTAAAAATGTATATCTCAAATAAAATGGGAAAAGACAATTACAACTAGCACTTTCTAGGTTTGTTTGGATATCTTTGCAGTCTCAACAAAGTTTATAATGGTGATTACCACCATCATCATTTTTATCCTTCCTGAGAATGATGGAGCATATTGTAATATGTTCATGCTCATTAAGTATGAATTCAACCTACTAGGTATTGCTGTCTAGGAATGTTGTCATTTGACTTGTCCACTGATGCACGCTTCTCCCTACATAAGGAAACAAGCTTCTAGCTTGAGTGGCCAGTTTGGTCTTTCTAGTGCAGGACACTATATCTGACATCAGAAATTAGTCCATTAGAGCATCAGAGCAGGAAATGGGCTGTTTATGCTTCCAGGCCTCGGGTAGTTCACATGAGGTCTGCAAGGCAAGTCCTTTTTATTTGTTTTTGTTTTCCTGTACCCTAAATACCTTTGCTGGTATTAGGCCACCTAAGCTAGTCCTACTGTGGTTATTTAAAAGATGATAAAAATCTGAACAAATTAGGAAGTCTTACATAAAAGTAAGGCTGAAGATGGTTACATCAAGCACTAGTAAATGCTGCATTATTGTCCTATGGAAAAATGTGTGTTTTTCTGCTCCAGACAGCGGAAAATATGCTTTTCTGCTCCAGAAAATAGTGCAAGTTATTTCTGAAGCTTTCATCCTTAGAATATATATTACAGATATGTAAGTAAAATCTTGTGGCTAACTTAGTTTGTTAAAATACGTTTTTCTGCTCTAGAGAGCAGAAAATATTTCCAGCATTTTCATAAGACCCTATCATAGCTGGCTGATGTAGATATTTAGTGAAGCTGATACATATCGAGTAATATCAGCAGTGATACTGTTAGCCTTTTCATTTTGACAAGCAGCTTTGTGGAATCTTTTGTTGTATCTGAAAGTAATTAGTGCTTTAATGGTTTTGTATCTCTAGTGAAAAGCCTAGAAATAAGTCAGTTGCAGGGATCTGCAGGTTTTCTGACACCAGTTGTGCTAGGTGTTATCACTAAAAGAGATGTAAATAATGACAAAATAATCTTTGAACAATTCATCTAACTTAATTTATATTTTCGAAGCACCCGTGCAGCCTGTATCTACAATGGAAATGAACATTATTGTTAAAAATCCAGAGATTGTGTTTGTGGCTGATTTAACAAGAAGCGATGCTCCTGCATTGGTGGTTACAACACAGTGTGAGGTCTTCATTAAAAATAGCCCTGAAAGGTATAGCATGACAGCTGCTGTTAAAGAAATACAAATGAAAGCATGCCCATTTCTTCCAGAAAAAAGGAAAGGGAATGTTACCACGGTAAGTTTGCAAACATCTTGTTTGTGTTTAAAAGGAGCTGTGTAACTTAAACTACTAGAATGCAAGTTTTTTCTGAAGCTTCCATCATTATAATATATATTACAGATATATGAGTAAAATCTTGTGGCTAACTTAGTTTGTTAATTTTATTCTGTCTGATATGCCAGAAGTGTCATCTTGATCTGTGACTTTGAGGTTTGCTTTGCATGACAAGCTAAAATTAAGAGTTGAGGAGTAAAATGTTAATAATCTATTATATCCCATGTAAGCCACATAAAGATAATTTTGAGTGTATACTATCTCAAATGCAATGTAATAAATTTGGAATACTTTCAGTCTGAACTTTGCGTTAAATAGCTAGGTGAATAAGAAACGGTCACACACAGAACAGGAAGTATGTATTATGAAATAGGTTACTTATGGTATGCTGTTCATAAATTCCTTTGTGTTAAGGTCCATAGATCATTGTGTTAAAACTGCCTGTTTGTATTTTGGCAACAGAGTCAGGCTTGTTAGTTACTGGCCATTTGGGAGTATACTGACTTCTGGAGCCTCTTACAGCTTTTCTGCTTCTGCAACAAGTTATATTTCAGTTAATTCTGTAACAATATTGTTGTATCAGAGAAAAGTTCAATTTGACAGTATATCCAACTGTTATCTCTGTCCTCAGGCCACAGGTGAATTTTGAAGAACGAGTCTGTTCAGCTCTGCTTTAATACCTGCTTGCTTTATAGAGCTATGTAGGAAAGACCAAAGCTATAAGCACAAAGGACTGAGACTTCCACTTCATCTCCTTACCAGATACTTTCATAGCAGCTCAATTTACTCATTCCATAGACACGTCTTTGATTGCACTAATCTGTTAACAATCTAGTCATTGAGAAAGTGTGGCACTTGCAATGATAGCAGCAACGCAATGCTTGACTTCCATTTCCATGGCTGGCAAATGTGGCACAAATGTGGCTAGCTTTGTAGAAAGCAATTAGAAGGCTTCACACTAAGCTTTCCCTCTGATAGGAATATCTTCTGCCAGAATCTCTTATCTCAGACTGTAGAAACAGAGAAAAAGGCTTGTATCTGAAAGGACCCTTATGCTATAACTGTGGGAAAAACTTCAGAGGACCTTAGTTTTGATGCTTAAAACACCACCTTCTTTGAAAGATTCAGAAACATCTCAACAGAGTAGTAGAGGTCAAAAAAGAATATGTTCTCTGCAGGTAGTAGCATAACTGCCCCTTTTGAAAATATGTAAGTAAGGAAATATCTGAACTCAGGTTTTCTGAAAACAATACCATTTCAGTCTGGGAAAATAATCAGAGAAACAGAGATTCAAATGACATTCCATGGCTACCTTTAGTCAAGAAGAAAGTTATATGATATGAACTTATATAAAGATTACAAGACTTTTGGAGGCTGATACTGATGTAAAGATTTCATATTGTCTGAACTTTGGGGACACTGGTGATGGATGAATTCATACTCTTGATGAATAAGTTGCCCCAGATACCCAAGAAACTAGCCTCTGGATTTAAGTAGCACAGGTGATGTGATTTCTCACTTGTACCTTGGTCTAAAGAAGAACATGTTATATTTCATTCCTGTCTGTAACACAGATGAAGAAAAAAAATAATTTTAGCAGTAGGAAACAAAATAATAATATGGACAAAAACTTCTCTTAGGTCATACTCACTTGGGAAAAGTGTGGTACAACTGATTCATGGTGTTTCTATGCCCCCAGCATCTGATACAGATACAGACAGAGTTGTCAGTAAAGATTGCAAAATCAATATGGTTTGGAATTACCATTTTTAAAGACTTATCCTCTCAGGTAGAGACTGGAGAGCAAGTTTTTGTGTCAGCACAGTACCAGTAGAATCTAACTACATCTATGTGCTTTATTAATCACATAGCAATATGATTTTGTTTATAGTGTACTTTAGATTTGGTTTTGTGGTAAACCTTGGCAAATACAGTTATGCAAGGACTGACCATAAAATAATGCTGGAACTGAATGATTGTGATTCAAACAGTGATATCTTTATTCAGGAAAACTGTAACTGTTGTTGCTGTGTTGCCCTTAACTGAAAAGTCTGGTTCTCCTCAAAAGTCACAGACATGATGATGCAGTGTATTTGAAGACATCTGCAGACTTTACCTAAAGACTGGAGTTACTGTAGTGTAATGCATTTTACTGTATCTGACATTTGAATCTTTAATGATTGAGAATGGCTGGGGTGATGCTTCTGATACTTTTTTTTTTTTTTTTTTCTTCTCCCTTTACATTTGAACATGCTATTAGTGTCTAGGTTACTTTTAATTTGGAAAAAAACAAATAATGATAAATATTCCTTTCAGTACTTTTGATGTAAATAATTTACAAGTGTATGATTTTTAAAAGACTTTTTTTCTGTATTTAACATGTGTTTTTATACTTTTCTATAGGTATTACAGCCTTGTGACTTTTTCTTTGAAATGAAACAGTCAGGTACTAATCCACAGATGGCTGATCTAACAATTAAATCTCTAACAATAAAAGTAGGTAGACTTTTACTGTGTTTTTTAGTTCTCTTCTACTTCCTGCTCAGAAGGCTTTGAAGTTGCTTGTAGGATATGTTTCTTAAAAAAAAGTAAAATCAGGAATGACTGGATTGGGGAATTGTTTCTGTTTTTCATCAGGTCACCTACCTCTTTAGTGTGTAAAAACAAACAAGTTTGAAAATTAATGATCACGTCACAATGCTCTGGTTTTGGAGTCTGTGTTTTATGGGATGGCCTGATGTGCAGAGATAAGTTTTTAAGTGTTCAAATAGAACATTGGGTAATACAGTTTAGAAATCTCTCATCTGAAAGAAAGGCAGGGGTTAAAATCTGAAATGGTTGAACTGGTGCTTGTGGAAAAAAAATGAGTTTTCAAATGTAAGAGTCCTGTAGAGAATAGAAGTATTTTGTTAGTGTAACATATTGATTATAATTTTGTGTCTGAAAGTGGCTGACTGTTTCCTGTACTAGCTTCTCATCTCTGATTGTTCCAACTTCTTACTTGTAGGTTTCACCAATAATTATAAACACAGTAATTACTATTACATCAGCCCTTTATCAAACTGCAGAAACAACAGAAGAAGAGATTAGTCAAATTCCTCCAGACCTGTGGAATAAGAAAGATATAAAAAATCTAAAAATGTGGTTTCTTGAAGAGTCCAATGAAAATAAAGATACAAATCCAACCACTGAACTGGTTCCCACAGGAGAGTCATTGAAAATGAGTATAGAATCTGTTTTTCTAACACTTGAAGCTGGTGTTGGGCACCGAACTGTACCAATGCTTTTAGCCAAGTCTTCATTTCTTGGAGAAGTAAAAAACTGGAGTACTCTTATCAACCTGCGTTCTCGTCTTGAGCTGGAGGTGAGGAATCCTACATCAGAAGGAAATTTTTTCCTAAGATATTAATCCTGTTATGTTATTAAGGCAATAAAAGAAAAATAATCCATATGTTTGATTACTAAACTCTTGCAGATACATTTTGTGGGAGCGGGACAGGAATGAGGTGTTAAGGTAGTTAAAATGCAAATATAATACTTTATATGTTATACATTAATGGCAGTAATTTGTTACACAGTCTCCCATTTATACTCTGTACTAAAGTTCACAAAGACTTATTGCATCAGTATTAAATTTTGGAATAGCAACTGGCTAAAACTCTTTGACAATCTTAATTTAAGATCACAGTAGAATGTATTAATGTGTCAATTCTAGAAAATACTATGTGATACCAGTATTGTACATAAAAGATCCAAACTGGCTCATATTTGGAAATTAGTGCTGTAACATTAAGTGGTTGTTGTAGGTAGATTCTTCTTTATTTATAGTACTTTAGGCCCCTGGTGCCTATATTTTCAGCCAAGATTATATTTGAGTGACATACCTTATGCCACTTATTTGGAAGTGAGTACTTGTAGTAGAGGCTTAGCTGCCTCATTCATTTCTCTAATGCATTGGCTTAATCTTTTGGTGGGAGCTGCAAGTTCAGTCTGATCATAGATCTTTTATATTACTGAAGTAATTAATACACTTGCAAATCAGAATTTTAAGTCTTTTAAAACTTGTAGAGCTTTAATTGATTTAACAGTTATATATGTAATTTCCTAATTGACTTCTGAATTTCAATAGGTACACTATTTTAATGAGATGTTTGGGGTGTGGGAGCCTTTGCTTGAACCACTAGAAGTTGAGAAGACTGATTTATTCAGACCATGGATTCTTGAAATCAAGGTACCTTTTCTAAAGCTGAACTTAAATCTTCCATTTCAATACCATAGGGAAAAAAAAAGCTCTCCACCTTTCATTGCTGAGACTAATCTAACAATTTTGTTCCATCTTGTTGGTTACCCAGACTTTATCACAATTAGTACATGAAACCGGCTCTTTCATAAGTGAAGGTCCACACTCAGATCTTTTAAATAAAATTGTCTTTCAGGTGCCAAGAAGATTTGATTCCAGTTGCACTGGATAATCATAATAGCTTTATATCAGTTGCTCTAAAGTTAGGTCATATGCTAATGGTGCATTCAGTTACTTTGGAAAGATAGAAGACGACTTACGTTGTTCCACAGTAGTTGGCAAAACTCGTACCTATTATGGACTAGTACAAAATGGCCTGTGGAAATAGTGCTCTTAGGACTTCAGTTCTATCTCCCATAAGGAAATAGTCTAGTTTCTGGTCTCAAAGTAGATAAGTATTTATCTAAGGAAGGGAAATACGTTGTTTTTTTCTTTTCTTCCCCCTTTCCTTCTGTCTTAAGTGCTTTGTTTCATTGTTTTCTGATTTTTTTTCAAAAATCTCAAGTATTTTTAGCCTGAGAGGTTGCTCAGAATGGAAAAAGAGCCCTTTTCCTAGGACTGTCATTATCAAACAACTTTCTACAGTAATGGCCTCAGAAGGGTAAAGATTATGGACTGAGAAATTGCGATTAAGAAATTGCAATTAAAAATGTTCCTAAGAATTTTCCAGAAGGATATGAGACCTAATGCAAGAGAAAGGTAGTACATCAAACCTCACATCTTGCTCAGATTTGAAAGATAACTTTTGAAATTATATAATTATAGAAATATTGAAGACCAAGAATATTTATTTTATGTGACTTATTTTTGTCCTTCAAACAAATGAAAAAGTACAAAATAAGTATTTGGTCTGAAAACATATAAAGACTAAATTTGGGGTTACTGTTTTAGGAATAGGAAATCTATTACATATAGTTTTTTTGCATTGTTATTAGATATGTTAAGGTGAATGTTTTCACACAGCATTTACTTCACATGCTAGTAGTTAGATTATAAATTTATGTTCTTTATTTTTGAATAATCATAAATTTAGCTACTATTATTGGAATTTCATTGACTTCTGGAAACTATCTTTTGCCTCTTGTCTTTATTCTCTCCCTCTTTGTTTTTTATTTGAGAATAAAAACATGAACAAAAAAAAAAATGGCAAGACATAGAAGTGGGAAAGGGAGAGAGAGAGTCTTGAGGTGAAACTTGCTTCTACAGAAGGAATGGTCGGATAAGAATTGTTTAAAAATCTCCTTTCAGATGAAGAAGAAGGCTAAAAAAGCATTGGTTGAATCAGATGCAGAAGAAGAAGAAAACTACAAAGTTCCAGAATATAAAACAGTAATAAATGTTTCGTCAAAAGACCAGATGAACATTACACTATCCAAATGTGGGCTACAAATGTTGAGTAACTTGGGCACGGTGAGAAAGATTACTTAATTATTCAGTGTCAGAATTGCTAAAGTAATGTTTGCACAGGTTGTCTTGATGAAGTCTTATTCAGCATATTTGTGTTTTGTATCTATACTTTGCTTTCTAGGCATTTGCTGAAGCAGCTAGTCAAACTTCAGACATCTTCAAAAAAGACCGAGCACCATTTGTAATAATAAATTCTTTAGGACTTCCCGTCACTGTCTTGCCTAGTGATTCCTTTAGCGTCCTTGATGTTGAATTTGGAGCAAAAATATTTCATTTAAGAGATGGAGAGAATTTAAATATGGAATTTGTCAGAACTAAAAATGAAAGTGACCAGTTCACTGCAATGACAACTCTGAGTAGCAAGAGGTTTTACATTCAGATCTGTAAGTTCCAAAGTTCACATCTTCTGGTTTTTTAAATTGTGTATGATGTGTAGTACTACATCGTGTACAGGACAATAATTATTGGGGGACTACATAACATGAAAGGTTTGTTTGGATTCTAAATGCATGGCAGTATTTGAAATCCTGATTTAGTTCTTTGCAGCTAAAAGTTATATGTGTCATGCTTGTTACTTTTTGTAGCGTAAATTTGCTACTATGATAAATTATTTGAGTAACTGATCTTTATTTCATAATTTTATTGCATTCAGATATTTTTGTTTGTATTCACATGTTAATGCAGAATTAAGTTGCCCAAAATATTTTTTGATAGACTTCTGAGGCCTATATATATATGTGTGTTCATAGAAGAAGTTACGCTTAAGGGGGATGTTTTTAAGGAAAGATTGGTTTAAATAATTTAAAGTAAAACGCAGTTAAAGCTAAATGTAGAATGTAGCTATTTTAATGGCGTATGTGTTGACAATTTAAGTTGATTCATTGTAACAACTTACAGTTTTTCAAAACCGATTTTCCAAACTGGTCTTGACAATATGATTTGTTAGTTGAATTGCTTTTGCAATGTATATGAGCAGTACCTTGTTGATAAGCCGTTACACCTTGTAAACATTTTCGGCACTAATTTTATTTGCAGTAGCAAAATCCACTTAAATATTTGAGTGATAGACTCATTTACTCTTTTTCCTGTGGTGAAAAAATATTTTTTCTGTTTCTTCGGTAGCACCGCAAGATTGGCATATTAATAAAGTAATAATTGTACTTTTTCATCTGCTTTACTTTTTTTTTTTTTTAAATAGATTGTATGATACAGAAAATTCGATTGAATGCACATTTATGTCTTTCAGATGTATCTTTATGTTCCTTTTGAGTCTTTCATTTCTCATCTTGTAAAATCTAGGTCCACATAATCATTCCACTGTGGAAAAGATTCCATTGACAAAAGTGGGTCGATGTATTTACAGAGTGAGACATGAGGAATCGGGTGTTGAAAGGTCCATTGTCTGCCAAATTGATACTGTTGAGGGAAGCAAGATGATAACTATACGTTCTCCTATTCAGGTTATTATCTTTCCAAACATTATAATTTAATTTTTATTTAAAATTTTTAATGAATGAAAATGAACCTGTAGTCTTGAAATAAACATTTTTAAAAAGATATTATAAAAACCTATCTGAACAATTCATGTAACTTTGCTGTTGTGTTTTATAAGGTAGTTTAGAACAGATTTTTCAAGAATAAAAAGCTTTTTCAAAGTCACAAAACCAGAGGGTGGGGTGGGGGTGGAAATGGACCAGATTTTAAATCAAGAGAATTAGTCAGTAATGTTTTCTAATACTAGCTCTAATTTCAGTCTTGAACTATTTGCTTTGTGTGAAGTGATCAAACCTGTCATAACTTTGGTTTTGGAAGATTATTCTTCTATCAGATTATTTCTTATTCATCGTGTGCCGTTGCTACATGAATTTCAAATGTAGTACCAAGTCAGCTGAAGAGTGAGCCTTTTGAGCAGATATCTTTTTTGACTGAACAGTATTTAATCTTCATTATAGGGTTTACAAGCACAAGGATGATCCAGATTAAGTTAGTGTTCTATAGTGATAGTGTCCCTGTTACATTTCATTTGCTGCTTTTGCCCAGAGTGGCTTTTGACTCCATTAATAACCAGATTTACTGTTTTATGCTTCTCTAATTTTTTTTTTTCCCAAAGCTAGTAAAGCTATTAAATTAACCCTGAAAAAAGAAGAGATAATGTTTGCAAAGAATCAGAGAACTATATATCCCTCAAATTATAATGGGCATTGATGGTTTAACCTTAAATAAATATTTGATTTCCCTGTGCTTTCTGCTGTATGGATTTTGACCATAATAGATCCTTGTATCTGTTATGTTTTTAGGATAAAGTTATTTGGAAAGTTATTATATAGTTCAGATTTACTTTTTGTTGATTTTACAGGGCTTTATGCTTCTCCTTGAAAATAATTTTACAGCTAATGTATTAATGTCATAATTAAGCTGCACAAACAAATAGTAACAGTTTGAAGTAACTGACCTTGAATGATAAATGAGTAAGATGAACAATGAGGGAGTTCTCATTCTGTGGTTTAATAGGGTCGAAACTCTTCATTTTTCCAGTTTTCCCTAATGTGTGTTGCTGGATTTTTATTTCATATAGATAAGAAATCATTTTTCAATCCCATTAAATGTTTTTGAGGAAGGAAGATGCTTAGGGACTGCTTCACCAGAAAATGAATTCAACATACCATTGTCTTCTTACAGGTACTTTATTGCATTGTTCTTTCATCATGGAATATGTTTATACAATGTTGATTATTGTATCCATACAGTTACACTAACAATTTTTTTTGCCTTTACTACCTATTACAATAATATAATATAGTACTGTACTGTCACTGTTGGGTAAGTTCTTCTCAGAGCATATAGTCTGAATTAAACTGAATACTATTTAGTTATTGAATTGGAAATATTTTCAAATCCGTTTTATCAAACAAATTAGCTAAGTTACTTTAATACAAGCCCAGGTTCTTCTGGAATAAAAGTGATTGCCATCCACACAGTGCAGACATTTCTTCTGATTGGAGCAATGTCTAGTGATGTATTAGAGCTTCTTTTTATTTTTGTGATTCTGAAGTAAAAAATTGAAACTAGTACACTTAAACTCTATCATGGGTGTAGACTTGTCAACCTTACGAAGACTTAGCTTCCAGCATAGCTATGCTGTTAGCACCTTCAAGCTAATATCTACTTAAAACTGCATGAATTTGTATGCACAATTTAGCAGAATTGTCACCAGCTATTAGGCAGATAAGTTTGCCTTGATCGTTTTTTATGTTTACAGGGACTTTTCTGTGTTCCCCCAAACACACTCCCTACTTTTTTTAAGATGGCAGCTGTGTATCTTTTTAATTAAATAAGTTACACTTTACTGTAGATAATGTAGGTTCATTAAAATTTCTAACTATCTGTATTTTATTTTTAAAAGTTTAGTGACATTCTGATTCATTGTACAGATACATAGGTGAGTTCCACTAGGCAGTCAGGAAAAATTTACAAACAAAAATCTTCAATCAAGGAGAAACTGATTGGATTAAGTTGCCTTCCAAAAATAATGTTTGTAAATAACCCAGAAACTTGATGCTTTATGTGACTAGAAAGAAGGACACTCTGTAGGTCTGTCATAGGAGTCAATTGTTTATCCAAGCCTTTTGCCTGGAGCAGGAATGTAGCAGCAATTATAAGGGAATTGAGTAGCCTCTTCATAAGAATCTCCAACAGTCCCTTCTTGGCAAGGGAAGTATGTGGAGGTATGGAACAAAAAAACCCAACTGGTACAGTTCAATGAACTTTTGGGATCCAGACCACATTTTGCTTCCTCCTTTAAGCAAGATAAAGGCAGACAATAAATTACTATCAGAAATCTTCCAAAATCCAAATAATACTAGAATGTTAGTGTTGCATAGTACTTTTTCATAATTGAAAAATTCAATTTCATATTGAGTGTTTAAAAAACATTTTCATTTACAGATCCATACTGAGTTTGCAACCACTAGCTAATGAAAATGGAGTGGATGGAGAATATGATATGTGTGAAGGAATTGCATTTGATGAAATTATGAAACATGTTGACACTTTGTTACAAAGGAAATGCCAGTCTGTAAAGTCAACTAACCACTCGCTTATCATCAATATTGTTCCTGTAAAAGACACATTGACATCTTCATTATGTGCAGAAGATCAATGGGATTTTCCATATGTTGTTCATTTATGGCCTTCTGTTCTTCTCCGCAATCTTCTTCCTTATCACATAACTTACTCTGTAGAGGTAATTCTTTAATGTTAATTTTTTTTGGTGATGTTTCCCACCTATTACATGAAAGCTGACCAGGTAGTTTAGGTATGTTTATAGACTGATAGGAAAAGAAAGGGCTTCTATTAGGGTATTTGTAAAGCAAGTTTACAGGTCTTGTAGGGGCAAGTCTATATCTACAGAAATGAAACTATCAGAATATGTCAAGTGGTGGTATTAATTATTAGTAACAAATCATATTTTAGACACATATGCAAAGTAAAACTTACACTGTGCAAGTTTAGCCCTGTGAGAGAGTCTGCTTGCATTGCAGACTAGTGCCAGATTTTATACTCTTTGCATGTAATTAAACAATTAGGTGCATTTTGACTGCTAGTAGGCAGTTATTCCAGGGCCAGGTGAAAGCCAGTCTCAAGTAAAACACATAAAACACGTACAGTGTGGACATTGGTTCCTCAGCAGTAAATGTTTCATTCTGTGGATCTGCTATGGTTGTGTCCCACTGCTTATTGGTGTAAACTTAGGATAATAGAAATATAGGTGGGAGAGACTGAAACATTTTTTTCAGATGGTCTTAATGTTTAGTATTTTGACTCAAATAGTAGAATTTAATAATGCAATTTTGTTGCAAATACACTATTACAAGAGCTAGGGACTGTGGCCTCTACCAAATACATGGAAATAGCAGGCTTTTTTTCTGTGTATCTCTTACAAATTTAAATTTAGTGAAAGATATACTGAGTTGAGGAAATCTGTCATTTAAGCATGCTTATGTAGTTGAATTTGGTGACAGGTTTTTTTTGTGTGTGAAGTACTGATAACCATGCATAGGTTTTTTTCTGTAAAATACTGTATTAAGGTAGATGTTTAAGAATGTAACATAGTTAAGTAGCATAATAAGCATTTTAAAATTTTGCCTAAATAACTTGTGTCTTAGTTTTCAAAGCTAGCTAGAAAATAAAAGTTGATACGAATTTTGAGTGTGACTCATGTTAAGTGTACACTTTTTTTTTTTTTAAAGGGAAATGGGAACAAATGTGACACTCTGCAAGAAGGATGTTCAGCCCAGATTCATAATGCAGTCTTGGATCAAACAAAATTAGATTTACAGTTGCTTAACTACCTTGATCAAAATTGGAAAAGTGAGTACCATATAAAAAGCAATCTACCGGATATCAGCTTCACAACGTTTTACTGCATCACAGAGTTGGATAAGACTGAACTGGATATTGCTGTCCATGTGACCTACACTACGGGGCAGGTGGTTATAGCAATTCACAGTCCATACTGGATGGTGAATAAAACTGGTCGAATGTTACAATACAAAGCTGATGGTATTCACCGCAAGCATCCTCCAGATTACAAAAAGCCGCTCCTTTTTTCTTTCCAGCCCAAAAACTTCCTCCAAAACAACAAGGTATTACATTTTGTAAAACTTGACAGCTCTCTACTCCCCTGTTACTGTATAAAAGCATTTTTAGAGTTTGAAAGTTACCTATACTATGCTATGCTCTGTAAAATGCATGAGGCCAATGATAAGTCTGTCTAAAGATGGAGTGTTTTAAACAAGTATGTTGTCAGTTTACATTATCAAAGGTATTGTTAAGAAGGAGATTCTCATCTTTGAGAGGAATAAAATTCACTGAGAAGTGTTTCCTAAATAAGAGAGTTTCCATTATTCCATTTAAACTGCATCAATAAAGATCATTATTATGTAGGATTTGTGTAAGAAATGCAAAGTTGTGGTACTTGTAAGATGAATGCCACCTGAAAAATAAAAGCCTGCAGTGGTAGTTGGTAGATTGGGTCTGAGTTGGTAGTAGGCTAAGGTTAAGATGCAGTTTACCATTTGAGTCTGCTATGTGAGTTTTTTAATGCTGAATGTTGCTGACAGATGAATGATACAAGAGACGTTACAAGACTGTAGTGATTTGCCTTTAAAATTTTAATTGTGATAGATTTTGGAAAGGATCATTATGTGGTTGCTTCCTGTGGAGTATCTTACACTTATAATGCTTATCCCACATAGCTTATAACTAAGGGAGGTAGAAAATATCTTTGTGAGACGATACTGGCAATTGTTATGTCTTGACTTTTTAATAGAAACACCAGTCTTTCCAGTATGAACTTACATTTATGTTTATATACATACTTTCTATGATTTTAAATGTTGTCAGTGTCTGTAAATTGAAAATTAATTCAGGATGCTTCTTCATAGGTGCAGCTTATGGTTACTGACAGTGAACTGTCTGATCAGTTTTCACTGGACACTGTTGGAAGCCATGGTTCTGTGAAATGCAAGAGTCATAAAAAGGAATATCAAGTGAGTTAAATTTATCTTTCAAATTACTTTCAGGAGTTACAAATGAGGTAAGAAAAGAGCAGTGTGCTTCTAACAGTGTCTTTCTATTCACAGGTCGGTGTCACCATAAACAACAGCAGTTTTAATATTACTAGAATAGTAACTTTCACTCCATTTTTTATGATCTCAAATAGAAGCAAATACACTTTGGAAGTGGCTGAGGAAGGCAAGGAAAAGTGGATTCCTATTGTTTTGCAACAGGTAAACTTATAAAGGAAGCTATTCTAAGTTGTTTTCTAAGAAAAAAAAAAAGGTTTGAGCACTCACTGGTGGAAAATGAACTGTGGATAGTGTTTAGTGACAATGTCTGAATATATAATGCTTTTTCAATAAATTATCTGTGTCCTGTCACCTTTTCTCAGTGTTGCTTTAAGACATATTGTAAAGCTGGCTTACATTGCGTTTGGAATGTTTTCTTTGTTACCTGCATCATAAATAGCAAAAGAAAAAGACCTGCACTGTTCCTATGTTATCTCTCTCTGCAATGGCACTGAAACTTCTGTTCTGGTATATGATAGAATTCGTTTAGCTGACCAAACCTTCTTTCATATAGGAAGAAAATCCCATATGTGGATCTGTTCAAATAGCTCCGAACTGCAGTTCTGGGACTAGTCTCACTGCTGCTTTTTAGTTTCTAGGGAGTGATCACTGGCACATAGGCCAGGTGGTATGGAAATGGCTTTTGGGCTTTTGTCTATGCTGTGGAAATATATGCAGACTGGGCGTGCAGCTTTACTGTTTGCACTGCAGTATACCCCAGTTACGTTTTGTACATGTTTTGAGGCCATCAGGCCTTCCTTCGGGATATGTAAGAAAAGCAATGTCTATTTGGGGTTGCATTGGAGGTCTGTGAAAGCTGAAAATGATACATACTCCCTTCTGGGAAGAGAGAAATCTCCCTCCTAGCCTTCCAGTGAGTCTTGAAGAGAGCATATCCAAAAAAGAGATAGAGTTTAGCCTAACATGTAGTGGAGCTGGAGGCCCTTTTGCTTTTCTATAGTATTCTAGATAGTCCAGATAGTTACCAAAAGCTCATGCAAACTGAAAGATCAAAGTTAAAAAAAATATTTTAAAACAGATTTATAACCAGATCTTTTTGTTACATTTTTGGTACCTTAAACAAAAGCTCATTAAGTGTGCATTTTAACTTTAATGATTATGGAAGAGAAATACCATTTAAATATCACTCTTTCAGCTTGTGAAATTTATATAACTTTGCTTGCTTTTGGTTGTCATTGTTCTGTTGTGATTTTTGTTAAGTGTATGCAGTGATGTTTAGATCTTTAAGTCAGTTCAGCTTCCCATAATGTTTATCATTATTTTCAGAAAAGTTCCTTTTCTTTTACTCAGAAATAGGCTGTTTGCCATAAGCCTACACATTTCATACCATCACAGAATTGCCTAGATTGGAAAAGACCTTTAAGATCATCAAGTCTGATCTTAGCCTAACACTGACAAGTCCCCAACTAAACCATGTCCCTAAGCACTATGTCTAGACGACTCTGAAATAGCTCCAGGGATGGGGACTCTACCACTGCCCTGGGCAACCCATTACAATGCCTGATAACTCTTTCAGTAGAGAAATTCCTCCTTATATCCAATCTGAACTTCCCTTGGCGCAACTTTTCCTATTTCCTAATATTCTCCTGTTCCTCTGAAGCACAGCTTTGACTCTGCATAGTTTTTAGGTTCTTTAGATGCATGATTCCTCATCTCATTCTTTGATAAAGCTCTGAAATGACAAGGTTCATGTGTAGTGGCATGGGCCTGTCTTTTACAGGAACTGTTGAAATTTTCTGCAGAATCTTTTCAAAGGTAGTAATTTTGAAAGTTCAAATACATTGCTACACATATAATCTATGGTTTTCTTGTGTGGAATTTTCTTGTTTATCCCTCAAATGTCATTGTTTCTCACTTAATTGAGCTTAGTCTCCTTTCAGTTATGAAATATCAAAGGAGCATTTTGTAAATTTTAGGATCACTCCTAGTATCTTTTGAAGGATTAGGTATGGCAGTTTATCAAATGAAGTAGTAGAGGTCAACAGAGGAATCTGTATCCCCTCCTAAATTATTCCAAACTTCACTCCAAAAATTTTTTTACTTTCCACTTTGTGTCAATATTTTCTCTTTTGATAAGAAGTCTCTAAAAAATCTGAGTTGTCACAGTTAGGTCTGACAAAGTTGTTCATTTGTAGCCTAGTTGCTCAATCCAGTATGTTTCGTCTCTTCTAAGAGTAGGTATAGTCCAGCCATTATTGGACTATCATTCGGCATCCAGGACAGGTTTCCAGGAACAAATTCCCATCTGATTCTGTTCTTGACATATGGAACTCTGCTATTCAGCCAACCTAGGTGTTTGGGTTTTTTTAATTAATACCTGTGACTTTTTTAAGTACTTCTCACTTGACTCTTTTACATTAGGTTGATCTTCAAAAATCAACAAGTTTATTGATTTTTGAATTGATATCTGAGCTTGCTCCCCTCTCCCTTCATTCTGTTTTTGTCATTTTAAGTTAGATAGAGTCTTTCCTGCTGCTTTTATATTTTATCCACTCATCTTTCTTTGTGATAAATAGCCTGTCCTTGTCAGGGAAAAAAGCAGTCCTTGTGTACAACGCATCTCGTCTTGGACATGTTCCCTGTCTGGAAAGCAGTCCAGCTATCAGAAACTTTAATTACTATTTTTAGAAAAATCCATTTTTCTTCAAAGGTTATAATAGAAGTTGTTGGACAGTGTTTAGTACAAAATGACTTGCCAAGGACAGTCCTTTGAATTAGGTGTAGCACAAGACAGTTGACCAACACACAACTTACATAAGACTGTACATGAGACCACTGCTAAATATAAGTTAAAGATCCTGTTATGGAATGGAGATTGTTATATAAATATATCTAGTGAAGCACTTAGCAAGCATGTGGCAAAACTTTTGGAAACAGCATCACTTTGTGACACATTCTGTGGCTAAAGACTATTGCAAAAATGTGTTTTTCAGTTCTCCGTAGTTGATTCTGTAACTTCTTGTTCAGCCAATCGTTTTTACTTATTTTGGTTTTGATTTTTAAACTTCCATTTACTGTTGACTGATTCTCCTTGAATTTCCTTTGAACTTTCTTAATTTCCATGTTGAGACTTACTTGCTGTGTTTTATGCTAGTTTACAACACAATTTAAATTCCCTTTGTCTGTAGAATACATGTTGATGTAGATAACACCTTCAGTCTTGCTGTTTAACTATATTTTTTTCCTTTGTCTTCCTGCTTCCTGTGGTGTGAGAAACAATGGGAAAGGGAACTTAGTGGCATGGTAAGTTGGTGAACTAGTCTGTCACCATTGAAGATTTAATTCAGACACACTTAAATATAAACATCTCATTTCTTAACCTACGTTGGAGAAAGGTGCTCCTGAAGTTTTGGATGTTGCAGGTGAATAGTTTGAAATACAGAAAAACTGGTCTATCTCGGCGGACTTTGGCTCTTGCTGGTTGAGAGTTATTGTTAATCACAGCTTGTTCTTGTGGCAGTAGGCTTGTAATTAGTTGGAAACTTTTCATTAATTACAATTAAAACTTTTGTCTTCCCTGCCTCTTTGTCTTACCCATTTGGTGTGTAAATTGTTGAAGAGAGATTGTCTGTGGGATTTTTAAACCCAGAATGGCTGTGATTTCAATTGTGGATGTAAATAGCAGAATGTGATCTCTGATTTAGCTGTGTAATGCTTCATATTTTATTTATATATGTTTTATATCCACGTGTGTGTGTGCGCGTATGTATTTATACACACACACACACACACATATATATATATATATATATATATATATATATATATATATATATATAGTATTTCAAAAAAACAGGTAGTATGCTGATGTCCTGTGTGCTCAAGTTACTATGGAGTGTATTTATGCTAATATCCCTTTTATCAAATAGTTGATTGTTTTGCCACTTGCATTTTAATTTTTTTTTTTTTTTTGTAGCAAGCTTGGTCATTTTGGTGTTGTAGTCATGCTCAGCTTTATACTCTGGATTTTGTATACATTATCCATTTTAAATCTACTTCTTCATGTGAATATGAAGTCTTACTGTTTTCAGTTTTAGCTCCTTAACTCTTTGATTTCTCCACTGTAATCTAAATTATTTCTCACTTCCTTTCAATTTATTGTGTGCAGGTAAGTAACTATTTTTAGGTAATTTAACAGAGTTTCTGAATCCAACTCACTATGCATCTGGGTAGAATTTTAGCAGATGAACTTTGGGCTGAAGTGAATGCCATTTAACATCTAGTTTGTTTTCTCACTTACTTTAAAATATCTTTTTTTTTTTTTTTTTTTTTTTTTTTCCCTCCCCCTAGTGCATTCCATTTTGGCCTGAAAATGATGCCAACAAACTGCTTGTTAGAGTTGAAAATTCTGATCTACCCCCAAAGAAGATAAATTTTGATAAGCAAGAAAACTGTCTTTTACTGCATTTGGACAACAAGGTAAATGGTTGCGTTTGGAAATTAGGTAAAACAACACAAATAACTGTTTTGTTTCCATTCTCAAAACTTTTTGTCTTCCTTTACAATCAAGCATTGCAGAACCTTAACTGGGGAAAAGATTATGTATATGCAAGTGTATTAATTCCATTCTCATGCTCTCTTTCCTGTGTGTAGACACACAAATATAAGTAGGTGTTTCGTTTTAAGCACGTTTCTGCGAAGCAGAGCTATAGAAGCTGAAACAGGTTGTTTTGCTGGTGTTCTCCAGCTGAAGCTGAGAAGTATTTACATTAGTTATACAGTAGCACTAAGTTACTTTGAAAAGTGACTTCAACTCCACTATATTTACTTCTGTGTTACCTATAGTCTCATCTAGCAGTAGTTTTTAAATATATGAGTGTTTCTAATAAAATGTTTTGGAGGGCATTAATGCATATGAATGGTTCAAGGAAGACTACCTGTCTAAATTTTGACAGTACAGAACTCCTCCATAGTTTTGATTACTAACTGCAATGCCTGTTAACCAGTAGTTAGAGCAGGGAAGCATGTTAAAGATATATTAAAATAGGTTGGTTGGTTGACTATTTGATGGTTTTATCTTATAAGAGTAAAAGTTTTCTAAACTATTTAAGTTACAATTGCTTTACTAGAAATTAACTCCACTGTTATTTAATGTATATTTTTTACATCTGATAGCTTGGAGGCATTACAGTGGATGTTAACCTGACTGAACATTCTATCGTGATTACCTTTTCTAATTACCATGAAGGCGCAGCTCCGTTTCTGTTGATAAATCACACTAAAGAGGAAATTATTGAGTATGGACAAAGGTATGTAAGAAGAGTTTTAGAGTGGATGTCTGCATGGAGACATGTGAACTGTTATTTCATGTAATGTAAGCATGCCTGTTTCTTAAAAAGCCCATTTTTTAAGAAATGGCTCTTATTTTGTCAGCACCCAAAAATATCTTGGTTTATAAATTAAAGAGAATACATTGTAAACAGAGCAGTGTTATGTAGTGCTAGGTGCCTGTTTCTACAAGTAGAGAAGCTGTTTTATGAGCTAAAGAAGCTCTCTGGCCTTGCCCTCTACATTCCTTTACATTCCTGATCAGAGAAAAGCATGTCCTTGGCTCCTCTAGAACTGTGTAGGTGCTGACTCTGCAGAATAATAACAAATGAATTGTAAATGTAATTAGATTTGATACTTTTACTGTTCTATCATATTTAGTTGAGATTTAGCTGAAAGAATGGGTTAAAAAGTTATGGGAGAGATCAGAGAATGGACTGAAAAATGGGTAGGTTGTTACATAAGTTTTGTCAAGCCAGACCAAAATTGAGATTGTTTTAACAGCCTGCTTCACCATGGTCTTCATAAATTGCAGGGGAATCTCTGCTTCGGTGCCTGGAGCACCTCCTCCCCCTCCTTCTTCACTGACCTTGGTGTCTTCAGGGTTGTTTCTCTCACATTTTCTCACTCCTCTCTCCGGCTGCAAAATGTGCCTATTTTTTTTTTTTCTTCCCCTTCTTAATTACGTTATCACAGAGGTGTTTCCATCATTACTGATTGGCTTGGCCTTGGCCAGCAGTGGGTCTGTCTTGGAGCAGGCTGGCATTGGCTCTGTTGGACACAGAGGAAGATTCTTGCGACTTCTCAAAGAAGACACCCCTATGCTCCCCACTACCAAACGCTAGCCATGCAAACCCAATGCACTTTTGTAATGAACGATGGAGAATAGTGTAGACTGTTTCAGTTGAAAGGGACCTACAGTGATCATGTAGTCCCACTAACTGACCACTTCAGGTCCGACCAAAAAATTAAAACATGTTACTAAGGTCATTATCCAAATGCCTCTTAAGCACTGACAGACTTGGGGCATTGACCACTTCTCTCGGATGCCTGTTCCAGTGTTTGACCACCCTCTCATTAAAGAAATGTTTCCTAATGTCCAATCTAAACCTCCCCTGGTGCAGCTTTGAACCATTTCCATGCGTCCTATCACTGTATACCAGCAAGATCAGCTCCTCCTTCTCCACTTCCGCTCCTGGGGTAGGCTCCTTTCAGACAGCTGCAGAAGACAAGTCTGCCAGTTTTTAACTGTATGTGAAGTGGAATGTTGTTTAAAATCTGTCTAAAAATATACACTGTATCCACATACTAAAAACTGCATTTTTTTCCCTTCAGCAAATCATATAGGGCAACCCTTTTCTAAACAACAGATTTTGAACCCACATTTCTTTTCTTGGAATAGTAATGTCAGGCAGTGTAAATCCTCAATTTTTCTGTCAGCTTGTAAGCTCCATTGTCTCGTTTTTTCCTCTACTTAATGCTTTCCTGTTGATCACAAGTAGGGAAGAAAATGAATATTTGAAGTCTACTGTGTATACTTTATTTCTAAAGTATATATATTTTGAAGTATAAACACTGTGCTTATTATTGTGCATGGTTTTTTCATGCACAATGTTATTTTAAATTTTCATTTCCATTATTTGAAAAAATAATTGAAGTGTTCTTGTTGAAATGCTAGAATGCAGAAGTCATTGACACAAAATATTAATTAACATTTTAATTTAATATTACTGTGTTCTAGCTCCCTCAGTGAAATGGAAGACTATCTGCAGCCTAATAAGGCAGTATTGTATACTTGGGCAGACCCAGCAGGATCTAGAAAATTGAAATGGAAATGTGGAAATAGAACTGAGGAAATTACCCCAAAAGAGGTATATTTATTGTGTAAATATCCTTTTAATGCTGTCTAGTTTATTATCCTGATCATCAGTGTATGTATGAAATTCCATATGTAATGAGTATTTTTAGTAATCTCATATATGAAGTTCAAACACAGAACAGACAAACACTGTGTTTACTGGAGCTTGTGCCAGTAAGTATTGTCTTCAGTTCAAAAGTGTGTGTATGAGAGGGACTGCTGTAAAACATCATAATTAAAAATTTTATTATTTTCCTGTACTTTTAAAAAATGTCTTATTTTATTATTCATATTGCTAAGACTTGTGCATTTGGTAGTAGAGTGGAATGTTGAATAGAGTTGTAAAAACTTTTCTTCTCTTGTTTGTAGGACAAAATGGAAATACTTAGCCTGGATTGTAGAAAAGTGATCTACTTAGTGTCATTTTTTGAAGGTTTGCAGCGTATTGTCTTGATCACTGAAGATGAGAATGTATTTAAGTTGACATATGAAAGTGTAAAAGCAGAACTAGCAGAACAAGAAATCATCCTGTCTTTGCAAGATGTTGGAATTTCGTTGGTTAATAATTATACAAAGCAAGAGGTGTCCTACATTGGAATTACAAGGTAACTTGTGTTGTGTGCAACTGTCTATAATGTTTAACTTCAGATATTTTCACTCACTAAATTAATTTTGCAGTGTGATGGAAGAGGAAAAAGAGGTTTGGGCAAGAGTATTTAGAACAAAATCATTATATTTTCCTGTTGTAAAGAAAAATGTTTTCACTGTGTTTAATGCATATGCTTTTTGTACTTGTTTTTCCAACACATAATCATAACTCAGTGTCAAAGTTCTGACTATTTTGAACAAAAGTATTTACTGTCTGTGTACGTTAGGGAGTTTTAAGGAGTAAGGTCAGTGGGTGGTTTGTATCAGTGGATTTTTCTGTTTTCATTAAAGAAACAAGTTGCCGAATTCTGTGTTGAAAGTTTTTATGCAGTTTGTAGTTCTTTTTAGTTTTGAGAAATTATGGTGACTCCATGGCTCTAATACTTTAGGTTTTCTTCTATAATATTTCAGAGGGAAGCAGAAAAGGAACTGTTGAATGCTTAAGAAATGTGTGCTACCATATATTCCAACAGGGACTTTTTAGAATCCTCAAGAGACCCTTGTATACCATTGCTATAATCCACACTCTTCTGTATATTCCTAACCATGAGGTTGCTAAAATAAGGGTTTTTTCTCTTGATTAATTCTTTTTACTGCATGGTAAAACAAACAAGCAAAAACTTCACATATATGTATACATGACAACTTTCATTGTCAAAGACAATTCCAATTGTTGCCCTCACCTGAAAAAATGAGAATTAATAACTATATAGACAATGGAAACACTCCATTAAAATTGGCAGCTAATTGCCTAGATTCAAAGTAGTGTTGCGATTTCACTGAATCAATGTTTTTTGAAACAGTCATCCAGAGTTAGTAGTCTACCAGTGCTTATAGTTGGTATTCTTTTCTTGTTAAACCCTGAGTGGATGCCAAACTTCTGAAAGCTCTTTCTGAGGAGGAGATTATTGCTTGGGTACAGTGGAGAAAACCCTATTATTCAGAATGTTCCCATTTGTGAATGTCTTGTTATAAAAAGAACAAAAGAGGCAGCTTGTAGCGAACTTGACGCAGAAACAATTTTCACCATGCCAGTTCTGGGATCACAGCACATTTAGTAGAGGGCGTGGGGGAAAAAGAGGCATAAAAAGAACACCCAGCAATTTTAAGGTATTACTCTATTTTGTAGATACTGTTTTGCCCTTTAGCTCACCTTTTTTTGATGGTTCTGCCATTGATGTGTCTGAACATAGACACAAATGTAGCTAAAAGATACTGGAGTAAGGGGCTGTACCTGGCAGTTCAGGAGGCATTTTGTCTTGACTTGAAGTTGTTCTCAATTTCTAGTAAATTCAGCTATGCCAAAATACATGAAGGAGTATATGCAGGAAACTGCATTGAGATTGTAGAATAATAGGTGGCAGTACTGTTGAACCTGAACTTCCTGATCAAGTATCCTTACATACCCATCTTCATCAAAGTGGGGATTTATACAGATTTGCTATTAACTTTTTTTTTTTCCATTTCACTGGAGAATCTGACTTCCAGTCTGGTACGAGGAAGGCAGTGGGTGATTTGGATCACTTCTTTATAGTACAGTAGTGTTTTATCATATGATTTCTCATTCTGTAGTCACAATCTGTTAAAAGCCATGTTGCGGTAGGTAGAACTTGTTTTGAAATAGCTAATCCTTCTCTCCTGGTCCTTTGATTTGTTTTCAAAGTTCTGACGTGGTTTGGGAGACAAAACCCAAGAAGAAGTCAAGATGGAGACCAATGAGTGTCAAGCAGACTGATAAATTAGAACAAGAGTTCAAAGATTACAGTGAGCTAACTCCTTCAGAAAATAAGATTATTGAGTTGGAATCAAATGTTTTGGTAATACTGATAATTCTCTAATTCTATTGCTTACATGTATACGTAATGAAAAGCATAATGTATCAAATTTTTTTATCTTTGAAGAATCATCCTGTGAAAATTGAGATGATTGGTTTAACTAATCCATTTGAAAAATCTTCTTTATCTCTGTCTAGAAAAAAAAAATCTTTGGAAAAAAATCCATAAATGTTTGAAAGCTTGCTATAGACTTTCGGTTGTTAGCCTCTAGCTTTGAAATTGAAGTGTAACATATTTGCAGATCGTGGGACTAAACATGCATAAAGCAGTAAAGAAGCTTTGCCTTTAGTTCATTTGTAATACTGGGGAGATGGACAGGGACAGTTTTGGGTTTGTTTGTTTCAGCACAAAATCTTGTATTTTTCACGTGCCTAATGTAGAATAATTGAACAGTGTCATTCAACCACATACATATGAAAAAAAATTACAGAAATTATTCTTGAATGTAGAACCATGATATGCTCCAAATTTTGCTGTCTTCGTCTGTAAATAAATTCTAGATACTCATTAGAAATGTGTTGAAGGTAAATGAACATAGTATAGGTAAATGAGCCAATTTTTTTCCCAGTTATAGACCATTATATTATGCTACTCAGAAGGCCATGTATTAAACGCTAGTAATCCCCCAAATAATACAATATTTCGTAGTTTTATTTCTGTTTAAATTTATAACAAAATTTGATTATTTTAAATAAAGTTATGACATCTGACTTAAAAAGCTGCAAAACACTGCTAAGCTATCTTTACAATGTTAATAAACAGTGCAAATTTAAAGTGTATTTTAAAAAGCAGTGTTTTGAAACATACAGTATACCAATTTTTCTTTAATAATACAATAGGTATGTTTAACTCCTAATGGAATGAACATGAAAATTCAGCAACCAAATGAGATTCCTATCAGAAGGAATTATCTGCCAGCTTTAAAAGTAGAATACAGTTCATCTGCACATCAGAAGTCTTTCAGAATTCAAATTTACAGGATACAGGTGAGTCTTATAAAAAATGACTTATTTATTAAGAAAGGGTAACTTTTATGGAAACTTGTGTTTATTTTTAGAATTGTTTGGGTTTGGCATATTTTGAATTTTAATTGTACTCATTGGCTTTTACATTAGTGCTTATCAGTCTTTAGAAATACTAAAATGCTTCTGGAATAAAAACCCAGACAACTGTGACTGTTCAGGAGAAATATTTACCATTCATCTTCCATACTTTTTCTTGTGGCTTTTCTTTACAACCAACAAAAAAATAGGTACAATTTGTCACCTTACATATGTTCATGTTTTTTAAAACAAATCCTTTGCAAAAATTCCGTGGGCCATTTATTACCACCAAGTTAGATAAGCTTTTCTAGACTATTTGGATTGTACTGTTTCATTTTGAAAATAGAGATATTTTGAACCATAATAGCAGGTTCTTTTTCTGATTCAAATTACTGGAATGCTGCTGGTAATGTTCATAATTCTTGTGTTTGTCCTGATTTTAAAATATTTCACTGTTGAAAAGCTAATGTGCTGCACCTTGTCCTGTCCTTACCCCTATTAGATACAAAACCAGATTCCTGGAGCCATATTTCCCTTTGTGTTCTATCCTATTAAACCTCCAAAGTCCATCACCTTGGATTCAGGTTTGTTGTTCAAGTTCAGCATAATCCTTACTTCTAAAATGGCATGATAACTTGCTTGTACTAAAGTTAACCATGTCACTTTTATCAGATGTAGTATGTAGAAGCTTACTGGCCACAGATAACACAAATACTAAAGTTAGAGGCAGGGAAGCAGTTTTATCTAAAAAGATATACAGAAAACCATTTAAACAGTTAACAGAAGAAAACAATTTTTTTCATCCATTGCTGTCATAGCCTTTAAGCACATCGTTTTGACACATTAATTCAGTGCTCTTGGAGAGTGTAGCGTTGAAGTTGCATTTGGATTAAACTTAACATGCTTTTGACAGTTGCATTCAGACCACAACTAAAAATACAGACTAATATAGGAGAAGAGTTGCTCGCTGAAAATAAAGAAAGATCTGCCCTAAATAAATTGTTTATCTTAATAATGTTTATTTTTTTCTTTGCTTGTGTGCAATAGATGACGTAGTGACCTATCTGAAGTAATCTTAACTAATATGAAGTGTGTGTCAGTGCCAGTCTAAATTCAAAATTTCTGTGTGAGGCACCATTTATAAGCTCTGTAGATAGCAAATTATATTTTACCTGTTTTGTATGTAGCCTTCTGGCTTTTCCATTGCTTGGAGCATAAAGCTTAATGTTAGTATACTATGTGATGAACTGCAGTCTTCCATTAACTCATTCAGGACAAAGTCACTTGGAAGACCAGAGTAGTCTCAGGAGGGATTCTGGATTGAAACAAAGAATACTGCTTGTAATTTATACAGAAGCTAATAAGATGTCAGGTGTTCGTTCTAAATATGATCAATTCCAAACTAGGGTGCGAAAATCTGTGGAATTCTATTTTTGTTTAATACATTTGGAATTATATTTTTGTATCAGCTGTTGGAAAATATTATTCCATGACTAGGGAAATGATATAAGTCAAGATTGTATCAACATTAATTTGCTTTTAAATGAAAATAGTACATTTTCAGAGATCAGTGAATAGAATTTTGATGTTTCATTTCATCCTTGACTTCCTGTTCCTTTCTGTTCCTGCTCTTTTCCCTGGCTTAGTTGTTTGCCAGTCATGTCCTGTATGTAATCCTACTTTACAGGATTGAGAAAACCCTGGACATATATGGCATTTTAATATTTAAACTATAAAAGTATGTATATTATATAAAAATCTGTGCTGATCTCTTTTTTACTTTGCTACTTAATAGCACCAAAACCATTTACTGATGTCAGTATTGTCATGAGAACTGCAGGACATTCACAAATATCTCATATTAAGTAAGTATTTTAACATGTTCCATCTCTTTTGCTGTTGATTATGTATGATCAAGCTTTAAAATTAAAATTATAGGGTGAAACATAATGCAAGATAATTTTACACTAACTCATTCTTGGAAAGATGAGAGCACTTAGAGAGATGAAAGCTCAGCCCCCTTTATTATCCACATAATTGCAGAGTAAAGCAAGGATTTTTAAGTGTCTTTTTAATGCATAATTTTAGTGTTTTTTAATTTAGAAATAAGTCTGTGTTTAATGGTGTTATATATAGTGTTAGATGCTGCTACTTGATTCAAATAGTTCTGGTTACAGGAAATGAGTTAATATTAAACCACTATGGGAAACCTTTTCACCAGTAATAGTGAATCTCTCTCTCTCTCTCTCTCTCTCACAAAAAAAGGTACCTGAAGGCAATACATAAGTGGCTTAAGTACCTTAGGTTAAGTTTTGTGTGTTACATGTTTTTGTAAAACACCTTAGTAATTTTTTGTTTCATGTATAGGTATTTTAAGGTCCTCATTCAAGAGATGGATTTCAGATTAGATCTTGGTTTCCTGTATGCACTGGTTGAATTCTTTACACAGACTGATGTGCCAAGTGACCAAGAGGTAGAAAGTTTCTATTATGTAAAGATTAATAGATTTTAAGTTTCTAATTATTGTTGGAAACTTGTATTTAAAAAAATAACTTGATTGTCTGTGTCAATAACGGTGGTTAATTACTGTATCTGAGACTACTATGGAACTGTGAGGTTTTAAAGACTCACTGTTGCCTGAGGCAAACAGTGAACTCCTTATCCTCAACTTGCATACGATGCAAAAGCTTCAAAACCTTCTGAAAAAATGGAACTAATGCTGTTGTAAACTCTTTAGTCTTACTAAAGCCTGAGGGATCAGTTAATTAAGAACCCAAGTCAGGAAGGAAGTGAAAATAATATTAATTTCCTAATGTAGATTAATTTAAAAAAAAATTTAGGAATTTGTTGGCCAGGAAATCACTGAAACTTACCTGGCCATGAGAGCAAGAGACCGTAAAAGGAACGGAGAGAGAGGTTGATTAGAGACGGAAAGTGGCTTTGGTAATTCGATGCAAAATTATAAAATTGGAAGGTGATGTAGTTGACACGTTTATACTAAGTGGAAAGGATTTGAATTGCTTTACAGGGACAATGAGAGGAGTTTGTACATAGGAACAGTTGAAATAAAATAAAATATAATAATATGAAGTGCAAGATAATCTGCTTGAAAAATAGTAATGAAAACTTCACATGTAACCATGAAGCAACAAGGGAGCCCGAGTTTCTCAGATTTGCCAAAGAGAACCCAAAAAAGGTTATAAGCTATATAGATACAATGCAGTTCTGATGTATATTGGGCATGCTGTTACTCTTGTTAAGAGTACTGAAGTTTGAATGTCCATATACAGCGAGCTGATAATAAATTATTTAGCAGTAAGTGTATTGTTTTTGTCTGCATGTCAAAAATGCTGCTAGTGAAAAATGAACCAGGAACATTTGCATAAAAGATCTGCCTGGATGAGTAGAGCAAAAAGGTCCTTTTTAATGGGGCATTAAAAGGTATCTGTGTTACTGTGGCAAGCAAAAGGTATGCTGGAAAGGCAACTTACTTTTATTTTCCCATATCTACACATCAGAGATTAAAAAAGTATTACTGCTCAGGGATTATTCTAAAGTATGGAGAAAAGATTCAAAAGATGCTCCAGTGTAAATATAAATTGAAAATTAGAAGGAATTGTGCACTGATATAATTGATTTACTGAATGACATTTCAAGCAAGACAGGAATCTTATTGGAATTTTGTAAGTTTACACCTGAATAAATTGATGTAAGACTTGTCTGTTATGGGTTGTGTAGTTCAGTAGATATTTTTATCTAGGTAAATCTACTTGCAAGGTATAATGTATTAACTATACCCTCAGTTTCCTATTTTTTTCTTAAGTATATGGAGGTCTTTGTTTTGACTTTTAAAAAGAAGATGGTGGATTGTTTGTAGCTTGTTTTCTGGCCTGTGATAAAGGAAAACTAAATGTACTGTCCAGTTCACAGAATGGTTATGTGGTTACCTTGATTTTGAGGTTATCAGCCATGAAGATCTAGGTGATTCTTCCTAGACCTGCGTTTCTTTCCTGTTGCTGTAGGTTGAAGCCTGTGAGTTCTAGTCTTTGCAGAGCTCTAGTGGCACCACAGTTTTGGAAAGACTCACAAAACATATTAATTGCTTATTGATTTAGGAACACTGGTGTCTTGGTGGTAATATATTTTTAAGTAAAATCTTAAAGAATGGGATCCTCTCTGGTAAGAGGCATTGTTCTCTAAATCAAGGCCTAAACATGTATAAATAGTCTATATAGTCTACATAGTTTTTTTATTATTGTGTTGAATACTCTCAAAGCGAAACTGGGGAATGTAATTTTTTTAAAGGCTGGATGAGTCCAGTTTTGTTAATCATCATAAGCTTAATTAAGTCCCTGCTCATGGCAGGGTGTTTGGAACTGAATGATCTTTAAGGTCCCTTCCAACCCCAACCAATGATTTTATGAGTTAAACGTCTTTAAAAATATAAATAGTAAGAATGAGCTATGTAACTGTAACTTATGAAATATAAGGAAATTTGAAGGGTTCCTTAAACAAAGCAGACATATAATGAATATTAATAATGTTACTTCAGAATTATTTCAGAAACGTCACTGTATTTTCGAAAGTGAGAATATGTAGTCTAAACTGGTGGTTCCAAGCAGTGTGCTGGGACATACAGTCTGTTACATCTGTTGATACCAGTTGTATCTGTGAATTCTAGATTATTATGGTCATTTGATGAGTTATAGTGGTTTTCAGTGCATGGTTGTGTAGTGGAAAAAATACATTGTTGCATTTTATTCTCTTTTTCCCTTCACAATGGAAAGATTTGAGAACAGCATTGTGAGCTGAATCACTGAATCCAGGAATTAGAGGAAGCTTCTTCTGCACTTCCATTTTTAGTGTAATTGCAAGGCATAATTTTAGGATTTGATCCCCACTTAGTATTTAATGCCTTGACTGTTTTGCTTGTTTAAGTAACAAGATGGTACCTGGATTTACTGTTCTGAAAGGACCTGTCACATTATTTTCAGTTACAACTTCGTTTTCTTTGACTGATTAAGTCTTTCCTGACTATAACTTCAGAATTGCTGTTATTTAAAAACCTTGAAATATTTTTTGTACTTGGCCAATTCGTCAAAAACTGTTGTAAAGGATCTCTATCTTTTGAAGGAGAAAAGAGAAAAGGGCTAGATGGAGGTGGTCTCAGAGTATGTAAACTTCTAGTTTCTAAATAACAGAAAAGTCTTCTACTTGAAAATATTTGGTGTTTGAACTTCCATAAAAACAGTTGTGGTTTCTTTACTATTAAATAGATGTATGTTGGATTGTCTTTTATACATATGTTCCCTGTTCTTCATACAAAAAAAAGGCAGCAAACTCTAGTTAAAAGTGCTCTAAAATATCAAATTTAAGTAAAAAAATAAGATCAGGAGGGCGTAAGAAGTATTAGCTAATGTATTACATCTCAGTGACAAATGCATGGTAGTTTTGTATACTCTAAAGTGGTTTTATTGTGGTTTTTTTTTTGTTTTTTTAAAAAATGCATTCACAGCTGGAACTTTTCAAAAAAGATGTTGAATCTCTTCAAGAAGAACTGATGAGTGTATCGTCAATGGATACATCACAAATCAGCTTGTATGAATATTTTCATATCTCTCCAATTAAGGTATACTTTTTTCACAGTATAGCCTATGTTTGTTCTCTAACTGAAGAATTTTTGTCTCCTGCAGGATAGTAGACACAGGAAATTATGAAACATAAAGGTGATCAGAAATAAAATAAAAATGTCCTGGAAAAGTACTTTCATTGTTACCACTAATTTACATGGGGTTTACATTAATATTTATTAAATATTTCCAGTAAAAGTTTATTATTTCATTTCTATATCACTTTCTTCAGCTAGCGGTGTTTTTTTAATTATTATTATTATTATTAAGAGAACTTTGCAAATTGCTATGGTCTGTGTGCAGCCCGTGCATTGTGGATTGGCAAATGAGGTCATTTCTAAAAAACATACACAGCTAACATTACTGTGCAACAGCATTTTCTGCTTTATTGTTACTTACTCACTGGAAAAACAGTTTTGTTTTCTGACTCCAGTGAAGTCTACTTTTGGCTGTTTCCCATAAGCATTCAGCTACAGCTGTCGAATAGTGTGTGGATACTTACATGGAAACAACTGCCTGTTTACCAAAATCTAGGTCTCATGCATTTTTATCTTACTGGTCTTTGGTTTTTGATTACTGCGTAGCTGACTTTGTTAAAGCTGTGATAGTACTCTGTAAGCTCTGTAACAGTCCTTAATAAGAGAATCTCTCCTCCATCCCTTGGGAAATAGATCAAAGAATGGTTTGAGTTTCACCTCGTTACAGTATCTGGTGTTAGAAATGGTCTGCTATTAGAACAGGTCATACCCAGAAATGCTTGGCTAGCTTTATGTAAACAGCTTAGCCTAACTCATTCTGAATATATATTTAGTAGCTGTTGAAGTGTATCTTCATTTAGATGTTCATAGGTATGTCTCCAGTTGTTTTATTACAAAAACTGCTCAGAACTTGATGAAAGTATACAAAAGCTTATTTTTTAATGTGTTCTGTCATATTTCACAAGAAAAATTACATGGAGGAGATAGAATGGAATAAGTGTGCTTCAAGTCTAATGAAAGATGAGTTAACAATTATTAAGTCAATAGAGAGCTGTGAATGAAGTGACAGTGATTCTGTAAGATGAGCTATGTCTCTTTGAAATGAGCTATAGTTAAGCTCTGTTTTACCATACATTAATGAGTGACACATGTTGCCTTCAGAGAATGAGGAATAGGCATAACTTACTTTAATCTGATTTTGAAAACTACTGAATATACTTGTGCACTCTAGAGCCCTTTGAGCAATTTTACCGAATGTTTTTCTGGTTTGAGACTGTCACCTTAATTTCTGTGGAACAAGTGCTTCAGTTAATTCAGGTCTGTACAGATGGGGTTTTTCTTGTATACTTATTCCAGTGTGTGTTTAGCATCTCTAAAACTTTTGTTAATAATTATTTGGTTTCAGGCTTTTGTTCCCATTCTTGCTTGAGCATGATGCTGTTACCATTTTCAGTCTGCTTTGATTTTTGGGTATTAGTTACAGAAACGAAATGTTTTGGAAACAAGCTAATAGCCTAAATTATCTAAATCTAAAGATTCTGGGGACCTTATCTGAAAACATGACTAAGCAATTTCAAGTTCTTATTTTCTTAAAGGTAGTTCTAGTTACTGAGTTTGACTTTAAATGTCAATGTTTTCTTATTGCCCTATGTGGTGTATTTATGTTCTCTTTATGGAGTCAGTCTGGTTTCAGTCAAGATCAGAAATGTCTTATCTCAATTTTTAAATTGTCTAAAAGATTGTAAAGACAGAAATATAATACTTGGAGTAACCAACCATGTTATTTCCCAATCTCATTTTTATCCTTTAGTTACACTTAAGCTTTTCACTCAGTACGGGTGGAGAAGATAGTAACAAAGAAGAAAGAAAGAATGAATTGATACCACTTCAGTCCTTGAATCTCCTGCTGAAGAGTATAGGGGCCACCCTCACAGATGTACAAGATGTTGTCTTTAAGTACGTTAAAAATATGATTGTACAGACTGCTTCCAAAGATTAAATCAATATTACATACGTTAGATTTTAGTATTCTCTGTGCAATAAGGACTTTATCTCTTTTTCTTTTTTTTTAAGGTTGGCTTTCTTTGAACTCAGCTATCACTTCTGTACTACACAACAGCTCCAATCATCAGTTGTAAGACATTATTCAAAACAGGTTAGAATAAGTAAATGTCACTATTTCAGTAAATACGTATTTTGAAAGTGCTGCTCTGTCCTTTCGTTCTGTGAAAAAAAAGAAAAAAAACTTTCAGCCTTGTATGTTTGTGCAAAAGTTAAATACATAAAAAAAACAAACCAGTTACTCATTAGTTGGATTCTGTTGCCTTTACTTTGGGGGCAAATACTGTTTCCAAATTATTACTAGAAGAAAAGTGGCATGGATAACAAAACAACTTGCTGGAATGAATAGTGGAAGCAAACATAATGCAGCTCTACTAGAGCAGAATTTGCATTAAAATATGAATGCTTTTTCATGCACATTAGTAGTATTAATTCTGATCCCTTTTTAGCCTATGTGTACTGTTCAGGTCCTGTCATCCAGTGGAGAGAATCTGGCAGACACGCTTTTGCGTAAAGGAATTAGTCCTCATCTATCCACTCATCATTAATAATAAAGGATTATTTGGAAATATTTAGTGCTCTGTCCAATTTAATGGAGGAAAAAAACCCCAAAACTGTACAGGGTTTTAATTGGGGAATAGGTTATCTCTTTTTCTCTGACCCTTCCTTTTCCCAGAGAGAAAATTTGAAGTCTCCTAGACGATACTAAACCTTTTTTAAAACTTGAATTACACTTCATATAGATGTAATTTTAACATTTTGCAGTGACAGTAAACAGAATATTCTTAGCATATGCAAACAGACCAAATTTTATCCTGTAGTGTGAGAGAAATCTAGGTAATATACTTGCTTTGTAAAATCTGAAACACTTTAATGTCAATTATTTGTGAAATGCTTCTAAGAAATGATGGGTTTTGGCTGATTTAATATGATTTACTCACTGTAAGATCCTTTTTAATACAATGACTTCTGCTTTTTCAAATAATTTTGAGATTTATTATGTTAAACTGATGTTACTGTCACTTTTGAAAAAATTGAGTATACTACACTTTGGTTTAGTGTAATTTCTGAAATATTTTTCCTAATAACCACTTTTATTTTAGGCTATTAAACAGATGTATGTTCTTATTCTTGGCCTTGATGTCTTGGGTAATCCATTTGGATTCATAAGGGGCTTGTCTGAAGGAGTAGAAGCATTCTTCTATGAACCTTACCAGGTAAAAATCTTTGCTGCCTTCTATATGAATTGTAGCACAAGTAGGTAGATATAAATGATATAAATTATCTTGAAACTTTTTTTTTTGAGGCATGAAAATGCCAGGAAGAGTTGCCAGGAAATGTTACTGGAAAACTCAAGTCAGATAAAAAAGAGAGAGTAATCTATTTAATATAATTCACAAAAGACTGTTCCTTATGGTTCTTATTTTAAAACAAATGTGCTTTTTTTCCATTTGCCTTAAAATAAGCAGACTTCAAGCACTTAATTAATATTTAAAGTAATCTTTCTTTCTGTCACGTGTACTCTTTCACACTTTTTCACATGGCCTCACACTCATGTTCTCTTTGTAATATATAAATTCCAGTAAAAACGTAAGATTTTAAAACATGTAATGCATACTATTTGAAGCTTAACATAAATGCATCCTTTTTTTTCTTAGGGAGCCATCCAGGGTCCTGAAGAATTTATAGAAGGAATGGCTCTGGGACTTAAAGCACTAGTAGGGGGAGCTGTTGGTAAGTTTCAGCATTGTCACAGTAGTATACCTAATAGTAAGCAATATAGGTGAGTATTTGTAAATTGAATTGGCATTTTACTTTGTTTTATTTTCCAATAGGTGGATTGGCTGGTGCTGCATCAAGAATCACTGGTGCTATGGCAAAAGGAGTAGCTGCGATAACTATGGATGAGGATTACCAGCAGAAAAGGAGAGAAGCCATGAACAAACAGCCCACTGGTCTGAGAGAGGGTATCACTCGTGGTGGAAAAGGATTAGTTTCTGTAAGAGAAAAAAAAATATAAAAAGATCAATTAATTTTATGCAGGCAAGAGTAACAAATATAGAGGCTGCTGTAGTCACCAGAGAGTTGTTTCTCTGTATTTTCGTTCTGGTTTTCCAAATATATGGCCACAATTGAGCGACAATTTTAAAGAAAAATGTACAAGCGTAGAAGAGAAGATAGGAACGTGGAGCAGGTGCCTCCAATTCTGTTAACTTGTAGTGAATTTTAGAATACTCCAGCACATGTACTTTGAGTCTATTCACCAATGAAGAAGAAAGAAAAATGTAAAAAATGAAAAATATAATCTGAAAGTGTATTTGTAATGTCTCTGTTTCTTTTGGTAGGGTTTTGTCAGTGGCATAACAGGAATAGTTACAAAACCAATACGAGGTAGGTTTCAGTCTTCTAGTGCATTAACTGTTGTTCATATGATGGTAAATTATTGATATTTGATGAGACATTATAAATCTGAGTTATAAAACTTTTAATCAAGATTTTATATTCCTACTGACTTCAATGTTGTTTGCATTAACTTTGTGTGGAGGAGACTATGTAGTTGCATATCAAATAAGATTTGTAATTAAGTTTGCTAAGACTGTAAGAAAAACATTTATAATGAATTTGCTGCACTCAATCCTTTTAGGAGCTCAGAAAGAAGGAGCAGCTGGTTTTTTCAAAGGTGTTGGAAAAGGCTTAGTGGGAGCAGTAGCTAGGCCTACTGGAGGAATCATAGACATGGCAAGCAGCACATTTCAGGGTATTAAAAAGTAAGTAAAATATGAATAATGACATATGGCATGAAACAGATGATAGTAGTAGCATTGTGTCTTTGTATCACTTCTGTTAGTGTTTCTGGAATTGTCAAATTTGTCATTAATGCAGATGAGCTAGAAAAGAAACTTAACCATATGTTAATTTATATAAGAAGTAGGTGGCTCTTTAATAAATACACAGTTGATAGCATTTAGAAAACACAACATCAAATCTCAGCTATTTCTAGCATTACCAAAGAAACTAGTTGAAAAGCCTCATCAATCAGATTTCTTTCAATTGCTGATTTTTTTTTTCCTTTTACCCCAAAGGTACAGGAAAAAAGGGCTTCTCAGCTGCATCAAAGTTACTTTTTATGTTATTACTACTGTATGAGATGAGTTTCAAGACTACCAGGTCATGCCACGATCTGTCCTGGTTGTTCAGACTGAGAACTGTTTTGGGACTGGACTGCATATAGAATACTGTGATAGTTTCACTTTAATAAAACCATTGCTGTGCACTAGTTCACACTGTAATGTGTAAAGAAGTAGGAGAAAGTGTTTTGAGGGAGCATTTAGTGGCTTTGTCTAAATACAGGAGTTTAATGTCCCTCTCTTAGTGAGGACCACTTTTGCTGCCATAAGATTGCCAGTCTTTCTTGGTTTTTCCACTTTAAGTTCTTTAGCAGAGAAATGCAAGAAAAATATCAAAACAAAAGTTCTGTATGGCACAGGTGTCTTTAATTTTGAGGTTTTGAAATAAAATACTTAGGCACGTATTAAGTATTGCAGGCATGTGCTTCCTCTTGCCATCTAATTTTCTAATATCATAGAATGGCTTGGGTTGGAAGAGACCTTTAAAGGTCATCTAGCCCAACCCCCAAATCATTCTCTGAAATAAATTTCTGAGTAAAATCTATTACGGTTTCATAGAATATCTGCTCACTGTCTATTCATATGCGAAGGTACATATATAGACAAAAACAGTTGCTGTACCAGTACTGGAATTTAATTTGTATTTAGAATAATTTAGGGCCCTTGCTAGATATTATAGTTGAGTAAAGATATTGACACATATCTTAAATTTGCTGCTTTATTGTCAGAGTTGCAGATTCGTCAGAAGATGTAATAAGCCTACGCCCACCTCGCTTCTTTGGTGAAGATGGAGTTATTAGACCTTACAGATTAAGAGATGGAACCGGAAGTCAAATGTTACAGGTGAAGAAAATGAAAGATAATTTGACATAGATTTTAACTGAACATTTAACTCAATAAATATTTCTTAAATTGCCTACCATCCCTTACCTGGTAACTTAATAGTCAAGAAGTTTCATTTAACTTAGCCTTATGACCACTTTGGTGATTCAGTTTCTGTGATACAACTTTTGAGGAAGACACCATAATTTATATCAGTATACCTGTAGAGGTTTGTGCAAGATACAGAGCATTTTGAAAGAAGAAGTAGTTTTATATGTGTAATTTTAAAAGTTTATTTTTTATAAACAGTGATGATAAACACAAAGATACTTTTTCAGTTATTTTATAATACACATTTTAAACATTGACTTTTTAATCTAAATTTTATGTAAAACAGCATTTTAAACACTTAAATTAGCTGTATTTATGTAATACTGCGGCTATTGAAAGAACATAAACAGTTTTGAAGTGGAATACCTTTTGGATGAAGAATATGCTGATCAGGAGTTATTCTTTAATAACTCTGCCATTTAAGCAAATTTGACTCAGATTTCAAGGTGGAAATAATTTCAACTGCTACAGAGCTTACAAAGTTTCTGTTTTTTTCTCTGTTAGAAGTAAAACTCCATTTTAGAAATATTAAAACATAAGAAATAAAGTAGTAATTAGTGATTACATGAATGTAAACAAAATTTTTAAAGTACATATTGAAGGATTCTTAGTGTGCCAGGGAAATGTTGAAGTCATACAGAAATAACCTTTTTGGAGGAGTAGATAAGAATGTAGTAGCCTTTGGAGAGAGGATTTTTAAACACCTGTGGCAATTCTCAATACAGTCTGTTTCATGTTGAGTTCCAGTCTGGTTGTTTCTGTTTCTTCTGCATTTCATTAGTGTGCTTCTGTTTTCTGGTAGAAGAGAATTGTCCTGTTTGAGGCATTTCAGCTATGTTTGCCATGTTCACTGGTGATCTAGTTCAGCAGACTGTGGAAGTTCTTTGATAATAAATAGAATGCCTCTGCTTTTCTTCTAACGAGGTAGCTTGTTAGAATGTAACCCATAGACTGCAATGTAAAACTAGTGTTATAAAGCAATATTTACCTTAACTAGAGCATACTTAGAAGCTACTACTGATGAAAAGGCATAAACTTACTGATAATATTTTTTCTCTTTTTGGTAAGAAAATGAATTCCAAAATATCCCCTTGTCTGATTGAACATCTACCACTAAAACAAATGCTAACAAGCCAACAGATGAAGCTGTAATGTGCAGACTTCTCTAATGACTTTGCATTGCTTTTGCTTCTTAAATTTGTATATGTTTGCATTTTGTTTTCTTTTCTGAGAAACCTTTAAAAATTCTGAAATGTAATAAGTAACTCTATTTTTTCTCTGTTGTGTGGTTGAGTACAGTACTAACACCTTCCATTATCCAACTTACAAAAGCATAAAGGCATTGCATTGTGTAATGCCTGTCGTACTTTGTGATGGCAGCCACCATTTGAAAGTAGTTAAAATTGAAAAATTGTTTGATTCATATTCATACTCACTCCTGACAATTCTAAGGCAGAAGTGTTTTGAAAGCTCCAAGCTTTGTAGGCAGTAAAATCGGAAAATAATGAATTGTGTAATTTTTTTCAGACATTAATTTCTGATATAGTAGGTTTGACTTATTTTTATGTCTTGTTTTACCCTCAAGAGTACAAATGTTTCTGGTTCTAGAGAAACTTCTTTATTTGGCATGAGACTCGGTGTATTACATGTCCCCTATCTGAATCAGTTTGAGGAGCATAGTACTTTCTTATGGGAAAAAAAAGAGCTTTATTCTTCCCTTTTCTGTTGTTTCTATGCATACAGATCTGGTGACTGGCCCCACTGCAGTCACTGAGTTGTAGCATTTTCAAGAGATTACTGGATTAGATTGGAATAAAAACTTTTAGTGATTTAGAGATTGTATATGCTGACTGAGCGAAATAGGATACAGCTGATTTCATGTGCTAATACTGTGTCCTAAACTAGGATGCCACTTCAGAATTTCTTTGTTTTCTGGGGTTTTATTTTGCTTTAATTAACAAATTTTCCAGATAAACTAATACTTCTAAACTAATACTTCTGCTTTTTTTTTTTTCTTTTTTCTTTTTCTTTTTTTTCCCTTACCATGCTTTCAGAAAAGACAGGCCTACAGGGAATGGACTAAGACTCACAATAGTAGTGATGATGATGACAGTTAGGGTAATATGGACTGTAACAGATATACATGGCCTTTGTCATGTTCTTTTCACCTTTAAGTATTAAATGTTGCTGCTATAATTCCCACTGAGAAATTGGGGTTTTCTGATATTAAATGCATATTTTTAAAACTGCAAAAAAATGGGGGGAATGAATTGTATGATGATTATGAGTGTGAGCCAAAGGAGTAAAGAATATAATAAAAATAGTCTTACAGATAAAACTGGACATTAGATGAAAATAGTATTGAATAATTTGAAGAGATAGTAATACTGTGACCTAAGAGTTTATTTTCAGATATGTTCTATCAAGTGTATTTAATGTTTTTGCATTTATATGAGTGTTAGGTTTTATTTATAATTTACTAGATGGAATGCTTTCAAATGTGTAAAACTTTACTGAGTTGTACAGTCATTATTGGTGTTAAAATGCTGTTTGACTGTTTTCTTTATTTCATATTTCAAAAATATTTTGTCTGCTTTTTTAACAATAAACATGTCTAAAGTATATCTAAAATGGATTCATCTGTTTTGTTCCAACATTGTTTCTTATGTTTCCTGGAATTAGCTTATGTAAAAACACTAAATGGCCTATAAAAGTATTTAAAAGATAAAATACATACATTCTGAAAGGAACATTTAACATAAACATTTAATTTTACATTTATCATTTGTTTTAATATAATTTTTAATACTTATCTTGTGTAACCTTTGGAATCCTTAAATGTGTGAAATAATGGTTTATTTAGTTGTTTTTGATTGTGACCATAAATTATTTCGGTTTTAAATCATCAGTTTTGTTTTCATAGCAACAAAACCATAAAACATTCACCCCTGAACTAAAGTTATATAAAGTCACAAACAGCCAGGGAAAATACCAGTACTTTTATAAGGCTCTGTGTAGTAACACATATGTAACATGCAAAAGTGTTTAGTTTTTTATTTGTGTAGATATGGGGAGAAAAAAACGAAACGACACTGAACCACTGTAATTCTGTATTGTAAATTCTGCAGTACAGCTTTGGAAGTTGCTTGTTTCTTTAAAAATTGCTTTATTCTGTATTCACTGGAATATTTGCAAAATTTTCTCATTCCTTTTTGTGGTTTGTTGCTAAATTTAGGTTTTTTGTGTTGCATTTCAAAGATATCTTGCAATAGATATTTATGTATCAATAAATACAGTAAGAATTAACTCTTCTGCCAACATCTGAAGAATTATAATGGCTCTAAAGCAAAAAGAGCTCTGAAATCTTTGCATATTTTCCAAATGTGTGTACTGTCTTGCAGTTATCAAAGTTCTGAGGGCAGAACCATAAAAATCTGTAAGACTTCTTATTCTGGCTCCATGCCTTCAAAAGCTGCTGTATAGTCTAATCTCTTGGGCAGGGAGACAAGGAATATATGCCTGCAATCTCCCAGATAAAAGAGAGTAGCACATTGAGACCTTGTTTTAGCTGAAGCTACTGATACTTAAGATTGCTACAGATCATATATTACTATTTATTTTGTAATACTATCATCTCAAAATGATGTCTTGAAGAAGTAGGTTGTGTTGCAATGTTTTACCGCCTGAAAGATTGTGGGAACATTTTTTAAAAATATTTCAGATACAAGTGGATCTCAGGTATTTCTTTGAAGAATGTAGGACATTATTTTGATCTTCAATCCTGACAAAAGTCACGTCATGCCTAAAGGTTGAGGAAAATTGCTAGGTACAACTTTATGGGAAGGTTACTGCTGCATTTTATTAACTTTATTGGATTTGGGGAACTTTGAATATATTACCTGACATTTCCTTTTTTCTCTTTGTCTTTTTAGTGCAGTTTCTCTTTTTATCCTATAAAATTTTTGTTTTCTTCTGTAATGACAAGACACTCCTGTCAATTTTATAATGAAACATATTTTTTCCTCATTCTAAGACAACATCAGAAAGAATTATAATCATTTTTGACTGAAAAAAAATCCCTGCAAAAATAAGAATTTGATTTTTAGAAATAATACATTTTTTCTATCAAATTGACTGACCTTTTAAAGTTATTGTTTTGGGGTTTTTTAAAATCTCTTAATTCTAGAAATCATTACAAAATGTGGAAGTAAAATTTAGCATGAAGGATAGTATTCTGGGTCAGATATCACTAATTCAGGTTCCACTGTAATATAACTAGAGTTCTTTACACATTACATTGATTGAAAGGTTGTAGAATGCTAACTAAAAAACCAAGAAGCAAAAAAAGCAAAAACCAAACAAAAACTAGAAAAAATATTGCCAGTATAGTTGACAAGTATGATTATGTACCATAAATTACTTTTTTATGTACTCCATAGATTATGGAGTATAGTTCTATTTTTGAAGTTTTTAGATTAATAAAAAAATGTAATTTTGTACAAGTATTTTATTTGTTCCTGTCTTGAGTCTGGCTTTCTCTGACTATACATTGGGAAAAGAAATAATTTGGATTTAGGTTAACAAAAAATTGTATCATGTGGGATATAAGGATTTAATTTCTCTTTAAGTCATGGAACCAAAACTTGTGAAAAGTATACTAGTTAACTAGCTGGAACTGACGCTCCTTAAGGCACCAAAAATGAAAAAATAAATAAATAAAAATTAGATTATTTTCTTTAGGTGTTTAAAGTATCATAGAAAAAAAATACAGACCATTTTTTCAAATGCATTTTTTTCCCTTTTTTTTTTTCCCCTTCTGTTTAATGTATTTTATTGGTTTAACTTTTGTCTGCAATTTTTTTTTTTTTTTGTCTTTGCTCTGCCCAGCAATAAAGTTGAAAGTTAGGCAAGTCTTACAATTATGAACTTAAGTCATTAAAACTTGCACTATGAAATCAGTGGAGTTCTCTGTGTCGCAGCTCAGTGCCTACCCAAAATAAAAATAAATTCAAAGCCTTTTTTATTTTTGATAATTTGCCTTCATAGTGTATGAGTTTGTGAAGGCTCTTTTACAGTGTTGTGTAAAGTTGCTGCCAAGCTATGCTGCAGTGGATGTAAGCTTGTAAGGAGGACAGTCCTTCAAAATCATGCTTCAATACTGTGTCCTACAACATTGGAGGTGTTCAGCTTTCAGTTCAATTATCCTTTTTTTTCATGAGGTAAGCTTCAGATTAGGTGGCAGAATGTTTGAATGGATTCAACGGACCCTTGTTTCTTCGTATTCAAACTTCATTCTGCCAGGAAGAACATTTGAGGAGTGGGAAAAGTGTTATACTTCTCCTTTCTTTCCTCCCTCACCTGCCCTTGGGCTTGGGTTCACATCCAAGCAAAAACATCCATATTGTGAAGTACTCTCAAACTGAGGTTTCATGTCATAAAATTATAAGGAGGAGTTATTTTCAAAGTTCAGAGTAACTTCATTTTTAATCGACATTGTCATGACTCTTATCAGGCATCCATTCATGCATGCTATCTAGTTTGTTGCTGTGTTAATTGAGTCACAGCTGTCATTATCCATCCTCCTTTGGAAAACCTAGGTTTAAAGGAAAGAGTAGGATCCTTACCACTTAAATGTGCAACATTTGGATATTATTACAAAGCCATTGCCCATCCCCAAGTAGAAGACTTGTATATATTTACAGGAAGCTGGCTGAGACTAGTTGACACCAGTTGTTTCAGAAGAACATGGAAGCTTGTGTGACTCATTTTCATTTTAGCCTGTTTGTGATTGTAGCATAAATGCTTATATATGGTGGAAAAGCAAGTGAAAACTAGAAGTGTCCTAGAAAAAGCAAACATCAGCTTGTTTGCTGATGGAGAATACAGGGGATAAAATATATTTCCATTTGCCTGGTGAATCACTTCAGGTGCTACAAGTCAAAGTGCTTGGGTTGTATTGGCAGGAAACTCAACATCTAGATGTGATTATCATAATGAAACTGTAGATCAGTATAGTTTCTCCTTTCAGCTCATCAAATGAATTTCTTTAGTATTCAGATTAAAAAATGACCAAGATAATTCTGCCAGTCAGCATAGGCAAATTTTATTTCTGTTGTGAAGTAGAAACTTTGTGTTCTGTAAGAAAGCTGCTGTCCTAATTTTTACTGTCCTGCATACTGTGACCTTACATTGAAATGTTAACCTTGACGACAGATTTCTGTTTATTTCAGAGTTGCTGTTCAGCATGGCTGAACAGAATCTTGAATTCAGGCACTAACATGTCATGGACAAAAGCTTTGCTTTTTGTAGAATGACATTGCACTTAAGGATAACTGGAATAAGGGAGCAGGCAATCAAGGAGTAAGGTCAGTTTGTATTAATAAAGGATGAGGAGAGAATTTTACATGGCAGAAAAAGGAATAGTTTATGTGGGTTTGGTTTTTTAATTATTTAATATTTTTTCCCCTTTTTCCACACACATTCAAGCTAGGTGTAACAAGTGACCCAGGTATTGCTTAGAATTATTAAATGTTTCTGTGGAGCAGATTGAATATGTAATTTTACTAGGTTAGCCTGCTGAAAGGGGCAATTCTACAGCTCTTGAAGGAGTCACCTTATAATTTCAGCTGAAAGATACATTCAGTATTGGAGTTTCTAGCAACAACTGAACTGCTTTCAGAACTCACACATTTGGACAATAAATAGTTCATAAGGAAACATGCTGACAATCTTAAAATCCAGTTGAAAACTTCAAGTTAATTTGAACATCAAGAGAGAAGAGTAATAGATTTACAACCACTTTGAAAGTGGTAACGGTCTTTACAGTATTTTTTTTTTTTTTACACATCATTTCGGTTGAGATGAGTTCAAGAAGGATATCAAAACATTCTGACTTTTGTATCATACATACGAGTATTTTTCTAGAACTATAACCAGAAGGATCATAGATACTCAATTTTGTCTCCACTTCTTTCACTCCACTCTTATATTTCTAACTTTGTCAAAGGTGTGTGTGCTTGCTCCTCAATAAATTAGGAACATGTAGTGTGATTAGGAATCTTTCAAAATGCAGAGTTGCCACTTTTAAGACACTGAGCATTTTCTTGCATCAATCTCTGCACAAATGATCATGTCTACTGTCAGATTATTGCAGTGACATCTAAGCATTTGTACTACAGGTAAGACTAATTTGCAAAGGAGGGGATTTGTGCTTGTATTACTTCACATTTTACAGCTGCTGTATCTTTTTTCAATAGATTCATTCAATTTCCATGTCTAGTCGATGAACCTTAACATACACTAAAGTAATCAGATTATTAAACCTTTCTAAATTTGAAATACGGAAGTTGTGTTTTAAAAATTTATTTTCTTGCAGTGGTGAAACTAATATTAAACAAACAATGGTTGAACAATGTTAATTTTCATAGTTTTGCATCACCAAAGAGTGGTCCAAGTTGCTGTCTTTCTCCAAACAATTAATAGCTAAATACTGTAAAATTTAAAAAAATACATGTATGCATCTATATTGAGAGATCAACTATATATCCTTTTATGTTCAAGTTGTCTGAGGCACTTTGGTAGCAGAGCACAGTAGTAATCTTGCTATAGGAATTATCAGCAGTGAATTAGTGTATCCCTGTGTCATGAAGGGTAGAAGAATCTAAAGGCAGAAAATTTAGAATCAGTCACTACTCAGCATTGGCATAGATACAAGTGTCAGCTTTGCTAATGGACTGTGCATGTTAAGGATAACTAGTTTTACTGTGCTTTATCTCCCAATTAACATCTGTTGTCTGCAGAACAATAGAACACAGATAACTTGAGTTTATGGTCTTTGACTAGCTAACAATGACGAGCAGTTAGCTCAGTGCATACCACATGCTAACAACATTTTTGTGCTGAGCAAATCGTTTGTTTGTGAATCTTAATAGAATTATGTACTTTTTGTGGAATTTGGTGGACATTGAAATAGCTTTTGTTTAGGATTGCAACCTGTGTGATAGTCAAGTACTGTACTTCTATAATAATTTTCATATTTCTCAATTCATTATCAGTAAACTGAGAAAGTTACAGTGGGGTCACATGACTTGTTGAAAATTAACCAGCAAGCTAATGAAAACACAGAAAGAGGTAAACCAGCTCTCTGAAATCCCACTTAAGGAGGATTAATGTTTGGATTGAGAGCCTTACCTCAGTGCTATGCAAAGCGTAAGAAAGTTACCTTCTTTGATGCAAGAGAAAGGCTGGAGATCCTGTCCATCCCAGTAAGGCTAAATTGCTAAATGCTTCTCCCCTATAATTGCTTCTAACAGAAGAGAGATACTGGTTACACTTTTCAATATCTACAATGCGTTAGGTCATTAAGAGAAATTGCTGGCATTATCAGAATGTCTTGCAGATTAAACACATTTATGTGTATTTGTTACTTCTGCTGAAGTTGCTTGCTCTTCTGACACACATTATTTCTGTAAGTTTGTGTCAGCCTTCTCCTTCCTTTCCCTGTCTTTCTTGCTAGGCCTCTAACACTGAAAATCCATCAGGACATACAACTAGACCAGTAGCCTGATATTTGGGTATCCTGTCCATGCTGTCTGTCCATACAGCCTCCTCTGTCTCTAACCATCCAAAGTGGTGTGTGCTGGAACATTGTACAGGCTACCTGGACAGAGGATTTTTTGGTTATGAAGTAGGAGCTTGGACCTAAATCCCAACCAAGATGCAGCAATCTTTGTTCAATCACTAATTTAACCACATATTGTTGAGAAAGTCAGAAATCAAGTGATTGTCAAGTCATGTTAAAGTTACAGAGCCTATGTTTTTAAAAATTATTTGTCTGCTGTCATCAATATATAAAATTTATTTCCTATTAGAGAATATTCTGCTACAATATTCATGGCAATTGTAGGAAATTATTAAGTTCAGGGGAAACAAAAAAATATGGAGAAATGCTAAGCATTAACTCAAGTGCATTATTAAGCCTGCCTTGTCTAGATGATAGTGAGTTCTTGTCTACAATTAAGTATAGATTTATTCCTAGAGTTAATTACTGCAATGTGTTGGAGGTGACTTGACATAAATTAGGAAATGAGTCCTTATTTCTTTTCTTGTCTCAAAACTGTATTAGTCAGCAGAAGTTTGGCGTGTACTAAAAATGTACAGGAAACTGAGTCCTGAAATGTTTTGAGAAATTATGTTCTTTGTGAATTTTGTTTCGGATTGATTTTTATTTGCATAGCTGCATTAACAGCAACTGAATAATTCTGCATAATTATGAATATTAGCTGTCACAGATCTGTTAGTCATAATCTGACTATATGAAAGTAGCCTTTTATTTAAAAGTATGCGTTATGTGCTTTGTTAGAATTTATTCTTTTGGAGGATAAATATATTTTAAGCACAAAATTAGTTCATGAATTTATACTAGCATATTCAAAGCTATAAAACTTTTATCTTTTTTAGAAAATTGAAAATGGAAGATTTGCAAAACTCAGATATATTGCACATGCTATGGTCAACAGTACAGATCTGTTAATGGTAACAAAAAGGTAAACAGGTTTGACTTTGAATAATAAATACTTCAAATAATCATCAAAACATGCATGCATTAATTATTGATCAGTAACTGCATTTTGACATGTCTATCATTATATATGTTGATGAAATAATGCCGAAGGCATGTTTAGTGTGCTGTTAATAATCTTGTTCAATGGTGGCATTGTTCAGCACAAGAGTATGTTATATTAAGTGTCATAGTGATTTCTTTCTTTAAGGAAACAAAAGGAATGTTGGCTTTATAATTTCTTTAGCAGAGAAAGATTTGTTCTAAATCTAGTTAGGCTGAAATCAGTGGAACTGTGGGATTGATCTATAAATTAGCATATCGGAGGAAAAAAGCATAATACAGGAGCAGAACCAATGTCTAACTGGAGTATCAGGCATCCTTCTCAAATAAAAAGTCTATACAACTTTTTGTAGGAATACAGATAGAAGTAGTGTTATGGTTTTGCTATGAAATACAGTATTTTAAATAAGTCAGAGGAAGGTTCAAAATTAACTGTTTTGGAAAGTATGTTGTATGGTTGTTATATATCATTAGATGAAAACTATTTTGGAACAATGAATGACTTCACAAGAGCTAGGGTAACTTGATAACTTTTAAGTATTTTTATATTATTTTTGTTATTTTCTGGTCCCTAGTGGTGTGTTATTTGTGACAAAAGGGACATTTGGACAGCTGACATGTGAATGGCAATACACTTATGACGAATTTACCAAAGAACCATTCATCGTCGATGGCAGAAGATTACGCATTGAAGCCAAGGTATGTTAACCTAATCATGTTTTGTTTTCTTTTTGTATTACTGTTTATAAAATTGAACATTGAATTCCTGATCTCTCTCCTTTGAATTCTTGATCTCTCTTCTAGTGGACATGCACTCAGAGAAGGGAGTTGAAATTTCACATGGGCAAACTCCTCAGATAACTAGCTTCTGACAGTTCTAAGCAGAATAGTGACTTGGTGTTTGCAGATGAAATTATTCCTTGAGCCCTGGGAATTTTTTGTTGGCATGCACCAGTTAGTGGTGTATTCATAGTTTGGAAAAGCGTGATACAACAAAACTCTCTCACAGTATTGCAGAATATTTTTGTTATGCACTCTGACACAGTGGAAATATGCCAATATGTGGTCTTCTACCTTGTTGTAATCCCAAAGGTTCAAATATACAAGAGCATGTGCTATACTTGAAGGATTTTATTTTCTGTTTGCTAGTAATCAAATTCTTCAAAACTATAATAAAGTATTAATATCTTAATAAAAACCGTAATGACATGAGCTTATCCCTTTCAGTGCAAGTTGAAGAATGTTGCTCTCAGTTGCAATTTTTCCTTTAAAAAAAATCCCCAAACTCTTTTTCCCTGGTAAACTGGCAAAAGACATAAGGAGAAAGACTGATTGTACTTAGAGGCAAAGTTCCTTTAAAAAAAAAATTTAATAATTCTTTAATTAGTGTTGAGATGGTAACTCAATTTAATTTCAATCAATAAATTTACCTCTTAGTGTTTTCTTTTGTTTCTGTTTTTGATAAGCTTCATGTGTGTAATTGCACATCTTGGTTGTCAGGACAATCTTGACAGTGTACAAAGTCATCCTGTTTTTCACTCAGATTATTTGTTTCTATTGCAGAGAGCATGAAAGGCAGAGCCATATTGGTTTGGAATCCTCCAAATTGGATTTCTGACTGCAAGTGAACTTTTACAGGATGAAATAATTCTTAGTTTCTGCCATTTCAGACAATGCTGAATAACATATCCATCTTTAGCCCTACATGGCAGTCATTTCAGACTCCATTCACATGTCTGCAGTATGCTCTTTATTGAAATGTATGGTTGAAAACTGTATTTTGCAAAGCACTGCTTATGTTCTATTCCTGAAGCCTAAGTTGCTATTTTCACTACCTAAGACCACTACTTGCAAGTCAATATTGGTGGAATGTCCACCCATGTAATTACTTAAAGGAAAATGAAAAATTACAACCTTAGGGAGTACTGGATTTTGATACCTCACATACTCCATTATCTGCCTTCCATTCCTAGAAACTTTTATAGTCCAGTCCCCAGAGACTCCACAGTAAACTGGGAAATTTGTTATTGCTGGAGTGTTCTACTCCACTGTGCTTTCATGCAGAAAATTAAGTTTCTCAGGGTGTGTGCATGCAATGTGAACATACTCAGATCAGTGTAAAGGCTACACGTGGCTGTCTGAACCATATAGCTGCCTTAATGGTAAATAAATTCTTACTTGTAAAGTTTGAGGAAATTAACTTCAATTTTGAATTACTGTTCTTTTTTTAGGAACGAGTTAAGTCTGTGTTCCATGCCAAAGAATTTGGAAAAATTATTAATTTTAAAAGTCCAGAGGATGCTAAGGTAAAGTCAGAATACTATTACAATCATACTGTGATAAAATTTACTTTAATAGTGAAACAGAAATATTTTTAACCTGTATATTTAAAACTCAGTATTTCCACACAGCCATTACACAGATGACCATGGTTATGGTTTTTTATACAAATCTATATATAGTTTATATATTTTTATACAAGACAATGTAATTTTCTATTACACAGGTGGAAATGGCAGTGATCTATTCAATACAGAATTTCAAAAACACTCAATTCCAACACCAATCTTTTCCTTACATAAATCATTGGAATTATAACTGTCCGTCAAACAGCTGATTTAACAAAAACTAAACAATCACGAATGTGAATTAACATAGTACATTTTAATAGTGCAAACAATATTTGTAAATTACTCCTAGTTTTATTCTGAGAGAGTGGGGGAGGGGATGAGGTGTCATCCATTTGTTACTCAAAATACGGTTTTGGTTGAAGAATTAAGAAAATCCCCAATAGAAACACATTTTATTTGATATATGATTTACTACTGTTATTATACGCATATTCTATGTGATCTCTTCATTTTGACATCACTAGTTTTGACTACAACAGAAAGTAGGAATGGTTCAGGTGTGCTACCAGAACTATGAGGTTGCTGGACTGCGAAAGTTCCGCCTTGCTTTTATTAATGTATCTATTTTCACAACTAATAAATTGGTCTTGTGTATATTCACACCAGTGGGATATGGTACCCTGGGATCACGCTTTGAAACAGTCGGCAAAAATTGTATCCTCTCATTAGTTTAAGTTGCTTTTTCATCTTCTCATCAGATTAAGTTGCTTTTGTCTTCATGAGGGTAGTTTCTAACCACAGCTGGGTGATACCGTTTAGCTCTTACCTCAAAAAGCATTAAAAACACTGTGCATACAGGGAGACAACACTGAGGGTAATGTTTCACTAACAGTCAAAATGAAACTTGCACCCTTTCCAGTAAAAAGGGTATGAGGTCATTTCAGTGACACTGTTTTGTGAACGTTTTGTCAGTCTAGTGGACACTACAAGATTGTTCCATCTGTGGGAAGTGCCATACTCTGATGTGAACAGGAATTTCTTGAACAGCCAATTCTTCTTTTACACCTTCAGCATCCTGCTTAGCAGCAGCTTTAGTTTCTTTAAGGGGCTGAGCTTGTGATGGGGAGGAGGGAGTCCTAAAGATCTGTAACATCGAACCTGATCTGGTAACAGAATCTGATTTGTAATAATCTGTTCATCTTCCTTGAAAGCATTATGCAGCTTTTGCATAGCAATCCTTTTACATAACTTCATTTCCTACCGTAGATGTCCATGTCACTGCCCCTACCCCACCCCCTAACACCCCTTTTACATTTTACAGACTCTTGGGAAACTGATTTCCTTTCCAGGTTCAGTAAACATGTAAATTTGAAATGCCTGAAAAGAAAACAAATATAGTTAAAGAAAGCTGCTTTCTAAGTAACTGTAATATCACATTGCTGCAGCCTATTCTTGTTCTCTGTCTTTTGCTATTCTTGCTTCTCCGTTGTCATCTGTGATTTGTCTAGAGTTGTAGACTAATGCAGAGCATTAATAACGATGTGGGTGAAATGATGATGTAATTTAATTTTAAAATACTATTCATGGAAATACAGACCAGGAAACTGAAATATCAAATTACCAGTTTAATTAGATGTGGTATTCAGTGTCAGATATTGGTACTCAAATGCCTCCCTTTATTCCCTTGTTCATACTCTACAGTAGAATTTTAAGTGCTGTGTTGAACTCAGGAAGAGAGCAGGTAGTGAAGTGTCTGACCAACCCAGTCTAATTTTCAGCTGCTTTGTATGGTTTTTACCAAGGAAACATTTTATTTTTTCCTTTTTCTTCACACAGTGGATCCTTTCTAAACTAGAAGAAGTGAGAGAGAATCAGCCTAAATTGTAATGAATGAAGCACCAAGATGAAGAACACTGAACAGCTACCTTTCAATTCCTCTTTAACAAGCAGAACTCTTCGAATATCAGCAACAAAAGCAAAAACATGAGGGAGGAAGATTTATTATAATGTTTATTATGGTCACAGCAGTGTATGGCTATATCACAAAAATACATGATGTTAAGTTAAAAACATAATCTAGTGATCAAAAAATTCTGCCAAGTTTTGGCTTTTTTTGGTTTTGGGTTTTTTTTTAATGTCAGAATTCCAGACTTAATTTTTTATAAATATAGTGTAAAATGAATTTGTTTTACCATTACATTTGATATTGAAATTGAACTCTGGAATAATTCTTATGATACTATTCAGAACAAATCTTTCAGTTTTGATTTGATTCTGAAAATCAATACTTAGTTTCTGTCTTAGTTTTCATATAACTCGAGGCTGTGTTGAAATTTAAATTTCTTTATCAAAGGAAATGTTAACTTTGTAATCTTTGAGTCTTACATCTGAAATTCTAGTAAGGTGGCTACTGACCAGAGAAGTCTAATTTTGATGATCACAGGAGTGGCTTCTTAGTTAACAATATTATTTTCTTTTTGGAAATGAATGGACCAGGTCACAATGAATTTACAATACAATATCACTTTTAGTGTAAACTTTTTTTATATACTACTCAAGGAAACATTGCAGCACCTCTGTCAATATTCATAGAAAATATAACAGTTTACAAAAATGTGTAATGGGGAGAATTAATATATCTCTGCACTAAAAATATTAAAGCCTATTATTTTAAATAAAAGTTATTAACAGTCTTGCAACTTTTGAAGGAGTTTATGGGGTTATAAGTGCACTGTTGCATACCAAAAATAAATGCCTTGGATTACACAGTATTGTGTGCTAAGCAAGTGACTAATAAAATCAAATTTATATTAAATAAGAAATATAATATTTCACTGTTGCTTTTATCAACTTTTCTTACCCTGTGAAACTTTTTTGTTTCATATTCGGACAGCAGGACTTTAATAAGGAGAGCTTGAATGTTTGCAATTCTGCTTATTTCTTAGATGTAGTAGTCATAGTATTGTTGAATGGCTGTTTACTGCAGTTGATGTTAAAAGGACAGTTTTACATGAAGGTTTCCATAAATTCCCATATCAAAATCTTCAAAGTATCTGGTGAATATAGTAAGTACCTGCTGCCAAAATATTGTTTGGAATATTTTTAGCTACAGGATATAATTCTGACATTGCTGCTTGAGATATCCAAATCGTTACATTATTGTAAAATCTAAAATGTCAAGCATGCTAACCTACAATTGCAGTTCTTTAGTTTATTATAAGTCTTGCCTTTGGTGTTAAGTAACCATATAGTGGCTTTCAAAATACATGTAATCTTGTAATTTTTCCCATAAATTGTAAATTGAATGAAAAGGTTATAAGAGAAGTCCGAACTATGACAATGACTGTGTTACTCCACCTGTTTGTACACCAAGCACGTACCAAGCGTATTAACTCAGGTTAGAATACTTTGCCTTACATGAGTAGTGTTATTATGTGCACTGAGTACTATTCAAGGTCTGTAATTAGTTTTTCCTCTATCACTTTTCATCTTAGTCATGGTAGTTCAATTAACAGCCTTATAATGATCTTGATTCTTGATTACCACGTTGTCTCCTTTCTCTTTCTATCCACAGTATTTACTGAGTATCTGCTGCAACTCTGACTTCTAGTACCTCTTGCAAGTACTCTGTACATTCCCATTTGTGTGGCTTTTCAGCTTACCCTATTCTAAACATTTTCTCTCCACAGAGCCTCTATTTAAATTAATATTGCCTCCAGTTCTTAACTTTCTTACATTTATTTTGCCAACAATCTCCTGATTCTCAAATCTTGGCTTGCTCTTCAGTAATATTTAAGCAACGTAACCGTTAATGTTGAAGAATTTATTTTAAAAGTGCATGTCTGTGGTTAAGTTCATGTTTTGGAAAACATAACAATTCCCCCAAAATGGCATTTTTCCTATAGAGTATAAAATATTTTGATCTCCTGTGCTAACTAAAAGCCTTAACACAAGAATTAAAACACTGGAAGTGTTCAAAAGTTAATGTGACCTTTCTTCCACCTCCCTCCTTGTCTCCACTTGTAATGATGTGATTTTTCTATAGATCCCTTTTTCTAGTCAGTAAATTGTATCTTTTTCCTTTGTGTTTTCCGTATGCTTTCTCCATACAGTCATGAATGAGTTTTGCCATTCCTTGGCAAATACCAGTGCTCTCTGTTTTAACTATACATCAGCCTGGGTCAAGGAGAAAGGTATTCAGACTTAGGCCATTGTGTAGTTTTCTGGAAGTTGTCTGAGGTGTCCACTTTGCTGTACTTCATTGCTTATTCCAATATGCATATTTTTTTCCAACAAGAAGGCAGAATACATATATTAATTTTTATTAAAAATGTATATGCAATTAGACAAGGGGATATTAATAAAAATTAAAATATAGGTATTAAGGTCTGCCTACTGTGGTGTTTAAATGTATACCATAGCCTTTACTGAAGAACAGTTTCTCTTCTAGATGACTGTTGCTTAAACATAATACCTTTGAGAAATGTCATTTGGGTTCTCAGTAGTAGTTTGTTAAGGGTTAGAATTACCTCTAAGAAATCAGTGACAAACAAACATAGAATCAAAGACGCCAGACACATTGCTAAAACATTTGTAAATCTAACTGCACCTCGTTTTGTTCAGCTGCATGGGTTTGCATGGCATAGCTTTTTTGTTTTCTACAGTCCTTCTCCCCACCCCTTACCCCGACCTCCTCTTCAGATTGAATAAAGTGAAACTGAATTTTATTTGACTGGAATGCAATTATTATTTTTTTTCTTTATATATTGTTTTAATTAACAGGTAATACCATTACACAGAATTTCATAGGTAGAAATTGACAAATGAAGTCAAATCCTGTCTCTGAGAACACAAGGTCAAGGGTCTGTTGCAGCCATCTCAAGTGAAAGGAGAATGCACACTTCACCTTTGGTTTATTCTAAGGACAAGTTTTCAATAACTGGATTTACATGTATAAGCTCCTTTTAAAGTTGTTGTTTGTTTTTTTTTCTGTTGCCACATTGAAAAAACAGATTATGTTGCCAGATAACCAGTTTCTTATGAAGTCCTCTGTTCTTCCCCAGAAAATTTCTGTATGTATGCCACTAGCTATTTTACATATATCTTTCACAAAATACACTCGCATATCATACAAATCACTAAGGTCCTTTGTTCCAAGTTATTTTTAGCCATCTACCTGCAAACTGCCACACACTAATCAATAAAAGGTTAATATTAATATGTAATGGTAGTTAAAATTTAATACACCATATTTTTTAATTTGAACTACAAACCCAAAGTTTCCTAATTATTCTGCTGATGTAAAACAGTTTTAATACATATATCACATACCTTAATAGGATTGCTGAGTCTTGTGACTTGTGTGTAACTAGCTCCATATCTTTATGACATTTAAATAGATTTTCATATATTTGATTTATATGTATTTCCTGATACTGTGTTAGTATTGAGAATGAGAATATTCCACAAACCTATTCAGAATATTTTTTTTTATCCCTTCTTAAGCCTTTCACATTTGAATTACAGAAAAGAACTACCTAAAGACTGCATTGCTTGTAATCCTGTAAGTATTGTACAAGGCAAGAGTGTGCAGTGTCTCTTAAGCAAATCATACAATTCCACACTATCTTTTTCCAACATTAAACTCGCCCAGTTGATCCTTCTCTATCTACAGTGACTGATCTTTGCTGAAGATCCATCAAAAACTAAAGAAGCAGCCAATACCAATGAAACATTTACCTTCCAGGAACTAGTGATATAGGTGGCTGAAGTTCCTAACAGTTAATTACTGAGGGTTTGGGTTTTTTTCTTATGTAGATCAATGTATCTGTAACTTCTGCCAAGGAAGGGTCTCAGGTTCTATGCTTGAATTTCTTAGTAAAACCAGATCAGGCAAAGGAGCTGCCTGTCTTGTACAGATTATTATGGAAAGTAATTCACTACTGTGGAAGGTTTGGGGCTCTTTTTAAAATAAAATTTAAAAAAAAAAAAAAAAAAAGGGAACCGAGACCTTGTATTTCAAAAGAACAGGGTTATTAAATGCAGGAACTGTTGGTGGAAAATACTACTAATGTGCATTGCGTATTTGTAATTGTCTCAGATACGGTGCAAAGTGTTTCTGACTTAGATTTGTTTTTCATGTGTATCACAATACTTGTTTCATTATGCAGTTCAAAGTTTTACAAAGCATTTCACATTTTCTTATGGAAAACATTAGTGCTTATGATTATCTTCTCTTGAAATGCAAATGGTCATGGTTTGGTTATATGATTCTTGAATGCTTTACACTTTTCTATCTAAAACTGAACAAATTAGCAGATATCTGACACTTTTTTTCATGCTGATAATTCTATTACTCAGTCAAGATTTGCCTGTTATTATTCTTACCAGTAGATTAATTATTCTGACCAGTATATGCAAGCACATATATATGAATCACCTAGGAGCTTGAGCTTTATTCCTTGACCTAAGAAATGCAGCCATGATCTTGGTCACAGTTTTTGCTTTTGTGACTGCAAGTGGGATCTAAGGATCTAAAACTCTACTCACAGCAGATACAGGATTTTTATAAAGACGTTTTGATGGTTTTCAAAGCAAATCTGGAACAAGAATTCTAAATATTCTTGTAATACTTCAAGGGAGGAGTAAATTGGCTTTTAAGTCTCCTCCTACAAGAAGTAAAAGAACGTTTATGCCATTAATTTTTATTAACTCATAATCTCCAGATCAAAAGATCAAAGGCTGAAACAACTGTGACTGCCAGAACAGGCATGATGAAGTAGGACACTAAAGGCAAAAAGGGAGAAAAACTTAATTCTCTTTTCACTGGATGTCTCTGTTTTTTTATCTTGGTGGGTTTTCATTTCTTGTTGCATCATCTTGTTGCATTTGTTCATTGAGACCTATAAGTTTGTTTTGGTAACTGCCCTCGTGAAAGTTTTTAAATGTTGGTTGTGAAATGTGAAAGAAAAGCATTCTTGTACTGATGAGTCCTGTAAAAGGGTAACTGTATCACGATCTGTTAAGCTTGCACTCCAGCAAAGCCAGGGTCCCAAATTAATGGCACCAATGTGCTCTTCACATAGACAGCAAATCCTGACTCAAGATACAAAACTGCTAAAAGTTTAAACAGAATTTTTTTCAGAACTTCCTATGGGGCCCAAAACTGGATCAAGCAGTTCAAGCATCTGGGCCTTTCATATGCTTTCCTCCATCAAATCTGCTGCCCTGGAAAAAGTATTTCTGGCTGTGTCTTTTCATGTGACTGGAAGTTCTGAAGTAATGTAAAACTTCATTATCTACAGATTTTTATGACAAAAAATGCTTTTGAATTATTTTTTTGAACAATAGTGGTTAGTTTAGGACAGCAGGTCTGAGGGCTTGTCATTGTCAGTACATCTGAGGGAGGGTAGCTATGACATGTTGGGACATGGACGACACGCACAGATGTGCTGCTTTATTCAGTGCTTTCTGTCACTCCCCCTTGGCTGCTTCTTGTTCAACACGTGGCACTGTACCCTGTACCTCATCCCAGGGGGTACTGCACTGTTCCTTCAGTGTTGATTACTGCCATTCACTAGTGTGGGCCCAACATATAGGTCAGTGTCCCTCCCTCACAGAAAAATGTTAGAGCAGCATAAGAACAGGCTTCTACTGCTTGTTCCAACACTAAAGAAAGAACAAATGAAGCCAATGTTACAGGTTGTTTTCTCCTTAGCAACCAAAACCAGCTCTGGTCATACCTTACTTTTTCTGTACTGCTGGACAAAAAGGAGCTGTGCTGTTTAATATGTGAAACGAGAAACATTTTTTATGGGCAGTGAAAGGTCAGGGTGTGCTTTTCACAGGACTGAACTGTGACAGCTATCAACCTGCCTCAATACACAGCAGCACTACTCAAGCTGAAAAATCAATTAACTAAATTTTTTCCTGTGCCGCATAGAAATTGCTATTTTATGCTAATAGTAAAGACTATTGCTATAACGTTTCTTGGAAAAATTGTATTTTTATATATTTAAATACAGGAGAACCGCAGCACATCTTTTGGGCTGAATTACACCTAATAACAGACTTAAACTAAAACACTCTCCTTACCAGTGTTGCTGCATTAGCTGATCAAATACCAGTTACTACCACAAATTTTGTATGGGTAAAAAAGATTTTCAGTATTGAGATAATGGCTTTATTATTTTTTTTCATTTTTGACCCAGTGAAGAAGAACTGAGCTAACACTGGAGCTGACATCTTTAGAGGAGAGGTTTGTAGCTGGGCAGGGAGTGGAGGAGATGGGAAATCTTCTAGAGGAGGGTCTTTACTGCTCTCTAATCTGTGCAAAACTACCCATGGAGCTCAACAACAGGAAAATGCACTGTGCAAAGAAAGAGCAAAAGTTACATTAGTGACTCAGAGGAATTTTAGGCCTACTTTATCACAGACAGCTATGGATGATCTCTGAGCTCCCATGGCAGTGAATGCTGAGAACGTTTGCTAAATGCCTTGCTGTTTGAGAAACACTTTTCCCCTTCAGAAGAGAGTCAATTCCATGGACTGCCTCCAAGATCTTAATCTGTCATTCCTTAACCGTGAAAGGTATTTTATTATTGTAAGGCACTTGAACAAAAAGGCAGTGATAGGCAAGAGTCAGCAAGAATTAATCTTTTCTAATGATTCCTAGAACATTAACAGATTTGACCTATCAAGGCTACTGAGAGATGCTCCTAAAAAAATGTAACAGGTTTACCCTAGTCTTTAAACTGCATCGCTCAGAACAAGAATACAAAAATGTCTAGCACCCTAAAATAACACTAATATGTAATTTTTAAGGCATCATTGAAATTTGATCAACTGTGATTGTAAATGCTAAATTAAAAAAAGAAGAAAAAATGTTTAAAAAAATACAAGCTGGACAGCAAAGTAGATATGCACACTTCTTCTAACTATACTAATTCCCACAGCTGCCAAAAAATAACCCAAGGACAAAACTATATGGGAAATATGCACACAATATTTTAAATGTATAGCTTAAAAGGTAAACTTTGAAACTAATTCTTTAAAGTTCTCTTAATTAATACTTCTTCAGTAAATATAAATCCTCCTCCCATTTTTGTAAATGGTATTTAAAAAGACCCCTTATTTATCAACACAGGCTGTGCTATGAGTAAGGCACGTTTTGTGGCTGCAACCATGTTTTTTCTTTAAACCAGGTTGAACTCTCTCAGATTTAACTGCAGGATTGTGTCTTTGACAGCAGCAAAGACGAAACGAATATTTTCTGTGTCTGTGGCACAAGTGAAGTGAGAATAGATTACTTTCTCCTTGTCTGGATTCTGATCCTGATACAGCTTCAAAATGAAGTCTCTGGCAGCTTTGACGTCTTGTTTAGGTCCTAGTCAAAAGCACAATTAGTAGTTTTGAACAGTTAAAAGCTATGGGTCAAGGAAGAAACATATACACTGTATCTTAACAGGTTAATTTAATACTTAAATGTCAAGTTGTCATAGAGGCATACTCCCTTGTTGGCATTTTCTCACTCATATGTTAGTAGAGCAAAAGCTCTTACAGCACTGCTTTCTAAAATGTGTGGAGTAGGCTTTTTTCAATGGTAAACCCTACAGGTCAAAGTAATTTTTTTATAAAAACCTATGCAACTGAAATTACCCAGCATATATTAATAGCTTGCTACAGTACTGTAGTATGTCAAAGACCATGAGAGAAATTAAATTTTCTAAACCACACAGAGCAAAAAAGATTCTTTTTGGCTAAGAGGGAGACATGTTTTTAATCTGTAGTTATTAAATCATTATAACTCTCTTCATTATTAATCATAGCATTCAACGTGATACATGTCTTCTATATAATTATATAAAATAATATATAAAAATAATATAATTGTATAATACTGTATTAAGTAATGGAACACATCTGTGATTATTTTCATCCTTCTTTTGGCAACTTTAAGTATCAGTAACACTTGTTAAGGAAAGTTATTCAGGCTGCTTTTTAACTTTGGACTTTTATATAGATAAGGAGTTATAACAGTGAATGCAAAACTATACTATGGGTTTTTCCTGTATAAAGAGTTGGATTAATAGTTGTATTCCCCGAGTTCCCCTCATACCTTGTCTCTTGAGATCACAGATGTAAAAGGTGCTTCTTTACGTAAATAAATAGTGAATAGATAAATACCACACTAATGGTAACAGAATGGCTGCAAGAAATCTCTTAAGACTCTGTCCACAATGCTCCAGTGAAAAAAGCAAAGTTCTAGTAAAACTGAGTAACTTAAGTTTGTCTTTTAAAGGACAGAGTAGAAAAGCAGAGCTGAAATGAAATTATGAATTATGAAATATATTGCGTAATTTCACTTTCTGTGTTCAATTTAATGAGGAAAAACTAAATGGTTTAAATATGACTTTTAGCTTTGTGATGATACTGTGGGATAAATGCTTACCTGTGTATTCTGGAAAGTAACTAGCTAAATGGGAATACATTATTTTCTCTTCTAGAAGATCTTTTTTATTTAAAAACAAAATGACTGAAGAATTCATAAACCAGGGATATGTAATGATAGTTTTAAATAAGGCCTTGCTTTCTTCCATTCGATTCTACAACAACAAAAATGAGTATAAAGTTACACTCTCTTAACAGTAGCATATACAAATCACATCATCAGCCAGAGTTCATAAAGGATTTTTTTAAAGCTGTCTAAAAAATATTACTTAAGTGCAATTGCAATCCACTCATCACTGATCATTACTCATCATGTTCTATATCCTTTTATTCACTGGGCTTTGGATCACAACTATGAATGGCATGATGGCATGGGAAATTAAGGTAAGACTTAATAATAGAAATAATTTGAATTCTTGTATGATTTAGTGAGCAGCCATGGACTGCTGCTCTATGAAAGCCTCTTCTGACCTCACAGTGAGAGATGAAGCAGAGTGTATCAGGTCAAATATCTGATATTAACATACTGTAGCATAGCTAAAGGACAAGAGCATATGCACTCATCTATACTAGGAATAAAGTCTGTTCATTTCAAGAGAGATCTAAGGAACACCACATTCAGAGCTTGCTGCTTTGGGGTTCCTGGAGATAAGCTTGTGATGGCAATCAGTTTGTTATTTATTTTCTAATGTCCAACATGATCATAACAAAATGTTCAAGGTATTGAAAGGAAACAGAAAATTACAGTTATTGAAGTTGTTTGTGCATCAAAAGATGACAGAAAACTTTGAAAGCTCTATCTCAACTACAATGGATGTTGTGACACCGTGGCAAGTTAAGTACAGTATGCTTTTCACAGTTCAAACAGATCTTGAGAAAGTGACCTGTAAGGGCTTTGGGACTTTAGAATCCAAATGATATTAAATGTGTTTGAGGATGTAAAGCAACTACTACCAAAAGCAATGCAGTTCCCCTAATCTGCTTTCCCCTAATTGTCTACTGTTTTATTTTTTGCATCCTTCTCTACAACATGTGGCTGCTGATGACAGCACTCTAGAACATATGAAAGATCTCATACTATGTTTTCTAACATTGGGAAAGAGGAAAATTTAAAGTAATTTTGCTTTAATTTTTCTTAATTGATGCACAGGTTAATTCTGAAACATTGGATACTTAAAAAACAAAGAAACAAAGAACCTAATTACAGATGACTGAGGTAGTTTTACTTGCTTATATTGCTGATATTCTGATTCTCAAACAACTGACGTGGCTTAAGTGATTTAAAATATTTTTAAACCATATTTTATCTTTTAAGGTAGAGTTCGCTTTTATAGGTTTGCTGCTAATTTAATACAACTTCAGGACTGCTTGATCAGCTTAATGTAATTCTAGTGTTTACAAATGCTTTTATGAAGACATGTGAATGCTGTCTTTCTTGAAAAGCACATATCTTTTCCTGTACTTTCTCTACCCCACTCCTTACCTCATTGTCACATTCTGCCAAGACTTGATCATATTCACTTAATGCAACTAAGAAAATGATGGAAGTAACACTTTCGAAACAATGGATCCACTTCCTTCTTTCTGACCTTTGGCCACCTACATCCACCATCCTGTTAAACAGAAATACAGTCACTGTATTAGTAATTTTTATGAGATAGTTTTAAGTATATGCAAAGGCCTTATAATAGATAACCTACCTGAGATAAGCTTGAACTGTAAAAAGCATATCTTAACATTGTATGTTCTATTAAATATTTAAACATGACTCATTTGCTGTAGCGCTACAACTTTCACTACTATTCTTCGGTGTTCTTGTGAGTTAATCCCAGTGGGCAGCTGAGTACAACACAGCCACTTGCTCGCTATCCTCCCACACTGTGGGTGAACAGGGGAAAAGGAAAGAAAGAAAATTTGGGAATCGAGATTAAAAAAAAAATAAATTATTTAATTAGTGAAGGATAAGTGGAATAAGTAAAGGATAAGTGGAAGAAGGGATAAAGAAGACAAGTGATGCAAAAGCAGTAACTCACCACCTCCAATGAGTAGACCAATGCCCAACTAGTTCCTTTAGAAAAAAGATGGCCAACCTCCCTAAAGCCTCTCTTTTCACTTTATCACTAAGCATGATGTTATATGGTGTGAAATATCTCTCTGGTTAGTGCAGGTCATCTGCCTGGCTGCGTCCCCTCCCAACCTCTTATGCACCCTCAACACATTCACTGTGGGGCAGAGAAACAGATAAGGCCTTGGCACTGTGCAAACACTGTTCAGCAACAGCTAAAACACTGGTGTGTTATCAGTACTGTTCTGATTACAAATCTGAAACTCAGCAGCATATCAGCTGCTAAGAAGAAAACTAACTTTATCCTTGCCAGGCTCAGTGCAAGTGTACAAGCCACTTGAGGCACAACACAAAATACAGCACTTTCCTTTTTTCTGTGTTGGTAGAAGCTTTGGTGAAGGCAGATGTGAACATATTCGATTTTGTTTCCCCACACACTCAAAAATCTCCCTTGGCCCCCTGTAGAAAAACCCCAATGTAGTCATATCTCACTACTCAAAGCAATAAAAATGCTCACAAATATCTTAGTTCCACATCAAATTCCTATGGTTTTGCAGGCAGTTAAGTAACTCACTGACATTTTACCCAGGTTAGTGTTCCCTGTAAAATTCTATTTTCCAGGAAAACAAACAAACAAACAAACAAACGACAAAATCGCAGTTAGGCTGGTTTGATCATGTGTTACCGGAGTGGATTCTCATTCTGTGTTGCAACTGCAGGAAGGTATTTGTTCATAAAGCAATGGGTGGTTTAGTAGAAGAACATCTATAATCATGCTACTGAATTCTGATATTTTGAAATTTAAAAATGCCTTCCTTTAGAAAATCAATAACCCCACCTGCAATAGCTTGCCTAGTAACAGATAAGATAATTTTAAGGTGCTTCTTTCTTTCAGAAATGTGCAGACTTTCTTTAAACTTTATGAGTACGTTTATTTCTCTCAATTCCACTGAAAATTTTTCCCTTTTTTTTTTTTGTATATTATGTGGCAGGAAGAATACTGTTTCTTTCTCCTTCCCTCAGTGTCTCTAGCTCCCTTCCCTAACTTTATTTAACTGAAAGCTGTAAACCCAATTGAGGGATTTGGCACATCTATTAGGGCCCTCTCTTCCAAACAGTTAAAGTCAGGAGGCAGAACTTGTTGGCTCTAAATGGAATAAACTACATTCTGATACAAGCAATCATATTACTACAAATACCTTGCTTCTGCTTTCCCCCAGTCAGGGCTTTTAATTTAACTCATAGTTCAGAATACACAGTCATTTGGCTGCTTGAATTGAAAAGATTTTTTCTTGTAATATACATTTCAAAAAGAATGTTCTGAAACAGCACTCAAGTTATTGTATTAACTTTGGAATACAAAAACACTGGAAACACAACACTGAATGCAAAAGCTTGAAAGACCTTAGAAGTAAAGTTGCAGCAACTACTTTTGTAATTGTATACTGAATCATTTAACAGGCAGTCTTACCTAAATATAATATTTTCTAAATCAAAAAGATATTCGATAATTCCTGTAGTTGGCACTCGAACTCTAAGAATATCTTGCTGAGTTGGCACAAATGAGGGCACAGCAATACGATCAAGGTCAGTAAGATAACTGAAAAGTTAAATATATAAAAGAAACAAGATTAATACACTATCATAAATTAATGACACAGATTCAAAGCCAAAGTAGTAACCAGCAATCACAGAAGTGTTCCCACAAAAGCAGCTAAACAGAAATTCAGTTGTGCATGGCCCTAGTGCAGTTGTTGTTGGCATAAAACAATAAACTAGTTTCCTTTAACTGAGACCTGCATATACATTTCAGATAGAATAATACCAGACAAAAGAGATGATGCCTGAATGTTCTATAGGCAATCAGCCCACATCCAAAATTATGATTTTTATTTGAATGACCTTTGCTATTACCCCAAAATAAACATCAGAATTAAGATTTTAAAATATAAATATCAATGCTAGCCATAATGTTTACCAACAGTACTCTATCACGTGTCACTTCATCCATGATGCTGATATTGTACACAAATGTGAAACATTGCTTGACAAAATTCAGAAAAATAATTAATAGAAAGCACTGCAAACATGAATGCTTCAAACATGTATTTTTAATATAAAAAATGATGTATTTAGTTTCTTGCCTGACCATGCAGTAATTCTTAACTTTACCCTCTTCAGTTTCACACAGCTCTTGAGCTTTTCATGGCTGAGATTAAATTCTAGGATGAAATTCCTGTGCCTCAATGAATGACCTGTATGCGAGTCAGACACAAAGAACTGACGCCTGGCATTCCTCTCTGCAACCTATCTTCCCACCACTAGAAGGCAACATGAGATCATCTGAAATCCTATCCAGGCATACAAAAAGTGTAAGGTGTATTCCAAATCATAAATATGGCTGTGGCACAAACCTTCCTTCATTTAAGCCCTAATTCTCCCTTTTCCTTCTCTGGAAAAGGGAGGATGTCAAAGATATTCTTCCCTTGTTGCCCAAACATTCCTCACATTTGGGCTCCAAAATAAAAGCATACTTAATGTTATCCCTTACTCAGAAAAGATTTCTCTTCACAGAATCACAGAATCACAGCATGTCAGGGATTGGAAGGGACCTCGAATGATCATCTAGTCCAATCCCCCTGCCGGAGCAGGGACACCTAGACGAGATCACACAGGAAGGCGTCCAGGCGGGTCTCAAATGTCTCCAGAGAAGGAGACTCCACAACCTCCCTGGGCAGCCTGTTCCAGAATGAAAAATAAGAAAATCCTCTCCAGCGATGCAGCAAATTGTTATTGACATCTCAATTGTACTTAACAGTAAAAGGAAGATTTAATAACATTTAAAATAAAAGTGATTTTCAGGTGTGGTTGATTTCTTAGAAAATGAGGCTACAGTAGACCATTAAGTGGCAGCCTTCTTTTCCAGTGTAGGACTATTTAAGTACAAGACAGACAAACATCTGTCAAGAATGATAATGCTTAACACAGAGGAACAGAGTGTGTGCCTGTGTGTAACTACTCTTGAGTTAAAGTTTATTGTAAATGCTTAATCTAATCTAACTTGAAATTTAACCCTGTCACTTCTCAACCTTGGCAGAAACAGAAATGTAAGGGTTTTGTTCTCATGAAGCAATAATTTTTTCACAATTAAATTCTTGGAAAACTGAGGGAAAGACTAATCTTCCTACTTATATCCTAAACTTTTCATGTAACTCAACTGTCTGACTTGCCCACTCATTGTCGATATATTTTGTACAGCTGTTTTTCATTATTTCCTCCAAGGGAAACTCAGTTATGTACCATCTGTGTTGACCTCAGAACTGGGAGGGATGATGGTTGCAGCATGTTCAGAAAGCCTAGAAGTAGTTTGTTTCATCACTCCAGGTTAAAATTTGTTGTGTCCAACAGGCTAACAGAGAAACAGGTATAACTAATAAAATCAGAGTGTAGCTATCTGTTCATTATGAGCCAGCAGTGTGCCCAGGTGGCCAAGAAGGCCAACAGCATCCTGGATTTTACCAGAAACAGTGTGGCCAGCAGGACTAGGGAAGTGATCATCCTCCTGTACTCAGCACTACTGAGGCCACACCTCAAGCACTATGCTCAGTTTTTGGTCCCTCACTACAAGAAAGTAATTGAGGTGCTGGAGTGTGTCCAAAGAATGGCAATGAAGCTAGTAAAGGGTCTAGAACACAAGTCTTGTGAGGAGCAGCTGAGGGAACCTGGACTATTTAGTCTGAAGAAAAGCAGGCTGAGGGGAGACCTTATCACTGTCTACAGCTACCTGAAAGGAGGTTGTAGCGAGGTGAGTGTAGATCTCCTCTCCCAAGTAACAAATGATAGAACGAGAGGAAACAGCCTCAAGTTGTGCCCGAAGAGTGGATATTAGGAAAAATTTCTTCACCAAAAGGGTAGTCAGGCATGGGAACAGGCTGCCCAGGGAAGTGGTTGAGCCTCCATCCTTGGAGGTATTTAAAAGATGTGTAGATATGATGTTTAGGAACATGGTTTAGTTGTGGACTTGGCAGTGTTAGGTTAACTTTATTAAGTCTGGCTTGTCCTTTAATTATGCAGTGTACTTACTACTTAGCAGAGTCTGAGAGCTGGTATTCCCTCCTTCTGTCATAGCATTCTTGAATTCCAGGGTCTTCCCAGAGCTTCTGGATTGCTTCCACTTGTTTTCTTTCCAGCACTGTCACTTTATCTACTTTCACTTCTTTGATCATCTGAGCACTTTCCTAATCAATTAAATGATTACACTATTGTGAGAAAGGATTACCGTTGGCATGCAGTACACACTCTCCCCTTTCTTTATTTTACTCTTCCTGTCAATGAGACTAGGCACCAGAAAGCTGCCTAGGAGAAAATAAGCAGTTTTAACCTTTGAATGCATTTAATTTTTCAAGTTAAATGACTGCTACTGAATGTTTTAACCAAGTTAGTCTATCTTACTGTCATCCAGGTGTGATTTTTCTTTTTAAGAGAGGACCTTGACAAAGGTCAGAATGACCTCTAAACCTCCTATTTTTAAACTCAACTGAATTTTAATACCAATTTATAACAGTGTAATGTTTCTACAATTCTAAATACTTTCTTTAGTACAGATACTTTTGATTCATTTGTTGGTTTGGTTTGTTCCAGGACAAACCAGAGGCTGACCTAGCATAGTCATAAAGCAGGCATCAAATTCCTACAAGCCATCTTCTGTTTCATGCCTACCTCAGTGAGATACAGCCAAGGTACCACTCTATGGAAAGAAATGTTTTTTCTTTGCTCTCTGTTGTTAAGTGTAAGAGGTATTGCAAAGATAAATGTAAATTTTGCTTTCAAGGGATAGAAAACATTTTATCATTCTGCAGCAAGGGGTGCAGTTGATTTGCTGGAGGGACAGGATGACATCCAGAGGGGCCCTGACAGGCTTGAGGAGAGGGCTCATGTGAACCTCATGAAATTCAACAAGGCCAAATGCAAGGTCCTGCACCTGGGTCAGGACAATCCCAGCCATAAATACAGGCTGGGCAGAGAATGGATTAAGAGCAGCTCTGAAGAGAAGGACTTGGGGGTGGTGGTGAATGAAAAGCTGGACATGAGCCAGCAATGTGCGCTCACAGCCCAGAAGGCCAAACTGCATCCTGAGTTGCATCAAAAGCAACATGGCCAGCAGGTCGAGGGAGGGGATTCTGTCCCTTTACAAGTCTCCACCTGGAGTACTGTGTCCAACTCCGACTCCTCCTCGGAGTACAGGAAAGACATGGACCGTTAGAGTGAGTCCAGAGGAGGGATGGAACACCTCTCCTGTGAAAAAAGGCTGAGAGAATTGGTTGCTGAGCCTGGAGAAGAGAAGGCTCTGGAGAGACCTTACTGTGGTCTTTCAATACTTTAAGGGGGCCTGTAAGAAAGACAGAGAAAGACTTTTTAGCAGGGCCTGTAGTGAAAGGACAAGGGACAATGATTTTAAACTGAAAGTGGGTAAATTCAGCCTGGAGATAAGGGATATTTTTTTTATGTCAAGGCTTCGTTCCATGTTAAAAATTTGCCTGTGTCTAAGAGGATTTCATGTAATTGTATCTGCAAAATCAGCTTTGGTTTACATCTGCAAACCTCAGTCCCCTTATGTGGGCAACTGCCATGAGATATCAGGAAAAATCCTTTTTCTGAAAATAATTCAGATTAATCTTTCATTTCAAAGTATATAACAGAGTTCAACACTGACAGCTAGTCTAAAGCTTGTAACTGGAAGAAAAAAATTCCTAGAATGAGTGAAAAATTACTTAAAGCACCAAGTGATTTTAATATCATTCCATGGGTATGTCTCCCTCATCCTCATTAAACAGGCATATTACTAATAAAAATGCCTTTGGTATGAATCACAGGTGGATAACATGACATTAAAGCAAGATACAGAAAATTTCAGTTTCCTTAAAATGCAGTTTTCAGGATAAATGAGTAATGAGAAATCTTAGAAGACTGTAAAATAATCCAGCCAGGATCTGATGGAGAAGAGGATTAAACCTGAAACACACTCTAAATTGATGTCCTTAGAAGTGGCAGAAAGCCATTCAAACTAGACAGCAGGAGAGTCCTGTGTTTTTTTATTCTGGGAAATATCAGTATTTTAACTAAAAGGCAGGTGCCATAGGGTTTTGTCTGACTGCTCACATGTGCGTGTGAGTGTGTGTGACAATTTATTGCTAACAGGAAACATTCATCATAAGTAACAACCAGAGTAAAGCCAGCTATTTCAGCCTCTGACTAGTGTAAAGACTGAAGTAAATTATTTTTCTACAAAATTGTGTTGACATGACAAAACTTATCAGTATAAAATAGAAGTATAATTGGAAATGGATTGTTTGTTTTACATTTAGTTTTAAGTAATATTGATTGTCAAACATTGATATTAGCTATAGCCTAGTTGCAGATATTCTGTATTGTATTCATTGTCAACACAAGTATTAATTGCAACCAAACTGAAAATTTGCAAGCCACAGCAAAATTAAGTAAGCCCTCAAACTCTATACACAGCTTTTTGAGTACATAATAAGAACCAATTCTGCTAATGAGGACTTTCTTTTTTAAAAAATTGCGGTAGCTAACCCACTGAAGGATTTTTGGTGATTATTGAAAATAAGTGGGCTTTGAATCTGCCACAAACTGTGAAAGCTAAATAAATTTTCTAGCCAGATATAGCTCTTTAGGCTAGTTTGATATCTGATAAAATGTTCAAATGTACTTTTTTTCCCTCTGGTTATAAAAGGTATCTGAATGATATAAGATGCCCCACAAGCCTTAAAGGGCTTTTATTATGTTGCTATAGAATCCCACCTCTGTGATTCTACAAAAGGGATATTAAATCTTGTCAACACTTAGCACTAATACAAATTTAAATTTTAACAAATATTTAACAAATATACTTTTAGCATAGCATTAAAGTAGTTTAACTATAGTGAACCTTTATAATGGGATTTTGGCAACATGTGGACCTCGGTGTTTCAAGCGGGTATTGTCATATTGTAAAATCTTCCTCTGCGACTCAGAAGAACATAAGAAATTTAGTTTTCATTTCCCTCAATGCAAGAGTGGAATTTTATAGAATTCTCACTTACTGCTAAGAAGTTAACCCAAGAAATGTTGTGGAAATAATCAGAAAATCATAGAATGTTGTGAGTTGGAAACAACCCACAAGGATAATTGAGTCCAACTCTTGCCCTAGCATAGGACAGTCTCAAGATTCAGACCATGTGTCTGAGGGCACATGTTGTCCAAATGCCTCTGGAATATATTCTGGTGCCATGACCACCTCCCTGGGGAGCCTGTTCCAGTGCTCCACCACCCTCTGGGTGAAGAACCTTTTCCTCATGGCCAACCTAAACCTCCCCTGGCACATCTTCCTGCCATTTCCCGTGGTCCTGTCGCTGGTCATCAGGGAGAAGAGATCAGAACCTGCCCCTCCTCTTCCCCTTGTGAGGAAGTTCTAGACCACAATGAGGTCTCCTCTCAGTCTCCTCTTCTCCAGGCTGAACAAACCAAGTGACTTGAGCCTCTCTTCATACAGCTTCCCCTCTAAGCCCTTCACCAATGTAGTGGCCTCCTCTGGACACTTTCCAGTGGCTTTATATCCTTTTTATACTGTGGTGCCCAAAACTGCACACAGTGCTCAAAGCGAGGCTGCACCAGTGCAGAGCAGAGCGGGACGATCACCTCCCTCACCCAGCTCGCCATGCTGTGCTTGATGCACCCCAGGACACGGTTGGCTGTCTTGGCTGCCAGGACACACTGTTGGCTCATGTTCAACTTGCCATCAACCAGAACTCCCAGGTCCCTCTCCGCAGGGCTGCTCTCCAGCCTGTCCTTCCCCAGTCTGTGTGTGTGTCCAGGGTTGCCATGTCCCAGGTGCAAAATCTGGCACTTGCCCTTGTTAAAATTCATGCAGTTGGTGATTGCCCAGCTCTCTGATTTATCGAGATCTCTCTGCAGGGTCCGTCTGCCCTCAAAAGTATCCACACAAGTAGTAGGTGCTTTACAGAAAGAAGAGAAAGTGCTCACTAACATGAGAAGAAAATGAAACAAAACAAATCCACAATCATTACAGACCGAACCAAGGAACAAAGAGGGGAAATGCAAAGCAGCACAAGCATATGTTAACAAAGTCAGTTACTGGCATAATTTTTAAAAAATTAAATATAAGCAACAAATAAGTTCCAGAATTCACTCCTAACTAAAATATGTATAGCACATTATGTTCTCTCTCAACACAGCATAAGCAGGAACAGCAAAAGCTACATTAAAAGTAATGTAACTTATTAATATTCAAAATCCCTATTCTGAAATTACCTTACTTTAAGCTAATTTTTTTTTTAAAAGTAGACATCAGCTTCTCGATGACATGGTGCAGGTAGAGAAAAGAATACAGATGGTAAAATAAGGGTAAGTGATTTTAAATATAACAAAAGTAGGAGAATATACTTGTTCCATTAAAAAAAACAAACAAAAAACTCCTCACAACTTCACATCACAAAACAAAAACAAAAACTGAACCTTATGATCCTGGTAAGAAAGCTGATGGTATATAACAAAGAGAGCAGGAAAATTGTTTAGGAAATACATTGAAAACCTTTGTCTAAGCTGCTTAGAACACTAAAAATCTTTTAGTCTCTTAAAAATCTATTAAATTATTCTCCACTAGAAATCAAACTTAATTCTGCAATTAAAGGGCAACTGTTAGTGTATAACAAGCAATGCTTCAAAGTTCAATTGTTAATCTATTTTCATCAAAAAGATATACTTAAAAGAAACAAAGTCATCAGGAGGAGCCTTAATTATGCCACACAGTAATACCACCAGGTACAAGCAGATTTCTCATCTTTTGTGAAAGTGCCAAGATGCACAAATATCACTTGAATGCGTGTAACATTAAATACAACTTGCAGTAAAGACAAATCTTTGACAGACAAGAAACAAAAATCCTAGCCTAAACAAAATCAATACACACAAATCTACGGGCCCTGATGGGATGCACCCATGATTGCTGAAGGAGCTGAATTGATTGCTAAACTGCTCTCTATCATCTTTGAAAGGTCCTGGAGAACAGGAGAGGTGCCTGAAGACTGAAGGAAAGCCAAAGTCATTCTGGTCTTCAAAAAGGGCAAGAAGGAGGATCCAGGCAATCACAGGCCAGTCAGCTTCACCTCCATCCCTGGGAAGGTGATGGAGCAACTTATTCTTGATACCATCTCTAAGCATCTAAAGGAAAAGGTTATCAGAAGTAGTCAACATGATTCACTAAGGGGAAACCATGCTTGACCCATCCGGTAGCCTTCTATGATGTTGTCACGAGCTGGGTAGATGAGGGGAGAGCAGTGGATGTTGTCTACCGTGGTTTCAGCAAGGCTTTTGATACTGTCCCCCACAACATCCTTGTAGCAAAGGTTAGAAGGTATGGGATAGATGAGTGGACGGTGAGGTGGATTGAGAACTGGCTGACTGGCAGAGCTCAGAAGGTTGTGATCAGTGGTGCAGAGTCTAGCTGGAGGCCTGTAACTAGCGGTGTTCCCAGGGGTCAGTACTGGGTCTGGTCTTAACATCTTCATCAATGACCTGGATGTAGGGATAGAGCCCACCCTCAGCAAGTTTGCCGATGATACGAAGTTGGTAGCAGTGGCTGGCACACCAGAAGACTGTGCTGCCATTCAACAAGACCTGGACAAGCTGGAGAGTTGGGCAGAAAGGAACCTGATGAGGTTCAACAAGAGCAAGTGCAGAGTCCTTCACCTGGAGAGAAATAACCACATGCACCAGTACAGGTTGGGGGCTGACCTGCTGGAGAGGGGCTCTGTGGAAAAGGACCTGGGTGTGCTGGTGGACAGCAGCGTGGCCATGAGCAAGCACTGTGCCCTTGTGGCCAGGAAGGCCAACAGTATCCTGAGGGGCATTAGAAGGGGTGTGACCAGCAGGTCAAGGGAGGTTCTCCTCCCCCTGCACTCTCCCCTGGTGAGGCCACATGTGGAATATTGTGTCCAGTTCTGGGCTCCCCAGTTCAAGAGGGACAGGGATCTTCTAGATAGAGTGCAGCGAAGGGCCACAAAGATGATCAGGGGCCTGGAGCATCTCCCGTATGAAGAAAAGCTGAGAAATCTGGGACTCTTCAGCCTGGAGAAGAGAAGACTGAGAGGGGATCTTATCAGTGTCTATAAATGTTGGTGCTTTAAGAGCTGAAGCTGCAGGTGGCTTCAGCCTTGAGCAATTAATTCCCAACCTTGAGTGAAGATAAAATGAACATACAACAAAGCAAGCATGTGTATGAGACAAGATAAGGGATGAGTTGTGTGCTGTAATCAGTAACCAGTCAGAAGTAAAAGAATGGCTTGTGAACAGGTAGAATTATCCAATCATGTCAATTGTTTAGGCGTGTGCTTGCCATGTGCTGATAAGCACTAACAAATCAAAAGTGAAAGAATGACACGTGCTTGTGGTGTGGAGAAGAAAAAAGGATAGATAAGCAGTGCAAAGCTTCAATAAAGTGCTGATGCCTGAACACATCTCGGTGTTGGTCATTTCATCCGCCACATATAAATACCTGAAGTGTGGGGGCCAAATGGATGGGGCCGGGCTCTTTTCAGTAGCACCCAGTGACAGGACAAGGGGCAATAGGCAAAAACTGGAACACTAGAAGTTCCATACAAACTTAAGGGAAAATTTTTTTACTATGAGGGTGGCAGAGCACTGGAACAGGCTGCCCAGAGAGGTTGTGGAGTCTCCATCTCTGGAGATGTTCAAAACCTGCCTGGACACTTTTCTTTGCAACCTGCTGTAGGGAACCTGCTTTGGCAATGGGGCTGGATTAGATGATCTCCTGAGATCCCTTCCAACTCCTACCATTCTGTGATTCTGTGAAATGGATAACACCACAAGCAACAACTGTAAGTTTTTTAGCTATATGAATAAATTTTCTCTACAGCTGTTATATGCAATGCATAGAACTGATTATTTCGGCAAAGCTTTTTTGTGGAGGGTCTGAATCTCAACAATTGGAAAAAAAATATATTTTATTTGATACCTTGCAGCTCTGTCCTACTTCTTAGGAAACTAAATGTTAAATAGAACCCCAAAATGGCTCTATATGTTATCTTATGAAGCTGCTTGTATTTATAAGGCTTGAATTTTTATACACATTTATTTCTTCACCCATAGCCTAGGTTATTACTTTTTTGAAAAGCTTTCTGAGAAGAGCAGTCTGTTTTGAAGCAATAACTACCAAAAGTGTTTTCTAAATGCCCAGTGGTAAAGACACAAAACATTCTTTTGAATGTGCGGTGAAAACTAAGGAAGCTCCTATTTTTTAAGCATGGCTATCTTAGTCCTCGGACTTCACTTTCATACCCCAGGTCCTTCCTCATTTGGCTGGACAAAACAGACTACAAAATGCTCCAATAAAAGTCATATTTGGAAGCCACAGCAGGTTCTTCACAGCACACAGAAAGTCACAGGAAGGGACACAAAGTGGCTATTCAATACTGGAAGGTTAAAAGAACAGCAAGTTAAGGGTATATACTGCTGCAGAAAGACATTATTTCTCAAGAGATACTTAGCTACAGCAGGAGTTGAAGTTTTCATACTATGTGAATAGGAAGTTTGTGAGTATCACTGAACATGTTTTACATCTCTAACCATTTTTACTTTTCCAATGCCATTGAAATTCAGGTTATATCTCACTAAAGAATATGTAGAAATATGCAATTAAATACTTGCTTACTCTTCATACTATTGTTAGGCCCATAAATTGAACTACTGGGGAGTATAATGTAATATATTTTCAAAGTCATTGTGTTTTACTAAAACCATGTTTGCATTCATTATCATCTTATTTTTTGAATCACTCTCACCATCTAATTTGACATAGTGACTAGAATGAGTTTGTTTCTAAAGAAATAAAAAGAGAATGCATTAAACAAGGGGGTAAATACCTACAAACCCCCCTAAGGTTTTATAATTCACTACAATGGCAATAGGAAGCTTCTATTCCCCGGCCACGTGTAATTTGAGTAGAAGTTACTGACTAACAAATAATATTTTCACTTTTACTGAGAAGTTACGTCAATTTCAATTCTGTTAGCTTGTTGTTGCTGTTGTTGAAAATTCTTTGAATAGGAATGAAATGCAAGCTCAAATACAGATCCAGATGCTTAAGTCAATCTCCTCTTGGTACCAGCAAGGCTACAAAGTTTTGCTGAACTACAAGCACTGCATATAGCTCCCCTGGTTGAAGTATAGTATTTTTCATATGTCAACCTCTACTCCTGAGGTAAAGTACACACTATGAGACTTCTAAAAGTAGCTACACAATACCTATGATTTCTTTGTTTACATATTTTGGGTGCAGGAGGAACTGAATATGAACAAACTGCCCCTAAAACTATGGAAGGGGAAGTTAACAACTGGCTGAGCTCTACATAAAATGTATACACTGGTGCTATTGCTGGTATCTCCTTATCACCATCTGAGAAAGAGACAAAAGTATATGAGGGTTAGTTTCAACTTCAAAGTGAAAGAACATTTTGGAAGAGGAAAATTAAGGAAGGTGAAAAAAGCAATGGAACTAAATGACTCAAGCATTTAGAGTTAGGACATTATATTATAAAGATAAATAAATATAGCTTAATTTGCAGTCCCTTAATTGTTCATCTCTTATTCAGCTTTAATAGTGCATTGTTCTGTGGCTATGAAAAGGTACCCAGTCATAGTCTGGATAACTGGATAGGAACAGCAGATTAAATTGAAGAATAAATTTTTGCAAACGAAAATAATTAATTAATACCATCCGGTTTTGTATCAACCACCTGCCATAAGCTTTGCTTGTATCTTTCTTACTGAACCTATTCTATCTGACACCTAGGCTGCAGTAAATTTTTTCTCTAAGTTTTCAATCATTATTAGTCCCTCCATTTATTATAACAGTAGGACAGTAAACAGTACAGCAGCTAGCAGTAAGCAAAGCAAGATTAAGCAGTGCAACTGTAAAAACACCAGACCAAACCACCACACAGATTGTAATTGGCAACACAAAATTTCTGGCAAATATTTGATTGAAAACAAGACCTCACAGTCAGGTCTTATATAAAATTTAAAGGATTATCCTTAAAAAAAACCATAAGAGAATAACAAGATGTTTGTTCTCCTCTTCACAAAATTAAACAGTTTTCAGTCAATGTCTATATATTTGCGTTTTGTTAAATGGTATGTGAGAGTGCATCCATGTCTGTGTAAATGTTGGTCAACTTCTTCAAACACAAGAGTTGTTTCTGATACACATGGACTAAAAGTAAGCATATATGCATATAAATACACAACTATACATATAAATGCACAGGTGCAAATATAAATACACAAGTATACTTACATGTAATTTATGGCTTCCAAACCATATTTTCCAACGTTTCTAGTTTACAGGAGGAAGGGAGAAACAAAAACTTACAGTACAACATACCCAGACATGAACAAGTGACTTTATTTTTTGGTTTAATTTTCCAGACAGTAGACAGATAATTGTTTTGCACACTGCAAAAATATTTGGGTCACAGCTTGATTTAATGATTGCCATTTGAAATCATGTGTTTAAAATTTTATTATTTTTTTGTTTGTTTTCTGTCTTCCCTGGCTAGGTCAAAATGATAATGATAAGCCGTGGAAGAGAGTGTGCAAAGCAGTTCACATTACTGGAGATCTTTAAGAACAAGTTATACGAATATCAAGACTTAAATCAATGGAGCTGATGTTGCTGTGCAGGGAGATGTAGATAAATGAACTCTTGAGGCTCTCTCCAAATAGGAAAAATATACTTTCCTTCTCTTTAGAGATTGTTTCACTGCTCATGCTCATAATTTCAGCTTGATAAATAACTTCTTTATATAAGTTATTATATATTTTTTAATTCCTGTGTTAAGCAGCAGAACTGAAAGTAAGTTTTCTGCAGCAGTATGACAGTTCAGATGACCATTCAGCAAGGTACTTTCTGTTAGAGCAATATACAAGAACAACATATTCAATCAGTTACCTACTCTTATTCCTAATTCTTTTTTGAAAAATAGTGGGATCAATATTCTTTGTTCCTAAATACAGCCCACCATATTTGTCCAAGTAAAACCAAACTTGTTTAAATGAGCCTGTTTTATAAAATGTTCAGTGCAACCTCATTATTTATAACCCCAGAAATCTGAGCACTGATGTATCACTTAGATATCTGCACCATTCATTCAGGCTTTGATACACCTTATATACAGTCACCCCATTTCTCGTTTCTTTTAGTGAGCTAGTCTCTCTAATTCATTAAGTGGACTTATGGGATTGCTTTTTGTGCTTCTTTATGGAGTTTGGTATGTACTTTATGGAGTATTTGGGGTTTTTAATCTTCTATCAGATTTCAGAAATAATACTTTGTATGCAATTCCTCAGCCTACCTTTAATGAACCTCAGTTCTGTTGGGTTTTCATAATTTTCTGATCTGGTCAGCACCACATGCAATAGTACTGAAACAGCATGAAAAGGGTCATTCACAAATGGTAAACACCGGCATTGCCACGATACATTCTCCTTGAGTCAGGTTAGTTTTACCCTGCTGCTGCTGTCTTGTTGCAATAGTGGAAATGTGGAGATAACAAGTAGAAACCTTACTACACATCAGTAAATTACATTTCAACCTCTCAGAATAGCTCAGTTTTCAAAAAATTATTCCCTCTTTGATACAGATGTGATCAGACATAGAGAAGTCACTAGATTATTGGAAAGAGACATGGAAAAAAGATAGAAGTAATTAATTTGATAATGCCATATTATTTCATGAGCATGCAGCTTTTGAAAGAGAAAAAGTGTAAACTTTATTGAAAGGTCACAATATGCCATACAATGTCATTGTATTTTCAAATGTAGGTAATGCACTAATATAATTATCAATATTTGAAATGTTTGCTCCATCATCTTTACCCTCACAAACTTCTCTGACACTCCCAGGTAGTCTATTATTTGTTTTCCAATTACTCCTTTTCCAGTGATTTTGAGCAGACATTATGTCAAGATGACAGCTATTTGAGGAGCAAGTTCTATTTAGCAAAATTTGTCAATTTGTCTGTGATGCAAAAATCTATAGTTTAATTCAATCACTTATACTATATGATGATTAAAAAAAATCATTTCATATGTCTGTATCCTGTTTTCTCTAGTTATTAAGAAATAACTTTATCTTGTTTTCCTTCATTTGCTGGTGTAATTATGGCTTCCAGAAAATTAGAAAGGAAGGACGTTTTTAAAAGCAAACACATTCTGATATTCCTTATTCTTACTTTTCTTCTACTTACACTGGAGCTACTAAATTCATCAGTTACAGAGATTTCAATTAATGCTGTTTCAAATACTAATAAAAAAATTAGAATCATAGAATCACAGAATGGTTTGGGCTGGAAGGAACCTTAAAGATCATCTAGTTCCAACCCCCCTGCCATGAGCAGGGACACTAGACCAGGTTGCTCAAAGCCTCATCCAACCTGGCCTTGAACACTTCCAGGGATGGGGCAGCCACAACTTCCTTGGGCAACCTGTTCCAGTGTCTGACCACCCTCACAGTCAAGAATTTCTTCCTAATATCTAATCTAATAGCCTAGAACAACTACATATAGTAAGTAACACAGAAACATACCACTGTTAAGTCAACTGGTATGATAAATTAATGAGATTACTTTTCTATCTGCGTTTCCCAGCAGTGCTTAAAAAAAGCAAATTAGACTGAATTTTCATCCCCTGCAAATAATACACAAATATATATCCATAACTGAAATTGTCTCATTTCCTGAATAAGTCATTCTCATTCTTTAACCCTGGAACACAGACTAGTTTGGGCTATGGGATTTAACCCAGCTAATCCTGTATATAGCTTCTGATTTACTCACTGTATATTATGAGAAAAGAGAAAAGTATATTCTCACAGTATATTATGAGAAAAGGCAACCACGATTAGTGTGAAGATGTGAATTCATGTCTACCACTGCTTGAAAGTTCTATCGCAGGAATAGCTCTAAGCACACAAAACCTAACAAAACGTGCCTCTGGGTTCTACTATGATGCAGCATTCAAACTTCTTTAGTGGTCAGGCACAAGCACACGCGTCTTGTATATCCTCTTCTGTCCAATACTTTCTTGCCATCTCCTTTTCCTGCACCAATATACTTGCAACAATTTTCTCTGCTACCCAGCCACCTTTATCACAAAACCTGCCAGAACCTAATTACAATTAAGATGTCTCTCCTCTGTAACTTTGGCTGACACATGTCAATGGGTTTAAAAGTTACAAGAGGTGAAGAAAGGCACATAGTGTGATGACAGAATACTTCTTGCTTAAGAAACCAGCTTTAAAAATTACTAAATTTATTCCAGTCTTAAAAAACAATAGAAAAGCCTTCTTAATTAGTCATAATACATTAAAAAACAGTTACACAAAGGAAAAAAAAAATCCAAACAATGATACCCACTTTATATGAGTTCAAATTAGGGAGAAAGTTACTGGGGGATTTTGCTGTTTGGTTGGTTTGTATGCATATTCCACCAGTGACTGTAGTGGAGTTCTTTCAGATTTACAGTGACTCAGGAAAAGCATGAATAAAGTTCTCTGGAGGTACAATATGTGTAGATTCCTGAAAGGAAGGAACCAAATTCAGAGCAAAAAAGTTGTGATTAGATAACATTTATCTAAAATCAAAACAAAATACAAGAATGTAGCTAGCTAAGAATAGGAAACGCATCCATGCCTTGGTTTCCTTCCTTGGAAGTAATGAGGTTCACAGATCCAAAAGCCTCCATCTCTGTTCTGTACAGCCCTCTATGTAGAGGAAACCTTTCAAGTGAGACTCCTGTTGATACAGACTACTTTGAGATTTCCTAGGCTGAGGAAGAGTCTCAGTTAGTGAATTCAGAGTCAGGAAAGAAAATAAATCAAAACACAACATTAAGATGAAACAGAATGATCCTTCTGGCACAGCAACAAATTCAGCTATTAGTCAAAAAAACAAGGTTTTAGATAGAACTTGCATGAAGTTTCTTACTTTTGAGGTGCACAGATTTAAAACACTAGAATTTTCATAGTGGAAACTTGCAAGTGTAGGAAAAAAGTGACCCAAATAGGTTTTTAAGGATGTGACTATTATACACATAAGAGCTACTGGGGTAACAAAGAGGTTCTCTAACCAACTGAAGACATGCATACACACACACACAAAACCCCCAACAACAACAAAAAACCCCCAAAAGACAAGAATGTGGATGTCTAACCTCTACAGTCTGGTGCAAGTTCACTAGATTTCCCCCCTTCCGAAACCACGCACCTTTCCACCTATTAAGATATCAAGGTTCTGAGGGAGTAAACCCTGGTACTGCAAGATTAATTTCCTCTCATTTATTTCTGCCGTTCTATCAGAAAATATCTCAAACACTTGGAAACAGAATAGTCTTGTATTACAGAGGATGAAAATGCATCATGCAAAGGAAGTAATGCAGTAAATAATTATGAACAACTCTGCATATTTACAGTGCACCAAAATTGCAGTAACTGAGCAATTCAATGTTCCTACATTTTAGCTCCAACTTCTTAAATTAGTGTATAGAGGTTCTACCTCCCAAGCAGCTGGAGGTAAGATCCAGATCATTTAGACTTTATGACAGAACCAGGATCATCTCAAAATGAGCCCAAAGAGGTCTGTGACTCCATGGGAAGCTTGTGCTGGACCACTTTGTTCTTGGACTTTCACACCAGGAAGAGTGGCAGAGGTGAACTGACTGAACCCCCATTCCCTGTCCCCTGTGCCACTCTGGGGGGAGAAGGTAGCGAAATCAGGAGCAAAGTGATTTGAGCCCAGGAAGAAGGGAGGGGTGGGGAAGGTGTTGTAAGATGTGGTTGTTATGTCTCACTGTGCTACTTAGATGAATGGCAATGAATTAAATTGATTTTGCTTCCCCAAGTTGAGTCTGTTTTGCCCATGACCATACTTGGTGAGTGAGCTCTCCCTGTCCTCATCCAAATCTATGCCCCCTTTGTTGTGTCTCACCTCCCATCTTACCACATGAGAGGAGTGAGTTCAGGACTGCTTGGTCTACCTGTGGTTAAACCACCACAACAGGGAAATACAAAAGAATTATTTCAGGGAAAGTGCATCTTTAAGAACATCTAGGCCTCAAGCGGAAATAGCCTAAATATGCAAGATGATTCTCCCAAACATATTTTAGTTTATGTGATAATCTTGAACATTTCAGTCTTTAGGATTAACATTTTAGTTATGCTGTACTACATACTATGCTGGTTCTTCCAAACCTCTCCCGTCTTATTTTCTGAAATAATAAACTAGCCATCACTGTGAAGTAATGCAGGACTTCAATTTCTAAAAAAATTTAAACATAGGAAGCATTAGATATCTAACAATATCTAACAATCTGCTTTACCAGACTTCCAGTCCATATTTGTAGACATAATTAGTTTAGATGCTGTTGCTCTGTGAACTAAAATGAACTCAACCTCTTTTGATGTTCACCCATTACTAAGGGCTGTTTTTAAGGACAACGTCCTTGGAAGTGCATGCTCTCCCACTGAGCCAAGCTGCTCGTCTGTCTGATTTCCTTGCTAAGTGAATTCCTTGGATATTATCTTATGTAGCATTGTAAGGGTACATCATGTTGTACAGTAGGTGAATGCTGCCAAACATAACATGCCCCTGCCCAGAGAGAGTACATTCTAAAGACACTTCAGACACCTCGCAGTACAGCCCACATGAGTGTGGCTTCAGTCTTAAACCAGTCTGAAATCCCTCCTCCTTAACCCCTTCAACTGCTGTAGGGCACCAGATGCCCTATTCATTCCAGTACTCAGCAGAAAATCAAGTGAAGATGACTGCAAAATTCAAAAGTTACTGTTCTTTTTCTATATTCAAGAATATCTGTGTATTCTCAAATAGGGATATGGAGAATCTTAAGTTAGACTTCTGTTAATACAGTTTATTTCCTCCTCAGCTTCTGTTTAATTTATTAAATCATCAGTTTAAATAATGAATAGACCCAACAAACTTTATTTAACAAAATAATTCCACATTTTCCTGAAAGCCATTTCCTGTTCATTACTATTCACTGAGCTTTTTCAAATCCACAGACATGAAAGCCCAGTCTTTTCTTTCCCCTCATTTGCTCAAATACAGGGAAGCAGAACAATCTGCATTTTGGTTTTGACTTTTGAAAGGCAAAAAGAAAGGAATGACATTCACTGTCATTTCCTTGTTAAATAATGAGACCCTCTGACCAAAGACACTTTAGGCTATGGCACAACTCCCAACAGCACAACTGACTCCTCTCTCAGCTGTCTTTAACAGCAGTGGCACTGGATAACGGAGTGTTGCTTACACAATTCCTATTACAATTCCTTTTAAAAATTATTTATTTATAAAAAATAATCCAAGTGGATAAACTCAAGCAAACAGAAACCCACTTTCTTCACTAACACTTTGATGGTTTTATATCTCTTGAGGAAAACACTAGGTATTACGAAACACTGTCAATTGAGCATCAAAGCTGATGTATTGGTTGAAAAATGTGGGCTGTAAAGAACCATATGACAAGACAGAATATGCATCTTAAATGCTTGACAAGTTTGTTAATGATTTGCTTCTACAAGGAATGTTGGAAAACCTATTTTCCTCTATCCTGAAGATGACTGTTGCTTTACAAGAGATAAGAAATTAATGGAAGAAACAAAGAACCGACATTTTAGATTGTATGTTCTGATGTATTACTGTTGGTAATTTATTCCAAATGCTCTATATACATTGAGACAGGGGATGGAGAGTGAATGAGTGTTTATGTAGCACCCAAATCAGCCTTGTCATGGGTCTTGCAAATCCTCGTTATGGGCTGTAATTTTGTTATGACTTAGCTCTGTGAGAGGAACAGAAGGTCCATGTTCTGTTGTCGCAAACCTTCCCTGCAAAATGTTTAGAAAACATTTCACAAAACACACCTGATGAGTTTTCCTAGTTTCTATGCTCCCTTATGATTTGACATAGTGAACTTCACCCCTTTAGTTTTGCACATTAACATGAGTTAAATATGCTTGTAATAGAGGTCATTATTTACAAATTATTGCTTAAAAAACTACATTTACAAATATAGGGAAGTATCAGCCTCTTTTTCTTTCTAAATAACTTGTTACATGTCAGCAAAATAAGTGCCATGGAATTTCAAGCATATATTTTTTTTTACATTTATGAGAACAGGAGAAGAATACCATGTTTTCACCATGTCAATCAGTATTTTAAGTTGTGTTGGGTTTGTGGGGGCTGGGGGTGCGTTTTTGGTAGTGAGGGAAGGCACTAAACTAATGGCCCCTGCAAGAAGCTTCACAAAGCTCCCCCGACTCCAAGGTGGCTCCAAGGAGGACCCACTTTCAGCCCAGGCTGAGCCAATTAGTGATACAGAAATGCCTCTTTGAATCCATATTTATGGGGAGATGAACCAGTTTGGCAAAGAAAGGAAAAAGCCATCAGGAGACAAGGGGACATGATCAAAAGATCATTGGCCTGAACAAACAAAAGGAGCATCACTGACATGAGAAAAGAGGAAGAGGGGAGGAGACAGAGAACCTCAGATACCCAGATCAGCGTGGAGAAGAGTAGATGAGGTATTAGAGTCCCCTGCAACCATGGATGTTCAATGGCAGAGCAGATGATACCCACATGTAGGCCATGGAGGACTTCACGCCAGAGCAGGATGCTGTTCCTGAGGGCAGTTGTGACTATGTAGGGAGCTCGTGATGAGCAAGAAGATCCTAGAGCTGGAGGAGGAGGTGCACTGGTCTGGAAACCCATCTGCAGCCTGTGAAGGTCCCCATGCCAGAGCCAGGTTCTGTACCCGAAGAGGTCTGTGACTTCATGAGAAGCCCACGTTGGAACAGTTTGTTCCTGAACTCTTTTAGCTCACAGGAGGGAGCTCATGCCGGAAAAAGGGGCAGAGGTGAACTGACTGCAACCCCCATTCCCTGCCCCCTGTGCCACTGGGAGGGGAAGGTAGAGAAATCGGGAGCAAAGTGATTTTAGCCCAGGAAGAATGGAGGGCTGGGGGGAAGGTGTTGTAAGATGTGGTTGTTATGTCTCACTATCCTACTCTGATTGATTGGCAAAGAATTAAATTGGTCATTTTTTTCCCCAAGTTGAATCTGTTTTGCCCATGACCACAACTGGTGAGCGAGCCCCCCTGTCCTTATTCCAACCCATGAGCACTTTGTTGTTGTGTTTCTCTCCCCATCTCACTAGGTGGGAGTTGGGGGTTGAGTGAAGGACCACAGAGTCTTAGCTGTGGCTGAAACCATCACATCAGTGTATATAATTTTATTTTTTAACCTAAGAATACTCTGTACTTAAAAGATTTGATGTCTACAGTCCAGAGCCTTTTCTCATCCTGTTTGCCTCTATGCCTTAGATAAAAACTTGCTAAAATTGAAAATGCCTTACAAACTTTAAAAGAATTCTGCTGGACAGATAGCTGGGTTTCATGGCTCCTCATTTATTACTTAGTGGTAACTCAATTTTGCTTTAAAAATGAGAATATGTCATCGTAACACTTTCCAACTGGGAGCTGTGGTAGTGGTAAAATATAAAAATCCACAACCCTCTAATAAATAAGGCTGTGCACAACCTGCTTTAGATAAAATCTCACACTGTTTCATCCAACAATAATCTTTGACTGAATCTCTCCTTTGCAGGATGATATGAAACACTGAAGTCACAGAATAGTGGAGCAGTACTTACAAATGCCACTCTTTAACAGGAAATATTTAGTGGAGCCTAGGAATCTACATCTGCCTTTTCCAGGTGACAGTCAAAAAAGCACAGAAATAGTCTTTCAAAGTCAAAGTTACTTCAGCAGAAACGAAAGAGGAAAAAGATACATTCCTTCCACTTCCTAAATTGGAGGTTAGAGCACTAATTTGAAGAATGGAGGTCTAAAGTTTAATATGCACTAAGCACTTCTGAATATTGCTGTTCTATATTGCTCTACAAGAAGAGCCACATCACCACCAAGAGATGCTCGACTGTTTACGATACATTGCTCATTATGATGTGCTTAAGTTGTCCTTGTAACAAAGGCAGAGAAATATCAAAATAGCTGAAATGCTTGATACAGCAATGCCTAATTCTGCATTAATGATTTCAGCCAAAGTAATGATTCTTTACATTAAGGAAGAGGACACACTCTTTAATGCACAAAAGGCCTACTGCATATGATAGAATTAGAGGAATTCATTCTTTGATGGCTTTTCTTCACTGGTGCCTGCTTCCATTACAGTTTTCAGCAGTTATTTTTTTTATGTTGTATGCTGGAGTCCTCTAAAGCACAAAATAAAAAGGAGTCCTAGCACACAAATCTACCACACCACTTTTAAGAAAGTCATCAAGTACATTAGGAGGCATGACACAGCTAATATTAACACACTTACATACACTTTCAGCAAAGTCCTTAAATAAATGCTGTTAGAGGTAGTAAGTTATAACAGACAAAGGACAGAAGACTAATCTTGTGGATTAAGACGTAGTTAAAAGACAAAAAAAAATAACAGATGAGTTAGATGATCCATTCTCACAGAGGAGAGCATTCAGCAGCAGACTTGATTAGGTATCTGTTGCTCCATTCCACAAACAATCCACAAAAGATTACACCTTTACTGCAGTTACAGAGCCTGAAGATAACTCAATATTAATTAGGACAGACAAAGCTAAAGAGCTGAGTAAATGAAGAAGGATTTCACAGTGCTGAGTGAATGGAAAAATAAATTGACAGATCAAAGAGGATCATTCATTAGGGGAACTACGAATGTCTTGATTCTGGCCTCTGTTTCATATTGCATCCAGGCACTGGAAAGAATAATTGTAAGAGATCAGTATAATTATGCCCTATTTCTTATAGACTTTCCCTAAAAGGTCATTAGTGGGCCCTTGGGATCACTAGCAGGACTGGGTGGATTTTGGGTTTTTTATGGCAGAACAGGATTTATGATCTTTAGTGGAATACTGCTTGACTGACCACTTAGTTTCTGCGGAAAAAAAAAAATCTCCTTCAAAGTTACAAAGTTATAGTGAAAACTATTAGCTTATTCTCAGTGTTCTGAAACAAAATTGTTTTTAAACATTCATATAAGTAAAGACTTTTATTTTCTAATGTCCAGTCTCTTACTCAGGACTGTCCAAAGTAGACTTTAATTACATAAGCATTCCTTCTCCAATGAAAACTACATTATAGGGTTTTGATCTGTGTTCCCAGACCATTCAGAAGTTTATTCACAAGGAAGAAAGCCAGAAAGCTTTCAGAAGAAATCCTTGCAAATTAATAAGTGTAAACAAATTTTAGATGCACACATTTCCAAAAGAAATTACTTTTAAAGGGTAATGCTCTTTCAAATTTTAAATCACCCTGCACTTGTTTGTATTCCAAATGACAAGTATAATAGAATAGTGGTGTCACATACTGAAAATTATTGTAGGATTTTCCTCAGTTAAGACTTCTAGCCTGCAAAATTATGTTGCTAAACTAAGCCTCCTGAAAAAGTTTGTACCTCAAATACAAAGATGCTTTTGCACTCTAAGCATTATTTTAAAAAAAAAATTCTCTTCTTCACCTCAGATTAAGGAAATTTTCAGGTAGGAAAATGTAGCAAAAACAAGAAAATGGCCTGCTTGGATTTCTCAGCTCAAAAATTGTCTTACTGAGCTTGGATTTACATTTTCTTCTTCCAAGTTTATAACTGGACAGCTAAGTCCAAATAAGTTCAACTCCAAGCTAGGTACAAAACACTGCTGTAATCTAAAAGCCTATGCATTTTATCAACATCAGGAAGGGTACAATGCTAACAGGTAAGTTAGGAAGAAAAGAGTAAACCAGGTAAGTTTAAAAAGTAACACTCTAATCAAAGAAATTGCACAGAAACATCATGTCCATGCTACCTTCTCTTTTCTCTTTAATTTATTCTTGATTATGTTTTTATGTGGCTAACATTCATGACAAAGATTAGGAAAGCAAGTTACACCACTTCTATTTTGTGAAAGCTGAAGACAAAATGCCCACAACTGAAGGATCAAATGCTCTCTATCGCCATGTGTACCAGTGTACCAAGGAGCCTGAAAGAGAAGCCAGTGTATACAGTTACAGAATAAGGCAGTTAGAATGGATGTCAGCAGCTCTGACTCCTGCCCAAAACAGGACTAACCTGAAACTAGATGAGGTTCCTTAGTGCCTTCTCCAGGCAAGTTTTGAGGTTTTCTTCTAGGATGGGAGATTCTACAGTTTCTCTGGGCACACCATTCCTGTACTTATCTGCTCTCAGTTTGAAGATTTGTTCCATATTTCCAACGAGTACCTACATGACTATAGCTTGTAACTTTTGCCTCTTGTCCATTCACTGTAAATCTCTCTGAAGACCCTGCCTCCATCTTCCCTACAACTACCTGCATCCTTTTTGGGAGCTGAAGACATGCAAATAGATCCTCTAGTTTCCAATTAACTCTGCTACCTCAATCTCCCCTTCTATGTCACCTGCTCCAGGTCCCTGATCATCTTCATTGAATTTTTACCAGTTTCTCAATCTCTAGATTGTACCGGGGAACCTAAAACTGGATGCAGTACTCCAGTTTCACACTGCACATCTGCTTTGCAAAGGGAAATATCCTGTTTCTACTACTGCCAAGCCCAAGCTTTCACAAATCAGAAGCTGTACCTAAAGCTGTGGCTGCATTTTAAATATCAGTTCTAAAATTTGGTCTTCTTAATCTCAGTTTGAGACATACTCTCAAGTTTACTACACAATGTGACAGCTACACAAGAAAAGCAAAGATCTCATAATAATTTGACTTCCAAATGGTAAAACTTTAAGAAAACTATAAAATATCACTAAATTATCTTGTTATTCGTATTTTGAATATGATTGCCCACTGTAAGTACTCTCACTGAAGACAATTAACATACTCATAGACAGAGAGCAGGACTATGTTTTTGTTCCTTTCAGTGACTACTGTCTTCCACAACTATTAACAATGAGAGCAAAGTATTTTGACTATCCCTTCATCCAATATAATTGTGATTTTGAGAAGCAAGGAACTCAAAACAGTCTCTGTGAAGACCTTGGAGATGACATCTTCACAACTCGCGCAAATAACAGGCAAGAAAACCAGCAATCAGTAAATAAGGAGCAACCCCACTCCTAAGAAACGTCTTCAGAATTGAGAGATTTGAAAGGAATTTATATCTGAAGCATACATATGTGTATATGATCTTCTGCTCATTACTTTCTCCTATTCATTTTTTAAAATTATTTTTAAAAAGCATGTTGAAGGAGATATTCAAAGCACAAATTATAACTGCCTTTAATATTCACTGAAGCTTGACAGGATTTCCAATCCTGACATCTGTGTTTATTTAGATTTAACATCTTCCTTGTGTTTTTTGGTTGTTGGTTTGTTGGAGGTTTTTTGGGGGGGGTTAGAGTGGCATAGCTAAGGGTGAATGAAAGGAATACTACAGCTGTTAGATTAACTGTTTCAAACAATAAAATTGAGAAGTACAAAACAGTCAGCAATTTAAGAATTCACTTTTTGTACTGTCTCTCAAAACCAGGTTTCCCAATATCTATAAAATACTTCAGTCTCAACAAATGCCAATCTTAGCCATAAAGCCCATTAAGAAATCTATTTCAGTCTTAGGACTATGAAATATTTCTGGCATTGTATTCTTAATTTAAGTAATTATAAACCTGTAATTTTCTTCCTCAGTCCATCACAGCAATACTCTATGATTGAAGGTTGCAAAATAAAAAAATATTTAATGGTCTACAGATAGTAGAATATAGACAGAAAAGGCACACCAAGACTAATAAAATGTAGCTTGGTCTGTTCTTATTATTTTAGAATTGACTTTCTAGTTCTACATATATGCAATAAATTTGAGATATTTTATTTGATTATCACCTTGAAAATTATATAAAACATAATAAAATTCTTTTTTTCTTTGCATGTTATCTGCTTCTATGGAAAGCCCTTCCCCATTTCTAAACACTTGTAAATATAGAAGAATCTTCAGCACGGATGCACTATCTCATACAGCTAAACTCATTAAAATGTTTCTGTTATCAAACTGAGAGAAAGGCTGTAAAATACCATTATAAGCAGAAGTAATGAATCATTTTGTTTCCTAAATTAGTAGATCTCCACATAAGGAGCAACGGATGTAAAGGATGAGAAGGGTTTATGATTTTGCTTGTTTTTAATAAATTATGATGTAAAGACTAGCAACACCACAAAGCTGCACTCCCCATTGTGGATTCCAAATGTCTGCAATTACAGAATCAAAAGCCAGACAAATGTAGCGTCATAAGCTTTTCTGCATTGGGAAAGTAAAACCAAATGCACCAAATCAAAGGCATAAATTCCTAACCTACAAATTTACCATGTAATCAGATGTCTTTTTTCCTTACATAACTGAAGAACCAGTTGCAAGAGCAACTACAAACATAATAAAAATCAGACCTTTTTCCCCAGCAGAGTGTTTCTTGGCCTTTAAGAATATCAAATTCACTGCCTATGTACAATTGCAAAGGAAATAATAGGCCTGTCATTCCTGAAATAAGAAAAGCTGCTGTTTCTCCACTTCCCGCTCTCTTCTCTGGACTAAATTCTGGGTGCCTGAATTTCTTCAGCTCAGACTTCACAACAAACTTCTGATGTGAACATCAACACTACCAAGCCACATCAGAATCAGTCAGTTCTCTCTGACACTTCAAGTGTGCTGTTTTAATGAGCTTGTCATTCTTTTCCAGTGATTTATGCTTTGTCTTCCCTGGACTGAGGATCGAAACTCTGAAAGTACTAGCTCTGCTATGCTTTAGTCAGTGTTCACCTTCACATTTCTCCCAGGCTGCCCTGGAGTTAAGCACTTGATGTGGAAAGCAATACCACAAAGTAGACTTAAAGGTTTGTGCCTGGTGGCCCTAGAAACATAAAGTTTATTTGCCAGCAGAAGCCAAAGTAACTACTAGCAAGGGAGTCCAGAGTAGCTATTTCCTGAAGACATCTCACAAACCACTTGCTTTACTATCTTACTGTGATGTGAACCATATCTAACCAAGGTATTCTGCTTCTCAACTTTCTCATTCTCCTCCTTCCTTCAACAAGCTGTGCCACACAAAGAAAATTTCCTCCCTTAGCAGACTGCAGTGACATAACTCAAACTGACTAAAGACTACATTTAGAAGTAAGGTATCTCACATTAAACAAATGAGAGGCTAACCAGTGTTTTGCCTGTGCCTAGCTCACGAATTGCCATTTCTATTCCTTGTAACATCAGCTTGTTCCCAAGGCAGATGACTGTTAATAATAAAATGCGTCAAGTGCCTTGTTGCCAAGTAGATATCTTATAAAATTCAGAAGAATTTCATTTTTACTCTGTTGTAACACTTAGAAAATAGCAAGTGCAGATGTGTTCACTGTTACTTTTGGCACAAAATTGCACATTTCTGTCCCAAGAGTATGGAGACAAGCCTAAAACCATTCAGGTGATAGTAGTACAGATGAACTATCCCATCAAGTCTCATGATTGGATTTCATTTGATTAAAGAATAGACCTTTACCCTCACAATTTAGGTTCTATTTTAAATCAACTGAAAATGTGCACTCAATATTGACAACAATCATCTGACATCTCTGAATGTCATTGCCCCATGATATCTTCCACAATTTTTCAAAACAGTAATTTATTTCTTTTGCCTTTGTCAAATATTTGCTTCTAATTAACCCATAGCAGAGAACATTTTCACTTGCTTCTGATTCAGCAGAATCTTTTGTGAGTGGAAATAGCATATTTGCAGCACCTGCTTAACAAAGATTACTTTGATGACTTCAGCATCTCTTCCCACAGAAGAGAAAACTGTTCAGTCAAGAATTTACCAAACAATTGAAGGGTTCAACAAAGATCCCACAAGGCTGGGACACACAGCTTACTACTGCATGCCGGCAGAGCTCATGTTGAAGTTTGCCTCAAGACAAGAAACTAGCAAAATCCTGGAGTTATCCTTATCTTCTACATCACAGGCACTGATACTTGTCTAATCTGTCCATGTTTATCAGTGACTCAATTCTATAAACCATTTTGCTCTCTCCTGTGCCCACACACCATCCTGTTTCAATCCCTTCCTATTTTACTCCCATTAAGTTCCTTGCAAGTTTAGAACAAGCTGCTTCTAAGCCTCCAGAAATCAACTTTACTTTTCTTTCCGATTTCTTGAGAAAACCTTTCTTTACCATGGTATATGTGTAAGAAAGCTTCACAAAGCTAGGATGTCAGTATGGACTTAGGGCCACTTTTTCTCATGCTGATGACAATTGCCTGTTGTATATGTTACATCTTTTACCTTGCTGATTTTAAACTTCCTGGGCATCACCCACACTTCTAAATTAGAGTTTTTATAAGGCTCATATAATATCATGCTGGTTCATGAACAGCCATGCTGAATGCTGGTACTATTCACTATTCATGTTACTGTTAATAACCAACATCATCAACAGTTGAACTTGTTTTGCACCATACAATAGATGATAACAAGAAACTTAATGGCAGGAGATTGTACTATTAGAGAACATAAATTAATCAGTGTTATATAATGGTGCTACTATAAAACCATTAAAATTAGATTATTCAGTCAGAATAATCTGAGAATTTGAATGCAAAACTATCTCTGTGTGATACTTAAAGCTGCATGCAAGTACTAGATAAATCCCAGAACTGTGGTAAAGTATTTGTGCTAAAAATGAGCATGTAGCTTTCACATGAGTCTTAGTAAATTAATGTAGGTAAGAAAGAAATATCTATTCTTGAGCAATACTACATATCAATTAAGAGCACTCCAGTGAGATCCTAATCATTTTGCCAAGAAATAAGAGTTCTCAACAACTTCAGGAGTCAAAAATAGGGGTAGGTTACTTTAAATTTACCCAGACTGTCCAGCATCTAGCCTTAAGGTCATTGGGAACCAATGGCATTCAGTAGCAAACTAAAATTTATTCTCTGACAAATTTTTACTTCTCTCTCTGAAGATGCTATTAGTACTCCTGAATGTGTCCTTACAGTCTTGTTCAGTCAATATACTTCTGTAACAGAGAGGACCAAAACGATTCCACAGATGTTCTTTTTTGTGAGACTACAGCATGAGACTGAACAAACTCAACAAACTATTCCTACCTCCTCTGCAATGACAAAAGCATCCTTCGCTTCACTGTTTAGCAACTAGTTTCTTCTGACGTTCTGAAATAGCTTATGTAACCAAATATCCAAACAAAGGAACAGCAACTGGAGATGATAAGGAAATTCTCTTCTAAAACACACTCTCCATCCAAAGTAAAACACTAATGTTGATATATGCTTCAGGTATTCTGTGAAAGCTCTATGATAACTACACAGTAAAAGTAATTTTCTTGAGAAACAAAATACTGGCCAGAACTTTCAGTAGTCTCTGCTCTTTATGAGGAGTGCTATGAGACCTTAACACGTAAAAAATCCTCATGCTCATCTTAAGCATATTAACTAAATTATCAACCTAAACTTGCTTTAGCACAGCAGAACTACTCCAAATTATCTGTAGATAATACAAGATGAACAAAGCCCTGAGATCTTTAATCAAATGTTTGCCTATTATTTGGATGAATTTTCATTTGTATTTTCTTAGATAATAGAAGCAAATACCAATGCCTGTAATTACAGTTAAAAAAATAACTCCACAACCAGTAATGGAAACTGAAGTAATGTATAGCTTGAAGTGACAACAATTATTAAGGAAAAATACATGTTTACTTAATGAAGCATTTCATTTTGCTACAATTCATATAAGGATGAAATTAAGTTGGTACAGGTACTTCCATTGCAGATGTACTAAAGAAGTTTCATATACTCTTTCAATAGAAATAGACAAAACTTTATACTATATATACTTCGATGGAAAAAAATAAACTCCTTCAATTTAGTATACATAGTAAATCACAGTCTTCTGAAACCACATTTTACATAAAACCTCTACTTAAAACTAATCTTTACTTTTCGTGCACAAAGAATGACCACATTTAAACAGAAGATACATTTTTCAACATTTCTGCTCTTCTGCTTCTTTTCACAGTTCTACTCTGTTTGGACAACTAATCAAGCTTACACATGGTACAAACCTAAGAAAGCAATAAAACAAACATAGTATTTCACTGACAGCAATTTAGATTATTTGTCTATGGCATGCAAGCAAACAGTATAAATAAATGCTTCAGTATAAATAAATGAAAATTCAACAATCTGTGAGGTAAGGGGAAAAAGCAGAACTCAATTCTAGGGAGAAACAATTCAAATAGACTTGGAAATTAGATTATGTAGGCAGCTGCGCATAAGTTTCCAGTGCCACAATGAGGTTACAAAGGCTAATGTGACAATTGGTAGTAAAATCAAAAAGCAAAACAATAGCAGCAGAGAACTTTATCTCCACTTCCAATTTTGACATGGATGCCACCACTATAGGAATTCCAAATACATTCTGGACTTCTAAAGCAATGGACAATCATGGATCAGACGAAATGTCTTTCTATCCAAGTCTTCAGCTGTGCCCAAATGGGAAATCTAGGGAAGACTACAAGCACACATGGTATTTCCCTTTCATGTATATCTTCCAGTACACAGTCACTTCCAGTTCAGTGAGGCTGTGACCTATATGTGGTTTCTATGTATTTAATACTAAACCTTCAAGAGAGCTCCTTTCCATGAATTTGACCATGACTGCTTGAGCTCTTGAACCTACATGAGTAGGTTTTCATACTGCCTGTAATCCTACAGCAAGGAATTCCCAAGCTTGACTCATTTTCTGTGGTGAACTACCCTGTTCTGCTTTCAGTCTTCATTTGATGCTCTACAGTTCCTGATGTTGAAGAACTGAAGACTAGCTCAGTCTCTCCTCTCTATGCTACTCCAAGTTTCATAGAGCACTATAACCACCCTGTCTCTTTTCCAGTCACTTTTCAGTGACTTGTCTTCATGGTAACTATTTCATAACTTTGTTAATCTTTTTCCAGGCCTACTGTATAGTTTTAGCAATGGGGAACCTGAACTGTACACAATCATCAGGGCTTGGGCAAGCAAAAGATTATAAAGTGGCACAGAGATCTCCATTCCTTTCTTAACTTTCTTTTTTGACTGCTACCAAGTACTAAATTGACATTATAATGGAATGATCTATTCAGACTCAAAAATATCACTGTTGAGCAGCAACAGAATTCCTCATTTTGTGTGAAATTTGTATTTCTTCTCCCTATATGCACCACTTAGCCACTCTTTTCACCAAATATAATGTGCCATTTCATTTATTATTTACCTCATCCATTTCTTTATTGTTGACCCCTACCCAAACACCCAGAAGACTGCTCATAGAAAAGTTGTGACAATGATGAAAGGCATTCTTTTACTTTTCAAGACAACTTGCACCTATGGAAGTGAGACTGCCACCACCTAGGACAACAGTCTGACAAAATCAGTAGAAATCACTGGCCTGCGCTCCACTGTGGCTGTATTTATTTCAATGTAGAACTCCCAACCAAAGCAGAGAACACAGTTTCCCAACTGCCTTGTGCCCCTCCAAGTCAGGCATCATGTCACATTGTGACTTGGGGAAAAGCTAGCTTAGCCACTCTGCTTCTTGATTTTTATCCTACACCATGAAGAATCTTGGAACTGACCCTAATTAAAGGACTGGCGCCATGCCCAATATGTGCCTTCATGAGAAAACTACAACTATTAAGGGATCAAAGGGAATAAGTACAAGTAACTCAATCACTCAAAGCATAGAACAGAAAGTAACAGATGAATTTTCAAGATAACCAGCAAATATGTAACAATATCCACATGCCAAAAGTGGAAGTTTGGCACAGAGCAAGGTGCCTTTTCCATCCACTCCTATGAGAGTAACCATCACTGGAATACTTTTCCAAGAATTGAAGTGAATTGAATAATGATTCTTGTTTTATTTTGAATTGGAACATAACTTTTAGACAAACAGCTAAGCTGGCAGGCAAGAAAGTCATATGGTCTGTGTTGTACAGGAAATCAGACCAGATAATCACAGTATCATCTCTCTAGTCCATTATGTTATTCTAGAATGCATCTTTGTGCCAAGCACTTTAGGGGCATATTTGCATGGCATAACAGAAAAACAGCAGTCAGCTTTTGAAGTACTTTTAAGAAATGTTATCTCCTGGAATTTAGCACAATGTGTGTTATGTCCATGTATTTAATTTAATTTGTTCCTAGCAGGAACAGAGCTGCAGCCAGCAGAACAAGGGAATTACAAGCACACATCTAGCATCAATAACAAAGGGAGACACTCAGGAATTTAACAAATGACAACTAGAAAGAAAATATTAACTTATACAGTATTAAGCTTTATTTACTTTTAGAATTCTTACTCCTTTTTCTAGTTCATTTTTTGTCCCCTGTTCTCTCGGGGTTTCCTACTCCTCTATCTTAAGCTTCCCAACTTACTTTCTGATCCCTTATCCGAGCCATTTCTTTTTGTACAAGAATACTTCAACATTCTCTGTGCTCACAGGGGTTATCCTTGAAAAATCCCTTAATTTTTCTACTTTTCTTGACTTGGGGAAAAAAGGAAATAACAAAGTCTCGGGAGTCTAGTCTTTCTACTAATAACTACATTTTTCTACTAGTAAAGCAGAAATAGGTTTTTACCTTTCACAACTTTCCTTCTGTGACACCCACAGTGTGCATAGCCCTGTATAACTGCGTTCTTGCTTCTGCTTGTCAGACAACAACAGTCCCTTTAAGTAGAAGCAAAACAAACAAATGAAAAAGCAAGGAGAAAAGCCTAGTATTTTGGTAAATCTCTTGACGAGTCTCTTTAAGATGAACAAACACAAAGCTAGATATTACTGGTTTTGCCACACAATTAACACAGGATGCATGATTTTGTAGCTCACAGCTATGGAGGTCAGGTCTGCAAATACCAAAAGGACCTGTCAGGTATTTGCTGACAAAACTCACTAAAGCTGTAGATCCCTTCTGGACATCTTTTTCACTACCTATCTTCCAGACTACCACCTCCCACACTGCTTCAAGGGCCATGCCCTCTCCCCAGCCCATCCATCACCATCCCTGTACTGTTCAGAGTCACAGAACGGTTGAGGTTGGAAGACATCTCTGGGGTTCATCTGGAATTAAGAAACCTTCTTCTTTTTCTGACTATTCCCTCTTATTCCATTAGCCAACAGCTGCCCATTCCATCCACCTTTTCCCCAGAGACCAGCTTTGGTTTCTGGTAGTGCATATGGTTTAAATACATAAATGAAGTGCTGAAATACCTCAGACATGAGTGTGCAAATGCAAGGTTTTATGTTAAATTCTGCCAGCGTAGCTGCTATCTAGCACGTTGGACAGAAAACTTACAAGATAATCAGAGTGTTTTCACTGCAACGATATGGACAACTAAGTACTGTGAATGCTTAACAGTTAGTATTTGTAGTCTTCATTTACAAGGTCATTACTGGCTCATGTTACTGGAGCTCCTCTCTCAGGAGAGTTCTGGCAGTGCACGCAGTTCTTAGGCATCCTTTTGGAAGTGTTGGATATGAGTCATTTGTTCATATAATCAATTCATTACAATGTATTCAACCAAACAATCCATACTATTACTTATACTGTCTTTTCAGTTTCCTTGGACACTTACACTTAGTTTTCTATTTACAAGAGTATAAGTTAAATTCATGAAAAGAACTATATGCATCACGTCATATCAACTATATGCATCATTTCAATACATGTAAGCTAAAACAAAAAAAAAAGAAAAGTAAAAAAATGGCACCATGGTGTTTGCTAGGAAATAGACTAACACAAAAACCACTTCACTGTGGTAAATTCATTCCAAAGAATAATTTTGTTAGCAGATCATAAATCCACAAAATGTGTCACAGGCTTTAGCACTAAGGAAAGAGCAGGCTTAGAGGAGTTTTCTAGCCGCTTCTCTTTCTGAAGTGGCTTTTTCATTTTCAACATGACAGTAGATTCTTCTGTAAGTGATTTTGGCTGAGTTGCTACTAATTGGTCTTTTCATGTACCATTAATTTATTTGTGTTCTTCTTCATTAAGAGTTTTAATTGCAGTAACATAGAAACTTGCCAATTTTCCTTTAGAAAAATACCAATTAAACTTCCCACTTTAAAAAATTTTCCACTGCGAGGGTTTAGTCCCATATTACAGTAAATATTTTCACAAAATTGTACGTCTTTCTTCTAAGAATTAAGAATTTTCAACTCTATGCAGTCACTCATTTTTTTCTTAATAAAAAGTGAAGTATGCAAAAAAGACTGCAAAAGAAAACTTCATGAACTGCAAAAACTGTCAGCAAAAACAGTCTTACACAGAGAACATGTCTTTTATAAAGCCAGTTGTGTAGAGATGTCAAAAGCCTCCAGCTGTGACACACATTTTCAAGTATTTTCCTCTCAAGACTGATTCAACCTCCGGCTCCTCATGTCAAATTAAAAAAATGCAGACTTTGGTGCTGTTTACTTTTGACACATCAAACATTAAAAAATGACAATTTACTGTTGCTTTATGATTGAGAGCCATCTTTTCCTTATTCTGCTGACCAAAGGCTCCGAGAGAGGAACTCTGGCTAATTTTGTTGTGACAACTACAGACGTGAACTTGCCAGATTGAACTTGGGTATGGAGCCAGAGGCATAAGTTTCCATCCTGACTCTGATGCAGCAGCAGCAAGTTCTGACAGAGAGGCCAGATGAGAAAACTTATTCAGTCACAGCAGCCTTTGTACAGTGACCTTGTTTCTATAGAAAAGTTTTGCCACATTTTCTGTTTCTAACCCACAACACAGAGAATAACTGGACTCTGCTCCATCTTCGGCACCATTAGCAGACTTGTTTATCAAGCTTCCCTTAGTTTCAGTTGCCAATATATAATGCTTTCATAGCCACAAAGGCAGCAATGGAATTATTCAGTTGTTATGAAGGAAGGAGTTATGGGGAACAGAAAGGATATTTGGTCTGCAGAACATTACAGTCTAGTCTGAAAAGCCAAAAAATCTTAACCACGTGTACATATCCTTCTATTATTCACCCTTATATGCAATCCTTCTCTTCAAAGTACAAAACTAAGTCTCAAGTCTTCACTTATGAGCTTTACAGCATTAATTATCCTTCCCATCACCACTGTCCTTCCTTTTCATTATCAGACTACTTCTTATCTACATACATTATTTATGCCAGTGAGATTTATAACATTGTAAAAGTAAGAGAATTAGGCACAATGAATTCATTGCTGGCTGAAGGGCTTCCACCCACTCATTCATAACACACTAAAATCAAGCCTGGCTACTTACATGCTGTGTGCTTGTTTACTTTTGTGTGTTATGATAAATGCTGCATAGAAATAGTAACTATAAAGTTAGAACATTTTAGATCACAGAATCACAGTATCATAGTGGTTGGAAGAGACCTTTAAGATCACTGAGTCCAACCATAAACCTAACACTACCGATTCCACCTCTAAACCATGTCCCTGAGCACCTCATCGACCCATCTTTTAAATACCACCAGGGAAGATGACTACACCAGCTCCATGAGCAGCCTGTTCCAATGCTTCACTACCCTTTTGGTGAAGATGTTTTTCCTAATATCCAATCTAAGCCTCCCCTGGCACAATTTGAGACCTCAACCCCCACCTCACTACACCCTCCTTTCAGGGAGCTGTAGAGAGCGAAAAGGTCTCCCCTCAGCCTCCTTTTCCCAAGGCTAAACAATCCCAGCTACTTCAACCACTCCTCACAGGACTTGTTCTCCATGCCCTTCACCAGGTTTGTTTACCCTTCTTTGGACCTGCTCCAGCACCTCAACTTTCCTGTAGTGAGGGACCCAAAACTGAACACAGTACTCGAAGTGCAGCCTCATCAGTGTTGCGTTGTGGTGGTTTCACCCTTTTGCTTTTCAGCGAAACAAAGCCTGCTTTCTCACTCTCCCCTCCTCCAGGAAGTAGAGGAGAGAATTGGAAAGATAAGGACAAGGAGACTCACAGGTTGAGATAAAAACTATTTACTAATTAAAATAAGATGATAACAACTGTAATACCAGAATATACAAATAAGTGATGCACAGTGCAGTTGCTCACCACCCACTGACCGATGCCCAGCCGGTCCCAGCCAGCGATCCCGGAGCAGAGACAGTCCCGAAACTGAAACCCCGGAAGAGTGAGCGCGAGCGATCCCTGAGAGAATCCCCCCGTGTTCGGTCAGCCCTGGTTCATGCACTGCCATGCCGGGATATGATGTGGAATATCTCACTGGCACATCCAAATGCCAGTTTGGGGTTTGCTATTCACTGCGCTTCTCCCTCCCAGTCCTAATGCAGCTGTGAACCAGCCAAACACGGTGGCCTTGAGCTCCAGCAGCAACTAATAACATTAGTACTTTATCAACATGCTTCTCATAACAAGTTCTACACTGAATCTAAACCACAGCTATTCTAACTACAAAGAAGAAAATTAACTCTATCCTACCAAAACCAAAATATGGGTACAGGAGAAGGATGACTTCCCTAGTCCTGCTAGACACACTATTTTTGATACAAGCCAGGATGCTGTTGGCCTTCCTGGCCACCTGTGCACACTGCTGGCTCATGTTCAGCCTGCTATCGACCCAGGTCCTTCTCTGCAGAGCAGCTTTCCAACCACTCTTCCCCAAACTTGTAGTGTTTCATGGGGTTGTTGTGACCCAGGAGTAGGACCTGGCACTTGGCCTTACTGAAATTCATGCCATTGGCATCTGCTCATTCATCCAGCCTGTCTAGATCCTTCTGCGGAGCTTTCCTTCCCTCAAGCAGATCAACACTACCACTCAACTTGGTGTCATTTGCAAAGCAGGGACGTGATGCCCATCCAGAGGAACCTTGGCAGGCTTGAGAGGTGGGCCTGTGCCAACCTCATGAAGTTCAACAAGGCGATGAGCAAGGTCCTGCACCTGGGCTGCGGCAACCCCAAGCACACACACATGCTGAGCGAAGAATGCACCGAGAGCAGCCCTGAGGAGAAGGGGGGTGCTGGTGGACGAGAAGCTGAACATGAGCCGGCAATGTGCGCTTGCAGCCCAGAAGGCCAAACCGTATCCTGGGCTGCATCAAAAGCAGCGTGGCCAGCAGGTCGAGGAAGGTGATTCTCCCCCTCTACTCCACTCTCCTAAGGCCCCACCTGGAGTACTGTGTCCAGTCCTGGGGCCCCCAACATAAGAACAACATGGACCTACTGAAGTGACTCCAGAGGAAGGCCATGAAGGTGAGGAGGGACATGAAGCATTTCTCCCATGAGGACAGACTGAGAGAGTTGGGACTGTTCATCCTGGAGAAGACAAGGCTCTGGGGAGATCTTATAGTAGCCTTCCAGTACCTTAAGGGGCTACAGGAAGACTGGGGAGGGCCTTTCTAAAACGGTAGGGAGTGACAGAACAAGGAGTAATGGCGTTGAACTGGAAGAGGGTAGATGCAGATTAGATATTATGAAGATATTTTTTACTGTGGGAGTGGTGTCCTGGTTTTCATAGAATCACAGAATGGTAGGGATTGGAAGGGACCTCAGGAGATCATCTAGTCCAAACCCCCTGCCCAAGCAAGTTCACCCAGAGCCAGTTGCACAGGAAAGCGTCCAGGCGGGTTTTGAACATCTCCAGAGATGGAGACTCCACAACCACTCTGGGCAGCCTGTTCCAGTGCTCTGTCACCTTCACAGTAAATAATTTTTTCCTTAAGTTTGTATGGAACTTATGGTGTTCCAGTTTTTGCCCATTGCCCCCTTGTCCTGTCACTAGCCACCACCAAAAAGAGCCCGGCCCCATCCATGTGGCCCCCACATTTCATATATTTATAGACATTGATAAGATCCTCTCTCAGTCTTCTCTTCTCCAGGCTGAAGAGTCCCAGCTCTCTCAGTCTCTCCTTGTAAGGCAGGATAGGTAGGTTTTCATAGGATAGAGTTAATTTTCTTCTTATTAGCTAGAACAGCTGTGGTCTAGTTTCATTGTAGAACTTGTTATGAGAAGAATGTTGATAAAGTACTAATGTTATTAGTTGCTGCTGGAGCTCAAGGCCCCTGTGTTTGGCAGGTTCACAGCTGCATTAGGACTGGGAGGGAGAAGCGCAGTGAATAGCAAACCCAAAATGGCATTTGGATGTGCCAGTGAGATATTCCAGATCATATCCTGGCATGTCAGTGTATTATTAATTGTACTATGTAACATTCATTTGTGTATTCTGTTATTACTGTTCTTATCATTATAATTTTATTTTAATTAGTGGATGTCCTTGCCCTTTTCCTTCCAATTCTCACCCCTACTCCCTGGAGGGCGGACAGGGAGGGTGATAGAGTAGGCTGGGTTTGGCTGCAAACTAAAAGGGTAAAGCCAGTCCACCACAAGTAGTGAGACATGGGAACAGGTTGCCCAGGGAAGTTGTGGATGCCCCCTCCCTGGAAGTGTTCAAGGCCAGGCTGGATGAGGCTTTGAGCAACCTGGTCTAGTGGAAGGTGTCCCTGCTGATGGCAGGGGGGTTGGAGCTAGATGATCTTTAAGGTCCCTTCCAGCCCAAACCATTCTATGATTCTATGGTTCTATGACATTTTCTGGAAAAAGTCTAACATACTATAAACTCTGAGAGTACCTGATTTTGGTATATCTACTGGTGTACCTCTGGCCAAACTTTTAACTTTTCTTACCATGAACCCAGTATCCACCAGTATTTACTTTTCTTGAAAACAACAGAATTTAAAGTATGGGGGCACTTGTTAGTATTTTAAGAGAAAGTATGTTCTTTCTAAAGAAGGAATTATGAACCTACCTCAAAGTTCAGGAGACCTAAGAAATTAAAAATCACCACTATCAAAAATGCAACTCAGCTTAGAGACTCAAATAAGTCAGTTCAGCCCAAACTTCCTTCAAAATCCAAAACATACAGTCTTTCTCCTATCCTTCACTTCTCAGCCAAAAACCTTAAACGTATATTCTTTTTAAGACATATTTTTTCTCCTTTCTGCTCTTCCGCTTGTCATATTGCTTCAGTTACAGTTTTTTACATTTTTTTTCCTAAAACATCCAAAAGTTAAAATTAGATGAGAGAATTGGAAAGGTTAGCTCTGTTCCTTGTAAGTTAAACTATGTCCCCTAGTGCAAAAAAAGAAAAGCAAAATGAAAATACATAGAACTTGAATGTAAGCTTTTAGTAACAGAAAGGAAAAAAACAACAACTCAAAATTCCAAAACACAAAACAAAGCAAAAAACCACTCCATCTTGAACTAAAGAACAAGAAGACAACACAAAACTTGGAATGAATTTGTGAATAAGTTAGAAGGAAAACTGTTTAGATTTCTGGTAGTTCTGAGACTTTAAAAAGTGAAAAAACACCTGAAGATTACTAACCAACAGCCAATTATTTTGAATAACAAATGAATACAGCAATTTCACTAGAAAACTGGGAAGTGGATAGTTGGACCTTGAGTGCTAAGGAAAAATAAAAAGTGTGTCAATATTAGTTTTGCATCTTATGCGTCTGTCTAGGAACTATTTAGGAAGGAAGTCTGACAGCAGTCCATGATTCAGAATTTACCAAAGTAGAAGAGGAAGAAACAAAAAACAACTCTAAATCTAGCCAGTCACATTTATTTAAATTCAATTGAGCAATGTAAGCAATGACATAAACAACCTACCTAGTATTGGCAGTAATAAGTAAATGAAATAGATTCCAGATTCACCCTCATGCCTCAACAAGATGGCATGGTAGAGAAACTCAGAGTTTTTAGAGTAAAAGGAAGACGTAGTACATGTATTTACAGGTCTGTGCAGCACTCCCAGAGGTCTCTTAATAATAATTAGCAAGTAACATTATTGTTTATAAGCACACACTTTTATTATGACATACTAGAATAAGAACTCCACCACACAAGGCAGCAGTATTAGGGGTCTGGAATTTTTTTAATACAATAAGGCATTATGATGCATGTGATCATAAAAAACCAAAACAAACCCAACACAAATCAAGCAAAAACTCCCCACACAACCTCAACAAGTCCCATGTATTCTAATGTCCACAAACATGCACACAGACCCAACTGAGCACATGCATATCCCACGGGTGGCAGGGAAGCTTGCCACCTAAGTGGAAAATTTCCTTCCCGACTTCCATGTGGAGAGCAGTTAATTCAGTATTACCATGTTTTATATTTGCTCATGTAAAGCAGCATACAACTTTAACCCTCCAAAGTAGATACTTAATCTCCTTGCTCTAGAATGAGGCCATGTTCACACTCAAAAAATAACTTACAAACCAAAAAATAACAAGAAAAACCTATGCCCTTCCAGGGAGGAAGCAGGAGGTCTGATGTTGGGTGCCCAAGTATCTAAGCATTTGACGCTACATGCTCATGCATGGGCAGCTAAATCACATTTTGTGACAGTGAATGCCAGTTTCTCCCACAGGTCCTTTGAAACGAGTCTCTCTTCTGTTGATTCCTTACTTTTACTTCAATTGGGTTACTTGGAGAAGCTTTCTTCTTTCACTGTCTTAACCACCTAGCAGCACTAGACTCTTTGAAGCCAAGTTTCAGCTTTTTAACTTTGACATCTTTGTGGAATTCAGCTGAAATCAGACAGAAGGTCTAAAGACAGATACGATTAGCCTGGTCACATAAGTCTAATTTCCTTGGAAAATCAAATTGAAACTGCTTAGGAGTGCCTAGACCCAGACTTCATGTATTGGCCCATAATTAAACATGTTTGTTACGAAGAAGGATGCAATATGTTTTTGAATGTTTTTAATTAGTATCTCCACAAAATAAACTGCTATAAATACATCTATCCTGTCTACAAATTCTAGTCCTTTATCAACTGCATTAATGCTAGCACAATTAAAACCAGTTACCAAAGTACTGCATCTTTAAAGTTAAATTTGATTGTAATAAAAAAGTACTTTTAAAAGAATAAAGTAATGCTAATATCATCAGATTACTTTTAGAATAAAGTACCTGCTATAAGTGATGGCTTCTGTGTTAAGGTTTAAAAAATGAAGAAAGAACTGCATCATGTAATTCTCCACATCTTCAAATGCAAACATGCAGTTAAATCAGTAATTATTCTTCACTTTGTTTTCCATTTGTCTCAGCTTTATAGCTTCCTTCAGTAATTCCAAATCTCATCTTACTGTACTTATCTTTTTGCATTCCCCTTTTCTGACTTAAGTTAATTATGTCCCATAAAATTAATTTGTCATTGTAGTACTTCTGTTCAGGAAAAATACTAGTCTGCTGACACTCATTCATACTGGGGCAACTTTGTAAGACAGAAGGACACTAGATCACTACTTTCAGAAGCAATAAATGTTTTGGAGATGCAATGTGATGACTTCTTTCTGAAATGCATTTTTATACAGTATTCGTTTTTTCTCCTTAGGAAAAAAAGTAATTGTTCATTATTGCTACAAAGATATGTTGTTAATTGGAAACATATGCACTGTCATCATACCAGGGTATTTTAAAAAAACAAATCAAACCACAACAACAGGACTGAATTCCTATTCTATTATCCCCATCCTGAACAGCTATATAAAAAGGTCTTCCCAGTGGCCTAAGTGCATAGTTTTGGCTTGTTTTTTTTTTAAATGCAAGTAAGTTGAAATTTCTAACACGGCTTGAAGTGGAGAAGGAAAAAGAGAGTGATCTTCCTCTGATATAGAATGCATGTTAGTTTGGAAGATGAAGGAAAAGTTTTGGTGAACTAGTATTTTAAAATCTGCTTTGCATCTCTAGTTCAGATAGGCTTAAACAACTTGTTTCTTCTGCACATTTGTAATACAGAAAAAACGAACATAATCCAGCAAGATGTGACTGACCTGCACAGTCAAACAACCAAGAAATATTTTTAAATCTGCCTTTTAAGATTGATGTGTACTCAAAATGGAATGCTGTACTTTCCTTACCTCCAACATCACCTGATTTCTTCCTCCTGTTTGAAATTTCCTTCTCCTACACTTTGGCTTTAGAAAAATTTAGACAGTGAAAAAAAGCTTTCAATACTTCTCAGCTATCAGCTGATTTTTTATTTCTCTGTGTCTCACATGTACATTCCTTCTTTCATTTATTATCTTATTATTTACATTAACTCAATCACAATTTCTCAAAGAAGCCAAGAGACAGATTGCCATTAACTTTCATCTTGCTTTTTGGCAGTCTCTATTACCATATGGAAAAAATAAGTGTTTTTAAAAGTAGTTGACTCAAGCCCTCACACACAAAGACTATCCCCAGAGACTGTAAATCCTGTTACACTGTAACTGGCTACTTACACTGGCTACAACACTCAATTTAGCAATTTTCATCCTATGACACTGAAAAAAGTGGCATATAGGTAATAAATATTACTTTTTCCACCCCACTCCCCAACTGTACACCTCTAGCACCAAATTTTATAGAGTGGTTAAAGCAGGAAAAAAAGGAGGAAAAAAATAATTAAACAATCCATTCCAAAACTGTGGACTTTAGTTAGGACTAAAATAATTAATTGAATTATTAGGTTCTTAAACATCTACAGGACTTATGTTTAAAATATACTCAAAACATGCTATGACACCTTCCAACTTCAACTTGAGGATGAGACAAAGTATCCCAAAGAACACAGTACCTGATATTAGGATAAAAATTGCCTGCTCAGTTAAACTTAAAGGTCAAGCATGACTACATAGGTAAGTACTTCATCCAAGCAACTTCAAGCCAATACAAGACAAAAATCCCTTCCTATCTCAATGCAGCATCTTTAGAAAGTCAGACCACTTACTTAAATACTTGCAGTTGACAACAGCAATAAGAAACCGCTTTAAACACCTTCTATAAAACTTGCTTTTATTTACAAACATTAAGAAGATTTAGAGGCCTTTCTGGACATTCTGTCCATATATGAGTTACAGATTTTCACACACATCACACTTACAGGGAATCACAGAATCACAGAACGGTAGGGGTTGGAATGGACTTCTGCAGGTCATCTAGTCCAACTCCTATGCCAAAGCAGGTTCACCCAGAGCCAGTTGCACAGGGAAGCATCCAGTTGGGTTTTTAACATCTCCAGAGAAAGAGACTCCACAGCCTCTCTGGGCAGCCTGTTCCAGTGCTCCAACACCCTCACAGTAAAGAAGTTTTTTCTCATGTTTAAGTGCAACCTCCTGTGTTCCAGTTTGTGCCTGTTGCCCTTTGTCCTATCACTGGCCACCACTGAAAAGAGTCTGGCCCCATCCTCTTGACAACTACCCTTTAGATATTTATAAGTCTTCTCTTTTCTAGGCTAAGAAGAGACACTCAGCGCAGAACCATCTGTTTTCTGCTACAAAAACATTAAATGAAGATATTCATCAGCCAGAGAATTCCAGGGCCCACAGAGGAGAAAACTTGACCAGGTCAAAGCACAAACTAAATACAAAACAAACAAACAAAAACTAATAAAAGGGTCAGAGGGAAACACTTTTTTTCAGGGAAAACAAGGCACACCATTGAGCAGATGAACATACTGAAATGTGGAGGAGTATGCTGGACAATTTCTGTACTGTCACTAGACACACCTTTGCAGTGCAATTATGACAGCAGAATCACAACTCCTCTGTTTATCACTGTCGTTAATAGTTTTTCACGATAGGCTCAAGAACCTTTAATGAAAGGCAATTACAAGATTTACAGCACTTTGCATTATATTCATCACCTAAATGAAAGATTACAATGCAGTTTTCTCCTGAAAAGTGTCTGGAGTTACATGTGGTTATTTTCTCCATGTGTAAGCAAAAATGCTTTTGCTTTCTAAATGCCATGGAAGCTGAGCTTGCCAAATTGTGTTCTTATCACTTATCACTTTTTTACCTTTATTAAAGAAGAACAAGATCAAATTCTGCGTCTCCCCAAAAATTGTAAAATAGCATTATAATCCTCTGAATCTGGGCAGCACAGCTATCATCAAGAACATAATTTAGCCAGAATAGGGTGTTATGGGAACATAGCCAGTTCAGCTCTCAGAGACCAGAATAAGAAAAACTTTGCTGTTTATTAAATCTTCATATTTTGTTCTTAATAGGAAGAAAAGGCAGAAAAAAATTGCCTAAAACTCAGTAAGAGGCAGTGCAAATGTACTGCTTCAAATAGATTCTGGTTATAATAAATTTTCATCAAAATATACACATCTGAATTAGGATTTAGTATATTCACATTCACACTGCTGTTTCTCTAACTGCCACCTTCTTAAGGATCTAAAGGTGTTTTACAAACAACTTACTAACCTCCAGAATATTTTTCTTATGTAGAAAGGAATTATCCTAATACCTCAGCTCTCTGAAGTCCAAAATTTGTTTTTACTGACACCATCTGTTCTTTTGTCACAAAAAATAGAAGAATTTTAATTTCCCAGTCCTTTATTTTAAACAACATTTTCTATCCCTCTTCTCTATAACCCTAAGGAGAATAAATAGCACAAACTAACTTCAATAGTAAAGAATCTGATCATAATTTTGGTTTTTGTATTGTTCATATGCAATCATATTTTTTGATTAAAAATTGGCAATCAGCTGTAATTTCTTTGTATAGTACTTCAGCTAATAAACCCACAAATTATTCCTGCCTTGATACTTTCTTCACAGTCTTCCCTATCTTACACTAAAATTTAGCCAACTGGAAATCCTTCTTAATTTAAACAAATATCACCCAATAATTTGCTTACATATTCCTCACGATACTTTAGCAACTGATGCAACAAACAGATGCAAAGGATACAACTGATTTAACTGAAGCATATTTTTTTGTGTAGTTCTATCATCATAAGCACTGAAACTAAAAATGTTTGTATAACCTATGTCAAAACTAAAAAACAGTTGGAGAAGACATTTTACATTTTCAAATTATTTAGACACATAAAAGATGCTTCCAAATCCATAAAAGGGCTCAAAGTGGTATGTTTCAAAGCATACTAGCATCAAGCAGATCTGCTGTTTTCCTACAACAGATCCAAAATTCCTCGTTCTGCAGCTCTATTGACAAACCAGGCAGTCTCTGTTTGCATATTCCTGTCATGCACAATCTAACTGTACAACTTAGATTCCAAAAAAAAATAAAATTTTTTTTTGTAGTTACTACCAGCTTGCAACTTTGAAAATTCTCCCTTCCCAGCCAGCTGCCTTGCATCCCTGCTCACCCTGCCCCTCTTTCCACTATGAACTCCCTGTTCTGTAGAATCGGACACTGGGGCACCAAACTCCCCACAAGACATATGGATTTTTAAGGTTCTGCCTGTGGAAGATTATGACTCAAATAATTTGTGCAGAAACTGAAATTTCATGGGCTGAAACTAGAATTTTCTTTCTACTGGCTTACCTCATTCTCTTTGGATGTGTACTGTATCTTGAGAGTATCCATGGCTCTAATCATGGCTTGCATGGCAGTAAATATGTTTTGGAAAACCAGTTTTGTGAAGCCTTTCCTGTCTTCTTCTGTGTAACCTGATCCATGAATAATCCTCATTTGTTTAATGAACGTACTCTTGCCACTTTCTCCTGTGCCTGGGAAAGAGGAGAAAGACAAAAGTATTTATATTTGCAAACGCTGGCAATTGAGAATATTTGTAAATACACATACAAGGAGGTACACCTCATCTGAGCATGCGTAAGTGTCATCATGAGCTGTAGTAGCATTTCTGAATTTTCCATTCTCCGTAATTTTTATTGTTTTAGTTAAAATATTTGCATTGTTGGGTTTGTGGGGGCAGGGGGTGATAAAAGATAAATACATAAGTAGCTTTTCATAATACATCCTACAATGTTTAATCTCAGAATCCTGTAAGTGGAAGTCAGATTACAAAACAAGCAAGGTACATGAGTACAAAAGAAAGAAATTTTGTGTGTGCAAGGATCAAATTTCTCAACATTGAGAACTCTGCACAAAGTTTAGGCATCATTTACAGTTTACAAATAAAGCCTGCACTGATCCTGAACTTGGAGAATAATTTTATCATTAGGCCACATTACTTAGTTTCACATTTCTACTGATTCTCACACAAATACTGATTGAAAACATGCTAACTAAAATGATTAAAAATGCATCCATTACTGTCAGCTACTCTGGAAATTATTCTATTTTTAAAAACCCTAACAAACAGATATTAAAAGTCATATATGAACTTACATGATGCATATAACATTTTGCATGTGCATACTGCTTTAAGCCCATTTATAGGACATAACAATGTATTTCCTAACATTTTTCAAGATGTAAGCCTTGTTCCTCTATTGTTTCCCACTAGCCCTACAACAGAAAAATGTCTGCACTGACTCATAGCAGGGTCCTTTCAGGCAGTGTCCTGTCTCCAACCAAGTTTGTAAGTGGTGGCCAAGAGAAGAGTAAAAAGAAGGGCCAGAATATATGATGCTTCTCTCACAAAACCCTCCCTGCCTCTTAGAAGTTAGGACTTAGAAGTACATTAGCTGAATGCTACCTATTTGGTAGCCCTACTGTATCTCTCAAGTACCTGGCCAGGTCTCTTTTTAAAGCCACGGAAACTTTTTTCATCCTCCACACATTTTAGTAAGGAGTTTCAGAGCTTTATCACCCATGACATGTCATTTGTTCTGAGCCTGGATCCACCAACTTAATTTTATGTTTCTTGTATTCAATAAATCTACCCGCCTGTCTCTCCACACACTCTTGATCTTACACAACTCTACCATATTGTATTGGGATTGCATGGCAAGGTTTTGGTAAGGGTAAGCAGGGCGGCTGCAGAGGTGGCTCCTGTGAGAAGGTGCCAGAAGCTTCCCTCGTATAAGACAGAGCCAGTTTCACCAGCTCCAAGAGGGACTCTGCCACTGGCCAAAGCTGAGCCCATCAGCAATGTTGGTATTGCCTCTGTGATAACATATTTAAGAAAGGTCAAGAAAAGCTGTGCAACAGCTGTGTGAGAGAGGAATGAGAAAATGTGAGAGAAACAGCCCTGTAGACACCAAGGTCAGTAAAAGAGTTTAACAATTAACTCCATTGTAGTTGAGCTATAGGATTTGCTTCACTTCTCCACTAAGAATTTACTGCTGGTAAGATAGTATTCCCATCAACAAACTTCCAGTAATTTATACTTAGTACCATTAGGTGTCGAAAAAATATCAGTGCAAAGAGGAAAAAATTCCTCTGAACATTCCATCTTCAGATATAACAAAGTAGAAAAATATTGTTAGCACCCACCTCATCATACTGTATTCCCAGTACCACAGCAGACCATAGTATCACTTAAAAGAAAGACCATGCAACAGCAGGCCTCCAACCATTAAAAGCAATAGCAAGTAAAACCCAGGTAACCTAGGAAAGTGTAATAAGTTATGTATTACTCATATACCACAGCCATTTTTCTGAAGCATTTATTACTATCATCAGTTCTTACTCTATGACCTTCTTTCCTATTTTTCATCATCCATTGTGGACTTCCTGTCAAAGCTGTAGCTGTCCCTTATTCAAGGACATGTTGTTTCAATAGTTCTTCTCTAGGACACTGCTAGCAACTCTCCAGGCAACAGGACCTATAGCACTCATCAGAAGAAGAATGAAGCAACGTTTTAACCAAGCAATAAGAAATATCTAATATTTTTGTCTGTAAAAAGAAGATTAATATAGTGGTTCTTTCAACAAATGTTCAGGATTTCTTTAATTTTGGTATTGTATTGGTTTTCTTGAGAGAGATGGAGCACTGAGATATGCTGAATACAGGCAAAACAAATTCCTGGAGGAATGCTGATGTTACATTATATATCACAGCCATCAGAAAGGCAGTCTTGGCATGTCAGCTTTAAGATGTCAACATAAATACAATTCTAATGCAATTCAGTTCAAAAACAAAACAAAACAAAACAAAAACCAAAACCCCAACACGAACTTATTTCACTGCCAGTAGACCTCTCATATTTGGGAGGAAACCAGTCTGATTAATCCAAGTTGAATTGCTGGCCTAAATTTTTATATAACTCAGAACAAACAGTCATATCACATTACAGCAGTGCCCACTACTAATGTTTGAGTTAAAAAAACCCCAAACCATTGTGCAGCTGTTAATGTCACTGTTAGGGATATGTAACAATGCTGTGAAATTAACTTTAAAAAAATCTAATTTCAGCTTTTAAAGAAAATGCTTTTTTCCAAGCCTCACAAACGCCAAAGGCAGATGGAGCCATGTTTGAAGAGATCATCATCTGTAATCCAAGACAGAGTTCCCTGCATGTATCCAATTTAATTTTTTAAGAAATTTAAGATTAATCACAGAATTACAGAATGTCAGGGATTGGAAGGGACCTCGAAAGATCATCTAGTCCAATCCCCCTGCTGGAGTAGGAACACCTAGATGAGATCACACAGGAAGGTGTCCAGGTGGGTTTTGAATGTTTCCAGAGAAGGAGACTCCACAACCTCCCTGGGAAACCTGTTCCAGTGCTCTGTCACCCTTGCCATAAAGAAGTTTCTTCTCAAGTCTAAGTGGAACCTCCTGTGTTCCAGCTTGTACCCATTGCCCCTTGTCCTATCACTGGTTGTGACCGAGAAGAGCCTGGCTCCATCCTCCTGACATTCACCCTTTATATATTTATAAACACTAATGAGGTCGCCCCTCAGCCTCCTCTTCTCCAAGCTAAAGAGACCCAGCTCCCTCAGTTTTGATCTAATCTGTATCAACCTACAGTAAACAAAAATTGCCTATTCAAATTATTTAGAAAGTGTTACTAAATACACTGGTAATAAACAGAGCCATCCTGCTTTACCCCTCTACCTCTAATAATCCTGAACACAAGTTTATTAAAAGCTTTGTGCTCCCTACCCTGACTTTAAGGAGAGTGCACAGTCTTCCTTCTGTATTCTCCCCATCCAGCAACTCCTTAAGTGCCTTGCTGTGCCTCTTGTCATAAACACAGAATACAGGGTCTCTTTGCAAATCCAGCAGTGTATGTTCTTTGTTTCTGCACTCCCACAAGCTAGCTGAAAAATCTTCAGTGCTCATTAGCTTAAAATGAAACAAGACTTCTGAAGCACACCTTGACAAAGCATCATTTTAAAGCATGTTAAAAAGTGGCTGGGCTTTCAAAAAGAGTTTGAATATGGAGTAGTCATGCCAATATGCATATTTGTGAGATATGAAGCTAAAGATAACTGCATTTCAGTACAGAACTGCATATACAATCACATTTGGATTATCTTTTAAATTAAAACAGTTGGAAAATAAATGGAGACACATAAATTGGAAATTGTGTTTTAAGACTTCAGGTGGTGATCCCTAAGGAAGTGCAATACAGTTTTTACATTATGAATAATAAAAATGGTCATAGGGTAATTAAAAGCAGGTAGTACAGAAAGGGCAGAAAATAGAACAATAAAATATTGATGTATTATATATCTTTGAGGTATATCATATACCTTGGAGGCATATAGTCATATCTAAATGCCATCCATTCTAGAAGCATTAGAGAATGGGCGACTTTAAAATGTGGCTATACACCTCCAAGGCATTGGAATTCTGTTATTACAAGTCAGTTTTAAAAGGTTGTTTGCATAAAAAAAAACCCAAATTAAAACAAACAAAAAAATCCCAAACCCAAAAAACCCAGGCAAAGTGTATTTTATTCCTCAGTGAGATTTGTGGTAAGCACTTGCCAGAATACATTTAGTGCATTTATCTTTAGGAAATGATCTCTTGAATCATTATTGGCAAAACACAGAAGACATATTCTACTGACTAGGTCAAGAGACAGAATATTCTTAAAAGATGAGATGCAAATACATTAGTTAATGTCACATACCTATCCTCCTTCCAGTCATTTCTAGCACTCATTTTTTTTCCTCTGCTTCCAGCTACTGACTGCCACATAGCGAAGTCGTCTTACCTACCCAAATCCACTTTCTCAATTAAAAGAAATTTTGGAATTTTGAGTTAATTCAAGGAATAAAACAATTTATGTGTTTTGGCCATTGTCTCTTTGTCCTTAACTCCTTCTTTGCCTGTCAGCTTTATTTTCCAAGTCTAATATCTGAATTCTTTATAGAGGAAACAAGTTATTAAAAACAAACAAACAAACAAACAAACAAATAAAAAGACAGTGCCCCCAACAACACAATTCTATGCTTTCATTCTCCTAAGGACTTTGTGTGTGCAACTTAATTAACATCAGTGAGCAGACTATGAATACAGACACAACAAAACTAAAGGGCTGTAATTGCTAAGGATAGGGCAAAGCTAACTAACTAGTTTTGCTAATCCTACCACCATTAAGAACAACAGAACAGTGGCTTTGGCAGAGGTGACAAAGCCTACTGTAAATCCTAGATGCACACTTGAGCAGTTCAAATGACTGAGATCTGGGTTGTTCTTCACCATTATCAGCCCTCAGGTGGCAACGAAACCTTGATCTACAGTATAGACCTGTCCATGCACTTACTTCCACTTGCCATACCTGAATAGACATAGGTCAGCTAGTAAGCAAATATATTTCATCTGTTGCTGCACGACAACACGTTTCACTCTTGTTCTGGCAGTCGCGTCTCACTCGAGAGCTGTGCTGCTGGTAAGGGCCAAGTCACTTGATGTCTGCATGAGCAAGCCCCCTGGTCCCAGAAGAAGCCATAGAAGCCCATATTGCCTTCCCAATTGTCCCTGTTGTCAAGCTTGATAAACGTGGTGAAGTCAACACGCCACAAGTAAAACAAAAAGGTAAGGTACAGGGTCATAAAAGTAATGTTCATTGCCATCTTTAGACCAGAATCCAGTATGAAACCTCTTCTCCAGTTATTAGTAGCCACTGGAAAAGGCTCCCTGACAGAATCATGTTTATAGCTATAGCTGACCTATCAGCTCTGCAAAACTCAGCAGCCTCAAGCCTCTGCTCTCAAGCTTCTGTGACAGGCCACATTTCTGACTCTGTTTACAGAAAAATAAACATGGGCGGAAATAATTATGAGAATAAAGATAACAACATTTAGTAATTAAATTAGGAGATTTAGTGCTTGCATTAAAAACCAAACCATATTTGAACAGGATCTGCAATATTTTGTACTGCAGCTGTTAGGCTTGTCCAACTGACAGAAGGAAACGTCTCTATAACTGTAGGATTAACAGTTTGATATACAGAATTAAATGGTGCTAGTGCACAAACGTGGACATAACAAAAATGGCTTTCAAGTAAATAAACTTGACTTACTGAAAATGCATAAGGTTGGAGCATCAAAAACATGCCGTTTTTAAAAACAACAGAGGCAGAATGAAATTCTTTTAATTTAAAGGGGAAGACCTGAAGCAGGAGAAAGGACATTTTTGAGGTTTATCAGAAAGGAAAACCCTTAGAGTTCTTCAACAGTCTTGGAGGATTACTCTGCCCATTCTGTTAACTACTTCCATGGAGGTACCATATTAAATGCTGAAACAGGCTTCACAACGCAATGCACATAGTTACATGAAAACAAAGCCATAACCATTTCCAGTACTATGAGGCAGGGACAAGACAGTATTTTTAATGACCTAGGGAAAAGCGAAAGCAGATATCACCTCTACGACTCATACACAGTTAGTTCTTGTTTTCCAGTAAGAACATAACTCAAAAATAAAATGTGTTTTCACTTCTGTTGTCCATTTACCAATGACCATTCCTGGTATCTGGGCCAGACAATATTTTTAAGTATTATCTGTCACTTTTTACTAACCAACAATACAACCCTCCCCCGCCCCCCCAGATGTATAAAGAAACAAATTTAGCAGGGGAAGGTGGGGACCAACCACAAAAACAACCCCCCAAAAAACAGCAGCCATTTCAGATACTCCATTCATATGCTGTAGGACTCAGAATCACTTTCCACATCTGTTACCAGGGAAACAGCTCTCATTAATTCTTAAATCCCACATGCTACAAGCACATTCTGGCGACTTTTCCCCTGCTGATGACAGGGAATTTGATTAAGAATAATAAGAGTTTTGCAATTTCCGAAGTTGAATTAGCAGAGTGAGAGGTTCCAAACATATTTTAATAATCACCGTCAAAAGCTCTGTAGAGGAAAAAAACAATATACGTTTTTTAAAAATTATTTTTAAGTCCATGTGGACTAGTGCTACACATGTAGCTGAATGTCTGCTTCTGCATTGGCACCACTTATCTGACACCTACATAACTCACTATTTCAACGTTATTTCTGCTAGCAAGTATAAAAGTGGAAATGTCAATGTATCTGCAAAGCCATTAAACTACAAGATTCTTAGAAAAACAAAAAAAGCCTAAATACATACATTTTTCGTGAGGAATAATTATATAAAGCAAAAGTTCCATAGCTCATTCTGGTCTTTTGTGCTATAAATTGTAGGATCAAGTTAGTCTTCACTCCATTATTCTAAGTCATTCCAAACATCTTGAAGGAAAGCATCAGAGCAAAATCAGCATTGGAACCAAAACCTACAATCTCTGGTCAAATCCTCGAAGGTTTTGCATATGGGATATGAGGCTTTGTAAAAACAGACAAAAGCTACTGCCCCCTGCAGAAAAAACTATCTGCTATTGTTTAAAATATTAATACTAAACATATTATTAAAGTAACTTGATTAACAAAATAGAAAAGGAGATCACAAACAATGAAGGCATCCGTGTGCACGCTCGCACGTGTGCGTGTGTATCCTATAAACCTGACAGTAGCCAGTGGAGAGGCTTTTAACAGGAAACAACTTTTCAGGAACAACTTCCCTCAATGGTTCTGTGATTACATCCTCTCTTGTACTGGGAAGCCCAGAACTGGACCCAGCACTCCAGCTGTGGCCTCACCAGCACTGAGGGGAGGGGACAGCTCACCTCCCTCAAGCTTGGCAGCACTCCTCCTAAAGTAGACAGGGTACAGTTAGCCCTTGTTGCTGCAATGGTGCATTGCCAGCTCGTGTTCAACTTGGTGTTCACCCAGACCCACAAGTTCTTTCTGCAAAGCTGCTTTCAAGCCAGTCAGCCCACAGTAAATGGTGCCTGGGGTTGCTTCTCCCCAGGTGCAGGACTTCTCACTTCCCTTTGTTTAATAGCATGAGGTTCCCATCAGCTCATTCCTCCACCCTGTTGAAGTCTGGAGGTCTGGACAGCAGCACGACCCTCTGGTTTATCAGCCACTTCTCCCAGTTTTGGTGTCACCTTGCTCAGAGTACACTCAGCCCCATTATCCAGATCATTAATGATGACGTTAAACAGAACTGGATCCAGTATTGACCCATGGGGTACACTGCTAGTTACTGGCCTCCAACTAGAATCTGTGCTCTGCAGGAATCTCCTGGATTGCTTGTGCCATGCTGTGTTGTCCCTCCAGCTGATATCAAGATGTCAGAGGTCCCAGACATGCAAACATGAGGTTACTTCTAGCTGTCCAGCTGTCATTTAATCATTCTCTCTTTGGATAATATTTTCATATTAGTAAGACAATTCATGTTATTGCACTTCTAATAAATCAAACTTAAGGTATACATTTCCATAAGGAGATGCTACACAAAGCATACAACTAATTTACACAGAATGAGGGACAAAAGTTTAGAAAACCCCTTTTTCAGTGATAGAGAACTGAAAGCAAGGCTCTAGAAAACATTTGTAGCAGCTGAAATGTTCCAACAAGGCAAATGGGTAAAGCTTCTTATCATACAAGGACATAATTTAAAACCTTCCAGCTCAGTTCTTTCTCCTGCACCAACATTACTCCGCAGTAACTCATTCAAGTCGGCTAATCCTCTGAAAAATATTACCATACCGAAACTGCAAATGCACCTACCAGATTTCTATAGGATTGGATTCCTAAGCAGTTCCCCCAGCTGAGCTTCTTTCCCTTTCAAGGAAGACAGAATCATCTGTCCCTTTCCTTACTCTTCATCCTGAACTTAAAAACTCCTTTAAGATCCAAATTCACTGGTTGTCCTGGTTTTCAGCTGAGACAGAGCTACATTTCATTCTAGTAGCTAGAACAGCATCGTGTTTTGGTTTCAGTATGGGATTTGTTATGAGAAGAATTTTGACAACATAACAATGTTTTCATTTGTTGCTGTAAGTCAAAGGACTTTGTGTTTTGCTAGTCTACAAGTATAAGGTCTAGGGTGGGCAAATAATATTAAAATTAATAAGCTAGATTGGTATTTGAATATGACAATGAGATACTCCATATCATATAACGTCGTGTTCAGTACAGTAATGAGGGTCCCTCTCTTCTGGGGGTTCACTCTGTGGATCTTGCTTGGGCTCTCGCTCTTCCAGGATTGCAGTTTCGGTTTAGGTATTGTTGGTCCTCCAGATCGTTATCCAAGAATGGACTGGGCTTGGTGACTGGGTTGTGAGCAACTGCAATGTGTATCACTTATCTGCATATTTTAATTATCATTATTATTTTAATATCAATATTATTTTAAATTGTATCTTATTTCAATTATTAAATTGTTCTTATCTCAACCTAGGAGTCTCCTTACCCTCCTACCCTTCCAATTCTCTCCCCCACCTTCTGTGAGGGGGCAGAGAGTGAGCGAGTGGCTGTGACTGGCTGCTAGCCAACGGCTAGTCAAGTGAAACCACAACACTGGTTTAGCTAGTTCTCAAGTTTTAAACTTATGCCACAACTAATACCACATTCAGGAATTAAACCAGTTAATGTGGGAAGAAATACTGTTTTGTTAATCAGAGGTCATTAGAAAAAATAGCAAATTTCCTATTAACTCCTTAAAAATGTACACACTCTAAGATCAAATTCAGAATTGCATTAAAATTCCCAGTAAACATGTTACTGGAAGCCAGTAAACACACTTATTTCAAGCTGTGATGGACCACAAAACATGCTTAGGCATGTGATGTTCTTTCATAACAAACCCCAAGGTATGTGTGTGTCCCTTTACAGCAACTTCACTCCATAAAAGGCCACATCCTGCCTTTGACATACATGGGTGGCTCCTACCCACTTCAAAGGGAATCTAGTGATGGACAGGATGTAGACTTAAATGTTTGTAAATATTTTAAGAAAGTGGTAGTCTGAAAATTCATCTTTGACTGAGAAACAGCAATATGAGAATTTATGGTTCATCTGACCCTCATCCCAGACTATTTCTGCAAATACTGAAAAATAAATGACTGTCAGTTTCCATTTCAAGCATTCTATAACTGATGTCACCAGAGTATCACAAAGAGATGCAAAATGGGGCAAATATTATTAAAAATGTAATACACATATGCTAGTGCAATGTATTTTTTTTATAATTAATAATTAACATTGCATAGGAAGGTTCATTTATATCATATAAAATGGCTGATACTGCAGTTAATTGACTTATTAACAAATTTAAAAGTAACAGAATGGCAAAACCCCTAAAAGTTCTTCTGTTTCGGAAGTTCATGTAGCAGAGATCTGAAAAGAAGTGTGATATAAGAATCCACAGAGACTTCTTTCAATGTTGAGAAAGCATCTTTGCTTTAGCACCACATATCAAATGAAACCAAGAAGCTGGAAAAACTACTACCAGCAAGGCTCTACCACACAGTGATATGATCTGAAGGAGAAAGATCTGTCTCTCTAAATGTTAGGGCAAAAGAGAAGAAAGTAAATAGCATAGAGTGACTGACAGTACCTCCGCCCACCTTCTACCTCCCTCTCTTTGCAGTCTCTCGGATACCTTTTCTCTCCATCCTCCCTCTACCTCTTCCCAGTCTCACATATCTCTCATATATTCCCTCCTGACCCCCTTCTAGTGTCCTCCACACCCCTCTTCCATTTTTCTCAGTTTAGCTTGCACTTTTGGAAAAACAGTCTTTACAAAAATCCAAGCATGCAACAAGTAAATAAATAGTGAAGATCCAACATGATATTTTCATGTTATGTTATTTTCTTCCCACTCTTCATCTTTGTTCTTTATTGATACTGTGTATTTTTTGGATCTGTAGGTTTCTAGCCACATTTCTGTGCAATCCTTCAGGCAAATATTACAAACTACTACTAATCCAAAGAAATAGAATGTTAATGTAAAAAAGACACCAAATAAAACTGCTATAATTAAAACACATGAAAACTGAGGTATGCCGAGGTATATGATGAAGACCAACTCCTTTACCCTATTGAGATCACAACACATCTGAACATATAACTGGACATCCTTGCTATTGTTTTGTTTTCTGACAGGTCCAATATTCACTCAGTAGATAATTTTCCTTGATCAAGTCTAATATTGCACTTTGGCCAGCAGCATCAGGCAAAATTAGATTCTCATCAGCTCATTCCCAGGGAAAAAACACTGATAAATAATGTCTTGATATATCTTGATGCAGTCCCAAAAATCTTGTTTCAACAGTGTTCTGTAGAATAAACAAGAAGAGGCAGCTTCCTCTCATAATTTTCTAAGCAATCGCACTCTAGCTTTTCATAATGTACTGCATTTTTTGGCTATCAAAAAACCCCAAAATAATCTGGGCTCCAGTATTCTTACTTTTAACCAAAAACTACAAATTAAAAGGTCTGGCACACAACTGAAGACCAGACACCACCTTTCAAAGTTCAGCACCCACCCACTGCCATGCTGATCCTTCTTCCTTTGATTCTTTCCTCTACACTCAGGATTCTGGGCACTTCCTGCAGTGCCCAAATGTTTTCCTCCTCCACAACAGAGTACACTGCAACAACACCTCTCATATAAGAACAGAATCCATGAGAATGAAACTGCCAACACACTAAGACACACTGCAATAAGTACAATATGCAAATACTTTAAAATACTCTAAATCTTCATATAGGATGCTGGTGTTCAGAATTAAAGTGGCCTTGATTTGTTCTAGCTTCATTCTCTCAAACTGATCCTCCTGCCCTCACTGAGGCAGTAGGAGAACCCAGCTGTTACAGGTGATCCTCAAACCTTCAAAACTTGCTCTGCCACCTAGCTCAGGGCAACCCACTTCCATTCTTCTCAGCATCAAGTGATCTCTGTGCTGAAAAGCCTGAGGCATTCGTGCATAGCAGGTTCAAATGTATAGGTTAGAAAGAAAAGTGGGCATTTATTTTCTCATTCCTATATGTTTATGCATCCACCCCTCTCTCTCAGAGACTAAACAAGAAAGTGGACAGAAGAAAATAACCCTCCTGTGAGAGGCAAGAAAACATGGTGGGGGTGTGGAAACAGTTTGTCTTGAGCCCAAGAACAGAACTGGAAAAACTCACTCACTCTTTTCTGGAGAGACTACAGCTGTCTTTACTTACAGCAGAAGCAAAACAAACAAAAATCCCCAAAACACTCTACTTTGTCTGTAATGTTGGCAGTTACACTACAAAATAATTTCATGTAAAATGCAGAAAAGCTAGTCAAAAAGTTAAAAAAACCCAGTAGTAATCTAAAGAGATTATCAACACCAAACAGTAGTTTTTAATTTTTAAATACTCTTCATATTCTTTTAAAAAATTGAAAACTCCTATATGAATAAGAGAATATAAATGCTACATTACTGAATAGTTTAATGAAAATGCAAATTAAGATAAAGCTGCCACAGTTTATAATTAAAGGTTTTACGCAGGAAGACTGAGACGAGCTTACAGAGAGTAGGTAGGCCTGAGTAAACCGCATACAGTGGCACAGAAATGCTCCTTCACTTTGTAATACTCTTGCTTATTTCTAAATTATCCTTGATGATTAAAATATAACTGAATAATAACAATCAAGAGAAATAATATGAAGGAACTAATTTGGGCTACACATACCGGAGTGTCCATTTCTGAGGTTTTCCCTCACCTTCCCTCTTCCTCCCATACTCATCCAATTACTGTTAACTTGTGCTCTGCACCTGCTAGACAATAAAAATAATTCCATTTATTGTTTGCTGAAGTATATTAGCTTCCAAATATACTCGTATGCCTGGAAAAGTTAAATCTGCCAGTAATTTTTATCTGCAAAATTCACATAAAGTGAATCTTCCTTGAAAAGTCTGCAAATTCTATCTTTTGACATTAGCAAACTGAAGTTTATTCCTTTCAATTATCAAAACATCAACATAGAGTACAAGAAATCATGTAATTGTCCTACACTGCTATTTAGTTTCCTAATCCTGCCCTACCTTCCTCACAGACACTGTTCTCTTTCTGTGTTTTCCATGGGTGCTGAATGTTCCATTTTTCGCAGCTGGCAATGAAGAAGTAGCTGTGCACTAGTAAGTAAAGCTCTGTGGGCTACAAGAGCTTCAGAGATAACCCAGGCTTCACGTTCCATTATGCTAAACTGGGACTATGTATCTGACAGAACGAATGTGTGTTTGAGCAAGAAGAACCACAGGTACGTTCTAGGTCTCTTTTTGTGCTAAATAAAAGGAAACAGTGAAACAGCATCCCCATGGAAAATCTTTTGCTGCTGCTGGATGTGCCGGATGATGCCAGTAACAATTTATATTCTTGGTATTGTGTGTGTAATAGGAAGTACTGTAAGAAGCAGGAACAAAAAATAAACACAAGAAAAAGCTTGTTTAAAACTGACAAAACTTGTCAAAAAACAAGAACTCCAAATACATGTTCTTGTCCTGCCAGATTATACTCTTAGCTGTTAGCAGAAGGAATGGATCCAGTACAAACACAAGTGCCAAAGTGCCTCATCTACCATGAATGAGTAAACGCCAGCAAGAGTCATCCTTTGAGCTTCATCCTTTCTACACTTTGTACAGACATAGCCTTGATAACTGCTACAAAGTTAACTATTTTGTATACTTAGTGATAGAAGACATTTTTTCTTCACAAGTGTTCATCCCAATAATTTGAAATTGATTGTAAATTAATCATAAAGTCCCTATAATCCTGAATATCCTCACACTTGAGAACAGCAGAAAAAAACCCATAACTGACACTGTCATTAATGTACATCTGACTTCTAAAGGCAGAAGTCTCCAAAAACCAATACGACTGATGCATGGCTTTGCTTAGAGAAACAGAACTCCCTCCTGCATTGTCACAACAGCCATACCAAAACTGAGTGCTGGCACTCGAGGAGTCGCTGCCACAGTGTATGGAAAGGCAAGGGTGGAGGGGGCAGCTTCAGCGCTGCTGATTCATATGCTTGTACTTGTTAAGGATAGGGAATGCATATGACTTTTTACATTAAAAACTTGGGCTGTCACAGCAGCTACTTAGCAACTTCTAAACATTTTCAAAGCACTCAGAACTACCAAGGTGCACAAGCTATTAAACCTGGCAAACGCATGACTGCATTTTGCAACAACATTTTTCAATTTGCTTAGCACATGCAATGCCTCTCTCACTTCTTTTTTTCCCCCAAAAAAGCTGTAATCTCAGCACTTCCTTTCCCCTTTCTACAAGTACAGCGACAGCAGCACCCACCTTCTGCATTGTATAGAAACACAGCTAGTAAATACTGGCGAGTAAAACTTCACCACTTGCCAAGGCAAGCCTCCGCTAGTGCGTCTGCGAGAGCCAAGCAGAATATAAGGTCCACTGTGTCTAGCATACTAGTGTGGCAGTAGCTCCCTTCTCCTAGGACATTTGGAAGCTACCACCACTAAAATGTTATGTCCACCTCCTTACTTCCCCACCCACATCATATAGTGATTCACTCCTTGTTTCTTGCTTTCCCTGCTCTGACTAAAGACAGAGAGAAAAGCCCAGAAGGAATCTAGTATTTACAGGAAACACAAACTTCCACTGAAGAACTATAAGAACCGCATTAATGTGCTCTCTTTGGCTACCAGGAAAAGATGGCAAGAACATATTAATAAATTTTTTAACATGGCAGAAGGAGAAAAAGTTGTTCTTTAAATAGCTACAGATGCCACTGGTATAGAGGCAAAATAGGAGTGGCAGCATATGACAACCATTTTTAATTTCAACTGCTGATGACAATTATGCTGTTGTAAAAAAGTTGCTTACAAATAAAAGGATTAAACCAAAAAAAACCACACCAGGAAGTACAGCTAGAATCTGAAACAAACTACATAGGCAGCAGCTAAACATTTTGTATCCATAAGAAGCATCAGATTTGTCAAAAGAGTTCCTCCATGTCCTCCTAGCTGTGCTGGGAGCAGATCTTTGCAAAACCAGGATGACACACAACCAAGACACATACTATGTTCACTGCTTACATTCTCTGCATTAATTAAATCAGCTGTGAAGACAGAAGAGAATTTGGAAATCAGATTTAAAAACAAAATCCATAATGCACTTTTGCCTCACGATGTAAGGAAAGTAAAAACTTCATACACAGCAGGCATCCTCATTCTCTCAGAATAAAAGTCAGACTGGCTCTGACTCTAAGAAGTATTACACCAAGGGATCTTGGCTCTGGTATGCAACACTGCCAGTGAAACACAAACTGCATCAGTGACGTGAAAATGGCAACTGCAGAGTAAAACATCAGCCTTTTACATGTGTCTTTGGCACAAATCCCAGAGAAGATGTGGGAGTATCTTGACAAGCCCTGTGATACCTGGGACAAAACCAAAACCCCAGGTTACTCATGAGACAAAAAGCAGAAGTGAGAGATCAGCAGTACTCAGCATTCACACACTTTAAACTTTATATCAAAAGATCCATTGGAGTCTCAGTCTAAACACTAACCTACCAACACTTCCCCAAAACTACACAAAAGCCAGGTCATCTTATAAACATATATAGGTTGTTATAGTAAGCACTCAATTAAAATAGAAGTAGTTTCCCATCAAAATCTAACAGTGTAACTACCAGAATAACTTTTTTCCCCCCCATGGAGGATGGAGCCTAACTGCTTCTGAAGAATCTGAGCAATCTAGCATGCCAAATTATCAAAAAAACCCTAAACTATGAGCTACTCACAATTTACCTCTAAATCACAAGTAGCGTCCAGCCCTGGATAATATTATTATCCAATAATATATTTCTCAAATACATACACTGCAAGTTTCTAAATATTCTAAGTATTTTCTAAATTTTTTTCTGATATTATCTTAATAAGTCAGACCTTACATTAGCACTTTGTGCTGCTGAACACAAGGAGGCTAATTTTCTGTTGCCATAGTTATGTTTTCTTTTGCTTCCAAAGAGAGGTAACACCACAGAATCTTAGAATGTTGTGAGTTGGAAACAACCCACAAGGATCATTGAGTCCAACTTCTGTCCTGGCATAGGACAGTCTCAAGATTCAGACCATGTGTCTGAGGGCACATGTTGTCCAAATGCCTCTGGAATATATTCTGGTGCCACGACCACCTCCCTGGGGAGCCTGTTCCAGTGCTCCACCACCCTCTGGGTGAAGAACCTTTTCCTCATGGCCAACCTAAACCTCCCCTGGCACATCTTCCTGCCATTTCCCGTGGTCCTGTCGCTGGTCATCAGGGAGAAGAGATCAGAACCTGCCCCTCCTCTTCCCCTTGTGAGGAAGTTCTAGACCACAATGAGGTCTCCTCTCAGTCTCCTCTTCTCCAGGCTGAACAAACCAAGTGACTTGAGCCTCTCTTCATACGACTTCCCCTCTAAGCCCTTCACCAATGTAGTGGCCTCCTCTGGACACTTTCCGGTGGCTTTATATCCTTTTTATACTGTGGTGCCCAAAACTGCACACAGTGCTCAAAGCGAGGCTGCACCAGCACAGAGTACAGCAGGACAATCACCTCCCTCAACCAGCTCGCCATGCTGTGCTTGATGCACCCCAGGACACAGTTGGCTGTCTTGGCTGCCAGGGCACACTGTTGGCTCATGTTCAACTTGCCATCGACCAGAACTCCCAGGTCCCTCTCTGCAGGGCTGCTCTCCAGCCTCTCCTTCCCCAGTCTGTGTGTCTGTCCAGGGTTGCCATGTCCCAGGTGCAAAATCTGGCACTTGCCCTTGTTAAAATTCATGCAGTTGGTGGTTGCCAATTGCTCACCCACAGCAGTGTGTGTTTATTCAGCTGTACGCTGGATATTTTGTCCAGGAGGATACTGTGACAGATGGTATCAAAGGCTTTACTGGAGTCCAAACATCAACTGGCTTCCCTTGCTCAACTAGGTGAGTAACCTTATCATAGAAAGTAATTAGGTTTGTGAAGCAGGGCTTTCTTCTCATGAACCCATGTTGGCTGGAACCAATGACTGCGTTGTCTTCCAGGTGTTTATTACAACTCCAGAATAATCTCCATAATTTTGCAAGGCACGGAAGTGAGACTTACGGCCTGTAGTTACCAGGGTCTTCCCTGTTGCCCTTCTTGAAGACTGGTACATTTGCCAGCTTCCAGTCAACTGGGACCTCTCCAGATTACCAAGAGTGTTGAAAGATCATTGAGAGAGGTCTCACTATGACATCTGCCAGCTCTTTAAGAACCCTTGAATGGATCCTATCAGGCCCAATTGACTTACAGGGATCCAGCTGGAGTAGCAAATCCCACACAAGTTTGGGGCTGGTAGGGAGTTTACCATTCTCACAGTCATGGTTCTCTAGCCCAGGGCTCTGAGCCCATCCTTGGTGTTGAAGACCAAAGCAAAGCAGGTATTGAATGTCTCTGCTTTGTCTGCATCCCTGTTTGTGAGGTGACTGTGCTCAAGTAACAGGGCAATGTTATTCGTTGTCTGCCTTTTGCTATTAGCGTATTTTAAAAAGCCCTTTTAATTGTCTTTCACAGTACTAGCCAGCTTTAACTCTAACTGAGCTTTAGCTGCATGGATTTCCTCCATGAAGTGGTGAACGACATCTCTGTAGTCCTCCCATGTTGCCTGACCTTGCTTCCACTGGCCATACACTGTCTTTTTTTGCCTTGGTTCTAGAAGTAGATCCCTGATCACCCAAGGTGGCACTTTAAAAACATATCAATTTAATAATTAATTTTATTTTTAAAAATGCACCCTAAAGTAAAAAAGCTCTTACATTACCTGAAGCTCTGACATCTCAATTCCCTTAGGTTTCACTGCACCTGCTGGCATTATATAGAAGACATATTCCATTCTCCCTTTCTTCTTTCTCTTAGCGATAAGGACTGGACTTCTCAAGTGTGATTTTATTGCAACCTGCCAATACAGCTGTGCTGGTAGGTAACTGTACATATGCAGATGGCAAGAACTTGCAGGTAAAGCACTGGGAATGAATTGAAAAGGCTTGATACTGCAAAAGTTCTGAAAAGGGGAGAAAAAACCAAAAACAACCCACTGGTGAAAACTTCCAGTGAAATGCTTTGCTTTCATCTACTCAGTTTTCACAATGCTCTACAACTGGGGGGAAAAAAAAAAAAAAAGGAAAACCTACAGTAGACTAATACATGTACAGACTAAAGGTCTGACTACTCTGCACTATGGGATTGGCATTAACTCCCCCAGACATAGGTTTGCAAACCTCCTGTCTTGACATCCATTATGCTAGCATTTAAGAATTTCAGCTAGAAATTAAGACTCCTACACATCTGTCAAGTAAGAGGTACCAGCCTCTGCCCAGAGGTTACACAGCACAGTGTCACAGAAGGTGCTACTTCAGAAAAAACACAGGCTGACGTGGCTTTCAGATTGTGAAGTAACAATAATATAAGTTAAGCATAAAAACTTCCTGCTTGGATAATGAATGCCAAGTTTTTATACAAAACACATTTTCATTTCAACTACAAAGCTAGGAATTGTGAAATGGATATAACCTAAGGGCTAAAATTAATTGTTTGGCTTTTCCTACCAAAGAAAATATATCAGATTGGAAACTTACTTACTTATTAAAATATATATTATGAATATAGATAAGTACTTGGCACAATTACCTTGAAAATATTTAGGTTAAAAAAATATTTACTTGTAAGGTGGGTTTTTTTTAAAAAAAGGCTTATTTTTGACGCATATTTTTATTTACTTTTCTGTGTAGTGTACCATGCAATTTCCAACCAGTGGCCAACTATAGGTTTTTACAAGATGCTCTGTATAAAGTTCTAATGCTTATTTAGCAAAAGATGGGCACAAGTACAAGCTCTAGGAAAAGTAATCACATTTAAAAGAAATTAACTACAGGAGACTGGAACTAGCAGTGGAACCACAAAACATTACAAGTATGTAATATATCTAGAAACTCATTCTTCCTTTTTATTTAAACATTATTTACAATATTTTTTTCTTCCATGGAATACCTTCAGTTTGAAGACATCAAATTGAGGTACCTCCAATAAGTTATTTCAGTTCTAACTCAATATTGAGAGAGAAAAAAGTGTCATCATTAAACTAACACTTTCACAATAGAAATGGTTATTTTGGTACTGAGGAGAATTACTATTGAGGAACCCAACAGAACTTCAAGTATGAAACACTTCAACGTATTCCTGAATTTTAATGAAGTTTTATTAGCTCATATATTTAGTATTCATTACAAGCATACTCAATTTTCTCTTAGGAAGGCAGAAAACTGTTTTGAAAAATAATGCTCTCAACTTCATCTAACTTCCTAATATAATTCCACTGCAATTCCATTATGATGGAGAAGATAATCATAATGAACAGTAGTGCCACAAGGTTTTTGCAAAGATCTGCTTACCCATGCTACTGTTGTAGAAAACGTCCTGTAATCCTAATCATATGGAAAGGATAGCTTTCATGAGGGAGTTCTGCATTACATGCTGAGAGCTCTGCCTGCAGAAAGAGCATCAGTGCTTGAAAGCCTGAAAATAAGTGACTACGCAATATAATCGACAGTATCATCTCCCACATTATCATTTACACAATTTTTGCCTCCAGTGAATGAAAAATGCAGAATGTGTTTTCACATCAGAAGGAACTGTTTCCTATCAAAGCTGCAGAACTTCATTAAAATTACAATTACAATTTTTTTCATAACCACGAGTTTGGGCCAATACAACTGTAGGTTAAATACAACCAGTGTAAATATATTTGAAATAAATTAATTTGAGTTAATTTAAAATACATATACAGTCACCACCACTTCCAACAGAAGATTATATGTTCAGGCAGCAAAGCCTACACTCTTAAGTCACCAACGAAAAAGAAACAGAACAATTCATTTTCAGGCACAGGTTATTTTCCTATTTACAGTTCAGAATGCTGTCTAGAGAAAGTTAATCATCCCTGTGTTATTTCATATGATGAGTTTATTAGAAGAGTGTGAATATTAGAAGAAAAGTACAAAATAACGACTATTCAATCAACTGGAAAAGGACACCTTTTTAAAAGGACAGTGGAGAAAACAAAAGCAAAATCACAGCTAATGAAGTTGGCCTTTATGTTTTGATTTATGTTTAAGAGTATGTATACTTAATTTGTACTACCTGAGTTAAAGAGGCCTCAAATTTAATTTTCCTAAAACAAAACTTAAAAGAAACAAGATATTAAACACATTATCAAATATTATTTATTTTTCCTTCTTTTTTGACCAAAACACCATAACTTTAACATATCTGAAATAAGAACATTCCTGTGCTAAGCATAGGTTGGAAAAACTACATAATTATTTCTTCACCATTTAACATTTTTCACACTGCTTTTGATAATACTTGCTTTAAATTTATATGTTTTAAGTGGAAAATGCTCCCTCTCTGTTTTCAACTCTCATATCAGTGGAAAATTTGAAAATAGAAGCAATGGAAAATAACTTCAAAGTTTCCTATGTTGCAGTTATCACACTGGGTTAACTATACAACAGTGGAAACTGGAACATCGAAGAAACTGTAATAGCATTCTATGATTCTGATGTAAATAAACTCAAATTTAACAGCTTTTTCATAACAGACTGCCATATGTTGGCACAATAATTTTTCAACTATATCTTACAGTACTTTTAGCACTGATACTGCAAAATGCTTCCTGTAGGAACTGATGGAAGACTTCCTAAAACACAAAATAAAAGCAGATTACTGTCCCTATCTAAGAAAGAAACAGAGAAATCCAGTCAACAGTCAAACATCAAGTAATATATCTGAGAAGTGGAAAAGGACAAGGATAGAAAACCACACTCCACTAGGCACACTGAAAAGTTAGCTTAAGATATACTGCAAATAAAACTATAGTTAAAAAATTTTAATCTAAATTAACACAGAATTTTATACATGTAACAGCTGTGAGGAAAAGCAGAGTAACTACAGAAAAGCAACAGGATACAAGACAGCTCAAAGGCCACTTAACACAGAGTTTTAAACACATAACCAAAAAAAGTTTGTGAGCCACTGCTAAGTTTCAGCAATTAAATATGATAGAGAATGGAAATTTCAGTGATAAAAGTTATCAACATGACCTAATTTTTCATTTTTCTTTTTTGTCATCTGCTAAGCAAAGAAATCAAAATCTTACTTCAGAGCCTTTTAAATCACAGGCTAGTTCAATTTATTGACTGAAAATAGGAAAGTACTTGGGTAAAATGGATTAGTAGTTATCTGCTATTTGCCAGTAATTTCTTTCCTCAGATTTCTTATGATGTGCTTTATTGTAATCAGATTTTAATTTTAGAATGAGATTTTATTTACTTGAATCAGATTTTCACTTTGTTTTTAGCATATTGAAAGTGGGAACCTGCACAACATTAAATACCATCAGCTATGAGTGAATCCTTCTGAGCAAAACCATGTTTTGAGTAAGCTTTCTTGGTGCTCAGGTTTATAAACAATTGGAGTAACAAGAGTCTTCAGGACACATCAGCAAGTTGATTGGTTCCTCCAAAACAAGCCTAAAACTAACTCTTAAAACCACTGAGGTGGAAAATATTCACATATATCTGTAAAGTACTATAATTAGAAATATTTGATGCCTGAAACCCAAACAGTTTAAAAACATTTTTCAGAATTTTCTCCTGCAATAATATTGACCCAAAAACTTATTTTGCAGCTACATGCAACAGTTTTTAAATGAAGTTCAAAGGAGTACAATTTTTATTTAAAAAGAAAAAAAAAGAAAAAAAGCAATACCTAAATATATTAAAACAAACTGAAGCCAGAGAAAAGTAACATAGTCAAGGTAAATTTCTAACATGCTGGTTAACACAATATGCATTCTGCATGCAAAGCGAGCTGTATCTACATCTTCTGCACCACAAATTCCAAATGAGTTCTGACCTCTTTTTGACGTTTGCAAATGAAGCTGCATGCTTAGGTGACTAACCAAATTAAAGAGACTAAATCAAACACAATACATTTACAAAGTTAGGAAGGCAAAATCAATCTCAACAGCTTTGAAGGTACAATTTAAACAGTTCTTGAGGCAACAATTTGTACACTACTAAGAAAAAATGATGTAACTTTCTTTCCTCAGTGGAGGAAATAATTATATTTAGAGAAAGTAAAAAGGAAAAAGGAAAACGTGGGAACTAAAGCTTGTATTTAATATTTCACTGCATGACCTAGAGCTAAACAAATTCCCAGGACAATATTTTAGGTTTTGTGTTTTATTCTTTCAACAGGAATGCTCTTTCAGAAGAATTTGTTTGTTCAAATTGACCATCTGCTCTTACAAATCAAAAAGGAGCAAAATTAATAGTGGCTTTATATGATTCTCACACTCAAGTGGAAGCCAAGCACTTATCTGTCATGGATCAGCACTTGCTACACATAAAACCAACAGCTATTACTTGGAGAGGTTTTATGCTTATGGAGTGGGAAAAAAAAAAAAGACTCTGTGACACACAACAGACTTTGCCAAGTATTTTTTGACAAAAAAAGTGTGTTTAATAGTAGCTTTAAATCAATAAAGATGTGGTACAGCCACCCTTAAACCAAGAAACAAAAGTAATAGTATAGAACAGTTCTTGCCTTTTCTGGGTACTTTCATTTGTACTAAGTTATTCTGGAGGTAAAAGGGAAGAGCCAGATAGATATATTTATTAATATTGCACAGATCATTAAAAAACAGTAAACCATCATTTTATCAGATCTAGTTAGGCTATATGAGCAAAATGTGATGGTGATATTACAGGGCAATTTATTAATATATTTGAACAAACGGGTCTGTCCTGGTTTTACTAGGATAGAGCTAATTTTCTTCTCAGTAGTTAGAAGAGCTGTGTTTTAGTTTCAGTTCAGACTTGTTATGAGAAGAACATTGATAAAAGTACTGGTGTTGTGAGTTGCTGCTGGAGCTCAAGGCCACCGTGTTTGGCTGGTTCACAGCTGCATTAGGACTCGGAGGGAGAAGCGCAGTGAATAGCAAACCCCAAACTGGCATTTGGGTGTGCCAGTGAGATATTCCAGATCATATCCCGGCATGGCAGTGCATGAACCAGGGCTGAACAGAAAAAGGGGGGAATTCACACGGGTTTTTGCTTGGGCTCTCGCTCTGCCAGGATCACAGTTTTCGGTTCGGGACCGTTATCTGGGAATGGGCCGGGCTTATCAGTGGGTGGTGAGCAGCTGCACTGGGTTATCACTCATTTGCGTATCTTATTACTGTTATCATTATCACTACTATTTTAATATTAGTTTGTGGGTTTTTTAAGTTTTCTTTTATTTCTATTATTAAATGGTTCTTATCTCAACCTACAAGCCTCCTTATCCTTGCCCCACAATCCTCTCCCCTATCCACTGGGTGTGGGGGGAAGTGGGTGAACAGCTGTGCTGGCTGCTGGCCAAGGGCGAGCCCAGTGAAACTATCACAGGGTCATTCACTTGGAAGGGGTTAGTATTGAAGCCACAGCAAAGACTGTATGAATCACAGCAAATTAGATAAAATTAATACCTGCACTACTGGGTTTGCTTTGTACAAATGAAAGAATTTATTGCTTAGTTCACCCAGCCACTGCTGCTGAGAAAGAAATTAAACCAAGAGTCAGACATTGGTTTTAAGTTGTAGTTCCTCAATACTCCATAATTGAAGCTTGCAATCTATAAGCTCCCATGTTTATTTACATTAGCTCAGTACCCAGTAGCTCATACATGGTGTTCCTGCATAACAGCGGAGCTGTGGAACCCTCAGCACTTATTTTATGCTAGTCTTTGCATTTCAGTTTCAAAGCATAAAGATATACTACACGATTTACTTCTTTCCAGTAATATTAGGCAAGGTAAATTATTCCAAGACAACAAAGTAAATATGGTAAAAGTAAACTGAAAGCAACCCTAACAAGAACCACTTAGCAGTTAGCAGAAGATTTCATAGTATTATCATAAAAGTAGAATTGTTCATTTCTTCATTCTTTCTCTTGCAGAGGGGTAAAGATGATTAAATTATACTAATCACTAACCTCCCCTTTAAGTAAACATTAATTTCAGAAAATTCTAATTTTGCCTTGCCTATTATGTTATTATTTCCTTTGGACACAAGGCCAGATGGGATGAAACAAAAAAAATATTCAATTATCATCCTTTGTGATAGCAGTCACAGAAAAAATCAATTGCATTTTTTCCCTTATTCTGTTCTGTTGCTTTCTTTAAGGAACATGGAGAATGAACATTAGCTATCTTGGAAAATGACAGCACTCCAAAAAGCCAAAATCGTCAACAGTAAGATGTCACTTTATTCAAGAACTGCAGGGATGTCACTTTATTCCTTTCAGTAGATTACCTTTTGGGGACCTTACAGGTGGCAAACTTTATAAACAAATTGTGTTCTCATCTCTTCACTATTAAACTTTCCCCTCCCAAATTAATGTTTCATGGGTTTTGTACACCAGGTAATACAAAACCAAAGGCAACAAAGCTGTCATCCTTTTCCTCCTCAAAACATTGTGCTTGTTTCACATTACTACAACTGCCACTATTTGTCTAGTAACTGCTATCCCTTTGAGCATTTAAAAAAAAAAAAATTATGTTTTCATAATGATGGCATCAACTAGGAACACAACGGTTAAATTCTCTCAAAATGAAGTATAGAGCATACTAGAGTAGGAAAATAACTGGCATTTTCAACTAATACCCAGTGAAGACAAAGAAATGTTCTTGGCACAAACCACTGGCATTTAATGATCATTTTGCTAGACTTCAAAACAAAAGAATGTTAACTTAATACAATCCTTAAAATATTTTAAATTGCATAATGTCAAGAGAAAGATTTAAACTGTTCTTATTCAAAGACTAGAAAGGCTGTTTCAATTTAAAGGTACATAGGGAGAATTCATGAATTATCATTTGACAGCTCCAACATACCTTTCTCAGAAATAAAATATAGTGCAACCAAAATTACTGTCTTGACACACAGACTCATGGGTAAATATCTGAGCAAAGGTTTGAGTTAGTTGCTGTAAATTATGACTGATTTTGCTACTCAGTGTGTTCATCCAGGGACCAGTCTACATTCAGCCCTGCAAAATCAGGTTCTCAATATTAAAGTACATTGAGATTTTTTAATTTAAAAAAGATGCTACCTTGATCCAACTATCTGTAGCATGATTCAGAAATAATTAAGAATAAAGGTGTATTTGTACACTGATAGAGCTGTTCTTACACATGCTTACATTATCTCTAGACTTCATGATGTCAGTCAGTCATGCACAATCCAAATAGTTTATAAATATTCTACAACTACCCATCACAATGAAGCTTGTGGCTACTGAAATTGATTTGTATCAAGTATTTGTTCATATTAGCTTCTAAAGAAATGGATTCTTTCATTTACTCTTAGAAACTGTAGTATACAATAAGAATCTGAATGCATAACCAGCACTTGTTCATTGCATCAGTTTTCTCTAGAGTAAATTTTGGGAATCCTGTTAGTAAACTGCTATAACAAAATTAACAAGTATTAACCACTTTCATGTTAAAATATTATTCTTCAAACTAAGGCAGCCTCCTCTCTTTGCATCTATTCAAGTTACATTACTTTTACACTATTTCCTCTTGGTATTCATTTTCAAACAGATAGGAAAGAAAACCAGTAAGTCTATCAGCTAGATTAGCAGAAGGATTCCTTATTTTTTAACACAATCTGTTCACAGAAGCCAACACAGATACAGTAAACAGGTCTGACAAAGGCAGGCGGACAGCTTGGAGGAGGAAGGCTGCAGAAAAGCAATCAATCACTATCAGATACACCCTCATGACTTAGCATATAAGCACTCCTCTAGTGCACATATCCTGAGAAGATAAACCAAGAGCCATATCTGCCAGTTACCGGTGAGAAGCTGAGGCACAGCAGCGTTTTTTCTCATGTCTGTATTTGCAATGAATTATGGAGTTGCACCAGCTAAGATGCCCTGACTGCCCTGAAACATTCTCATGAGTTCAGGTATAGTCACACTCACTGATTAACTCAGCTCTCAAGGTTTTCACCAGCTTTTCATTCACCACAGACAGATCTAGTTACCATTAGTAATAAAAACGATGCATAAAAACCACATTCAAAATGGAAGAGTAAAATGTTTCTGGTTAACTACAATCTAGTGAGTGCTACAGCAGGAAAACTGAGAAATCAACATGGAAAGCCACTAGTGTGCAGAGAAAAAAAATCCTATTCACTCTAGATGCTTAGTCTCACCTCTCTGAGATTATATTAAGTGCAAAGATGTTTCTTTTGGATTAATTTATACAGTCTGCTGGTTTAGATTAATACAGACAGATCAGCTAAGGACTTTGGTTAAGATGGACTTTACCATCACCAATATGGCTATATTTCCATTCTCCGTATCTTTCTGACCTGTGCAAATTCAAATGGATTTCATCACAGACAGGTTCCTTATTCCTCTGCCACTACTCAAAAATAATTTGTCTTTTACCACATCCACAAATGTCAGCCTACCCAGTGCCATCAAAAAAATGAATGATGCTGACACATCTAGAGTCTTCCTATTCTCAGAGATTCATTTGTGATTCCTGTATAAATGTAATTACTTCTTTTAAGGAAAAAAGATTCAGAGACATGTCTTGATACTACAGTGAATGCCAGAAAGCACTTCATCTGCCTGTATGGAAGTTCCTGGTTCAATACAGTGGTTCTGTCCACACACCCAACTACAAGTAAGAATGTAAAACCAGACTGTTTTATACTAGATTCTAGCTAAGTATGTTTAGAAACACTCTTTTTTGGCATAACTAGGAAGACAGGTCCCACAGAAGAACTGTATCATGTATTTCAGACCATTGTCCAATCCTCAGAATTAGATCAGCCTCCACAGGACTTCCTGCTGCAGTTAGAAGCCAGTCAAAATCTATACACGTGCACCCACTCTCTAAATACAAGATACTTCTCTGAGAAATGCAAATATCAATGCTGGTCAATTCCTTTACTACCTCAACAACCATGGCCTAAAATTATAGAGAAATTAAAAAAAAAAAGTGGTTCACAGACAACCTATATGTGATGTGATCAATGGAAACTTTTCCAGGTGCTTAAAAGAAAATTAAGGCCTACAACACCATGTCTATCAAAAGTGCAATCTGTCATAGTCTTGTCTGGTTGGAGATCTTCCTGCTTCCAATAAGAAGTCAATGTACTTTCAGTCAGAAGTCAATATACTGTCAGTCTACCATCTTTACACCATTTATTAAAAGTGCTGTGGTTTAATGCCACCAAGTGCACCTCTCTGCATCAGACAAGCCCTAGAAAGAGCAACTGTTCTATCTTAATGTGGCTTGCCATGGAGAACTGATTGCCAGTCAAACATAACCCTCTCCACACCCGGCCATTATAATGATGCAGGCTGGAAGAAAATCCACCTGAGATGGCCTCACTGGTCCTTCAGCAGGACCACTTGAACTTACCCCAACAGTTCACAATCTGATGCTTACGTGTGTTCATAACAAGCATTATCTTCCCCAAGCTTAGAGGTTTTACACTTAAGTTTTATTCACAATCATAATTTAAGTATTTATTCATAAATTATGTCCTCTAATATGCTACCAGGAAAGGAATACAATATTAGTCCTTTTAGTCATTAAACTGATTGTGTTTTCTTTTTGTTAAAAAATGCCCATTTCTCCCAGCAACAAATCCCTTTTAATTGAGTTTTTAATGGGGGTCTTTATTTAGGAACCCATAATGCCTGCAATGGGGTCCATTCTGCAAAAGGTCTCAGTACTATGGAACAACCTGAGCTCCATCCAAAGTCTGCAACCAGTGTTAAGAGAGAAACCCTGATGCATTTGAGGGGCAAGGGAGAGAGGGGCAGGAGAAGAAAAAGAAAAAAGGTGGGGAAAAAAAAGTGGGGGGGAAAGGTAGGAGAAAAAATAGACAGGTGGAAAAAAGTGAAAGGCGGAAAAAAGTGAAAGGCAAAAAAAAGCAAAAGGTGAAAAAAAAAAGCAAAAAGAAAAAATATATCTTTTTTAAAAGAAAATAAAGTAGGGAACAGATATTCAAGGGTAACAATGAAAATAAATGTTTTCTTAAAAAAAATAAAATGAGCTATTTCCCAGTACATTTCTCAAGAAGAATTAAGAATTAGAGATATATTATACACCTCTTTGAGCACACGACTGCCATGCGTGTGCAAGGGCACAGTGAAGAAAAAATTCAGTTATGTGCTTCAACTTGGAAAAGGGATGGCTGAGGGGGGATGTAACAGGTCTGTAAAACCAGGGGAGGCATGGGGGTGAATGAATAGGCTCTGACAGACTGCTGCCTCTTCCAAGACAAACATTAAGAGGTTTCAAATAAGAGGAATAGGCCAATCAAAACTAAAATTATGTGTTTTCTGACACAGAACACAGGTAAAATGACCATCTCCTGCCACAAAATGCTGTGAATGGCAGAAGGATGCTAGATAAACACATGCCAGAGAAATCCACTGAGAGCTGATGAAAACTCAGAACCCTCGTGTCTCAGGAAGGTCCTGAGACAGGGGCAGTTGGAAGCTGAAAGTACAGGCTAGAGAAAGGACAGCAGTCACATTTATGTCATTCATGCATCATTCCTTAAAGTTCTGCTTTTTCACAACAAAGCATTGCTGGATAGACAGTAATCTAGAATAACGACGTTTTTTCCATGTAAAAGACTAAAGGAACTGCTAAATTTGACAGACAAGAAGACACACTTTTACACTTCACTGAAAAAAACTACACGCTTCAAACTACACTTTATAAAGTATATTTGGAGTATCTGGATGACGTACATTTGTACATCCATATTCAATAAAATATCTTAATTAATACCATAAACAAGTTACACTTCTTACAGTATTACATATATTGGTAATGTCCCACCTAGATCAGAATGAAGTTTTAGTTTGTTTATTGCAACAGGCAGCTTCAAAAAAGGCTTGATATTGCCCCAAGACCCATGACTAGTGCCACAGATGAGTGTTTTTGAAAGGCCTCTTCTTTGAAAGCATATTGCTTCCTTGAAAGGTTTGCAATCTTTTTGTCTAAATGATTAATATCGTTGTTCCACATGAGGTTTTCTGTGATGGTTTTGCACTAAAACAAGCAAATAGAAGAATTTTTAAAGAAGGAGAAGCTGGCTATGGGGCAACAGGAACCAGCAGGTGAACACAGACAGTAGTCAAATTCACATTTGCCCTTTAGAGTTGTAACATTACAGTTGCTTACAGTTTCAAACTTGGACTCATTGTAACGGACAGGTTTGCTCTCAAAACAAATCAATAGCTTCATTTGACTTCATGCCTAATAGGGACATGGGATTTCACTCTAATTTTTCCATCAGACCCAAGTCTTAAGCTAACCAAAAGCTTTCCTTTGAGATAGCTATGAAAAATGTCTTCATTTAAATAACTCAAGGGTTGGAGAAATCCAGAATGGAACTAAGCCTCTCAGGGCTGGTCATCTTTATAAAAATCACACTAGGAATCCGTTATTTCTTGTTCAAAAGCCCATGAAATTGAGATTGACCTCAAACTACACATATTATCTCTATATTGTACTTTATGTTCAAACAGACAACCTGTCCAATAAAACAATTCTTTCAATTGCAATATGTGCACAACATAAAATGATCATAGCTGTATGCTTCTGATTATAGCTGGAGAAGGTGTGTTTTATTATTATTTCAATAAGAAAAAATACAAACAGGGTGACAATGTAAGTTTGTTTGTGGGGGTGTTTTTGTTAGTTGTATGCTTTTCAAAACAAACTGAACCATTCTCATGCTGAATTTTTTTCCTGGTAAAAACAGTAAATGAATACAGAAGAAACACCTGCAGTGTTTCAGTTAAAGCAAAGCAACATTTCACAGCATGTGATATCCCAAAAGTAGAGGAGAATGTGTGAAAACAGTAAACATTAAAACATTTAAATTGCATAAAGGTACAACATCATACTGAAGAACAGCAAATTGGAATAAAAGTAGCTTCACAAACTTTCAAGACATCAGCAGCACAGATAAAACATTGCACTAGAAGAGTTTTTAACAAACAGTTATTACCTCTTATTCACCGCAAAATCCAACAGACATCAGTTTAGAGTGTTGCATCAGTCAACCACAAATTTCTATACAGGTAATAGGTAAAGGCAATAGCAAACCAGACATACGGCAGGGAGGGTGAGTCAGTATTTTGGGTTTTCATTTTTAAAGTCAGTTTCGCGTTAAAATCATTCTGTAATTCAACACTGCGTGCAGCCTGTTTAAACTTAGTTTCTGATCTCCAGTTTTGTTCAATCTTCCTCAAAACTTACTGTTTGAAGCCTGGCTGGTTGTCTGGTGAGGTACATCGTGCAGGCTGCCGCTCCTCGACCCGTCTGCAGCAGAGATGAGATGAAGGCCGAGCAGCAGAGATGACGGCCGAGCTTCTCGCAAGGGAGTGTCGGCACTAGCGCGGGGGAGCGCCGGTCACCCACTCGCGGCTCTGCACCCACGGGTTTCTCCTCTGGCACCGGCTACAGCGAGAGATGCTGCTCCCACACGGCGACCTTTGACTCCTGAGAGCTCGTACATCCAGTTGCTCGGGCACAAACAGCTGCCACAGAAAAACAGAACTTTCCCAGACTGGAGGCTGCTGCGCCTTGGGTCAAGATTTCGTCTCAGACGGTTCCTTGTTTTCTTTCCGCCACAGCTCTGGGTTTCCTTTCCCACCCGGCCGGCACCGCAGCCGCAGGAGCTCCATCGCAGGTGGGCTCGGCCTCTCTCTGGAGCAGCAACAGCCGGAAAGGCCCAGCGCTGCCAGCGGCCCCCACGCTGCAGGCCTCACCAGCCCCTCTGCCCAGCCCGGCTGCCGCTGCGGACACGGCACTCGCCAGCCGCGCCAGCTGGTGCCTGGAGCACGCGGTGCCCCGGCAGCGAGGCGGGGAGCAGAGGGAGGCGGGCAGGGCCCGGCAGGCCGGCGCGGTTTCTCCCCGGCGGCCCTTCCACGCGGGTCCGGGGACACCAGCGCCAAGAACGACGGCGTTCTCCCGCACACCGGGCAGGGCCACGCGTGCGAAGGAGGCGTGTGAAGACCCACTCCCGAGCGTGCGGTCCTCTCTCACTCACCACCCCCTACCACCACCACCACGGCCCCCTCACAGCCCACGCCCGGCTTCGGTTCCTTCCCCCTAGGCAGGAACCCTACGGGCACAGGGCTACGAAAACCGCCGGCCACCTCCACCGCGCCGCACGCCGGCAGCGCCCATTGAAACTTCAAACGAGACCGCCGAAGAGCAGATCCCCGGTCCCGGGGCGGGCGGCTCGGCGGCAGCAGCCCGCACTCACCCAGCAGCAGCAGCTTCAGCTCCCGGCGGGCGTCCCGCTTGTCCCGGCGCAGCTGCCGCTCGATCTCCGCGCTGATGCGCTGCGACTCCTTCTCCTCGGCGGAAAGGCAGCAGACGGCCATGGCCACCGGCGCCCCAGCTCCCGCCGCCGCAGGGGAGCGGAGGAGAACCGTCCGCCAGCCGCGCCCCGCCGCGAAACGGGGCTGCCGCCTCCCCTCCAGCCGCCGGAGGAGCCGGGGGCCGGGGCAGGTAGGTGCCGCCTCCTCCCGCCGGTGGCAGCCGTGCCGGCGGGGCGGGAACGATCGTCCTCCGGCAGCCGCAGGGCGACGGGGGTCGGGGCGGGAAGGGAGCCGGTGACTTCAACACAAAACAAAAAGCCCTCGTAGGCGCACAAGCGCCTGCAAAATAACTTAAACCCCCCTCCAAAACCGCGCACACCCATTGGCGGGAGCCCGGAGCTCCGGGAAGGGGCGGCCGGTTTGTTTTTTTTTTTAGTTAGCTGTATTTCGCTTCCTTCTTACATAGGAATCTCGCATTTAATTTACGGGATTGTATTTTGTACGGATTACAGTCTTGGAAAACCTTACACATCTAAGTCATGCCTGAAGTGATAAAACTCTTGTCCTCCGGAGCAGCCCTGACGCGTTAACCGAAAGCCGCTTCAGGGGCCCTGCCGACCCCCTGGGAGCCCACCACAGCTCATGGTAAGGCAACAGATGCTTTGCCTCTGCCTGCTACAGGTAGTTCAAGGTCTGTGGTAATACAGGTACATAGCAATTAGCAGCATTATTACCAAAGACATGTGTGCTGCTCCTTAATATAGAAAACGCTGGCTTATTACAGAACAATTGTCACCATCTCTTTGAGGACATGGAACTGCAAGCAAGCTGCTTGACTCCCGTAGCGGCAGAGAGAAAGAGTGATGTACTCATTTGTGCTAAAATTACAAATACAACCCTGTGCTGAGGGTGGTTGAGGTGGGAACTCCATCAGGGTAGAGATCCTGCAGCTTCAGGATTTTTTTCAGTTCATTCCCTTCTCCTCTCTGGGTAGAATTATCTCCCTATAGCTGTTGTAGGGACACCTGCTAATGTCACACACATGCTCCATGTCCCAGAGCCTGAAACTCATTTACAAGTTTGCAAACAGTCGAGAGTTCGTTTATGACCTTCCAACTCTACTGAAGGTCTGCAAAATCAGCATGCAGATTTTTAAGTCTCTTTTCAAGGTTATTTTAGGTGTAGAAAGCATTTTTCTCTGTCTTTTTTTTTTTTTTTTGTTGGGGGGCAAGGCAGGGAAGAAACACTGCACAGGAGCTAGATCCTGAGGTTTATAATAACACTATATATGCATTAATGTTGAGGTTTTTTTTCCTTAGCTTTTCTTTCTCTGTGCATGTGTTCAAAATCTCCTTAGAGTTTGGTTCTTTACTTTGTCATCCTCCTATAATTTTTTTCCTCTACTGGTTTGTTCTAAAGAAAACAAACCTTGTAATGATACTTGAACTTTTGACTTGCAGTTTTAAATGCATTTAATAACAAGCCACACACTTTTCACTCAAAAGTTTATGCAACAGTGCTTGCTGAAACCATTGGAAAATAGAAAGATAAGCAAATATTTATTTAAACATGCATAAGTGCTTGATTTGTTGGTTTCTTCTCCTTAGGCAGTTGTGTGTATGTTGTGATGTAAAATATTTTTTAAAATCAAAGCTTAGTGTTTCTGGGTCCATGGAAAACAATTGTCTCCACCTTTGCCAATTAAATATGTGAGAGAAAGTTATTATAAAACATTTGCTTCATGATTTGAAAGGTAAATATTTTTGTGCCTCTTAAGTGCTGGTAGCTTTTTAGAATACCTGACTGAAATAAGAAAGAATGCAGGCAGGTTTTAAAGGAGTCAGGATCCTCTGAGTCTGCTGATGCTGGAGTTCCATACGAATGTGGCTATTCTCTGAATAATGTTAATTCATTGCTACTGCAAGTAAATATTTGCCTTGTCTAATAGTATTTGATGGCCAGTACATACAGTTTGAGATAAGTGTCAGAGTCAGGTTTTCTTGGTGAACTATAGAAAGGTGTACACAGCAGTACAATTCCCACTATGCTAACAACTTTGAAAATTCACATCATATCTCTGTTCCCACATGAGCATTGTCAAAGTCCAAATTTGTTCTTACTGTATATCTCTTACCTTTATTAGCATTATTCAAAAGCAAAAATAAGCATCTACAGAAGTTTTCAGGATAGTACTACAGGAGATTTTCCTCCATGGTTCCACAGAAGTACATCAGCTCACTTAAGAAGTGTCAATAAAAATACCTTTTTCAGGGGAGGAGGGTCCAAATTCCCTCATCAGTGATTCTTTAATAACAACAGCAAAAAAAAAAAAAAGCGTTATAAAGCAAAGCAAAGCCAAAGGAAGGGAGATGAAAAGGGAAGCTACACAGCTTCCCATCTGTTAGGGGTAGCAGGGTTAGGCTTCTAGATGAGGGGGTTTTTATGCCATAATGCAGTCGAGTTCTGAACAATTTCTCAATGACCATGGAGTTCTCTACCTGTAAATTTTTTTAACAAGCTGAAGAACTCTTTCTAATGTATTATACTTTATTTAATCTATTTCTTCATCTAAGAACAAGTTAGTATAATGTAGAAAATCCTTTGGACAATTTATTCCCAGAACTAACATTTATGTGATACACTTAAGCTTTCTTCCAACCACCAGTGCTATTTTTTTCCAGCTTACTTGTTGCTTTCTTGAGTAAACTCACACTCCTTATGGCTTGATTATGCTGTAGCTGAGTAATAGAACTGTGCAGATTACAAGGCTATCAGTATTTTCTGCTGAGCTCCAGAGGCTTTTGTTTATCCAAAATGCTGCTACATCTCTCATGGTGTAGCTGAAGAGAATACAACAACTCAAAGTACCTGGCAGACACTCTTGTCTATAGCAGCCTCAAGGCTTTAATAAGAGTTACATTCAAAGAGGCTGTGCAGAACACAAAGACAGTTGTATTTTATAGACCAGTTATTAGCACCCAGCACATTTCCTTTAACTCCTCTAGCTGATCCACCATTAACCATATGTGTCCACTCCCACAGGTGCAGGCATAAGAACTCCTAACAGTCTTGAGAAGGTTGCCAAAAACTAAGGCATACATACAAGGTTGTGTCAGTACAGTTTGTATTTCATTATGTAGGTAGATGTTTAATACTTGCTAGTCATTCTGGAGTACTTGACAGTAGGAAACAGTATGGAAGAAGAATCCCACTGACCAGATGATAAATCTTTAATTAAAACACAGAAAAAAAGGATGGTATGAAAGGGTAAATTTATAGGCTTGTAGTACTTCTTAAAAGTTGAAAACCTGTCATCTTTATGCAGAATCAAAACAGAAGTTTTGAAATTCTACACTGACTGGAACATTCATAAGAGATTAATTTGGAGCAAACTGAAATAGTATATGCTAGCATTAAAATGAAACAGATTTATTTTTAAAGGATATTTTAAAGTGAAAGATTAAGCTAAAGAAACTATTTAAACCAAGGACATCAAACCAAAGAAAAGGAAATATCAGTACCAGATTTCAGAAGTATGATTCAGTTCTGAGCTGGTTACAATGTAAATAACCATCAGGGGTGAGAATTCTGCCCTGAGATAAAGTGTATGTTTTGCTAAGGGTAGGTTTGAGATTTTAAAAAATCTGGTGTGATATAAAAATGCTTTGAACTCAAACATGTTGATTGTCTGACATGCCCATGTTGCTGAAAAGTAGCTGAAATAGCTGTGCTTGCATGCAGTTGGGAAAAATTTTAAATCACTCCTTTTTCTTAATGGGGTGGTAGTTATGTTTGACCTCATGAAGGACAGTCAGAAGTTATTTTCAGCAAATATCTTGTAACAAAATAATAAAACACCTACAGGTACTTCCTCTTTTTTTCTGCTTCACATTGTTACTCTTCAAGAACAAAGCCACATAAAATCATATAGTGCTGTTTTCAGTGTTGTTATGCTTCCTTAAGAGTGAACTTCATCTTCAAATCAGGAGGGTACCAACTAAAAAGACCAAGAAACAGTGCTCTCTAAAAACCAGGGGGAGATTAGATATTGTGGTTTGGGGTAGAGGTTGGAACCCAGGTCACAGCTACAGTAGAAGGAACTTTTAGGTGTCGCCTAACCTTGTATTTCATTATGTGCGTTGCATGGAAGTAGTTGGTTGAATAAAAGAGATGATGAATATGGGAGTGGGACAGATCATGCTTTAGAAAAAGCATGAGCAGAAATGTATCAAATGTAGGTTCAATGATGGAAATAACCCCAGTTTTGCTATTTTTAAAACTGCTCTTTTTTTAACAGCTCACAGTGGCTTTTTGGGTATTGTTGATATGGAGAGAGAGCTCTGAGGCAGAATGCCTGGTATCAATAATATTTCAGTTTTAGCCCTAAATTATGTATGCACTTTTTCTTAACTATTTCTAGCTAAGAATGTGTTCTTACCTACTGTGAGTGAGAACAGTCGTAGAAGAGCATTAGAAATCCTGCTGTCATTCACTGAAGAAGTACTGAAAAAATGAGAAATCTGGGGTTTTTTTCTGGGCCTTCATAGAGCACAGTCATTTTAACCTGTGAAAAATGGATACAGGATTCTTATTTGGTAGTGGTTTATATCCACTTTTCTTAGGAGTAAACAGCTATGTAGGATACAGTGATTCAAAGAGAAACAGGCCTCAAATGTTACGTGTATTACAAAACTAGATTAAAATAAACTCAGTTTTGCACTAACAATCATGTGTGGCTTTCTCTTTAGGGTGGGTGGTTTAGTTTCTACTTGTTTGGTTATTTTACACAGTGATAAAGTTTCACTCCAGCTGACTTGTTTATTTTCTTTGGCACTCTGTGTACTTCGTGCTTGTCATTGCTCAGTAACTCACAGTAGCTGCACTCCTTAAAAGGAATGGACTCAGAGAAACCTTCTTACTGGCCCAAACGAGTTTGACAGGTTTAATGACCCCAAATACTGGTGCAGTGAAAAATATCCTAGATTCAACCACCTTCCAAGTACACATTATTTAATGTACTCTAACCCTTCAACAGATGTGCCTGGATTAAAAAATACTGATTAAAGTAGCACTTAGAAAGTGAACAGTTAATTGGATAAAAATCACAAACCAGTCTAACTCTCAAAAGGCAAAACTGATCCTTGCAGTAGGAGTACTTTAGAAGCAACTGGTAGCAGCAGCTCAAGTTTCCTTTTAACAGATTACTGAGACCTGTCATAGCCAAATTTTGCTAATTTAATTGCATGGCAGAATAAAACTGCTGGTGTACCTTATCTCATGACAGAAATAAAAAGAAGGAAGATGAGCAAATGAGGAAGCGAAAGAATTTTCAGATTATCATTCTTGAAAGTGGAAGGATAAGTCTCTTATATCCTAAAGGTTTGACCACATGGGAAAATTTTCTTGAGTTTTCCATGCATGCCTGCTGCTGTTAAGATTTACTGATGTGTTTTTCAAAGGCTTATGGTGAGCAAGAATAAAGGAGCTGGTGCATGTTTAGCTACAAGCCCAGTCTTGTTGTATGAGGAAAGATATCCTATATTTTTACTATTAAAACTACTAATTAGAATTAAAATTACATAAATGCTTTAGTATCTGTGAAGTAATTCATAGAATCATTGAATCATAGAATGGTTTGGGTTGGAAGGGACCTTAAAGATCATCTAGCTCCAACCCCCTCTGCCATGAACAGGGGCACCTTCCACTAGACCAGGTTGCTCAAAGCCTCATCCAGCCTGGCCTGAACACTTCCAGGGAGGGGGCATCCACAACTTCTCTGGGCAACCTGTTCCAGTGTCTGACCACCCTCACAGTCAAGAATTTCTTCCTAATTTATAGCCATTACCCCTTGTTCTGTCATTAACAGCCCTTGTGAAAAGTCCCTCCCCAGCTTTCCTGTAGCCCCTTCAGGTACTGGGAGGCCGCTATAAGATCTCCCCGGAGCCTTCTCTTCTCCAGGCTGAACAGCCCCAACTCTCTCAGCCTGTCCTCACAGGAGAGGTGCTCCAGCCCTTGGATCATCCTTGTGGCCTCCTCTGGACTCATTCTAACAGGTCCATGTGTTTCTTGAGTTGGGGCTCCAGAACTGGACACAGGACTCCAGGTGGGGCCCTACAAGAGCGGAGTAGAGGGGGAGAATCACCACCCCCGACCTGCTGGCCACGCTTCTCTTGATGCAGCCCAGGACACAGTTGGCCTTCTGGGCTGCAAGTGCACATTGCCGGCTCATGTTGAACTTCTCATCCACCACCACTCCCAAGTCCTTCTCTTCAGAGCTGGTCTCAAGCCACTCATTGCCCAGCCTGTATTTGTGTTTGGGATTGCCCTGACTCAGGTGCAGGACCTTGCATTTGGCCTTGTTGAACTTCATGAGGTTGGCACAGGCCCACCTCTCAAGCTTGTCAGGGTCCCTCTGGATGGTGTCCCGTCTCTCCTGCGTGTCAGCTGCACAACACAGCTTGGTGTCATCAGCAAACTTGCTGAGGGTGCACTCAAACCCTCTGTCCACATCACCGACAAAGATGTTGAACAGCACCAGCCCCAGTACCGATCCTTGAGGGACACCATGCGTCATCGGTCTCCACTCAGACATCAAGTTGTTGACCACAACTCTTTGAGTGCAACCATCCAGCCAATTCCTTATCCTCTGAATGGTCCGTCCATCAAGCCCATGTGTCTCCAACTTAGAGACACGGGTGTAGTGTGGTAATTAAGCCCACCATCTCCTGTTATAGCAATGAGTCCTAACAGCGGTCTGAGAATACTGTCAGAGTCAAGTATTTTACAATGCTGGTAAAACTACATGAAAAAACTGTAGGTCCAAAGAAGGACTTAGAAACATACAGGATTAAAAGATGTTTTGGAAAAAATGTTTCTGTTTCTAGTAAGTACAATAACATTGTGCATTTTTATATTATCTTTTATCACGTAGTCTAAACTTCACTAAAATTAATTAATTACCTCCCACAAAACAGTTTGGATGGACTGTTTTTATTCCCTGTGCTCCAGTACCCCTATCTGAAAAGCAAGAGAGCAATGAATCCATTTCCACTGGATCACACCACTACTATGGCAGAGCTGGAACAGGAAGCTTGATTGTATCACTTCTCATCCTGTTCTTCATCTTATCATATTCAGTAAGATTAAGGCAAATGTTTCTGAAAATTTATCAGACTGTTTACTTGTGCTGACTGATGGAAGTGTTTGACTAGTTAAACTACAGATGATAGTAGCACAACAGGAGCACTGTTCCAGTGTTCTGGTGTTTCTCTTGGAGTTCATGATTTATTAAAATTTCCTATCAAACAGACCTTCTCAGAATTTTTGGCTGCAGGTTATCTGGGCCCATTTTAATTCCTGCTCAGTCTTATTCACAATTATCCCTAGCTACCAATAGATTAGAAAGTATTTAATCACGCTCATGTGACAAAACCTCACTATGTTCCGTTCAGCCATATACCAGCTATTGGCGTCTGGTATGCCTGCTTCATAATTTCTTCATCCTCATATTTAATCATTTGGGTAAAACCATGCAGGACCTATCACATTGCTAATATATTCCAATATAATTTAAAACATCTACCCTTTTAGTGTCACCTTATCCTTAAGAGCTGTCGGTATTAAAAGTTCCCTTTAACATTTTCTGTACTCCCTACCTTTGAATTCCTATGATTTATGACTAGCTTTTTAATTTTTTCTGTATGTTGTATTTCCTTTCCCTTCCCCTTGCTACTGAGCCAAGATGAACTTTTAGCCAAAGCTGTCTTCTTACTGAATCCTTTTTCCTTGATCTACTAAATTTCTTAAAAATTGTACTTTTTCTTTGCAGTACTCTGTGCTTATTTTTATTTCACACCTCACTCATAATTTTTCCTAGCTTGTTAAATTTGCACATCTGGAGTGTCAGGCGCACAGATTACATCCAGGCACTCTCCCCTCTTACCTTTAATAAATGCAGGGAACTGGGGTTGTTTGGCCTGGAGAAAAGGAGGCTCAGGGAGACCTTATCACTGTCTACAACTACCTGAAAGGAGGTTGTAGTGAGGTGGGTGTTGGTCTCTTCTCCCAAGTAACAAGTAATAGGATGAGAGTAAACAGCCTTAAGTTGTGTCAGGGGAGGTTTAGATTGGATATTAGGAAAAAATTCTTCACAAAAAGGGTAGTCAAGCAGGAAGAGGCTGCCCAGCCAAGTGGTGGAGTCGCTGTCCCTGGAGGTATTTAAAAGACATGTATGTGGTGCTTAGGGACATGGTTTAGGACTCAGCAGTGTTAGGTTAATGGTTGGACTTGATGATCTTAAAGGTCTTTTCCAACCTAAATAATTCTATGATTCTAATTAGATTTTTATTACAGGTTTCTTTGCAGTAACTGGCTTCTAGTCTCATTACTAATCTTCTTCATCATAATGCAGTTTTTAAAAAGGCTACTTTAGATTGTTTGCAAAAATTTTGTGTTTTAAAAGTTCCTGCATATAATTTTTAGGGAAAAAAAAAAGTTATGGTTTTTTATCGGCTAGGTTCATATACCCTGGAACACAATCTTCTAACACATTTCCACCAGGAGATTTAGGAGTAACTACTTGTATTCTTGTTTAATTCAATGGTTTATAATACTCTTTCTCCCTCCCTTTCTAATTCTGCCAGCTTTAGGGTTTTTTTAGTTAATGCATTGATTTATTTAAGATCCTCAAACTTTTGAGTTATCAGGTACTAAAGACAGAGAAAATGTGTGTTTAACGAAGAATGCCAAGCAGCCTGGTTTTTGTTCTCTTTTTAGAGCAGAGGTTGTAATAAAATGTATCTGCTATATTCCAGTAAACCACTCCATAAAAAAAAAAAATTACAAAAATCAACATATATAAGTTGTAAACCACATTAAATGAAGAGCTCTGAAAGCTGCTGCTAAAATATAGAACTGGGTTTGTGGATAAATGTAAAGAAGAACATTTAAAGGAATCAAATAGAGATAGCTGAAATAAATAGTCTGAATTGTTGAGAGACTGAATTTTTGGCAAATCTAAGATGCAACCACAGTCAAAGGAAACATTGAAATGTTACACCACAGATAAATAAAAAAATCATTTATAGGATTTAATTTCTATCTCTATAGTATCTTCAAAGACTCAGAAGGAACAGGTCAGGAACAAAACAAAATCATGTCTACATCCATTGAATCAAAACTACGTAAAATATTGAGAAAAGACCTGAAATCCTGTCTTTAGCACATGAGTTATATGGAAAGTAGTAGGCATGAATTAATGCAGCTGACCGCATCAAGATTAAAGGAAAAGCTCTAGAGCTTACAAATGGTTCAACAGCTGTAAACAGGTTTTGTCAAAAATGAATGCTATGTTTCATGAATGTACAGCCTCTAAAAGACCATTGATGTATTTAAATGATCAAACATTCAATATAAAGTTCTGCACAGCAGGCAGTGGAAATAGAGCAGATAATTGCCTACTCATTTTAATTATCACAGGGCTGAGAAACATTAACGAAGACAGGCTTTTGGATTCCTTCAGTTGAAACAAGGAAAGAAAACAATGTGGGAAATTAGTAACAAAGTTTCTGAAAATATTTGAAGTAAATATTAAAAAAGAATTAGGTATTAGATATGTGAAAGAAAGTTTGACTTAAAAAATTAAAATAGACAGATAAAAGTGATTAAAATACACTGGTTATTTTGTACCCTGGAAAACATTAGAGCTGCTGATGATATCAGCAGCAATGTCAAGTCCTGTCGATGTTGGCAGCCAAGGCCGGAGAAACATACATGCTGTCAGATTGAGTGATGACTGGTAAAGAAACATTGATGCCAAGTGATTCTAAGTTCGACCCATAACATTTTGAAATAGCTAAATAGTATGGCTAATGAGATCAGTAATGAAATAAATAGTAGTCATATTTAAATTGTTTTCCTTCAAATGTAAATAAGATACAAACCACTGATTGTGACCAGCATATGTTTCATAAAATAGATGAGTAATATGCACAATGCTCTTGGCTCTTCCCTCTTATTTTTTTACCCTGATGACACAAAAGCCCATGTTACAAATCACCATTTTGTCTGGGAAGAGACTCAAGGAAGATCTGGCAGTTACTAGAGTACTCCTTTGAGGTTCTCAGGCCAATTTTAGACAGGTGATATATAGACATTTAAACGTATTGTGTAAAACAACACTTTCTGTGCACAGAATTATACAAAACCAGGTTATAAACAAAATATAATACATTTAAGGAATATATAATCAAAATAAAATGAGGAGAACATGCTAGTGTCTCCTTAATGTCTTTGGGCAACTCAGCAGAAGTGTCCATCCAGGCAGAAGTTAAATATTTTCTATATTACAAAAAAGTTGCACATTACAGAAAACATCAACTGTATACTTAAAAAGACAGCCACATGTCTAGCCATGAGAACGTGCTGCCTCTTTTGCTTGAGTCTTCACCTAAGAGCTCAAAGCCACTACCTGATAGACTTTATCATCTTCAAGTTCCTACTAATGAACTCCACAGTCCAGTTTGTAGATCTGCTACCATGAGTATAATTAATGCAATTCTGAAAGGGGAAAACTAATTTTAATGCAGAACCATGGAGGAAAGCATGGAGAAATGAGGCCTTTCTCCTATAATACTGCATGCAAAATATTTGAATCATGCTATTTCAGAATTACTGGTACTCTTTTGTTTATCTTGTGTTGACCCACTACTACTAAAGTTACACCTGTACCTACTATTCAATTGTCATAGAATCATAGAATGGTTTGGGTTGGAAGAGACCTTAAAGATCATCTACTTCCAATGCCCCCTGCCATGGGCAGGGACATGTTTCACTAGGCCAGGTCCAAATGGTCAAAGCCTTGTCCAACCTGGCCTTGAACACTGCCAGGGAGGGAGCATTCACAACTTCCTTGGGCAACCTCTTCCAGTGTCTCATCCCCTTCATGGTGAAGGATTTCTTCCTAATATCTAATCAAAATCTACCCTCTTTCAGTTTAAAACTGCTACCCCTCATCCTATCACTGCACTCTCTGATAAAGAGTCCCTTCCCATCTTTCCTGTAGGCCCCCTTTAAGCACTGGAAGGCCACTATAAGATCTCCCTGAAGCCTTCTCGTCTCTAGACTAGCCAACCCCAACTCTCTCAGCCTGTCCTCATAGGAGAGGTGCTTCAGGCCCCTCATCATCTTCATGGCCCTCCTCTGAACTCATTCTAACAGGTCCATGTCTTTCTTGTGCTGGGGACTCCACAACTGGACACAGTACTCCAGGTGGGGTCTCAACAGAGTGCAGTAGAGGGCGAGAATCACCTCCTTTGACCTGCTGGTCATTCTTCGCTTGATGCAGCCCAGGATGTGATTTGCTTTCTGAAACCATTTATACTGTAAACTAAATTGATCTTCTAAAAATTATACCGTTGTATCTGAAAGTGATTTTTTTTGCTGTTCCTTGGAAAGAAATATTAAGTTGAGCTGTAATCAAGTCTGCCACTTTTTCATTCATAATTATAGGCTTTCAGTTTCTGGAAATTTTTAATTCAAGAAAGTCTTTCACTCAGTCCAACAGCAATTTAAAAAAAATCTATAAAATCATCAAATGAGACCATTGTGCATGCAGTTTATGGCATTCTCCCAGGGTCTGTGTCCATGCTCTTGACTCATTCTAATTCTGCAACAACTGCTTTCTGCTAATTTCAGTAGGCAAAACATATTGATACGGTGGCATTCGGAAATTTAAGATTCGTTTTCATAGGGCTGGAAGAATTGAGACAGACAGATAATCAGAAGACATATCCAGGTCTGACAGAGGCCTCAGTAGTGGTGAAGAAACAGGTCAGAATGAGGCACAGATGTGTGAAAAGTCTGACATAGTAAAAATATTTTATCACAGCATTTATTGCAGCTACACAAAGGCCTGGAGTGTAAGTCAGTTTGGCACGTTAGTGCTAGAACTAGGAGATCAGTAGCCTATATTTTACGTAATGAACTTTCCTGTGGGACTCACTTATTCTCATACCTCTTTCCCTTGTAACTGTCTGACACGTTTCCTTGTGTGCATGACTTTTCATGTACTGCAGATAAGCTAAATACATTTGTGACATCAGGTACTTTACTGAATAAAGACTAGTATTAGAGTTCCACATCTTAATCTATTGTGGAACAGAAACCCTTCTTCTATTAACTTGTAGAATTCACTTGCATTTCACACAAATAGTGATGTTAGGGCAAAAAATTTGACCCTACTCTTCCTCATGCCTTCTGCTTGCAAATTTTAAACATTCATTTAAAAGCTCTGAATCAAAGTAGAAATGGGAGGTGCATAAACTTGAAACATATACAGCTTTATTATGCAAAGTTATAAAAAAAGTAAAAAATTAGTTCAGTGGCCCAAGTCTTGGGAGGTAATGAAATGATAGTTTGTGATATGTTGTCCACAAGCTTATTAACACTTGGGTAGAGAAACTTTAGTTGAAGCAATACCAACAGGCCATGCGCACATCCCACCCCACCTCATTTGCCATCTCGTTTATACCAAAGGATAGCACACATCACATATTGATGGAGGGAGGAATGAACATGCACATACGTTCTTCATAACCTGAATATCTCTGATTACTGGCAAACTACCATTTTTCTTGTAGAGTAGTCACACATACAGTCACATTGAGCAGCTCCAAGAAATCACCTCTCTCGTGTTGATAATAACTTGAAAATTGGTCTTCAGTGTCCCTTAAGCTGGATGTCAACCAGGGACTCCTTTGTTGGATGCAACAGACAGTACCTCCCCAACACTGCAGCACCTGGTATATGTGAGAAGAGTGCTAGGGGGTGAACAATGCACAGGTGTTCAAAATTAAGATATGCTTTAGTAGGATTACCTATATACTCACCTAAAGGTCTGCATAGTACAATTACTGTCATAAAACTACACTAACAGTCTGGTTATTGCAATAACAATCATAATTATAATCACATTAGACATTCTCCTTTTGGAAATACCTTTAACTTTTAAAATTGAACAAATTGCCATAGAGACTATCTGATGGTCTTAGCTGTATGCAAGATAGAAAAAAAAAGACACTGGAATTTTAACCTTTCAATGTCTGTTTATTCATGGGGTGCAAGGCTTACAGGGGGAGGAAAAAGCAAAATCCATTGAAAAATTGAGTGTCCCTTCAGGAAAGAAATTTAACATTATGCAACTTAGAATACCACTTTTCTGGCTGACAGATGTACCTTAGTTAGGTAATTGCTCTTTCAAGGTCAATAAATGCCCTAAGGTCACTGCAATTGAGACCTCTGGAAGGGATGGTAACTAAGAAATATGCTAAAGTGAAAATTAAGTCCACTTGCCCAGGTTGGTCTGCCTAGCAGAACCCGCTTAGGAAGCTGAAGCAATCCTCACAGGACAAAGCAAATGCAGGGACTTATCAAGCTACAAAATACAGAGGCTGAAAAGCATAACCTTTCTGAAGCAAACAGAAGCAGTTTATGATCACCAGGAGTATTAACTTAGGGACAGCTGGTAAGGTAATGGTTTTGTATGGTATTCATCAGACTGTGTTGTCATGTGTCAGAACAGTGGGATATAGGCTGAATTTTATACCTCTGAGACCACAAAGATTCAGGCTTTGACAGCTAACAGGGTCTGGCAATTCTAACAAGAAAAGGGTGTGCACTGTGACATCAAGGAGGCTTTTTTATTGGTTCCAGCTAAAGCTGCCTTCAGCATTTCTCCCACTCCAGAACTCGGTGGGGAATTACATGATGCTACTGAGAAGCAATGAACATCTTTCAGAAGATGGGAATTTGTAGTTGGTGAGTTGGTTTGCCAGTCAGTCAGGTCCTTTCATAGGCAGACTGCACAGAAACACCGCACCAATACACCTGCTGTACAGGTAAGGCACTCAGTCTATGCAGCCTCAAAATGGGACCACTACATAAGGAAGTAATAGCTTCTAGGAACTGAGGAAACAGAGAATTGTCTTAAGTTAATTAATTTTAAACAGTGTCAATCTCTACAGGAGTGTTTAATCTACCAATCTTTTTCAGAAGACTCTGCAGCTATTAGAAAAGCATTTAAGGGTAACTGCACAGAAGGACAGGTTCTCTGACTCATGATGCTCTACATCTATTAAAACGTACAGATTTCTGATATTTTGCCCTTATAATAACAAATAAAATAGTTATGTTCTTAAATAGCAAATTTGATCAAAATACATATTGCTGTTTACAAAAAACGCCTATCTCAATCTATTTATGAGAAATAGGTGCTTCATGAACTCCTACATCTTTAGCAGTGGTTCATATAGTTAATTTTTCTGCCAGGAAGAAAACCTCCTCCATATTTCTGACATGATTTTCTGTCATCCTGGATGCAGACCACCTTCAATTTTGTTTGGAAAAGTGACTGACATACCATTTACTTGCAGCCTGCTGGTGAAATTTTAAAATTATGCAACATTTAATTTGTGCCCAGTAAGCACACAGACAATTTGTGAAAAAAAGAACCAAAGACGAGGGCAAGGCCCAAAATAACTTCCACAACAGCATGTTCATTTACTTTTCATAGGCATTCAGTCATTTTGATACTTAAAGTAGGAACATTAATCCACAACAAAGCAGACCATGCAGTTCCAGCAGAAATTAGAAAATATCTTAGGCATTGTAATTTAGTAAATATAAATTGCTAACAATCTTACGAAGAGCTTGTTAGGTATAGTGATGGTCAGGGGCTTTTGTGGATGACTCATTAGCAGGTATGTAGGCTATGTATCTTTTTACAGTGTGTTTTCTCTGTAAACAAAATGGAATACACTTCTGTAAAGCTATCTGCTTACTGGTTCACTCACTATGAAACTGGCAATTTGCAAGTACTGATCTCCAAACTCATTGGATAATCACAATTAATTGTAATCCTCAAATCCTGGACCCAGGACTGAGATGTTTAGGCAACAACAAAGTGGGAAGCAAAGGCCCAAGCTCAACAAATGCTCTTCACAGGACCACCACTAATCCTAGAACTGTGATAGTCTCCATTAGCTTCCATAGACCAAAACCAGTGCTTGTCTTGAAGTTAAGCAGCAGCGAGGGTTGGCTTATGAAACCAGTGTCAAGGCACTTAGGTGAGAGTATTTCAACACTAACTACTACAAATGATACATGCAACATACGTGCTTCAACACTAGTCCAGGGAAGATGGAAATTCAGTCAAGAAATAAAGAGTATTTTTTGGTTTGTTCTCCTGAATTTGATATTCAGATGTCCTGTGACCCTATAGCAACAATTAAGTCTGGGTAAGGTACAAATCCTTGGCCAATACAAGTCATGCATGGGAATTACATGACTTCTAGAACCTGTTAAGAGCTTGTTAGAATTTTTCTTTGAACGCAAATGCAATCTTGTAGTAAATGCTAATAAATAGAGGTTAAGTTGCCTAAAAAGTGATTGATCAGCTAATTCCAAATTCATTCAGTACAGTTCTAAAAAATTAAAAGCTAAAAATCAATAAATGTAGTATGAACACCAAAGACATTGAGAAGGACATCTGAAAGTTTAAAAAACCCAAATGATGAGGTTTAAATGATTAAATATACAAAAAGATTTGGCAAATATACATATTCCACCTATTTATGTTTTCAGACATTGACAAGGTACTTCTATCCTAAACTCGAAACGACCTTTTACAGTATCAGTAAACGCATCTTCCTAGATATTGAATCCCACCAGACATTACGGGCTTGATGCAATTACAGGCTTAAAATCAACAGCCAGTGATCATATTAATAAACCTATTGAAACAAGACTACTGAAAATTGTTGTCTAGAATGTGAGTGTCATTAGTCTTCATGGTTCCCTTTGAAGTTGTTTTTTGTTTGTTGGGGGGTTTTTGTTGTTGTTTTTGTTGTTTTTTCCCAATAAAAATGAGAGCGAGGGAGAGGAAAAAAACCCAGAAAGTGAATAAGATATCTCTGTGGTAGAGAAATTCTGTTCTGCTACAGGAACAGCAGAACTTTTCTTTATTTGAATGCAGAAACATCAGACACTAAGACTTTCTGTTAAAATTCCCGCCCTCTGGGACCCTGGGTTCACAGATGGCACAGTGGGTCACAGTGACAACAGTGTACAATATGAAAATTTCCACGTAACCATCCACACTTTAAATAATGCCACATTGGCCTGAGTCGGTGATGGCAATGCATGCTTTCTTTACACTAATGCTTCAACCTCTGTTACAGAATTTAAACTGGGAAATTTCAGGTGATCAGCTCTAACAGAATCCTCCTCTGAGAAGCAGCTTTCTTTTTCATAGATCTCAGTGGAGTCAAATTTTCACTCAAAGACCTCCATGCAGACAAGCGAATCTATTTTCCTTCTACTAAAATGTGTTGGGCACGGAATTATTGAAAGCAAAGACTAAAGTAATATGAATAGATGGCAGAAAATGAAGTCTGCAGGAGCTAAACTTGTCTGCCATTTCATGAATTCCTGGTGGCAGAGACCTGTCTTTTTGCTTGCTGTCCAATAGAAGACTAAATAAAGGCCATGCTCCTGGCTCTCCAAGACAGCAAATGGAGACATTAAGTGCTGTAGAGCTGGGGAAAGGAATTCACCTTCTGCTTTTGTACCCTAGCATAATACCAACATTCTTTCGTATTACCATTAGAATGACTGAAGAGTGAAGAATTTAAAAGACCATCTGCTAGGCTACTGAAGTCACAGTAACATTTTCTAATGCTAAGACACAGCAAATAATCGAATTACGCATATTTTGCAGGTCAAAACTGACTAGTGAAGTCAGTTTTACTTGCTTGATTGGGGATGTAAGGTTAGCCTTCCATGCCTCGCAGCATTGTACTATTCCCCTCTGCTGCAAGTGGGTGTTACTTATTTTTGAGCACTCTGCTATATGTATTATTCAACTGTTGAACACCAGAGAAAGGGAGAAAGAACTCTTAACCTGCATTACTTTTTATTTTTTGTGACAAATGTTAACTCTCTTATACCCAGTTTTTATTTTCCTGTTAACTCTGAACAAGCAGTCACCCTAATGATTAAAAAAACGGTTTCTCAGTTTACTTAAGCTTTTCTCTGCTTATGAAATGTGTTGTGCTCATTATACTCTTAACGCTGTTATCTAGGATGACTCCTATACTGACCTTCTAGATCTACATACTGTTTTACTCTCCCAGTTTTAAATTGAGAATTACATTTTGCCAGCTTCAGTGAAGTTGCTTTTGTTTCATATTAGCAGAAATGAAATCACAATGTATTAATGTATTTATCAAAAAAGAAATGTTTAATCCATAACCACAGAAATCTTCCACTTGTGCCACCATTTCTGTACTTTCCTACAAGAGATGCAAGCAACTTCTAGACCATATTAAATAATACTGAAAATCAATGAAGCTGTTTTTACAAATACTAGTCATAACTTCATTTGAACACTTCTGACATCTGGTAAAGAATGTGAATAATATGGTTATGTATATAAGATTAAGAAAACCAATTTATTCTGTCTTAGTACTACAATAGCCTATTGCAATTCAAGAGGAATAGCTCCATCAGCTAAATTATAGTGATATTATTGATTTATGTGTTAAAAGAAAATATTATTAAGCAAGGGAAGTATCTAATTTTGTTAAGTTTGTATCTAGCCTTTTGATTCTCAATTACACTCAGGTTGCCTAACTTAGATAAAGTCAGATAAAACAGTGAAGTTTAAAAGTATTTTAAGAAAAACCTTAATCATGGACGTAAATTTCTTGAGATAAAGTAAGTCAGTCCTATCAGTAACTGTGAAGATTCTCCTAAGCACACTGAGATAAGCAGCAATCAAGATATTAATACAAAACATTGTTCTGCCTTTCCAAAATCAGCATTTAGAATAAATCAAATATTCTACAGCATGTGATAAAAAACTGATTAGTATATAATCTAGTATATAACAATCTAGTATATAACAATCTAGTATATAACAATCACACTTGTGTGCACAGTTAACTGTCAGTTAAGAGACTCCAGATACTTCATCTTGAGATAAATGGAATTTTTATTTTTAGGGAGAGAGTGATTCCTCTTTATCATGAATGTATAAAAGAGCAATATCTTAAATATTTACTGCATGCAAGTAATCCTTTTTTTTTTTTTTGTTAGCATCATATAATCTTACGTAATAACTTATCACTGCAAGAATACATTTTAACTTGTTGTATTAATGCACCTCTTCAGTTGAGTGCCAGTCTGATAATTGCATTAACCACCTCATACAAGACTGTAGGAAAAAAACCAAATTTTCAGTAACATCTTGGCAAACACAGTTCTCTATTGACAATGTGAAATGACATCTTAAAATGGGTATTTTGTCCCAATTTGGTTCCTGTTAGTCTACCATATCCTTCAGTTGACTGAACTATAGCTACAGTATTATAGTTTTGTTTTCTGAAATGCCTGTTCACAAGGCTAGTTGAATCTGCCCCCAATTAAAGGAACTTTCTGAAACTATTCTTATTAACAATTTATCGTTAATTTCACTAGCATAATCAATTCTGTAGTCATTACCAGAACTGAAACTGATATGTCAAGCAACCTTCTCTCTTTGAAAAACAGGATAAAGGAAAGATACAGAAAAATCCTCAGAACAAAATGGCAGGAGGAACATGAAAAAGATGAAGCAAAGTGCGGTCCTTTTCAGCTGTATAACACTCCATCAATTGTTCAGTTCTAGCAGGCTAACCTACATCTAATTCACAAGTATCAGAAACTGTTCCAGAGTGTACATACATAAAGCAGTACTGCAAAAATATTTTCTTTAGATGGCAGGAAGCAATTAATCAGTGTGATAAATGAGTGTGAATGAGAAAGGAGTGCCTTTGACAAGGCACAGTAAACCCTGAATGTCATGCACAGTGACAACGCATTTTAAATACCTTAAGATGGAAACATTTCTTTTAAAAGATCTTACTGGAAATGAACACTTTAATTTTTTTTTTTTTTCTGTGAGATGAATGAAAGCCCAACTCTTTTATTTCTTCATCCCCAATACCAAGTGTGACTTACTGGCTTCAGTCTGACTACAGCTGGGTTTAGTTCATATATACACAAACTTGTTACTCTTAAAGCGGAACAGCAGAGTTTTCCTTGTCCTAACATTTCTCTTCTATTCCAGGGTAAAAATGCAATCAAGGCCTTTCAAAATTAAAAGAGCAATCCTTCCATGCCAGAATAGCTAACAGCCTATGATATGAAGTGCATAAAATGAAACCTGTCCAGGACTAGGCTTTAAAGGGAGGGGACCATTACTTCCTTTTTTCTTAACATTTAAGCCTTTTGGCCACACAATTCTACCTCTTTCATTTAGTCAGCTTAGCACTTGTCTGAACTGTTGATTAGCCAAATTGTCCAAAAGCCCCAAAAATCAGACTACTAAACCAGCCAAACAAGAGGAAAAATGAGTACGTTTTTCATCCAGTTTATTGGCTGGCCAGGCAGCAGGGCTGACATAAGGGAGAGGGAAAATCCCAGGCAGCTACGAGTAGGAACTGAGGTGGCCTTGGAGCGTAGTTCCCTTTGGCAGCAATGAGTTATGAGAGGCAGGGGTCAGCTGCCTTGGTATGAGATACTGGTACCAGACGCATTCCTGAGGAGCTGGCAACTGTGAATTTTGCAGTGGTCTACAAATACTCTGGAACTCCTCCTAGGTGTTTGGGACAGTATCCTACAAAGCAGTTGGTAATGATGTGATATGATCACAGCGTGTGATGTAAGGTATTATCACAACTATGCACAATTTATCACACAGATACGGTTTCTACATCTATTTCACGTATCTAAATATCACCACTTACACTGTGTTTTTGTTGTTATCTTCACTGAGGCATAAAGATAAAACAAATCCTTCCCTTACATTCTGCAACGGGAAATAAAAAAACAGGAACCATTCATTCAAGTCCTTGCTTAGACAAAATGTTTGGACTTCAAGAATCTTTGTGATCACATAAGAGAGAACAAACTCATTTTGGCAACTGGCCTGAAATTCTGTTTCTTCAGTAGTGAAGATCTGAGATCCACTGATTGTTGATCAGATATGAGCCAGATTCCTGAAAAGTAACACGTGGGCATCTTGCCATTATTCCTATCATCACAAAGCTTAACAAACAGATCAAAGAAACAGTCTGCTCTTGCAGTACTACTGCAATCAGCCAAAATGCTTAAGAAATTCACCTTATCATCTACAAATTCTGCAAGTTTTCTATTAGTGAGACAGAGTACTATTTTTTTTTCTCCCCATGCTTCTGAGTTTCCATTGTACACAAGCAAAAAAATCCCTTTGATAATACTGTTAAATGAGTGTCTCCATTGTAACAAAACTTAAATGTTTTGAATGTTACAGCTGTAATAAAGATGTGCTGGAAATTTTAATATTTAGACAATGAGGACAGAGCACGTATAACTAAAAACTAATGCTGGAAGAATACATCTATCCAACATTTATCATAGTAAGAAGCATTTTGGGAAAACAATGAGCTCAAATAATATTTCAGAAAAGCTAAATTTCAAGGAATGAAGATACTATAGTACAAAGTTATGGCCAAAAATACTGTATTTTAACCAGCAACATTTCTGAGGGGCAGTAACTGTACAATATTAGGTTTTTTTCCAAAAAACCCTATTTCTGTCCCTCAAACAACACACGATACATGCATTTAAATGACACTTTTCAGAACAGTAAATACGATCTTTATTTTTAAATACTGCAAGTTTAAAAATGTATCTGACACACCTCCCCCCCCTCAAAAAAAAAATTTTAAAAATTGGTCAAATAAGGATTTCCTGCAGCATGGTAAATAAGAAATCCAGCAACAGACTTCAGCTTAGACTGTATTTTGAGAGAAAAAAAACCCCAACAGATTTACAGTAAGATCGACCTGTCCAAATTTATACTTTTCATGCTATCTTCAAAATCTCCTTCTATTCCTTTCTTTCCTGTAGCATGGATACTGTGAAGAAGCTTGAGTGAAACTTAAGAGTAAAATCCCTTTAACTAGCTAAATAGTGACCCTCAATGTATTGTTGACTACATAGAAAAGCTTCTGGTTTGATTGATAAAACTCAAGATGTTATGGGTAACCAAAAGCCAAACAAGTGGAAGTATCAGTAACTCCACTTCTCAAACTAAACATATGGTTTTTCAAGATCTACTAAACTAACAAACTGTACAGGGACAGATGGCTTTAGCTGTTTAATGTGTACTAAATTTGGTTACGGTTTATGTTAAAAGAGGGACCTTATTTATAAAAGTGTGAATTTCTAAAATACTGTAGTTAATTACCAACACCAGGACATTTAAATTTCCTAACTTAGGACAGTCTCTCCTAAACATCTTTACTTTACTGGTCTCTTAGCTAGAGGTAGGTCATTTGAGGCCTTGTTAATATGCTGTGCATATTAACACTAGTTCACTAATGTAATAGTCTGCGGGATAACTATTCACAGAGCTTCAAGAACAGCAGCACATATAATAAATTAATTGGGTAAATTTTATTTTTTCATGTGGGTTAACATATCTTTGTTTTCTCCTAATGTTTCATTCTTTTGTGAAGAATGTGTAACAAGGAAAAGGTCAGGAGGTTGAGTAATCTGAAAGTCTTCTGCACCTTATAACTAACGGCTGGGAGTCTAGCAATGTCTTTATATGCAGCCCTTTTCCCCCCATTTAGAGTTTTTGCAAATCATGCAGTCGATTCTGACTGATATCCAGCATAAAAAGTCTCTTCTCCACTTTCAAACTTACAAAAGTGATTCACAATCATGTGGCAGTATGATTAGAAATTACAGTCCATACACCTTGACAATCAAAAGAGTCTGAATTATAAAAAGTAAACTGCCCTTATAGCTGCATCATCCTATATATCTAAGGACAGTGCCAGTTAATTTGTGAAAAAGGCAAATTTAAACTTTCTGTAAAACACGTATTGCAGCTTTCTTGTGCTAGTGAACATCTAGAATACACAGGTTCCCAAGACGTTTTCCTTCCCTCCTCCCCCATTTATGACATTCAGAGAAATCACATAATTTTGGCAAAGTTAAAAGGGTTTCTGTCTTGATGTTTTTGCCTTCAGCTTCATGTTAGAGGCACAAACTTCTGGACTCAAGCACTATAAGGCATAGCAGAAACCACCAATTAAAACAATAGTGACACCACCACCACCACGACAGAATATACTGCAAGTGGGAACAGATGTGTGATTTAAAAAGGAAATGATTCTGTAAACTGTCACACTGCAATGCTGTGTTAGGTGATTCATGTAAAGCTTGTCTTGGCATGCCAAATATATATATATGTATATATATATATATATATAAATATATATATAAAAAATGTTTTGTTTCAGAACATGCTCAAATGATCTAAACATTGCCACGGGTTCAACTTACCTACAATATACCGGAAGTAGGCCAGTGGCACACACTCTTGAAAACTCTTGCAATCACAATATAACTATAAAGCATGAGTAAACTTTTGTTTTGTTTTTATACAAAAATCAGAATCACATTTCCTTCTCCCCCACTCGATATCCTGTAACAAACCAAAACAAATTAGAAAACCCAAACCTTTGTTAGACACCACTGTATTTTTTTTTTTTTCCTTTTCTTTTCTTTTCTTTTTGGCTATACTTCCATTTATAGCACTGAATCCAGTGTGGGCAATGTATTCCCAGGTTAAACGAAGGAATATTATCAACAGTGCAACTGTGAAAACAGAAGCTCTGTTGCACTTATACCAAGATCAGGACCAATTTTGTAATGCTGTATATAAGAGTCACTGCTCTGATCCCTTATTCAGAATGTCAGTGTAACTTTTTATAACCTAGATCTACCTGCTTTAGCTTTATTAAATAAAAAGCTTTAATTCCTTAAATTAACTAAGAATAGTGACTTTTTGGTTGTTGTTGTTATATCTAAGGTTTCCGCAGTTTCTGAAAGAGTGTGTGATTGATCTGATGTTCTGTATTTTTTAATGGTATTTTTAGGGCAACAGCACATACCCACTAGTACATATGTACAGCGGTTTGAAATATCTCTAAATTTACTTTTCTAATAAAGCCTATTAGAAGAGTAAAAGTAACCTCACGTGAATCTCACAAATATAAATTAAATTTCTATTTAAAAGCTTATGTTCCAATCCTAGATATAATGCCATAAATTCTTGTACAACAACTGGTTTCAACACCTGTACAAAGCCCTGACAAGACTTAAGCATTGTTTTGAATGTGAATGGCCTCTGTCTGGGTGTCTCCCATTTACTTCTACTCCGGAATGTGCAAATGATTTTATGCAGCACGATGCTAGTACCGCTCTGTACTATAATAATTTTTTGTTTTGTAAATAAAAAACAACAAATCCCTAGTCAGAAATAAACCGACAAAATTTACATTCTTCTCTCTTAAAAAAGTAAATAAAATAACATTATTTAAAATGTGAATTAGCTATAAGACATACAATACAATTACATAGATACATATCAATACAGCACATTCAATTTGCCAAAAATTAATGATTACAAAGCCAATATGGATGCTGCCATATATATATATATATATAGATGTATATACAATGATTATAGCATTCATAATTGCACTATACCTACAACCAGTTTTAAATTACAAGGTGTTTTAAGAGGGAGCAAAAAATAGCAACTGTTCTTATTACTGTTGTTTTGGAGGTGAGAGGGTTAAGGATGAAAAACGTCTCATTAGTATTTATTGTTAACTTTGGTAATCAACTAATAAGCCATTATTTTTTTCCACCTCCCATCAGCTGCTATGAGGCAGCAATCTCTGTGTTAAGTGCACTCTAGTGCTACTTGGCAGATAATCAATCCAACTACATGTCTGAACTCTTTGAGTTTTCTGTTGCTTGCTAGCAATCATGCACCTGGTCAAAAAACACCTTTCAACCCAAGCTGCAGAATAAAGGCTCACCAATGTGTGCTGCATTTTTGTTGTTAAAAAATTGCACATTTAAATTTCTAGAATGATTTTCTCACTGTTTCATTTACATTAAGAAATCTTTTCCAAAGAACACAGAGAGGCTATTTTGCAAGAAAGCCTATCAAATGTCTGTGAATCAGTTTATTAACAAGAAACCTTACCAAGAAAGGCTCCTGAATGTTATCTCTCATTAATAGTTTCTCATTAGATAACTAAGGTGCCTTGATATTATTACAGAAAACCATCTCATGCCATATCTGACATAAGGAGAGATTTAAACTGTCTTTAAATTAGTAAACCACTAATGTACATGGTGCACCTCATAGCATATTCACTCACACTGTTGGTTTTGGCATTAGAAATGGAACACACTCTAAAAAAGGGAACATATGAGCTGAAACTGTTTGTTTATCATTTGGCAGTTGACTCAATCAGGCTAGTTCCCAACCCACTAGTTTGGCATTTCAATCAGTATCTTATGTTTCAAGAGCATTGGTTTTATAAAAAGCCAGATTTGGCAACATTAATTTTATACAATAAAAATAATTTTTCTACTGCGGAAAAAGACTTAAAAAAGCTCTAACTTAAGAAAAAAACCCTGCACAACTGAAAAAAAACCCCACCCCATTGTTTCAGGCTGTAGCCACAGGGGAAAATGTAGTGTCTATGACATTTTTATTTGGCATTCGTGAATAAAAAAAAACAGAGAAAAAAATGGCACATGGCAATTAAAAAGAGATTGTAACATATTCCACCTACACGCCAGGCTGTGTCTTATTTCATTACTGTCTTCTGTGCACCTTTCTGAACTGTGAAAATACGGTTAAATTTAATATCTTTAGATAACTATAAAATGTATTTTGGTATCCCAATATTCTAGTTCCAAAAGTGAAGACAGAATGAAGACACCCATGTCAAGAATTTAAAAATCACAGTATCAATACTTTTGATCCTCAGAGAAAGTACATACTGTAAAATTAGAATGACTGTTGACTTAAAGTCTGATGATAGTATTTTCCTGACCAAATCACTCAACAGAAAATATTTCACCCAGGAATGGAACTGGGAAGAAAAGGCCATTGTACCTTGTAAAAGATAAGGGGCGAGGGGAAGGAGGAAGAGAGAAAGAGTCAGGGAAAGAGGAAACCAGCTTGATTTTGCTTCAATAGCAAAAAACTGCTATCTTTCATAAATGTATGACTGAGAATTTAAAACACACTGAGTTACAAGGTTTTGCCTAAAAAATGAGGAAATGTGCTGTGAATGTACTTCAGCATCTTTTGGTTTTCCTCCATGTAGTTTAAATAAAATCATAATATTAACTACAAACTCTGTGGACATTCACAGAGTCCAGGCCAGCAATAAATTAGTATTATGCAAATTGTTTTCACAGATAATACAGTCCCTCTTGTATATCTTTAATCACACAAAGTTGGTTTTGGAGAGCCTCTTAGGCACAGTTAGACCAGGTTGTACTCCTTCAGGTTTAACTGTAAGATCGTGTCCTTGACAGCAGCAAAGACGAAGCGGATATTCTCTGTGTCTGTAGCGCATGTGAAGTGCGAGTAGATAATTTTGTCACTGTCTGGATTCAGGTCTACGAACATCTTCAGGATGAACTCTCGTGCTGCTTGCGCATCTCGTTGTGGTCCTGATAATTAAGAAGAGAAAGTCAGTTTTCTTAAAGTCGATTCAGTATTTGAACTTCCTTAACAGAAAACAAGAAAGAGTGTGTTAGTGGTCCTCACATAAGAGAAGACAGGGAACTTTTTACTCATCAATAGTATCATATAGTGGCTACTTTCTTGCTGGTAGGAACTACAAAAATAAAGATGGAAGGAAATTTCAGAACTTCATCAAGTCACAGCTATCATGTCAAAGCTGCTCTTTTCCTGCTGACTATCACAGAATCACAGAATCACAGAATGTCAGGGATTGGAAGGGAACTCGAAAGATCATCCAGTCCAATCCCCCTGCCGGAGCAGGAACACCTAGATGAGTTCACACAGGAAGGCGTCCAGGTGGGTCGTGAATGTCTCCAGAGAAGGAGACTCCACAACCTCCCTGGGCAGCCTGTTCCAGTGCTCTGGCACCCTCACACTAAAGAAGTTTCTTCTCAAGTTTAAGCGGAACCTCCTGTGTTCCAGTTTACACCCATTGCCCCTTGTCCTATCATTGGTCATCACTGTGAAGAGCCTGGCTCCATCTTCCTCACATTCACCCTTCAAATATTTATAAACATTAATAAGGTCCCCCCTCAGTCTCCTCTTCTCCAAGCTAAAGAGGTCCAGCTCCCTCAGCCTTTCCTCACAAAGGAGATGTTCCACTCCCTTCATCATCTTGGTGGCTCTATGCTGGACTCTCTCAAGCAGCTCCCTGTCCTTCTTGAACTGTGGGGCCCAGAACTGGACACAATATTCCAGATGTGGCCTCACCAGGGCAGAGTAGAGGGGGAGGAGAACCTCTCTCGACCTACTAACCACACCCCTTCTAATACACCCCAGGATGCCATTGGCCTTCCTGGCCACAAGGGCACAGTGCTGGCTCATGGTCATCCTGCTGTCCACCAGGACTCCCAGATCCCTTTCCCCTACACTGCTCTCTAGGAGATCATTTCCCAACCTATACTGGAACCTGGGGTTGTTCCTGCCCAGGTGCATCACTCTACACTTGCCCTTATTATATTTCATCAAGTTTTTCCCTGCCCAGAAAACATTATTCTTTGGTAAGATAATGTTTAGTACACGTGATTTGTAACTGCATGGAATGAAAAATGAAATATTAGCTATACTAATAAATCTTTTAAAATGTTAATATAATTGGTGAATGTTCAGTCCACACTTACTATATTTAAAGTATACTTAAGTTCTCTTAGCACTACAGCATTTACTAGTTTTATGAGCATTTTATTAGGTAGCATACTGAAGTTATACCCTGAACTGGTCTGACACTGTCACCAATAGAACTTCATTTACTTCAGTGACAACAAAACACACATGCTCTCCAGATAAAGCTGTCTGATTGCAAAAGGTTCATGTTCTAACAAATCACTTGTTATCTAAATTATGTATGATAATGATCCTATCAGATCTAAATTAAGGTTGCAATTCTCAGAATGATATATAACCACACCACACGTTCAGCTTTACAGAAGACAGAAGGTAAAGTAAGGATACCTAGCCTGGAAAAGTGAGGATTCATTCATGCTCACAACCAAAACAGCAGTGCAGAAGCAAGAACATTAGCCACAAGCTGCTGAATTTTATTCTGTTTTTCCAGTGCCATTTCCAAAGGCCATTATTCCCTTGTTCTCCTGTTTCTGGAACATGGGTTTCTACCAAACACACGTTTTCTGTGCTGCCTCCTTCTCCTATTCTCTTCATTAGTCCTGGTCTTGTTACATAAATACCAGCACTCAGGTATTATATGTAGCTCTGTCCTTCAGTAGTTATGAAATCTGTACTTTGGGGGTAAGCCCATACCCATGTATTTTTCGACAACTGGATAATAAACCTTATTTTTAATACTTCAAGCTTAAAATTGCTAACATTTCCAATATTAATAACTCCATAAAATTTAGGCAAGGAATGCATGGAAGAGAAATCACACACTTTCTGGTGTGCTGCAAATCCATGTGGAGGGGGAGTAAGATTCTTGCAATATATGGCTGTATGCATATGGACATGTATGTACATACATACACATATACAGACAACACATTTCCTGAGACGTAGGGATGTAAACGTGTCATAAGCTCTCTGATGAAAGTAAGAGGACTCTTAACACTTCTGCAGCTTCTAAAACACAAGAGGGCCTAGCCTTTGGCTTAGTCACCCAGACTCTGTGGAAACAGCAGCAACTATAAGTCTCATACTACCACAAATAAATTTGCAATATTTGTGAAGAAAACTCTTAAAAGACTTTTAAAGACAATTATTTCTTCAAAATACACCACTTACTGTTTTAAACAACTTCCTAGAAGTTTTTGTTGAACAGTTTCACAGTAGATAGATACAGCGTGCTCAATCTACTGCACTATTCAAAGGCTGTATCCAAATTTCCTTACCTATCACACCTCTACTGACTATCAAGAATTTAAATTTTTGTTTGACTGAAGTTCAGGTGTGGAAAATTGAGGTAACAAAGAACATTTATGACCTCAGGAATTCAGAAAAAAAAATTAGTAAGTCAATGTTAAATTTAGACTGCAAAATGGCTGTAAAGTAAATAACACACACTTGGAAAACAACTGCTAAAAATCAGTTGATTTCTTGTCCACTGCTCCCTAATTAGCAGTTTTCAAAGAATGTCTCTACATGATGCATTCAAGACTTATATAAGAAATACTACATCAATGTTTTTCTCTCTTTTCCTCCCAATTATGGCCCCTTTTTTTGTCTTTGTCCTCTCTTCCTCTCACAGATCTTCATTCCAGTCCGTGAGTCAGTCTTCTAGTACTTGCCATGCAAGGATGTCTTCATGCAATACACTGACCCCTGAGTATGGCTCAGTCCCCCTTTCAGTGCTGCTACAATACACTGTGCTGCAGAACTGCTTAGCTTAATTTAATCAGTCCAGTTTCCCATCCTAGCTAGCAGGTCTCATCCCTGTGCTACCTTCTCCCTTGTGTAGGAAAACAGGTGGCAGCAGTGATCCAGCTGAAAAATATCTCGTTCTGATCCGTTCCTCAAATCTCCCCACCTCCCACATTCCCAGAGTGCTGGGACAGAAGAGGGGACCATACGGTGACCTCTGCAAGCCACAGACCCCATGACTCCACCCTGCCTCCAGAAGAAATCAAATCAAATCATAACATTGTCTATGAAGTTAATTCCAGAAAGATCTGCAGAACTGAGACACAAAGATTCTTGAAGACTTCCAGGTCTTGACTTCAACAGCCCTACCAGTCCATAATCTTTTTTTTCCCTCACCAATGGCAAAGGACAGGAGAAATAGGGTTTCTCTGAGCTGAGTGGTTGAGTTTTGTCTGTTTTTTTTCTGGACAAGCATCTAACACAAGCTTTAACATCACTTGAATGGTGATAACAGAGCAGACTGAAGAGCCTTCTCACCTTCAGGATGTCATCTAGGGAAACTGTCATATGAAGCAAACTTGAAATTACGAGCATATTTCTATTCAAACACGAGTTCTCTTCTGCATGGCACTATGAAACTAAACTTACACTGAATAATAAGTAATATGGTCTGATACTGCATGCTGTTCACTGTTCCCCTCCCATTAAACAGGAAACAAAATGGAAAATTTTCCTATTACTATTCTCCATATTTGAACACAAGAGATTCAATCTTTTATTCAGCTTTCAAATCTGTTATTCACTCCCTGGTGGGACAAAGCAGATTTTCTTTTTCCAAAAATAAGAGCATTTAGGTCTTTAGACCTCTTATTCTATGACTTTGATTCTTCTCTGTTACCAAAGCCTCCACTCAGCTACCCCAAAATACTTAAGCTTTTTACCTCAGGAAAACTTTCTGAAAGTACAGTTTTAGTAGAAACAGCTGTACAATCTGTATATTTTTATGGACAAGCACATTAATCTTCCCACAAATAATGTAAAATTAAAATAAAGAAAAAAAGAGGTACAATAAAAGGGTAGAAGGAGTAGTACTGGTTTCTCTTGAGTGCCACAGAAAGCTTATGACACTTTCCCTCAGATATTCAGCCTTACAGAAAACCAAACCTCAAAAAAAAAAAGAGTATGGGAAACAATGTGTAAAAGTGAGGAATGCATATTTATTTCTTTTTAGCTTTTATACTTCAGTTTAAACCATCACCCAACTTATGAAAGAGAATAGAATGCGGTTGACTGCTAATATGACAATACTCATCCAAAAGTCAACAACTTCCTGTGAAAGATTCTGCCATCCTACCCACAATTAATTACAGCATAAAACAAAACCCTAACAGTCCAAAAAATCCCACAGGAGTTCAATTTTATTTTTTAAATTTAGATGATTAAAAATGGAAAAGCTTTTTTTTTTTTTTAAAGACTAAAATATATCAAAGGCTCTGTCTGTGTAGCATTTGGATACAACTACTGCAATTTGTCATTATGGCAGTATAAATAGAACATGAGCTCTGATACCATTTTACTTACCATCATATTCTGGAAAATAATCAACTAGATGGGAATACATAATTTTCTCCTCTAAGAGATCTTTTTTATTTAAGAACAGAATGACAGAAGAGTTCTGAAACCATGGATATGTGATAATTGTCCTAAAGAGTGCTTTGCTTTCCTCCATTCGATTCTGGAATAAAAAAGAGAGCGGAATTTTGGTGGTCATGAAAATAATTTTTAATTTTTTTTTTAAATAAATTAATGCAATTTCACTTTACTTGGTAAGTGGATCCGTTTACTGTTTTGTACTTTCCTACCAATGTCAGGTTCAAGTAATTAAATTACAATTAATAAGCAGTTAATTAAAAATGCAGGCATTTTCCTTTTGCAAATTAAAGTGCTCAAGCGTAAGTATTCTTTAAAATAGAGGCCATGAACATGAAAGCTGTAACAGGTACATTAGCAAAGTCTGAGTATACACAGTTATGACCAGCCAACAAACTTCTGGGTACTGAAATGCATGTGATTCATGGAAGGGACAAGTATATCACAACAAGACATAACAAGTAAGTAATTAAAGGTTTGATAACATTATTTATTTTACAGGGCTTTCCCAAACTTTCAGTGCAGAGTTAGGTAATTCTTTGCATGAGATCAGCTTTAAATAGTTGCAAGTATATTCGGAACCTGAGAACATTTTGTCAACACCAAAGGCTTGTGACTCAAAATCCTAAAAATCTGTAAATTGATAAATTTGCTTCTAACATCATTGGTTTAGCCTTTAATTGCCTAACTGCTCCTGAAAACCACTTTGCATTATAGCTGAAATTTATGTGAAGCCTATAGGTCTATTTGTAACACTCTTCTGTCACTGTAAAATTATGTTACGATTTTAAATAGTAGTAGTTATTATTATTATTATTATTATTATTATTATTATTATTATTATTATTATTATTATTATTATTATTATTATTATTATTATTATTATTATTATTATTATTATTATTATTATTATTAAAAGCTGCAGTCCCTCCTGAAAAAAAACTTTACACCACCAAATAGGGCTCCAGAGAACAACAGCCAGGAAGTGAATCCTGTACATTCTGCTGTTGCTGAGCTGTAGAACAATCTGCTAGATAACTCAGACAGTTTTGCAGTAAGTGTATGTTTACTTGCATTAATTTGCATTTTAAAGAGACCAACATAAGCATGAAGAATAGGAACTTAAAAAAAAACCAAACAACAAAACAACAAGAAAAAAATCAAAAAGCCAAACCCTAAAAAAATTACATTTTGTAGAAGCTGTTGGGTTGGTGTCCTATGTCATCACAGACTCTTCAAGCTATTTATAAAACTCTACTGCATGCTTTACAGATTGAGAAACTAATGCAGATAAGTAAACCCTTTGCTTTCTTGCTGTCAGTTCTAATGGCTCACGTTGATTTCAATGGTGCCAGGATTTCATTCAGAATGGAGAAAAACTGAAATGTCAACAGAGCTGAGCAAAAAATCTAAGTCCTGAGAGTGTTAATCAGACCATGTTTTCTTCTCAACATTCTACATAGACTTCTCTAAACAAGGCCATAGAGAAAGGCAATGGGAACTACACAGGATAATTTTCACTTCTACAGTTGATGAAAAAGAGAAGGCAATGTAAACTTACAAACTACTGCTGAAATTATAAATATTTACCTAAACTCATTAAGATTTTGTATCTTCCAATGTGACACTCAGAAGGTGAAACAGCATCATGACTCAATTAGCAGTGTTCTTTCACAGTAAATGGATAAGCTATTAAAAACTCAGTAAGAAAAGTGCACAGCAAACACAAAGAAATTACTTGTCTAGAGTAAGTGTTCCTGCTTTTCACAAAAACTCTTCAAGAGGGCTGCAATATTTTCATCTATAAAGCTGTTTGTTTTTTTTTTCATACATATAACACAGAATTGCAAAGACAAAATAAATAAATTGGTTTGGATAAATTTATTACTCTTCTTCCAGGAAAGCTCAAGAAAATGGTGTTTTGCAAACATTGCTATTAGACCCAGAGCACATTTTCATTTTCTGTTTCAAAGGGATTCCAAACAAGATGAAGAGTAAAGCTACATTACTATCATGCATAAAACAATGTCTGGCATCCTATGAGCTAAAACATTAATTCTGTAAGTACTGCGCATCATAAAACTACTAGGAGACATAGATAATAAAGAACAAAGTATTATGTCTTCAATGTAGGAAGAGTATGTCTTGTATTATATATTAATTATGAATTCTGTAAAATATAAATTGCATTCCACAGAGTCACTTTTTTCCTATTATAAATTTATAAATGTCTCTCAAGTCCTTTTAGACTTGCTTTGAGACATCTGACTTATACCTCTCTTTGATAAGGTATCTACTAAGGATTCCATTCAACAGATCAGAGGTGAAGCAGGTTTCCATGGTTTCAAAGATAGTTCAATCAATTCAAAACCAATCTGGGATGCCAAAAAAAGGATACTACTAAGAAAGCAGTGCAAAATATTTGCTTCAGAGAAAATAATGTTACATCAAAGGAAATAATTACAGCCTTGAGAAGTTTACAGAAGCAGTCAATGTGCAGTGTAACACAACTGAAATAAATGCAACTGCTTTAGAAAAAATACGTAATTCAGTATGTTAGTAACTAAGTCAATAAAATACTACCAGATTATCCCAGCCTCACTTAGTTCACTGTACTCTTTAGTATAGTCAAAGCTTCACTTCCTACAGAAGCCACTTGCCTCCAAAAGTCATCCAGTTAACTATAATTCCTGAAAGAGCCAGTCTAAATCTGAATCTATTCCTGATTCTGGGACAGTAGACTTTAATGAGGCAATAGCAGCAGACTGTTGCCCCTGCTAATTTGTATTAAATTATCTAGTCCTAAACAAAATTAACTGGAAGTCAGAGAACTGTGAAAAATTATTAGAAATACACATTACACTGCCAGAGCCCATTGAAGTAGAATTCCTTCTTATGGTACAAGGATCTTGCCCTGTACAGTTGTACCAGCTAAAGATCTTGGGAAAATAAGATTAAGTGAAGTCTTGCAAACCAAATGGTAGCTCTGAGAAACAGTAACTATCATGGTACTTGGCCTATTTCAGAGTGTACATCACTATAGAACAACCCTTACCGTATCTCCATCTACAGAATGAAGCAAACAGCAAACATGTTCCATAAGACATCAGGAAGGCTGCAGACACAATGTTCTGTACTTACAACAGAAGTGTGGAAAGAACACTAGTTACCTTTTCTGAACGTATGTCAAATTGCAATGCTTCACAGACAAATACTCCTTCGCAAAAGACATGTAATAAAATGGTTGTGCTAGAACTTTAAAAGTACAGATCAGTCAGTTCCAGGGATTCAGTGCAGATTTCACATCATACGTATATCTAACATGTGTCTTACAAAGCCTCATGAAGATATTAAGAAAATTCCTTTCAGTTCATTGCATGACATACGGTTTGTCAACATGGCAGTATAAATGGAACATGAGCTGTTCTGTCCTGACATAAATAATGTTGAGCATATATTATTAAAGGACTGTTATGGTCAATGCTATTTCACTGAAGAAAACCTTAATCTTAAATGCAACTATGTCATGAAGGAATTACTGGTTTCACTGATTGTATCAGCTGGTCTAATAAAATTATTGCCTCTTCCTAGAGAACTTTAGCATTTGTAATGTCCACGGGGATCCTCTGAATGAAAAATGTCAGTTGTATCTGACAGCATCTAAATTACAGGGCTGTTACTGCAGTTGTATTTCACATCAACATCATAGTTGTGACATCTAAAGATCAAACCAAGGAAATACAAAGTCCTTAACTGAATGTTAACTCTGGGTTTTGGGGTTTTTTTTTCCCTAGTTGTTTTATAAACTTATTATGCATAGACCTAATAATAATATCGTAGTTGAAAATCCAAGGGGGCTCAGAGGATGGTAAAAAATCTAGTAAACAGACAACCTAACTTCACACTCAGGTTGTGGTTTTTTACTACTTTTTTTCTGCCTCTAAGTGCCACAAACTGCACACATAGTATGGGCAATAGCATTAAAGTGTAAGAAAACAAAGTACTTAACATGCCCTGAAGAGAAGACAGATACTCACTGTATATTGACCATAATTGTATCTTTTCTTGGTGTGTAGTCATAACAAAACCCAGAGTCTATCTCTTCTGTTCCCTCTCTGTAACTCACACCTTCAGATGAGTGTTTTTGCCACAAGTGAGCCTTTACTTAGCAAGTAAATAAAAATGCTTTATTCATCAGTTGCCTAGATTACGTTTTTTTCCCTTTCCCTATCCTTAAGAGAAAAGTAGACAGGATCTCAATACATACTAAACTCTCAGCACTTTAAAAAAACTGTTCCAAAAGCCAGCACTGTAAACTTGAAATTAGTATGTATCATTATGAAAAACCATTAGCCTTTGGCTTTTCCTTTTGGAACTTTCCCACATACTGAATAAAACCACTCGCTTTTTATAGTTTCTGTTTTAACAGAGAAGAGTCAGGAAGTTTAAAAGAAGGCAAAGGCACAACAAAAGAAGCACAGTGATGAAATGTTATAGCTGCAATACTAATGGAAAGTGAGGGACTTTCTAGGAAATCAGTGCAATCTGTATGTTGAATTTAAGGACTGTTTGTGTTAAACTTGTGACTAAAGAACATGGCATAGTTTTAATGGAGAACAATGCAGGCAATTTATGCGACTGTAAATATCCAAGACAAACTCTTAAGATGAATATTAAGAGAAGAATTAATTTATGTTATTAACATCTAAAGAAGCTGGATTCAGCAATTCTAACTAAAAATACATATACTTCTGCAAAGCTACTCCTTTGCTTGTCATTAGGCTTAAGTCAAGATCTTGCTTTCAGATGCTTTGTTAGGAAAGAAGTAGAAAAGTATCATTATATGTTCTTCTGTATCTAAGCTCTTCCTGAGAGGCAACTTGCTACGTTCTGCAGTAAGACACCGGGATGCTTATATTTAGAGATGAGTTTTGCCTTTATTTCACCAGACACTACTCAGTATAAAATTACAAAGAGTAATTAACAGTTTAGTTCCAAAATCCAAATCTTCATAACAATTACACTGCTCCTGCCCAAGACACATTCAGGGTCTGGCTACCTGGATGGCTTCCGAGTAAGGGCTAAGTCTACTAGTGGTAAAAACACTACAATCAGATGACAGCAGTAACTATTATAACCTAAGAGAACACAGAGAGCATGATTACACACACACACATCAGCAAGGATGCTGTTGCACTGCTGACACCATGAAGCACCATACAATATGAATGAGTAACAGCCTCACATTTTTAAATGTAAACAGCTGTAAGTGCTCACAGTGACTATCACACTGAAACACCACTGAAATGGCAGCAGAGTATTGACTCTGAAATGTTGGTTGGAAGGCATCTCTAGAGTTCATCTAGTTTACCTTTTCATTCAAATAGGACAACTGACAACATGGGAGCAGGTCAGTCTTGGCAAGTCTTTAAAGCCTCTACAGACAGAGATTTCAACAGCTCTCAGGTTTCCCTGTCCCACTGCTAAAGTGAGTAATGTTTCCTAAAATACAATCTGAACTTACAAAGCCACAATTTGTTATATTGTCTACCTAGACAAGATCAGCTCCACAGCACACTTGCAACTCTTCAAATATTTGTTGGCAAGTATTAGTGTCCTGTTCACTAGACTGAACAAGCTTAAAGTCCTTCACCCTCTCTGTCTTCCTAAGATGTGGGTTCTGGGCCCTTCATGCTTTTCCCAACAGTTTATGCAATCATGAAATTGTGTTTATAAACTCTGCAATTATTTCAGAGGGAAACGGAAGGGAACTATACTAAGGATGGTGAACAAACATTTTGATATTTTGTTACTCAGATGTACACTGTAGATATTTTGCGAGAACTGAAAGATGGCCTAGAGATTTTTATTTAGATTTTAACTGCTTGAGCAGATAACGCAATATAGGTCCTGAGTTTATCCTAATAGATTGAAGATTCTGACATGGCTTCACTATTTCATTTTAGAATGATCTAAGTATTCACCAAAAAATATACAAAGCAATTCACTTTTTACTAATCAATCTCTGCTTAACCTTCTTCAGTCATCTTCCTGTTTATTCAGTGTCTAAGAGCAAATCAGCTTTTATGGATGTCATGGCAGATAAAACTCTTCTTGTTCCAGAAGTAATTTCTCCAACAATACTGCTCATTATTCTCCAAAATTTCTCTTCAACAGGTTTTCTGTTGCTAATGATAGCTGATACAATTCCATGAACACTGTTTTCCTTTATTAAGAATATATGCAATATTACTACCATAATATTTTTAATCACCTTAATTAAAGAATGACAAGACAAAATTAATGAATTACTATTCTGAAAAACACTTGTCATTAACAGGATGCGGTTTTTCTTATATAAACAACAGTTTCACATTACAGCATTTTTACTGGAGACAGGGATAGGATTACAAGGAGCATATACACTGGGGATCTGACCTTCTGTCAGATGCAATGCAAAGGAAGGCTTACCAAAACAAGCAAAACAGTGTGGCTCTTCCAAAAGAAGATGGGAACAGTGGGGACCAGGCAGTATTTAATGGTTTGTTCAAGCAATAGATCTGATTTTAAGAGCCAGCTCTACCACACTAAACTGTCTCCAGAAAAATCTTATTTCAGCTTCAATGGACAAGGCTGCAGAAAGAGACTTTTAACTAATGCACAGAATTGTGCAGCTGGAGCTGGCTCAAGGCTTTCCCTGTTCCTGACAGCCATTCTCAGCAGCGATGCCAACCTCACAGCCAACCCCGCTCTGACAGTAGCAACAGCTCCTCATGGCCTCCCCGGCTTTGCAGGGAGCTGGCACAAGGAAAATGAGCAGCAGGATCACTGTTTTCACCATCCCCCAAGATCAGCTGGCCTGGGCAACTTCCCTGCTCCTCTTATGCCTGTAGTCAGTCCCAAATTGCATACAGACAGTGATATCACCAGCCACCAATCCAATATAAAAATACCACAATAAAACAGAATAAAAAATACAGCTAACAAAATCCACAAGTGAACACAAATTTGTTAACTATAAAGAGATTGTATAATCTTGGACAAGATTATTCCCATTTCTTATTAAATGTAAAAAACCCCATGGTACTTATTCATGAATCATGGGACTGTACAGTTTTATGACTAGAAACATGTTTTTATGAAACATAAACAAACATAAAACGCAATGTTTCTTTCCACCCCGTACCTCTTTCTGAATAAAAGATTTTACACTGGTAAGTTTTTGTCTGAGGGTTAAACATTAACACAAATATAGGTAGACATACAAACCATGTTTTCTCACATTTTTATCCAAATGCAAACTCTTACTCTTCTTCATTTTTAATAGATTAGAAAAGAGTATACTTCCTTCTTTTTTTTTTTTTTGTTTTTAATCCTATACTTTCAATTTTCATGTTAAAACGATATATTTCTAGTTTGTATTTACATATTGAAATTCTCTTTGCTATTTGTTGCTCTGGAAAAACATGCAAATACTCCTGCAGTTACAGAAATAATAGAATTGGCATAATTTATAAGCACTTGACTCTAAGAAGTCAAATCCTGAAGAATACCTGGAGAGCACTAAAAAAGCATTTAAAAGCAGTATCAGCTGGTACCCAGTGAAGGGAAAGCAGCATTTTGCAGCTAACAAACATAGTCCTTGCCAGAAAAAGGACCAAGCACAATATTAATTAACTCCACTCCAGAAGTAGTGGAGTTTCACTCATTGCTGCCTTTATGATTGTCTAGAGTGACATCTAGTGGGCATACTGTAACTTACATATTGAACCAGAAACATAGTAATTAATTTTTGTCTTAAAAATTCATGGTAATTTAAATAGCGTCTGTTAACAGACGTAGGACATCTACAAATTTTGAGGGATTGAATTTTGTTGAAATTATGAGTGAGAAGGTGGTGAAGAGGCAAACAGGATGCATTTTTCAGTCAACAACTTGCACTGTATATATAACTACATTTATGCTGGTAACATGTTTATTTAAGTGAGAGGGCATCCCGAGATAGTAACTGCAGAAGAGGACATACTGATGCAAGAGAGATTCAGAAAATAAAGCAGGTATCAATATTTCATAAGTTTCTTAATATCACAGTAATGGACTCTATTCTTTCACCTGACAAAATCTTGTGCATCTGAATGGATTTTATGCCTATATTAAATTAGAAATGCCTCTATTCTCGAAATAAGACTTTCAGCAATTATTTAAGTAGAAGCACTATCTGACTGCACAGAAAGACCTACCTTGTATTCCTTGGCTAGAAATTTAATAGAGCTACTACATGAAAGTTGTGAAACAAAAGAGGAAAGACATCAGGAAGTGCGAGACAAGTGCCAAGTCCCCCACTACCTAAAAAAGTAAATACAGTATCAAAACTGTAAGAGCTTCAGATTTTTGCCACCAGTATTAAGCATAACCTTGCAGCTATACTGCTGTAACTAGCCATCTAAGAAAAAACTGCAATGGTTGTATAAATATTCTGGTGAATAACTCAAATAACTCAAATGCAGTAAGAGACAAACTCAAGAGAGCTCAGGAATAACTCCTTTATTTTCTTCACCAGTCTTGGATCTTTCTGCAAACTAGCCTGACAAAAAAAGCTGCGATAGAGGACTAGGAAGACATCTCTAGATGGGAACCGTACTTTGAAATCGCCTGGGAGAAGAACTCTCACCTCTCCAAAAACTTAGATTTGCAGCACTACACTTGCAAATATATGGCAATTTAATGTATCCCCACAGAGAGACAGATTAACCAAATGACAGCTGAAATCCATCAAATCAACATGTTCAACAACCATCAAAGCACAAAAATACTGTCCAAAAAATAGTGGTGGTAAAAAAATGGTCAAAACCCATGGTCCTAACATTGCTGTCAAATATTTTGTAAATAAAAAAAAAAGGCTGTTAAATTAATTTTGATGAAATAACATGAATGACAGTTTTTCATTAATAACTGCATATTTTTGAGAAAAGTATGTGAAATATTTTAAAATTAAATAGTCATTGAAAAAGGCCCTTTTCTGGACAGTTTTGACACTGGTTATTGAAAAAAAAAAGTAGCAGTCATCTTTGCCAGCAATTGTTGCCAACATCTACATTTACCAGCAGCATTGCTGGCAGCCTCTGCAAGCAGGTTCACAATCATTTAACCTCCCATTTCCATTATGAACCACCCACTTTAACAAAAGAGAGAGAGAGGCTCTAGCCTCTTCCTTATGCAAATACTTCCCAGTAACGATACTTTACACTCGAAAGGTTCTTTATCCACAAACCAAAAAGAAAACACATAATGCATACGTGTGAACAGGCATGAACAGACACAATATGTAACAGCAACAAAGTTTGGCACAGGTGGTTAATGTCTTATTTCTCTAGTTTCCAAATAAACAATGAGTTCTGGAGATTTTATTGCCCATGGAATCAAGACTGTTATATAATTATGAAGACCATTTGAGGATTTTAATTCTATTTGGGAGTTCATATTATCCCTCTGCTCTATGCTCAACTGTTCTGTATTGCTGAATGACGCTGAAAAAAATCAGTCAACTAATGCATTATGTTTACTCATGATGCAGAAAGAGACAAGTGTTCTGATCTTAACATTGTTTTCTTTCAGCCTTCATGCTAAGCCATGTAGGACTAGCCTGTGAGTAAGGAACACAAAGTGCTGGGAAGAGAAGTGGAAGCATGCCCAGATGTGAACAGCAAGATAGTTCTGATTAAAAAAATTAAATACGTGCTTCAGATAATTGCTTCCATAAAGAGTGAAAGTGTTCTGAACTCTGTGGCCACATGCCATTTCTTATTTTTATCTTACTTCAAAAGAAAGTGCAACTGGAACACTATACCCATTTGTCACTGTTAACCGATTGCACTGACAAACACGGCAAAGTTCCACACAGGCTTTAGATACTTATCTATTTTGCAGATGTATTTTGTCCAGATTCAAAACATGAGCATGTATACCTGCATCTACATAACTGTATACACACACAAAAGAATTCACACTAAAAATATCTATCCTGGGTTTCATGTAATTATTTTCATGTTAATTTAATACATTTGACTTTAACTGGAGTAAGTTTTAACAAACCAAGCAACACTGACCCTTTCTAGTTGGGACAACCTAAGAAAATTATCCATCAATCAAAAGAACTGACTGGTAATTTTTGCACAATGACTTTATTTAGTACTTGAAGCACAGAAACATCTCAGAAAACCACCCTATAAAGTTTCTTCAGTTTCAGCTCACAATTGTGGCTGAGGTCCTGAAGTCCTAATTTTCTAAATACTGTGTTTTGCCTTCATACAAATGTTACGTCTGATAAAATTGCAAGACAGTTCTTCAGTGCAAATTAAGTACTGTGAAAGTAACTATGTCAATTCAGATATACACCATTAAATAGAGTGCTGTTCTTTAGAACACCATTCAGGGTTTTAAAGAAGCTATGTCAAAACCTTATGACATGACCACAAAGATGCTCCCCAAAGAAGAAAACATAACCATCTCCTTTCACCTGTTAAACTATGATTTTTCTACTTAGAATCACAGAGGAATTTATGTTGGAAAGAACTTGTGGAAGTAATCTGGTCCAAAACCTTGCTCCCAGCAAAACTAACTTTGTCATTAGATCAGGTTGCTTATGGCCATGTCCAGTTTGGACATCTCTCTCCAGAATGGCAATCTTACTCCTCTAAGCAACCACTTCTACTTCACTCACTCATATGTAGCTATCATCTTTCAGCTCTCATGATCTATGAACACCAAGCTAAGACTAGCTAACTAGTCTAACTAACACCAACACACTAGACAGTTTTAATGATCCCCTGGTGTTAAGCTTTGGACAAAGCATTTTCAAGAACAATTTTCTTCCCAGAATTTTTAGCTCCACACTGCTTCCAAAAGGGACTCCTCCAGTCACATGTCTCTTCTTTCCATCTCTCCTGTTCCAATTATATGAGTTGGGTTTGCGTGTTGGGGGGGAGGGGGAAGGAAGCAGAGGGTGTGTGTGCATTTTTTTGGTAGTGGGGGAAGGACCACCTTGTGAAAGTGAAAAGCTCCCCTGGCTCCAAGGCAGAGACCCCCCAAGGAGATTCAACGGCGGAGCAGATGCCAATGAGTAGGCCATGGAGGACTTGGCTTGGCACTTGTCATGATCACAGAAAGCAACGCCAATATTAGACATAGCTTGAAGGCATGAATCTAAGATTTCTTAAGCCAAGGAATAAATTTTTCTATTATTTTAAAACCTCAGAATTCTTAAGCCATTCCAGCCTGCTTCACATATTAAAAACACTATCAGCAAGAATTGCAATCTGAGGTCAAACTTGTAAATACATGAATTATAAAGAGGTGGTAATTTCTATAAAGCTTTAATGAAAATCAGATGACAACTCTGATTATTAAAGGGAAGTGATGGGAAGGAAATAATGGTTTAAGAGAAATTAAGTTACAAATTATTATGTTAAAAACTTACAATTTTGGCTGCAGCTAAATTAAATAATTTATTAAGACATAGTACAAGCTTTTTAAAAAAAGGCTTTAGAAAACAAACAAAAGCTTAAAAAAAGCTTTTAAACAAAGTTTTTTTTTAAAAAAGAGCAGTACTCTACTTGACAAGAATTCCTTCCTTTTCTGATCAAAGAACCAATAATGGTTCTTAATAAACCTCTTGAAAGGGTTACAAATTACCTGTCTGGACAGGATATATAAACGAATTGGACCTTAACAGTAAAATTGGTTCTATTTGCTTTGTTATTTAAGGTCACTGAAAACTCAGCAAATAAACCACCTATGAAATACAAGTTTTTAAAGTTATATTACTGCTACTATTTTAATAAAGGAAGAGATATTTCAATGATTCTTTTATAACTGGTTTCATTCATCAATGAAAATAAATTGCTTAACAAGTAAAATAATGAAAAAGTCATGGTTTTCCTAAGGCGTAGAGATGCACATATAATATATTATGCTGGGCATTAGTGAAAAATCTTTACTCAAGAGTCAAAGGGGAAGAAATATTAGTTGTAAATATTAGCAACATTTATCTCCAATCCTGTTAAAATGTCACATTTTACAAGTGTATTTCTATTTTTTTAAACCAAAATGTATCACCTCTGACCAAAATAATCTAAAATGGCATTTTTTCCACAATTTATTTTGTGCAATGGATGTTCAGAATGCTCACACTGATTTACTTCTAAAAAATATCTTCTATCAGTGCTTACTTTCTACTGTCCAATGCCTCTGTAGCTTTGCAGCCTTTGAAGATATCTCAGGAAAATTTAGGAAATTTCAAAATTTCACTTAAAGGACATGATTCCTTCATTTTTTATCTCACCTCTAGTTCTGTCAGACACTTCTGAAAAAGTGAAAAGCTCAAGCATCTGATAATTTAACTTACAACATGTTCCCCTTCATCACATTACATCAGACTGAGGGACAATTTACTTCATCTACAGCACTATTAATGTAATTAGTATATTACATCCTCTGGATCAAATTTTGTCCTCAATTCCACCAATGAATCTAGACAGACTTACTGTTTTATTAAGGGCATAATTTGGAACAGTTAGCTATTGCTCCTTTTACATGTATTTAAGAAGAGAAAGCCATTTTAAAACTGTATTTTATCTGAAATCTTTGAAAGATATGTTGAAATATACAGTCCTTACCAATTCTTCTCATTTTGCATTTATGCACCAAAATCAGATGCTTAGTAATGGACAGTCTAGATACATACTTAGCAAAGATGATGCTGTTTCCAAGTACTGCCTGTTAGAGGAATCATACTTAAAATACAGTTGGGCAGCCATGCATGCCTTTCTTCAGGACTGAAGCCCCCAACTCTTTAACTGCAGAACTTTGTCATGGGAGTGCAATTTCGTGGATACATCAGTCATCCCAAACAGCATTCTCAGTAACAGGCAAATTGAACATTCATCTCATTTTCTGTGTATGATGTCCCCTTACAGAATAGTTATAATATATTCCTCAGAACTTTTAATACCTAACTCCTCCAATGGCATGAAGACAGAAACAGTTCCCAGCTCAATACCACATATATACCCACTGAGTAAAAGCCCTTGAAAGACACTAGGCAAAGCCCCTCAACTCAGTATAGCCTTATCTGATTTATAATCCAAATGTATTCCTCTTGAATAAGCTAAACAAGGGAGAAATGAATTTACAATTGAGAGTCTATCAGGCACTACATTTTGAAATGCAAATCAAGAGACTTAAGGGCTCTAAACCCGTTTTATAATGATGATGGGTCATATAAACACAAGAGCACCAACTGGCAAATAATAATTCTTACAGATTTACGTTTGCTCATGAAAATAAGTTTAATGAAAAAATGTAGTAACTAAAAAGAATGCCACAAATGATTAGAAGGTATAGTTCTCTTTGTGAAAACATACTACAAGGAAAAAGACTTTAGGCAATAACATGCAGTGGAATAATTAGAAAAAGAAAGTAGGCCATCTTACAAAAATCATACCATTTAATCAGGCCATGAAAGCAATGCAAAGGGGATAGCAGAACACTGCAAGTTGTCGAGTCAGATCTTTTAATTTCCGTAAGAGGCACAAAGAACAAAGGATTAGATTCTATCATAGTATCATGCTGATGGCATACATATGAAGAAAGTAGGCCATTTACACACACTTTCTCACTTTGATGCTAAAATTTTAATACTATCTCACTGTGTGAAAAAGTATCTCTTGATTACCAAAGTGTCCAAGTTCAATTACTGTCTTCCCTATTGAGCTTGTCACACCATAGTGAAGAACAAAAATATTTATTTTTTGGGTTAACTTCTTAATTCAAGCTGCCAACTAACACATTAAAAACCTTTTCCCGTATTTCTGCCACATCCACATTCAGACAAACTATGCTTTGCTTTACGCAGAATACACCAACCCATTCTTCTCCCATGTGTTCTGGGACTGCAGTGTTTAGAGATACAGGGGAGGGAAAAGGAAGGGAAGAAAGCAGTGCTCTGGTATAGCAATAAAACCTAGACAGACAGGCTGAAAGCTAAAACTAAGCTGCCCAGATGTGTGCTTAGCTCTAAGACAGTCTGGATCCACCCCAGGGCTAGAGTAACACAGGCCTAAGGCTGCTGGAAAGCGCTATACTATGGTATGTATGCATGTATGACTTGAAAACAAAAAATCTGTTTGAATTAAAGTTATGAACATATCTCAAACTGAAGGGCAAAAAGGTTCGGAAGTTTTCCACTATTGTTAATAAGAAACATAGGAGTGAGGTGGAAGAATCATCTGCAAGAGAATGAAGAGTTTTACAGCTTTTGCCTCCAGAAAGTGTTTCAAAAGTGAAAACTTGAAAAATCAAAACAGCTTTATGAGTAAAGTGATCTTTTTCATAATAGTTGAAAAGTAGTTACAGAAAAGCTATCACAACTTTAGGCCTCACTGCAGTCACTGGAGAGTCCAAAACATAAAGGAACTCTTCAGTCAGTTGTTCTATTCAGTTCACAACACATGAACCCTTTTAGGCTATGAGAACAGAAAGCAAGACTGTATACTCCACATAATTCAGCCTTGGAAGATACTGCTCTGCCTTCTACAGTAGAGATGCTCTAGGTCATGATCTGCACTCTGAAGTTATCTGACAAACCAGAGCAAGGATCTGAGCAAGCCATCTAATTAGAGCAGGCTATACTTAACAGGGAGTCAGAGTCTCGTAAACTTCTCCCTGTGAGACAGCTACTACGAGAACTTCTCCCTGTAAGACAGTATGAAGACACGGTGATACACAGCTAACATCAGGAAGTTCGAAAATTTATTTTGGATAGTTAGAATAGCATTTGAAAATTATGAAAACTTATTTTTCTTTATGTGATTTCACATATATTTTCTTTTGACTTATATAATTAAAATGTCTCATACTTCTGTATTGACTTTGTGGCTACAAAGGAATAATGCAAACAGAAATAGATAGAATCAGACATTTCTGGCTTGGCTTGAAATGAGACAAGTCTGACTGAGTTCTCTTTTTATCTACATGTGTCTAGCTTCCAAAATTAGAAGAGATTAAGTTGGTGCAGATTACATCATCATTTTTGTAAATTCAGCATTGAATGATATAGTTTAGTTGATTATATGACAAAGTAACAATATTTTTCTTTTATGGAAAGACTACAAATTTAAAAGCTTTCAGAACTCACAAACTTTATAAAAAAATGAGTCCTGAAGAAAGGTCAGTATACAAACACCAATGTCCAGGGGCACTTGTTTTACCTTTTTATGTCAACCATTCTCTTAAACATTGAAATCAACATGTATGCAGCCATGAAGAACATTCAAATGTTTTCTTTTTTTCACCTAACTTTTGTAAGTGTGTGTTAAAAGACTTGCACAGGACAGTGCTGGTGAGTAACTCATAAAAGTTTGATGAATAACTTAAAATTAGTCCTCAAGAAAGACAAAAAACCCCTAAATATTAAATAATCTCCCTACTCCGTAAAACTGTATTAAAAATACTGGATACCAGTGTGCTTTGCCCTCTCAGCTTGTTTACTTTCATACTGTCCTGTTTTTTTAAATAATATTCTGATATTTTTTGAAATAAAAATACAATATACATCCTATGCTTTAAGTCAAATGAATGAAGTTCCTTACTTTAGGGCCTGTTCTAGCAAATGATCTGTAAATTTTGTCTTCATTTTTATTGCCCATTTTTGTGGCTCTGCGATATAACACTAGCTGCACAAACAGCTACACTAGAATATTTCTCTATATTCAACTGTATGCCCCTTCAACACCAAACAGGTAGGTTTTTTTGAGTCCTCCATGAAGCGTATCAGCTTTGCCATATTTGAAGGTTGATCCTCTCCTCCCTTCTTGATCCCTGTAGTGCTTCTCACTCCACTGGGTAGTTGTGTACAACGTGCTGGTAAACACATTTGTAAAACACCTGAGACTGGACAAGTGAAATTATGTTTTCTTTAATATTGTCGGGTTTTGCTGATGCTTGCTTACCTCATTGTCTGACTCCACAAGCACTTGATCATATTCACTAAGAGCTACTAGGAACATGATAGATGTGACGTTTTCAAAGCAATGTATCCATTTTCTTCTTTCTGATCGTTGGCCTCCTACATCCACCATTCTGCAAAATTAACATCCACATCAACTCCATGAACATCTCAACAGATAAACACACAAGCACACACACAATGACAAAATTCAACAATTCAGTTGAAAACGCAGTTTGGTTTGTTTTTCTTAATGATTTTTTCCATTGATATGTAATGGAATCTGTTGTAAGTAGACAGTTAATCGCATTTGCTCTTTAAGTCTGATGTGTTTTCTGTATTTAAATTACTGTGGGTCTCAAACCCCTCATATTTTTAACATACAAAGGTCTCATAAGCTATGATGTGGCAATGAATGCCCTGTACATTCAACAGAAACAGAAATGTAAACAGAATAGACTTGGTGGTCTGCCTTTTCCCCCCCGCCAAGTTACCAGAGTCAAAATACTCAACTTATTAAAGCTGCCCGCTTTTAAGAGGACAAAGAGAATACAATATTTATCTACTAAAATTATGAATAGCCAAAATTAAAACTCAAATTTGCTCACAGTGTATTGCCACTTCATCCTGTGTCTCAGAGTAACTAAACACAGGTTCCTAACTTGCAACTCCAATTGCATAGTTATTTTTTAAAAACCTGTATTTGCACTCAAGCAGGGAGAGTTCTCTTTAAAGGAGAGTCATTTCTCTCTAAAAATCAACTACACAAGTGGTAACTTTGTATTCCATAATTTACATGAATTTTGAGGAGACATGATTATATTTTCAGATTATTATTCATATAGAAATTCAGATATATATTATTTAAAAAGTGACTTAAAGGTTTTCTATCACTAATAACTACCTTCAGAAAAAGAGAAATCTAATTGTCTTTCATCCTTTTGACATCCTGAACATCAGCTCCTTATTATATTTGGACAGTTGTGTGAAAATACAATGACCAAGCTCAAATTTTAAAAACATGGAATAATTGCTTTTTATGCACTTTTAACCAATAACCTATACATGGCATTACTAATGTAAAAGGAAACAAAAGAAAAAAGGAAGTGGGTGTTAATTTTTTTTTTCTACCTGAAAATGACGCTTTGTAAGTCGAATGGATATTCAATGATCCCTGTTGTTGGGACTCGAACTCTGAGCACATCTTGCTGAGTTGGCAGATAGGTGGCATCTGCTATGCGGTCCAAGTCATTAAGATAGCTATAGACAGGGAGAAACAACAGGAATGCAAGACAGTGACACCATCATCCCACTGAGGAAAAGAGAAAGGAAGACTTGGGAATGGAAATAGGCTGTGGGGCAGGCAGAAGTACAACAGAAAAAAAAGCGTTACTGGCATAAAAGAGTTGACAAGATATAAAAATGTGCTCCATCTTCCCTTCGTGTACACTTCCATAGCTTAAAGTAAATTCTGCAGAAGGGTACCATAATTATTGGGGGTTTTTTTCACACACGTTTGCTTGGCTTTCACATGTAAATTCACCAAAGATTCAAAGTTTTCAGTTACATAATTCTAGACAATTTAAAGACAAATAATACTATAAAATGTGTGAGAAACATAAAACTGCGGAGTTTTATTTGAATACATAACATATTTCTTGATAATTCTGCAGTGTCTACACAGACACATGGACAGACAAACGTGAATCTCACACGGAACAATGAACTACTATAGAATAGATAATAGCAAGATAAATGGTACTGTTTGGGGATTAAATTAAAAAAAAAAAAAAGGAAAAAACCCACCCACTGACAAATTAAAAACTCTCCTGATCTTGTTATCAGAAGGCAACACTCATTACTTAGTGGGATCTCTGGCACCTGGAAGTCGTGTATTCACACTGAAATTTCTGATCAAGTTAATAAGCCTGTAACACATGAAATACACTCCAGTCGGTTAGCAAATAACCCAAAATTGCTTGCAAAGGTTCATTAACTACAACACTAGACTCTTCTGCTATTACTTAATGGTGAGTTTCAACTACGAGTGCACTGGAGGTTTCAATTAATTCTCATAAAAGAGATGCTTCAAAAAAGAAGTGTACCAATATATGTGTGATAGCCCGTTTGGGTCCAGGAGCTGGATGTCTCACAGAATCAGTGCACCAGGCAGCTTGGGTTCTCCCCATGACAGACATCTAGGAGAAAGACTGCTGCAGGAAATTAAGTTCTTGGGCATTTGGTTACTTCCCAGCACAAGAACAACCTAGAGCTAGCCACTGAGAAGGCAAGTTATGGATGCCCCCATTCATTCCAGAGAAGACCAACGGCCTTTTAATTTATTCAGTGATGATGAAATGTCACTAAACTCTGAACATGTATCTCTGAACTTGTAGCTACTAATGAGGGTGCTCTTTTTAAATAGACCTATCCAAGAAATAATTAGATGACTTCTGGATGCTTTGAATGATTTATTAAGAAAATAGTGAGAGCTAGTTAATCTAGACAATGAGAGAGACAAAGCAGTTTGATTTCTACCTTACAGCAAAAATACAGAAGAATTAATTTGTTAGGTCTGACAAGGAGGCAAAAACATTATCAAATTTCCCTATGATTTTATTAATGAAAGATTAATCCAATAGTAAACACTGAATGTGAGAAAGTTATGCATAGTTAGAAAGACCTATTGAACCATATATCTCAGATAATTCAGAAACTACTATTCTGAAAATATTTTCTGAGAACACTGATTACTTTCTGTCAATAAGAAAAAAGCTTGAGAGTCTGATAATTTCATCTGCCCTCAGGTGTTCTACACAAAAGCAGAATGGTCAAGCACATCATCAATTTGTTGGTGAAAAAAAAAAAAAGTATAAGCGAACAAAATAATCACCACAATAAGAAACTGACAGAGATCTTAACTAGCTTCTTTTCCTTTGAGCCGGCAATGTGCGCTTGCAGCCCAGAAGGCCAAACTGTATCCTGGGCTGCATCAAGAGAAGTGTGGCCAGCAGGTCGAGGGAGGTGATTCTCCCCCTCTACTCTCGTAAGGCCCCACCTGGAGTGCTGTGTCCAGTTCTGGAGCCCCCAGCACAAGAAAGACAGGGACCTGTTAGAACGAGTCCAGAGGAGGCCATGAGGATGATCCAAGGGCTGGAGCACCTCTCCTATGAGGACAGACTGAGAGAGTTGGGGCTGTTCAGCCTGGAGAAGAGAAGGCTCCGGGGAGATCTTACAGTGACCTTCCAGTACCTGAAGGGGCTACAGGAAGCTGGGGAGGGACTTTTTACAAGGGCAGGTAGTGATAGAACAAGGGGAAATGGCTTTAAACTGGCAGAGGGTAGGTTTAGATTAGGTATTAGGAAGAAATTCTTGACTGTGAGGGTGATCAGACACTGGAACAGGTTGCCCAGAGAAGTTGTGGATGCCCCCTCCCTGGAAGTGTTCCAGGCCAAGTTGGATGAGGCTTTGAGCAACCTGGTCTAGTGGAAAGTGTCCCTGCTGATGGCAGGGGGGTTGGAACTAGATGATCTTTAAGGTCCCTTCCAACCCAAACCATGCTATGATTCCTTGTTTCCCTCCCACATATTTCTCTTCTGAAATTGAGTTTCGGTTTTCTTCATGACTGTATTTTGGAATGGAACAAAAAAGCATTGTGGGTCATTACATGCTACAGTGATTCATGAAAGCAGGAGAATTTTGACTGAATACATTGGTAGGTGGCCCATTTACACAATCGTCTTGTTGCATTGTGGTCTTTGGCAAGCTTCAGCTGTGCTCTCCAATGTGAACCTGGTTACTGCATCTCTGCACCATCAGCACAGTGGACATCTTACTAAGATATGTTGTAATGCAGATTTTAGAAAGACAATAATGCAAAGGGATATTATTCAATAGTTAAATCTCATTTGTGTTCCTGGAAACCATTAAACAGGCAGATGAGTATATTTTTTGTCCTAACACAAATCACTAATGTCATTAAGTTCTAGAAGCATTAATTTATCCTTAAAAAATACTTCTCTTCATTCCCATTCAAGTTCTCCTCACTCAATTATTCAACAGCAACCTTCTCACTCATTTCACCCATAGCACCTCACAGAGCCTATAGAGTCCACAGAAGAGTGCTTATACATCCTGATGGAGTCCTACTTCTTTCCCTAGATTTCTTCACTTAACAGATCAAAGGATGTTGGGCTCTCTAAGTGTCCTAAATTATACATTCAAACCCAGAATCAAGGAAGCAGTGTCAAAACCAGTAAGAGTACTTCACAGGAAAAAAAAAAAAAAAAAAATCAGATAGCACAGACAAAATCCCTTAAAAAGAAAATCTTTGTGATACTGACAAATCATAACCAGAATCTACAGTCCAACAAAAGCAAATATGTCCTACATTTTTTGTTTTTTAATAATGATATTTAGCCCCTACCACTTTTCCTTCTAACTTAAAACTTAATAAACAAACATATTATTGTATCCATTTATTTAAATGAAAACGTCCCAGTTCTTTGATGCACAACCTTACTTTTAATACTTCTATTACTGCAATTTTCATGCTGTCAGCATACAGCAAATAGTAAATGAAATTATTTTTAAGCAGAAAAAATATATTTTTTCCTTTAAGCTTTGATTATTATTTTTAATGCACATTTCTGCTGAAGAATTACTTGTGCTAGAATTCAGATTTTGATTAAGCTTGTGTATTGCTGCTTTGAAGCAAAGGAGTAGATAAATTCTGCTACTGAGTTTAACAGTTCTGCGTGTCAGTTACACTTCCTGTTACCATATGATGATATGTAACTTCACATTTTGTTATCTATCAACTTCAGGGGGATTAAACATGTTTCTGAAAATAATTTTGAAAGCTTTGCCTGCAGTAGTAACACAAAGTTCCTTTCAAGATACTCTAAAATCACTAAAAACTCCTTAAATTTATCTTAAAATTCATGTAACATCTAAAACAAAGTAACACAATTGATTAAAAAAATCTCTTATCTTTGGGGTAAGAATATGTATCATTGCAACTGACATTAAGGTCTTTCTTTTTCACTGTACCCACTGCTTTATACCACATCTGAAGATTTTTGATATATTGCAGAAAATAACATCTTCAGTTGGGTGTAATCTTCCTAAAAGGTCAGTGGGAGAAAATCAACACATCTATGCTTAATACATTATCATGACATTTGTAGTAATTGCATAATACTATACTTTTATGTCCATAGCACCACATAGACAAGACACAAGATGTTTTCTCTTCTCAAAGCACAAGAATAGATTTTTGCATTGCATTAGGAGGGGTAGGGTGACAGTCTGATTTTTTAATGAATAACTGATTCTGAGAGGGAATACCTAAATGAATACAGGTGACTATTTACATAAAAAGAAAAGGCAATTGAAATTAGTATTTAAAGACATACTACCAGCACACACAATCTTCACATAATGCTATTACAACTGTTAGCATAACATTGCAAATTTAGAATTTCATTTATTTGGTTTATCGTAGTTTAATTCACTGTCACGATACTTATATTTTCAAATCTTCTTTATACAAAAAGGGTTGAAAATGTAACTTTTTTTTTCCCCCACATGAAAGCTAGAGTTTAAAAAAATCTCTCTGATCATCATGGGAATGCAGCACTGCATACACAGGCTTCAAGTACCTTACAGCTTATTAAACTAACAATTTATTTATTTTTAAAATTAATTTAGCAAGCAGCAACTTTAAATAAAAACATCAAAACATGTCAATTATTTTCCACCTTCAGCTGTACTGGCTCAAGCCTCACTCCACCTCTGTCCATCCCCAGCTGCTAGTTCTTTTGCTTGTGCAATGGCTTGATAACACATTTCTGTCAAAATGATTTGGAATAGTGAAGAAACACTACTGAAATTGTTCAAATTAAGCTAGTTTATTTCATGGATACAGCTTGGGGTGTGGGAAGTCCATACACTCCAGCAGGAAAGCAGGGTGGAGTTACTTCCTCAGCTGGCTTATCTGCAACCAGAAAAGGACTTACGAAGCCAAGGCTATGTGAAATGTCTCCAGTCTCTGAATTCAGATGAATGAGTGAAAGAAAATTAAGATTTTTATTTACTTTTTTGTATATCTGCTTATTAAAAACTCAGTTCACTATGGCTTTAAAGCACTTATCTAATACAGCCCTAAACAAAGTATTAACAAATATAATCCTTACCTTAACAAACAAATCCTGTGCACATACAAAAAATTTAAGCACATAAGAGATATGCACAGGGCATTTTAGGGTAAGTGTCTAACGTATGCACAAATACTACAATCAGCCTTTGCAATGCAACTAACTCTTCAGCCTATACAAGAAATGGCTACACATGCACTCTTGCAAATAAAACCACAAGACTTGTCATAAACATCAACTTCCACAAGAACAGTGTTGCCAACAATTGCCCAAACCAGATGTTTCCTCAGTTTATTAACTTAAAAATTTAAAATCGTAATAACAATATGGAAATTGGAAATACCTTGGCATTTGTCCTGAGGGCTAGTCCAAAAGTGGGTAACCACCAGTGTTATCACGGGAAATGAATTGTATGTGTAGAAGCAACTGTGAAAGCCGTTTAAGTCTCAACTATATGGTACTCTGAGTTTATTTTTACCAGTAGCTAAAAAATGTCTTACTTAGATGAGACATACTGTAACTATACGGCCTCTCACCCAAACAGTGCCTACTCAGCTATGGACAACAGAAAGGATCAAAAAAGGGAAAGCTGCATAAAATTACTTTTTTTTTTTAAAAAAGCCAAATCTCATAGGTCTGAGTAAATTTATAGTACAGACCAAGTGTTAAAAGTTAATTATACCTGTAATTGGTTTTGTAAAAATGAATTTTAGTGGCTGCTGAGGTAATTTTCCAGGGGGTTGCTATAGCAACAGGCAGGAGTTACATTACCAAGGTTATGTGTGTGCAATGAGCTGTTGGCAGTGGCCCTCCCTTGACGTCAGGAGAAACTGCCACCGTCTCGCAGCACACTTGTGATCGGCACACTGACCAGAAGCAGAGAAAGCCTTTTGTTTCCCAGTCAGTACTGAGAGAGAAGTTCTTATTTTTAATGCACTTTACATCACCTATGACAAGGTCCAAGCCTGCAGCCAACTTCAGGGAAGCTTCCAGGTTATGGAGGTGCTAACAATGCCCTTGAAAGACAGCACATTTTGAAAGTACTGTTTGTCCACATTTCAAAATAAACGGAGCAGGATCATTGGAGTAGACTGACTGGCTCCGTACTTTCTTACATGCATTTCCCACATGGAAATCAGGCAAAGAAGTGAGACTCCTAGCCTTAATAAACAGACCAGAGTTGTTTTAACTAATAACCTTCTTCAAGAAGCTAAATATAACCCCCATCACTGTGAACAGGTAGCTCACCAGCCTTCAATCACTTCCCAGAGCTGTGTCACCTAGCAAATCTCAACTTATTTGATCTACTTTCAGTGAGTGAGGTCTTGAAGCACCTTCAACATGAAGAAGTATGGGGGAGGCACTTCAAACAGACACCCTCCTCCAGCCATGACCTACTATCTTCCAGCATCTTTGAGGTCAGATTTTCATTGCAATTAATCAGGTGATAAAACAGCATTTTCTCAGGCATAATTCCATAAGATGAATTTCCCTAACTTTAAACTCAGTTCAGTGTATAGCCTAATTAAACAAGAGAAGGCATTAACGCATGGGCAAAGGTAGAAAAGCTACAACCTTCATCTACCTTTAACACTCGTTTCCCTTTCTGCGGTTAAAACCAAGATTGCTCTGTTCATCAGTACTGTCTAATAACTCTTCCCCAACTCCGCAGGCAAAATGAATGTAGGACCTTATTAATGTTTATAAATATCTAAAGGGTTGGTGTCAAGAGGATGGGGCCAGACTCTTTTCAGTGGTGGCCAGTGATAGGACAATGTTTAAACATGAGGAAAAACTCATGTTTTTCCCTTCACTGTGAGGATGACAGAGCACTGGGACAGGCTGCCCAGACAGGTTGTAGAGTCTCCTTCTCTAGATATTAAAAACCTGCCTGGATGCAGTCCTGTGCAACTTGCTCTAGGTGAACCTGCTTTGGCAGGGGGGTTGGACTAGATGATCTCCAGAAGTCCATTCCAACCCCTACCACTCTGTGATTCTGTGATTCGTGAAGATGCTGAATTAATATTCACTAGCACACTAATAAACCATGGGCTTAGAAGGGACTCTGCCTGCAAGACCTTGTGAGCGCAGAAGTTTGTGGGGAGCAGAGTGCCTCTGAAACCCACTGCTGAGTGGAAGGGATCTGCCTGGCACCACATCAGTAATACTGCAAGACAAATCTCTAAAACAAAGCCATACATGTTGAGATAGAGGTAATTGTCACTGATAGGGTCAGTTTAAAACCAGTAAAGTTGACTTGTTACCACCCAGCCAGCAAACACCACGACTGTTTCTTAATCTATAGAGGGAGAATGAGAGTACAGGCAAAGAGGGAAGGGACAAACCCCAAGAAACTCTACCAAGTTTCTTGTTTAACAGGAAGTTTGTTGCGTGATTTCAGAGTAACCACAGCTATAAAAGCAAGGTTTACCAGCAACATTTCATACGCCAATGCTTTCACTGTGTTCAACCACATGTACAACACACACCACATGGGTGACTTTTTCCAGGTATGACAGCAACCATAAACATTTAGATCTTTTCAACCCAAAAGCTCTCAGGTTTAACACAAAAATTTGTATTTTTCTCCAAGTTAGGATACTATGACCCTCTACAAAATGCTCTCTCTCATACACATATAGCGATGATGCAAGTGAAAATAAAACCCTAACAGAACTCCGTGGCTAAGGCTAATTAGGCAAACATTTTAATAAGATTTCATAGATCCCATGGCTATTCTAGAATTTGTTTGTTTTGCAAAACTCTGAACTGGCTGATGAGACTACCCCAAACTGGCACTAGTTTTGACCATGTGCAGGAAAACAAGCTTTGAAAGGGAAAAACATTTTTTTGCATGTTTGAAAACACATACAATTTACTTATCTTTGAACTCCACATGTGCACAATGTTTAAGTTGCTGTAGCAGGATTTTTCCTACCTCACAGTGCTGCCAGAATTACTGACCCAAGTGTCCTCTTTGCTAACATGCAGCAGCACAGTAAATAGAATCAATTTTTGGTGTACAAACACGAGCCATGAGTAAACAAGTGTAAACAAGTACTGGACATGTTTTCAGAATTTCTGTAGAGATTTGCATTTCTGAGCCTCTGCAGCACTAGTGAAAAGTTGAGGCACGTTTACCAGTTTCCAGAACGATCTAATCTTAATCTAAAGTAAACAGAGTAAACCTAGGATCTTTGCAGTGAGGTAGGAAAGAATCTGCACTATGTTCTTTTTATCCTTATCCCACCCAAATCCTACCTAGCTGTCTCCCTCAATTTCCTACATGGCTAAAAACCAACCTTACTAAAGGCTAAAAAAAGTAAGTCCTCAAATAAAAAAAGTATTTGTGCAAACTTTTCTTAATAGGAAACGTAGTTTAAAATTTATACAGATACTAAAACCATGTTCAGTCCTGCATTAAAAAAAAGGATCCTGAAAGAAATACTTTCCCTTCCCTTTCTGAATTTCCCTAGTTCTCTTGCATAATATTCAGGTTTTCTATAGGATGTAGTGCTTTGGTATGCAGCAAATTTCATGTCCCATCTAAGGCATAAGATAGGGTTAGCATGGTTCTGCTGCTAGCACTTGATCTTCATCTTCATACCTCCATTTTTATTTGCTGTTTTGAGCTTACTGCCAACCTTACACAAATAAGGCTGTGTAAAATGTGAACACATATAAGCAGAATCTACCATTCTGCAACCCTAGCTGCCCTCAAATATAGCTTTTGAACCTTTCAAGTATATTTTTACAAATGAAGGGAAGAAACAATCAATTAACAGTATTAAAATGTTTATTAAATAATGACGTGCTTATGCGTCTATTAAATTATGAGAATATGGCTTTCTCATTCCCAATAAATGACTGTCACACAGATACCACATAAGAGTTTTTCACAATTTGCTACACCAGTGTCAGCTGCATAGCAGATCTCAATTTAGGACAGAATAAGTCCTTCTGAAAGACTCACATAGACCCACGATGTCCTGACAATTCCCCACAGCTTTATGAAATAGAAGAATGAATGTCCTAATTGCTAGAGGCAATACCAGCAAACGGAGTAAACTGCTGTAGTAAAAACTTAAGAGTCATACACTGATCTTTCCCCTTGCATGTCTCTAAGCACATCCTATTTAGAACACAGTAATTCCATCAAAATGTACCTGTTTCAAAAGTGGAACATGGAAGCAAAATGCTATTTTTACCAGACAGGTATGAAGGAATTAATTGTTCAGCTGCAGTTATAAGAAACTTCAAACTCAGATGGAATACTGTCATACAGAAATTACAAGATGACCAAAGCACTACAATTCACAAAATGGTTTTACAAAATGTGAAACATGAACTTTAACGAGCAGACATCATTAGGATTCATCCTTCTTCCCTGTTACTAATCAGTAATATTCTGAAGATGTCCTTAGAGTCACACCCTGAAGCTCTGGTGAAACACTGGAATCTGCATTTCTGTACTAACTGTCCAGCTACCTCAGCTCACATGATCACAAGTATATGCACAGCTGTGTAACTGTAGGAACTAAACTGTGGAAGGTGATAGCAAATGCAGAAACAAAAGCCTGAAGAACTCTCATGTAAGTATGAGAAAGTCATAACATGTACAACTAATAAAGCAGTGCATTAAATAATACCGAAGTGGGGTACCAAATACCCACTGGTACAGTTAACATAGTAGGGCAGGGACTTGAAGGAAAATTACATTTAATTATACGAAGTGTTATAAAACACAACCATGGGAAGGGCAACTAAACATATATCTTCAGTGCTTGTGTAGCAACTAGAAAGTCCTTGGTTGGAGGTACATAATGACGTAATTCTTCCGTTCATTTCATGAGACTAGAGAAAGATGAAGTTTTTCAGCCAGGCCCTGGGACACTTTCCAGTCCTAAACACTTCCTACTTTTTCTTCATTGAGGGAAAGCCCTTTGTGTCATATTGGGGGAAAAATGGTGATGAATCACCACAAACTTTAGTTGCAACCCAAATTCTTCAAGTTGTCAAATAAATGCGAAATGCTTTGAAAAGCCATATCATCAGACTGTTGACTGGTAACCTGTTTACATTTGGCTTAAGGTCGTGACACTCTGTACAGTACATACTGAATGATCTCACCTCACACAGCTATTACCTAAGGCAATCCTCAGTGTGGTGTTGGTTTACATCTGTCTCACATTGTGAAAGGTGTCTTAAAGGGACGTGGTTTAGTGGTAAGTAAGTGGCTAAGTCACCCCGTAATGTATATGAGAAGGGAATAATCTCTATTTATGGGATGTGCTCTTGACTTTAGCACAGATTATAAACTGCTTTTAAAAACAACTCAACCTTTGGAGCATCCAGTGGCAAGAGAAGAGAATGGGATGTTCTTGCTGATCCTCCAAGAGGTTCAAATCAACTCCCATGATGCAGGAAATTTTCTTTCTTACACCCTACCCCCACTTCTTTGGTAAACACACATCTGATGTATTCTTCCAAGGTACTAGCAGTGGGTATATAAATATCAAAAGTGTAGCTAACAATGACAAAGCGGGTCAAAAGATGACAGAAAGCATAGAAACAAAGAGGATATATTAGAAACCAGAAGTAGAATTTAGAAACAATAAAAGAAACAGAAAATAGAGAGGAAGAGATTTAGGAAGATAGTGAAATAACATTGATTGACAAGCGAAAAAAAGCAACACGGGGAACAGACTAAGAAACTTGCTATAAAAAACACTGGAAAACTACTGAGAAGATGAGAAGCTCATACAAGAGATGAATGAAGAATATGTGTGACATATTGACACATGCTTACAAATATTGACACATATGCTTACAAGAGATCTGGTGGACAATAAATCATTTTGGTTTATACATCAAGTCAGAAGAAATTACTACGACTCACCAAGTCAATGGGCACTAGGGTGTTTATTTCTGTCATACTGCCTTGTGAATCCCAGTAGTGTTTTAAGCATTTTGTTTTCTTACTTTGTAACAGGGATTAAAGCCAACAAATTCTCTTTGGGTGTTTTATTGCTAAACATACACATTTTTGAAACAATATGTCTTCAGTTTCTGCTAATTACTTTTACTGGACTTACATACCTGAAAAAACTCTAGTTGCAAGCATAAATATATGAGAGGCTCTTCTAAAGACTCATATACAGTGATTCACAATTCTAATTTAAAACAGATTATGCAGAAATCCATAGTGTGAACTATAACAGGTTATAGTTAGCATCACAAATCTGCAAGAACTCATGTTAAATTGCTAAACATGTTGAGCTTGAAAAATAGCCAGTCAACTAGTGCGTTTACCTTTTGCAAGGCAACGTACTGGCAATTTTGCTTCTGTAGCTACTTAATCAATTATTTCCTACTATTTTTAATACTACTCAAAAGATCCACTATGGTTACAATTTCATTAGAGCTAAGTCAAAAGTATGGTATTCGGCACCACCTGATCTGAAGGAGCATCACATGATTATTTCCTGCTTTAGAGAGTAAGTAATTCTATTTTTATCCTCTAAGGCACACACATGAAATACAGAAATTTATTTCAACTTTAAAAGCAGTATCACATCTGTTGTGGAAACAAAGTTAGGACCTACAAAACCAAGAAATTCAAGTATAAGACAAGCCCTGCTTCACATTCTACTTACACTTGCTGCTCATTTCCGTATGAAAACAATATGCATCTGTAGTCTTCAGCTGCCTAAAATGCACCAGCAAGATACTATATAAGTTTGTCTTGATAAATCACATATAAAGTGTCATGTTAGGTAAGAATCCTCAGACTACTGTGCAGATAAATGTCATCCCAGACCTCCCATGTCTATAGCCCTGTTCCAGTGAGCTTAATGGGAGCTTCATGGTGCCTTTCTGTTTTTCTGTTTCTTCCTCGGTGAGAGGCTTCCACTCATGTACACCTGACAAATGGAGACTGGAGTGATATCATCAGAGTAATTTTCATAGCCAATACAAAAATTAATGTGGACACCATGCAGGTTTTTGCTGCAGCTTTAATAACTAACTATGTAATTATTTTTTAACATCGGCAAACATCAAAAGGTCATCATCCCTTACCATCACCCATTTCTTTGATAAGAGACAAGAAATTTTATCTTAAATATATGCTACATTACTCAAGAGTAAATGAATTCCATGGAGTCAATCTTCAAGAAGTCCTCAGATTCCAAAGTTAAATTTCACAGTGTTATCATATTCCTGCACCAAGAAACTAAAAGTATAACATTTCAGGTATGTTTAGTCACATACACATTTTTATTATTGTTGATCTGTAACAAACAGGGTTTAACTTGAAGCACTTTTGCTGTTGTCTTTCTGGCAGTCAAGTAGTCTGAAGTTTAGTCTTTGTTTATGTAAAAGAAAGGCAGTTCAACAAAACACAAAAATCCTTGCTTAGTACTATTTACCCCACCACTAGGACTGCAAAAGCATTCTCCGAAGGAAAAGGAGAAAACCTGGGAAAGCCAAAGTTTTGGGGCATCAGGATTTTTATTAATTGTATGAATGTCTACTGTAATGGTACTTCCCACTATTCACTACTGTCATACTATATGAAAGTATTTTTGTCCAGCTTGTGTTTGTGAGTGTATGTCAGAGGAGAGTAAGGGCTTGAACAGGTATAACAAAAGAAAACAAAAACATCAGTGAGTAACTATCCCTGGTCAGAATCTTACTTCAAGACTTAAAATTATCACAGACTGTCATTCTGTCAAATAAACACAGATATAATCCTAAACTAGAGGTACTCTACTCCTTAAAGCATCCTCTGAATTCAATTTAGTAAGTGTATATTCCACTATGTGCTGCGTATGCATACAAAACATGTATACAGACATATAGTGAAAGAAGCTAAAAAAGTAAAGATTGCTTTGTTAGAAACAGAAAACAATATATAGTTGTTTGTAGCCACCATGTACTTACTATTTAGTGGAATCTGATAACTGATATTCGCGTCGTCTATCATAACACTCCTGAATTCCAGGGTCATTCCATAGGCTTCTTATTGCATCTACATACGGGTTCTCAAAAGTTGACACCTTCTCTACATCAACTTCTCGAACTAACTGTGCATGAGCCTAATTCAAAACAAACAAAACAGTAAAATTTACTTCATTTTCTATGTTTGCAGATAGGTCACACACAGTGAACACGATTAACAGAGATAATTTTTCGTATTGGTCATATCATCAATGTGTATATGTAATTTGAAAAATCAAGTACCACGAGGAAGGTTGTGAAGAATGAAAAAGGAGACAACGGTTACCAGAAGTTCCAGAAATGATGAAGAACAGAAAAAATTTCACACTTCAGTGGCAACTATATAGATCTCAACATTGATATGCATATTATTTACCTTTCATGCTAAAGACAATACCCACCATCCATTCTACCATCTGAACCACTCATTAGCAACTGAACCTGGGATATTTGCACAACAAAAAGACAGAGAAGACAGTAAAACCCCAAAATATTAATAGATGGATTTTTAACTGAAATCTGTATTGGTCCAAACAAACTTGCTGATGGTGTAGGAAGTAAAAAGAAACATTCATTTACTAGGGGAGACCTTAAAGTAAATGGTGAATGAATAAGTACTGAGTAAATTATGAATGAGTGATGATACAGTGTGTTCAAAGACATACAGTGCTGAATATGGTATTATGACAGAAACTGAATTAATAAACCTACACATGGGCACTTATTTTAGAGCCCACATGCTTACTCTAATCCAGTACCATTTATGTTAAATAGATGAAGCATTCATATTAAAATTTTTATTTAATTAAGTTCATTTTTAAAGAATGGTTTCATTTGTAATTTTTCAGGTACAATCTCAGAGTATATTGAACATGCTTTTAAAATTATGACTAGTTAACCAACTTGACAGATTTAGACTCTGATGGCAGCGGAGAGAATGGAAAGGAGGGAAGAAATTTGCCTTTCAGAGACTGATAAAAACAGTTTTTAATGTTACCACAAACGTAACAGAGGTTACTACTGAAACAGAAAAGCAGGATTATTAGAAATATTGTCTAGTTTCAATTGGTACTATGAATTATGAAGATTCTTAAAAAGTAATGTCTAAAATTGGGAGTTGCTGATAGGAAAAAAAAATCCTAATAAATCCATCAACTTCCTATATTTAAAACTTAGTTAAAGCCTAGGGAGTCAGAACTACCAAAGAAATACAGCAGAACAATTTCTAATCTGTCCTGGAAGTATTATGTACACATTTTAATAACAAATACGTGAATGTATGCATCTATGTAGAAATACATACACATGCAAACATACACACACATGCAGAGAAAACAAACAACAAAAACCTGATTAAGCAAAAAAACTGAGGGATTCAACTTATACCTAGTCTGCATTTGAGGTGAGGACACAAATATCTTTCCACATTAATTTAGGTGAAAGAAGGAGCATTCTTGTTATTTTTTAATAAATGTATTCTCCACATAACATACAATCGTGACCCTCCTTTTCAGACAGCCCATAAGGATGATGCTGCTGCTTATTACTTAATAAAATGTTATAAGCTTGAACTGTTTTACTCAAGAGGAAATAAAAACCTCCAAGTTCAATGTGAAAAATGTGCGTCTTAGAGCTAAGGAGAACATATGTTCTCTGTTATCAGAACAAATCTCCTAAATTCTAACAAAGGGTATTTTCTTCCAGATCACGCCCATGCATTCACAAGATGTCTGGACAAATCACAAAGGGTCCCTACCTTCCCACAGCAAATAACAAGAAATGATACTGTACTGAATACATGCCAATGTTCTTGTGAAAAAGGGTAATCTTCTTTTTATTATTATCTTATATCTTATCAAGCTCCATTCTGTATTCTATTGCCCCTACGTACTTCCAAAAGAATGATGCCCTGAGTATTTTCCCACAGCTTGTAACAAACTGATAAAAGAATATAATTCAGATATTTATTTTTTGTTTGTACTTGAGCTCTGAAATTAGAGTTAACTTATGTCAAAATGCTAACTAATTTACTATTCAAAAAGTAAATTGACTAATTTACTATTCAAAAGCTTTTATTTTAAATCTGTCATGACAGAAGTTATTTCTCCAATAGTTCCCTAAACATTCTCATAACAGGTGCTCAAGTATTCTACATTGTTAGGAGAGAAAATCTTAAAAGGTAATTACTTTATTCAGGTACCTATCTAGACTTATTACTACAAAGTTGTCCAAGATGTTCCATTGTTTTATTTATCGGCCCTGTTGTTCTGTCATACAACTAACAAGGCTTTGAACTATGAGACAAAACTTAAAAAATAAATTATGCTACGTGCCAAGAAGTTGCATCCATTGAAAAACTGATTCTATTTTTAAAAAAGAAACAGCATTTCCCCCGTGAACACTGCTTCTGCTTCCCTGGGGTTTGCTTGGGCAGACTCATGACAGCTTGTACCCTACTATTATAAAACTCTTCACATCACTGCTGTTTCTCTTTAAAAAGTAATGCCTCTTCACATAGATTTCAAATCTTCAGTAATCCTCAGCTATGTCTTCTTTTTCCCAGAGGCAATATACTTTCCTGTCGACAATAATTTTTCTTTCTTTGAGAGTCTTTGTCAGGCTATATCATTTGCTGGCTTCTAATTTCTGGAGAGATGAAAATACACGATCTCATCCATTACCTCATTTTTTCTCTCATTTGCCCTGGTAAAAGTAAAAAGTAATTCTAGTAAAACCTTGTGAGATGGAGAAGCATAAATTTAATGCAGAAGAAAAATAAACCATACATGATATGTGGTGTCACTACTGTTAGCTACTGGCCTTCACCAATATAAATAGCAAATTTTGAACATAACTTTTCATTTTAGACTCAAATTTTAATAAATCTAAGGGCTCAGGATTATGCAACTATAAACGTTACTGAGTATTTCGCCTTCACTAATACTGCAAGACTGGCTACAATCAATGTAGTAAGCATGGAAAAAGTTCCATGTTTTTAAATTCCTTTTGATAATAGTCTCTGCGATTTCCCCCAACGAGCGCTCCAACCTACCAGAACTATTTGTATGAGGAAGATCAGGCAGAATGCAGTCTATTTCACAATAAATTCCAATGGGAGAAAGAAATATGCTTGAGATGCAGCAGGCAATGTTGCTTTATAGCAATGGTCTCTGTGATTTTAAGGTGCCCATTTAAAGAATTTTCTTACATGGGACAGAATATCTGTTTTGCAACAGGATTTACCAAAACAATCAGAAAAAGCCTGCAGCTGTAGTGCTTGGCTGTCAGTAACTGAAAGATCAAGCACAGTGATACTAGTTGAGTCTGAATTGAGAGCAATGGCATGTGATCAGATCCAAGCAGTCCAGCAGCTGAATGGAAGTGTTACAAAGACATAATCGTGACCATGGATTTTTCCCTTACTTTTTTTTTCCTTTTTTATAGGGGGTGGTGGGGTGGTGGGGAGAGAAACTGTTGATCATACAGCTTAAAAGCAGAAATTATTATTTATGCCAGCTCAACAACATGAGTCATTTACAGATTCAGACCCCAGTGACTTGTAATCTGCAAGTGTGGTTCATACAAATACCTTGCCTTATAGGGCTGTATAGCAAGATATACTGCTTTGGAGACTTCTGCAAATGTGCAGGTATTTGAAGCAGGTATAACATTCAAGGAGAGTAATGCTAGTCTACTTCACTGTCTTGAAAACTACACAGTAGGGGGATGTGTTCCTTAAAATGTTAGAAAACAGCAACTTCTGACTGATCGTCAATCCAAGGTAGGAAAGTGTTTTTACACAGCAACCCACAAATAGTTTGTAAGACGACTGTAAAGAGGATGCTGATTCCCTTAAGCGACTTGAGAGCACAGAATGGACTAGGGTAAACAGAGAGGAGGTTTCATGGGGTGCTATAGTAAAGAACTGCATTTCAATTCATAAAGTGTGCTACAAACTGCTGAAATGCGTCTTGGTGCAACGCTAATAATCTTCAAACTACCTAAATCACCCTTTCCTGTTGCACATTCTGAACTTTGGAAAGAAAAAAATAGCATAAACTCTTTGAACAAGAATTCCACAGATAGGTAACACAGTCTCAAAAAGACGAGTTTGCATGAAGAATTTTTTTTTGTTGTTAGTGGTCATTGTAAAAAGCCTAGGATAATGGACCCTAGCCCATGTGTTATGTGCAGTACAATGAAATCATAAGGATTGAAACAAGTTATCTTGTGACTTAAGTTGGAAGTTTAATCTACTTAAAATGCATCATTAAACCCGAGTTGTAATACTTTTACATATCTAAACACTCATATCTAAACACTTGAACAATGAATGTCTACATACACACGGTTTGGCTTTTTAATTTTCTTTTCTTTTTTTTTAGTAGAGCTCAGAAAAAGCTTAAGAAGTATCTGAATAAATAAGAACTTTATTTGTACACTGCAATCAGAGCCCTGACTTTTCCTGCTGTGTTAGCTACTTTTAAGCTGCACCTGACACGGAAGACTAAGTTTCTAGAGAAGTTGTGGATGCCCCCTCTTTGGAAGTGTTAAAGCTCAGGTTGGATGAGACTTTGAGGAACCTGGTCTGGTTGAAGATGTCCCAACTTACAGCAGGGCGGTTGGAACTAGATGATCTTTTACGGTCCTTTCCAACCCATACTGTCGTAAGATAACACTAAGTCCCACTACAGGGCTGCAACCAGAACATTTAAACAAGCTTCTATTAAAGATTATATCAAAATTTCTACACAGATAATGGGAAAAGGCTTCTGTTTTAAAAACACAGCAAGAGAAACATGATGAAACAACTTCTTGTCACCCTAGCAGATTCTCTTGCAAGTGTTAGAGACACTGAGTCATGCCAAAGGAGGAGGTTAGGTGAGCAGGGGAGGTTAGGTGTACAATTTAAACACAAGAATCCAAATCTTCACAAATGTACTTTGTTACAGTTATCCTACTATTCTATCCTGAAGTTTCCAATCCTCTTTTTATAAACAAAATTTTTGAATAATGATAAAATAAGATTTTTCTGTTGTCAGGCAGAAGAGTAAAAAGTTATCTTCCTCTCCGACAAATAATTTGCTCAGTGTGAATAATTGTCAGAAAATTAGCTGAGTTAGAAAATTAAGTATATAAAACCCAGTTTCCCTTCATGAAACATGAGATGCCATCCTATGAGCTGGAACACATGCACTGTTTATTTGGGGAGAGGAAAGCCATGGGATGGTGCAATTATTGCAGCACAGTGTAGACATTGTTTAGAACTAAGTAGATAGAAAAGGCCCAAAGCTAACACAGACTTGCTCTGCTATGGTAAATCATAGTATGGGGCAAAAAAAGGGTGTGATCTCTTTTTTACTTACTACCCAGCTTTTCTATTTTCCATATATAAACTTTAGGTTGCCTGGCTACCACTGCTAAGCTATTGCCTAACAAATAAAGCCAACATAAAAACATGAACATTAACATTAACTTGGACAGAATATCTAATTCCATGTAACAGCCTAAATATCCACTTTTATCACTATTCACCCCTTCCCTCTCAAAACCCCATACCTTTCATAATACTTCCATAAACTGAAACAATTTCTTCAACAAACACTTCTGGCTATCAACCTCTACAGACCAAACCAAACCCTTTTTCAAAACAAAGGAGAAAACAGAAAAACATGGAGAAAAAGACAAATGAAGCATCCATAAGGCATTCCCTAACAAAAGGACAAAGAGGAAGATGAAGTAAAATGAATCAATCATGCAGTGGTGTCAGATAACTTCAACTGCTAAAGTCTTTGCCATTTCTTCCTCTACGAAGAAGGCTAGGTTTTGGACATGCATCCTAATTTTGTTTATAGTAAATCTAAGCAGAGTAATTTACAAGAAAACTCTGGTAAAAGAATAGATCATTCCACTCTTAATATGATAAAAATCTTCCTGAACTCCTAAATTATAAAAAACCCCCAAATACCAACTTTTAGGTTTTTTTGTATTATATGACATGGTATTTTAACCTAAAGATCTTAAAACACTTTGCAAAAAGTTTTACGTAGTACTAAGTACCACTACACAAAACTGTCACCACACAGGTCAATCATTTTCAATGGTGGAATTGACATCATATTACTGTTCAGTTAACAGGAATTACCATTAGATTATTATTACATTTGAGACTAAGACTCAGTCTGTAGGAGAAAGTAACTGTTACCTTCAAATGGCAACAACTCTTCTAAGCATTTCTAACCATGTTACTGAGGGAACACAAAACCTGATGTGTCTCCATCACAAGTCACAGGAGCTTTCAGTGGCATACCATACCATGTGACACAGACACACACTCACACATCTTTACACATCCCTGAGTAAAAAGAAAATACACTTCATATAAACTATCACTTCAATTTAGTGAAAAGCCTCTGTGATTATTTCAATAAAACTCTCCCTCAGGTAACAGGTTTCACAGATTTAGCACAGCTTTCTACAGGCCAATAATCTAGGGCCAGTTTCCTAATGCACAAATTGCCTTTTAAAGGGTTTGAAGAAAAAATTCAAATTGATTTTGTTGCAAGACTCAGGAAGCTTCCCTTGTCAAACCAAAGACACCACCTTTTATTTTAGTAGTAGTATTTTTTTTTTTTTCCTTTTGTTTGTTTTTCAGTTTTGGTTCTTACCTGCTCCAACGAATTTTTAACTTTTGCTATCTTATATTATTTAAGCGTACTATTTAATTTTAAGATAATTGTTTTAGAACATTTATGTCTCCAGAATGGGAAAAAAGTTAATTCTAAGGCAGAACCATATATTCTTATCACTCCCTTTAACCAGAACATGGTGGAATTAAACATCTTCCAGTAGATAAGGTGAAGATATGACATTCATTCCACCTCAACACACCATATATGAAAAATGTGCATTGACGTGGGTTTTTAAAACCTACAAAGGGCACACAAGAATACCCCATGAAACTACATGGCTTTCACGTCCTGATATTGCCAGGGTGAGGAAGAAATGCACTTAAGACTTAAGGAAAAATACTTCTTCAATTTATTTTTGCAGTAATAGGAAAACTATGGGATTTCCAAAGGTACTTGGAGGTAACTTGATCCTACACAATCTAGTTCAAGAGGGAAACATAATTGCTGAAGAAGTTCTTCTAATTCAGCACTATTATTAAGAAAAATGTTCAGACTTTCAAGACTGCTCTCTGGCGCTGCAGGAGGACATTAATGGTGGTTAGAATTTGCACAAGACTTCCGTCAATGAGCTGATGTTACACTGCTACAAAGTACTTCCTTTGTTTAGCTACTTTTGTACATTTAAATTAACCTGTGTTTTACTAATTTACTCAAAGTAATATTTTACTGAATTACCACAGTGGTTAACTATGGGAACAATAGTAGTTAGCTGAATAAACTCAGGGAAAAAACCCACTTGACACCATATAGCCATTTCATCTTTCCAGTTAGAGGTGGAACTAAATCAGTCACATTTTTTCTGTAAAGCAACATCAGTTTTCAGAATGAAACATTAGCCAGATCTCTAAGGAAAAGCTTCATTGACCAAAAATGTGTAAAATACTAATGCTGCTTTCTCTTTTCTGTAGCCTTTGTATGGAGCAAGAATGCCCACAGAGCATACCAAAATCTCAGAAGTCAGAAGACTGGCTTGGCATTTTCTCCTGGACAGTTCCTGACCCCACAGAAAATGGAGGGTTCAGGATAAAATAGCCAAAAAGCACAGTATGTTTTTCAATTGCCTGATTCATGATAAACATGCGGCATCAAGGAAGCGACTCCAAATTGTGGGTAAACACACAGGGATGTTACAGGAAAAGACAGAGACCTTCTGTTCCTTTGTTTTGTTAGCTTATTTGTCTACATGCCCCTCTCCTGTGAATAGCAGGTACCACCTAGGGAATCCAGTCAAGAGGATACACACTCCAAAAGTCCCACATTGCCACAGACTACTGTTGTCCAATCAGTGAATTGAATTATGAGTCGGAAACTGCTATCAAGTCTGAAATGTCTCTCAGGAAAACTCTGCAATGGGTTTCAGACCTAGCAGACAGCCAGATAATGAAAAAATAGATTAAACAGCAGAAACTTTAAGAAATAAGTCATCTGCTTGCTGCCAAATGCCTGCTAATGGTGGCTCTTTTGAGAAACCCCCGGAAGACTGAACTAATTTTAATGGACTGATGGACAATGAAGACAAAGTACAGTGAAGAACTGTCTTACTGTTTCGTTACATTATTATTTATTTTTATTACTAAAAACCACTCAGCCCAGCCTGGTGATCAGGTCACAAGACAAAGTGGGAAAAAGAGAACCTTATCAGCACACTTAGAATGGAAAAGATACCAAAATAAATCTAATAATATCACCTTCCTTAAGCAATGTCTAGCTTCTGGTTCATACCATGTAACATAAAAATATGAATGAAAGCTGTATTTTCAATCTCATGCATTAAGCAAGTTCTATTTTTCTATGGCAGTTATTTTTAAAAATCTGCAACCTACTTGGACAGCATATTTAGTAAGTTCATTTCCAAGATTTATATGTGCAAACATCTAAAATTATAACATCCAAAAAATTACTGAAAATCTCAGAACAGAGATTTTAAGTGGCTCCTGATCCAAAATATTTATAATTTAGCTGATAGCTAAATGGCTTCCTTCTCATTCTACCATGCAATCTTCCTGTATTTATATTATTAGATTAAAATGCAGACACAACTGTAAGTGTTCATAAACACAAGCCTGGTATGTTTCTGCCTAAAAATTATGCCACAATTTACATTAAACTTCTCTTATTTTGAATGTTTTACATTTTGTTAAAACATACTAAGACATATTTATTTCACCTACATAATCCAAAGTCTCAACTACAGAAAGACAATGCCACAGCAACTTTCAGTAATCCCAGGGGGTTCTGGCAGCTTAAATTTAAATGCATAAACTAAAAATGTGTACTGCAACAACTAAAGAGTGAGAATGCTGCTGCTATAAGTTAGTATCACATATAAAGCAGCCAGAGCCTCGCAAAACCTTCTAGAGCAGCACTTTCATCACCATGGCTCCAGTCACAATGTGGCATACACAACTAGGCCTTATTTCTCACACTAAGGGAGAAATAAGGGTGTATAACAGCTTCTTAACTCTTTCATAGTGAAAGGGTAAAACCTCAGCTGGGTGAACTGAAATCCACCAGAATTTCAGACTAGTTTACACAGAGCCACAACTTCACGGCAAATAGGCATGCACACAAAGTCCTAATCCATAATATGACATGTAATATTATCAACGTAGTGCCAATACTGGATACTATCACTAAGTTTTACTATACTCCTGACTTAATATATTCCAACAATCTTGACATCTCTCTGCCCAAATGGGATAACTTGTGGACTCCATAATCACCTCTGTAATGCTCCTACTGGGCTGATCAAACGCTTGCAAGGCAACAAAAATCCTCATATGAAAACAGTGCATACACACTACACACTATGCTTATATTACTACAAAATCCTCACTGACTCCTCATCAATAAACTGTCCTTTAATGATTCACAATAAATCTGTCAAGAAGTAATACATCACAAAAGTAAGATACAAAATAAGCAAAGGCTAGCAGCTCTGCAGGCGAATTTTTCCATGAAGATCAGAAATCGTATGGAATTTCTGAGGAGCTGCTCAGAAATCTTAGAGCTCCAGGTTGCCTGGAAGGGGACACATAATTGAAGTATGCTGGAGCACTTGTTCCCTGTCATGGAAGTCCTAATTACCAAAGTATGTCCAACGCTTTGCCTGAGTCCTGTTATCAGCAAATTTACCAGGCATATAGTGCCATTTCAGATATAGCAGCATTTCAGATGAGACTTCAGATTTGATGTAAATTACAGGTATAAATTTGTTTTTCAAAAGCAAAACAAAACGTAATTGTGTTCTAGTCTTTGAAATTACTTGACTAAATTTAATTACTAACATCACAGTGATTTCTAAGCATCTCTTCTTCTCTGTGCTCCTGGCCTGAGAAGGAAGAACAGCGAAAACCAGAAACGTTTGTCATTAGAAGACACAGGAGGAATGTCTCACTTCATCTTTTGGCTACACAAGAATTAAGCTTCACCGGAGATAACTCAGTATCTTCTCAATTGCCCTGTGTTCTCTCTGATGACAGAGGTGAAAGAAAGAAACAGAAATTTCAACTTCAGATTTTAGCTATTCATTCTCCCCTTATTTTTTTTCACTAGATCTAGTTGCTTCATTTTTAGATATAAAATAAAATATGCTCTATTTAGTATCAGATCTGTTAAATAAAAATTATAGGCTCCTTTATCCTCTCTTTTAAACGTTTCATAGCCCTAACTCTTCAGGCAGGTCCTCAAGACTTCTAACAGACTTTCGTCTTGCTTTCTTAGATAACATTTTTAGGAGGTCAGATCATTTTAAGCATTACAACTTAGCTTGTTAATAACTGCATAGGCTGTTACACTCTTCAAATACTTCCACAGCTAGGAAACCTGAGCTGGAAGATGACATCACTGTCCAAAAACTGAACAGTGGTTTGCAAAGACCTACTCCAAAAAAAAAAAAAAAGAGTAATATTTACTATTGAGTGTGTGGCATGTTACATTTGCAATAGATTATAAATTAGGCACTTTCACAACTCTTACTGGGAATAAATGTAGCACCCTAGCTGAAATTTTTACACACTGGTCCTGAAATTTTGTAGCTAGTGAATACTTACCTGACACACGCTGTAAAAAGCTATCATTTTTACTGTTGACTATCCTGGAAATAAGAAACCGCTTTACTCTCTGAACAACACTTCTGTTTTACAGAGTTGGGCAAATTCTACCACTGACTTTCAGAAACCTCTTTATGGATCAGCCAACCACCATGTCTTTTCCAAGTGCTTTAGCAATTCACCCCCAAGTGATCGTTTTTGTCTTGTTAGGAGGCTAGATATTCTGCCCTGAAACTGCTCAAGATAATCTGCCTAAACATCCAACTTGATTACATTCCATTTCAATACTTTTTTTTTTAAATGTACATGCAATCATATTCTACTTGTGAAGAGTAACTTCCACTTATTTAATTACTGAATTCATTTATATATATTTAACTGCTTGAATAGGACTGTATTACATTAATTCAGCAAGTTTTGTTTGTTTTCCAGGCTTTGCTTAATTTCACTTTGAAGAAAACAAAGGAACGAGTAAAATATAGGCCGTGTAAGTAAACAGAGATCCAGAGCACTGGATTGCAAAGTTACTTTACTACTAGGTTTAAAAATTATGTAGTCCCAGAATGCCATGTTTTTACTTTTTTCTAAATGTTACTTTTACTGTCAAATTTTCAAAGATTTTAAATAGGTGTCAAAATTCTGGGACTCACACCTCCACTCAGATAAATCCTTAATATTCTCCAGGAAGTAATGGAAGATATCTAATGAAGTTCCGAAATAGTTTAAAACAAACTGGAGCATTTGTATTGTAAAATTGCTAATCTGAACACAAAACTAAATCCAAGCTTCTCCTGGACACAGTCACTTGCAAAAATGTACAACCTCATGAAGTCCCCACGATTAATAATTAACAAGCCTCAGTCAATAAAAGCTTTTTCTAGTGACAAAAACTACTTTGAAATTTAACTAAAATCTGCAATGACAGAAAAAAAAAAGCACGTCAGATTTGAACCAGCATAAGCAAGAATTGTCAACAAGATCTCCCCTCCCAACAGTTTTTGTAGCTAACAAATTGCCCAAATTACTGCTCTATCTATTTAAGGATAGTATTATCAACAAATGTTTTCAAAACCACATTCAAGCATGTACACAAGCATGCTTTCAGAAAAATATCCATGTCCTAGGCTTTTCTCCCTCCCCCCCCACCCCAACCACTTTCAACCTGAGATGTTCAAAGAGAGAGCAGTAACCCTACAAACGTGTGTACACATGCATAAGAAAAGAGACCATTGTTTCGTGAGCTGGATAAACCACTTCATATACACCCAGCAAAAATGTTAATTACTGCACTGCTTCTTAGTGTTACTTCAGTTGAAACCTCAGTTAGGTGTCTGCTCTGCATCAAGTAACTACTGCATCAAGCTTACATGCAGTGAATACAGAGGCAGGAGGGGGTGTGCTTGCATCTGGGAAACTCGAAGATCTCTCTCTATATTCAGCTAATATAAACGTAGAACTGTTTTTAACAACAGTGAGGAGAGGACAATGCCAATCCTGTAGTCAGGGATATATATGCAATTTTATAGAATCACAGAACGGTCTGGGTTGGAAGGGACCTTTCAAGGTCTCCTAGTCCAACCCCCTGCAGTGAGCAGGGACACCTTAAACTAGATCAGGCTGCCCGTCCAACCTGACCTTGAATGTTTCCAGGGATGGGGCTTTACCGCCTCTCTGGCAACCTGTTCCAGCGTTTCACAATCTTCATTGCTCCTTGTCCTATCACTAGAGGTCCTTCTAATAAGTCTCTCTCCATTTTTCCTATAGGCCCCCTTAACATATTGAAAGGCTGCAATGAGGTCTCCTGGAGCCTTCTCCAGGCTGAACAACCCCAACTCTCTCAGCCTTTCTCCATAGGAGAGATGTTCCACCCCTCTGATCATTTTTGTGGCCCTCCTCTGGACTCACTCCAACCAATCCATGTCTTTCTTGTGCTGAGGACCCTGGAGCTGGACACAGGACGCCAGGTGGGGTCTCACCAGAGCGGAGTAGAGGGGCAGAATCACCTCCCTCAACCTGCTGGCCACGCTTCTCTTGATGCAGCCCAGGATATGGTTGGCCTTCAGGGCTGCAAGTGCACATTGGCAGCTCATGTCCAGCTTTTCATCCACCAGGACCTCAAAGTCCTTCTTCACAGGGCTGCTCTCAATCCTTTGATCGCCCAGTCTATATCAGTGTTGGGGGTTGCCCCGACCCAGGTGCAGGAGCTTGCATTTGGCCTTGTTAAACCTCAGGAGGTTCACATGGGCCCACTTCTCAATCATGTCCAGGTAAACACGGATCCTCATCACGCATATGGTTCAATAGCACGTGCCTGACAAGCTCATCATCAGGAAACAGTATTCAAAGTATTGCACTACGTAGTAACAAACTAAAAGTGCCCTCTCACAATCATTCCTAAAAGGCATCTTCCACCTGCTTTGCCCACAGAAAAATAATTCTTAAAAAAACTGATCTGGAAACCAGAAGACGTTAAAAAAAAAAAAAAAATTCCACTGCCAGTCTCTCTACAGCAACTTCCCAAGAAGCCAGGGTAAATCCCTGAAGTTTTTAACTAGTTCTCCTCTTACTTTACACACATCACAGGCCTTAAGAGCACCTGTTTTGAAGAACAGTGCTCAGAAACAGTACAGCAAATAATGGCAATTTTTTCCTCAATAATTTTGTATAGTGGTATAGTTGAATTTATGGAAGAGAATGTTATGCATACCTAGACATACTGAAATATTCATTCCATTTTGAAGCAAAATAAATGGCTGTACTTTCAAATACCACAGGAATCCATCACTACAGTCAGCCACTGTAATACAACAGTAAGTGCATTTAAAAAAATAAATAAAAGGACGTTTCCATATGTGAATTCACACTTAAGAAGTGTACAGATACACAGAACTCCTGCTGAGCCTCACTCCTGTACAAAGCTTGAATGAATCTTGTACTACAGATATTTTTAAGGATCAGAGGAGTAACAGCTTTGCATGGCTTCAGGGATTCAAATAGCTAGAACTGAAAAAAATGTATGCATCTTCACAGACCAGTTGATTCAGGCAGTTCAGAAATGCAACCCCCACCATCCACTTGCACACAGAAAGGAACTGCAGATATTCCACTGCATTTATCATCTAGAGAAGAACCTACGGTGAACACAGGATGGGCAGAATTCCTGTACAGAATTATATCATATCAAATTTCACCATTATAATTCATACTTTTTTAAAGAAAAAAAAGGCACTGCAAAGAGAAGTATTTTGCCTCTATTTTTAAGCTATACTTTCTCCTATTTTAAATGAGGAGAGTGCCCTCTGCTGAGTAACACATAACAGCAAAGGCAGTTACTTCAAACTGTATTTCTAGAAATATCAGAGGACTGGGAGGGTCCCTTTCAAAATAATGAATGATTCCAGCAGGAATTTTCCTCTGCAAAAATTGCAACTAACTTAAATGGATGCATTTGTGTGTTGTCCAACCAAGAAGATTGTCTTTCTAAACAATTACCTCACTTCTTGGAAGTAAACTCTGAAAATGAGCTTCAGACTCTTACCCTAGGCATGCAAAGCTACATGATATCCTAGTATCTACTTCTTTTGGGTGCTTTAATTAATCTCTTTAAGTCTTGAATAATGAATTGGCAGGACTGAAGTAAGAGGGCAAAAATGTAATCTCAGATGAAAAGCTGTTGTTTAGAACAGGGTCACAAAAGAATGAATTTAGCCCCAAGATGTTAAAGATAGGAACCCAACATTATTTTCTCTAGAGAAACCACAGACGTATTATACCACGGTGATGAGTAACTATTTGAAACATGCCTTGAGGGAGAATTAAAAAAAAAAAAAGTTTTATGCCATGTGTGACCTAAAAAAGTGATGGTTTCTTTATAAATTAGGTAGAATCTTCTCATTCCTAGAAATGTACTGTATTACTGCTGGTGCAAATCAGATGCCAAGAAGAGCTTATTTAAAGAAGGACAGCAGAGCACTGCTGACTCCTCTTTCAAGGCTTCAGGCAAAATATCAGTCTCCTGAAAGACCCTACTAACTTCTATCATTAGGAAGAAGGAAGAAAACCCAATAAAACACAAGATCTTTCCTATACAGAAATAATAGAACCAAGTTTTATTCAAGTAAGAGCTTGAAAAAGCTTCTTCCTTGCTGCCTGGTGTGTGTAAAATTGATTCATAGTGTGATAACCTAATTAATATGCATTTTTAAATGATTAATTTTGCTTACTAACTATTCAGTATTTACAGGGAGAGGTCACAGTAGACTTTTTATAAACCATTTGAGAAAACTTATTTATCTGGCAAAGCACAAATGGATTGTCCGCCCAAGACATTAGCCAAAATAAGACATGGTCCTTATAAATGTACCATTAGTCATCAAATGAAGGGAAATAGGTTTTTGGAGGGTTTTGTTTGTTCGTTTGCTTGCAGTATGTTTTTAGTAATCTAAATGGTTTATAAAAGCCCATGTTTTCAGTAGGAGTTAAATCTATGTGAAGGAAAGCAAAACTGAGGACTTTTTTGAGTGAATTTTGACTAAACTGTATCAGGAAGAAGTTTCTGGGAACTGACTAACATGGGTAGAAAAGTGACAACACAGTCTATTGAGAAAAACAGTGTATCTTCCTTATTAGTACAGTAAGATTTCCATATTCAGTCACCTAATCCTGCTGTGCAATATACTTTGGAGATTCTCCAGGACACAGCAAAGAGATGAAGATCTAGGGACAAAGTTAACAGTAATATACTGACATATCACATCAAGCCTCCTGGAGTCCATAGGTTGTCCTTAGCCACAAATTTCTGTATCTACCCCCTTAATATTTTTCCCCAGGCACTTTCACAGAAAATCTCCACGACAAATTTATCAAGTTAATTAGGGAAGCTGTTGGTACAGAAAAGAAAGGCTGTTTGTGTTACATTCTGCTACCCAGAAGGGCCTTATCTACACTGATCACAAGTACTATCAGAACAGGCAACTACTTAGGAAATCAGCATGCAGTCAACACACACACAAACATTCTGAATTGGAATTATAGTATTAATGCAAATACTGGTATTAAGACTGAACTACACGGTTACAAAAAATAGTCTGTAATTAATCTTTAAAACCGAAGATACCATAAATTCACCTTAAGAAACAAGAAAGGATTTTGTTGAAAAAGCCAATGCGCTATTGCCCTGGCCAAGTACCAACTCATGTTATCATCAAGATTTCTATTTTCTTCAGAGGGCTTTAAACTCCCTCTCAGAATGAAAATGTTCCCTAATTTCTTTTTGGAAAGAGTAAGTTTTTAAATTCAAACTTCTGGCCTAAAATAAAGCACAAACTGGATGAAATGTGAGTAATATTTAGTTTCGCTGGACAATTATAGTACTTTGATTTCATGTAATCACCCCACCTACAGAACACATCTCAGACCAGGAACACTTCTGCAGGTATGTAGGTAGGCCAGGACATTATTAACCAAATTAAAGAAAGCACACCTGGAGGGGAGGAATTAGAAGAAGCTTTACACTGATTTACTGGTTTGGCAGCCATCCAACACTTTCTCTGGAAGCGCTCATCACTGCATCTTCTGCAAACGCACTGCAGCCCCACAGTCACTCTGTGCAACGATGGTTAGTGCCGCAGTAAGCACCTGGCAGCCTGTGCCCTCAGGCATGCGACCACTGGTGTCCTTAAACCACCACTGCAGTCTAACATGCAAACAGCAGGAGACTTGTGTGAGATGAGACACTCTTTCTTAACTGGGATGATCACACATGCTACTTGGAAATGTTATCAGAAGAAGGTAAAATTTTAAAAGGCTGGAAAGTTGGAGAATACATAGTAAAGACGTGACTGACAGTTCCTTTGTATGTTGGTGCATTTTCCTTCACACTATTATTTTGATGCTCTAAATAATATGTAGTTTCAGATGACTGATTTAAATGACAGATTTAGTTAAAAAAGTCAACACTGTGCAAACAGAGGGGACCTTTAACAATTCATGCTAACCCTGTAGATATGGGACATAGCATGGAATGTCCCTTATAATAAAATATGAATTTTATGATCAAAATACAATCATATATTGGTTCAGATATGAACATAACAGTGTTGGAGTACCTCCTACTCTACAGGAGTACTCTCAGCTGCAATCTGTCATGCCATCAAAATTGGTTTTGACTAAAATCCACTGGCTGTGGATTATAATGGATTTATGGTAGCTGAGTAATTTACTGCACCGGTATCACACTGGTGAATTATTTTTAACTATATAATGAAATTTAAAAGTCATTTAATGGAAAGCTAGTAAATTCACATTACAGTTCAAAAAAAATACTAAACTTTCCCTTATTTGTGCCATAGGACAAAGGAGGCCCAGAACCCATGCCTTCCAGAGATTTCAGTGCTGTTTCCCCTACATCTTCTTCCTTTCAGAAATTTCCTTTTATAGCACACTAGTTGCTGTAACTGTTAAACTCCTGCACACTGAACTGGTTTAAATTTTATAATATGGCTTTAACAAAAAAAAAACAACAAAAAACCAAAAAATCAAACCCACTCCACAACTTAGAAAATAGCCTATCAAATTCTGCTGTAAGATTTTTCCGCAGTAATCAGTCGTTTTCTTCTTTGATCACAAATTGCAAATAGTTCTCCTTATCATTTCCAGAATTCAGCTTCTCACAATACAGAAATATCTTCCTTAGTTAGGGGCTCTATGACTGAGAAAGCTATCAGTACATCCAGAGGCCCCAGTAATTCACCACCAAAAGTATTTAGCTAAAGGCAAATTTGGATTAGCAATCACATTTACCTTTCATAAACTGCTAATCATAGAGCAGCAAAATCATTCCATTCTATAAGGCAAAAAAAAGTAAGATACTAGTTTGAGGTCAGCAAGTCTTTCGCTCTTTGTAGGTCACCCTCTTTTCAATTTAAGCAGTAAAAAACCAGAAATGTTTGCAGTGTTTCCTCCTGAGAGTCAGCACATGACTCAAGTATAAGGGAGGGAAAAAACCACATAACGGACAAAACAGTTTGGATAAGAACAGCAGGCTCTGTCTGTGCACACTTCTGTGGCTGCTGCTTTGCAGAAGCTGTCCCAGCCTCCGGCACCGCAGTGTCACAAGTACTGTGTCGTGCTGAGAGGGTCACAAACACCGCTTCAGCTCTGACAAGCAGGCTACGTGCACATCATTTGGAAAACATGTTAGTGAGGAAAAAAAGTAAACCAAGTTTGTTAAAATGCAGGCTCTTTAAGAGGAAACGGAAGTTTAAATCATACTATGATCTCACAAAGGCCACAGGTTTGACAAGCAGTGTCATCAAATTAAAGCAAACACACATTTGTGGTTGGCACCTCAATGCTTTCAGAAATGTCACTGTTTGTTCTTCTCCCATATAATTGATTATTTTAATGGCAATCCGCAAATTTTGTCTGTAAGTCTTGATACGTCATACATACTGTACTTCCCTCCACTCCAGTGATATAATTGTTAGGGGAGAAAAAAAGTGACTGATTTTTATCAAACTCAAAATGTACTCAACCTTCTCCACCTCTTCAAGTGACAGGAACAATGGCATTGTCTTCAGTCTGGCACTAATACTTCCATATCAAGAAACAAATGAGAAGGGGAGGAAGAGACGGAATACATAACAAAAAAGAATTCTCTAATTTTTAAACTGTTGAGCAACCTCATCTCTCTACAGAAATCTAAAAGAGAAAAACTCCTGTAGTCTGTACTGAATGAGCACTGCAGAAGTCACTATCCCTACATGAACTAGATAAATTAGGTAAACTCCATCAGGGTTTTATAAAGGCCTGAAAGTTCCGTTTTTCTCCTTGCCTTGTCCTGGTATCAGACCATACTGGAAATCTAACCACAATATATATTTGATAAATGATGGTAAGTGGTTTAAAAGGCTGTGTTGCCTAATTACAGGTTTCATATAATAAAAATGCACTGTAATCCTTCTGTGAGGGTTACTGTGAATTCACTGACACTAATTTACAACAAATCTACTTTTGTTAATACAAAGCACAGCTACTGAGCACATTTTCCTGTTGCATGTGCCACCATTAAAAAGAAAAAAAAAGTGATGGCAACAAGAAGGAAGACATGGGAAATGAAATGGCATCTTTAGACTATATCCTGTGGGAAATGCCACCTCCTACTGTCCTACAGTTACAATTGTAACAGGAAGGCTATATACCTTGAAGCCAAGGGAAGTATTAAAAACATTCCTAGAAAAGTATTTTAGAAGCATGTCTGAACTAATGCTGCCATACTGGTCTCCCCACTTTTATGGGTGAGGTAAAGAATTTGTTATTTAATAAAAATAACAGAGAAACACAGCTCTATCCATGTGGCTACAGATTTTTTATTATTATTACTCATAGTAAAGGCACCACCATATTGGCTGTTTTCATGTATAACCCTGACAGCACCACATTGCAGGTAAGTTCAGTTTCAGCATTAAAAGTAATAAATGATGTACCAACAGTATCCACACCAACACAGAAACTTGACTGCTGAATCTTAAAGACTGCTAAGGGTTCATAACCCTGCAAAAACTGAAGACAGATGGCATAAGTAGCCCTTTTCACCAAGAGGTCTTGCCCAGATTAACACTGGTCTTTCTCTCCAACAGGAGTAAACAAAGATGTTGGAACAAGCAACAAGTAGAACAAGTATTCTGGGAGAAACCAAATTACTCATCCAAGTGTCACAGTGGCAGCCTGCCATGAGCTTGTGAGCTATACACAAATGATATCAAACAAAGCAGGAGACAGCTGCTTTGGACAACAGAAGTTGGGCATGCCTATGCATTCTACACTTCCATAATTAAATTGTGAATTGCTTTTGCAGAATACCAGGGATTGAATTTGACTGTGGACTATATTTGGTAATCCCTGAAGTACGTTGTCTGAGTCAGGCTGCCAAAAAAAAGCTGAAACTGAAGAACTTGGTGAGGTTAATAACTGCAGAAAAGAAACCAGGAAGCAGGCCGATAGATGAAAAGTTAATTTATGAATCAGAATAAATCTTCCTTCTCCCATTCCTGCTTCCATGGCCTTTAGATGGCCTGTCTAAGGAGGCTGAAACCAACTCTAAAACAAAAGCAACATCACCATTACAGTTCCCATCTTAACACTAACTTAAAACTTGGACAACAATACTGCACACATTAAATCCTTCCTTTTTACACTAAACAAACAGGTTTACTTAGTTCTAAATAAAAAACACTTGCCAAAGAAATTATAAACATTTCATTCAGCTGATCCTCAAGACATAAGCATTATCAACTTGGTTACACAGTCACATCACACACAGAAATACAACTCAGTATGACCTAAAAGTAATTTCAGAAACATTTTTTAAAAAATTACTACTGCAATATATTTTACTGAAAAGTAGTTAAGATCTACACCAATTCTAACGAGTCACTGTGGTCAGTACGCTGCAGGTAACAAATGGTTCTACCCTCTGCTCAAGCTACAATGTTGTGGAGTGTTTTCCAAATTTAAAACAGGTTGATATTTCTGTATTTGTACAAATCTTAATTCCTTATTTTCAGAAGTCACATGTTATGAAAATAACTTCCTCTGGACACCATTTACGTGAATGAGGCTTGTTATGTTTTTTGATACAATCTGTATCATCAAAGTCAGTACTGCACCACTGACTCTGGAAGAGAAAATAAGGCCTTGGGAAGCACTGAATGTAGAGGAAAAGAACAGATATGAAGAAAAGCAGAAGAGTAACACTTAACACTGAGAATAAATGCCAGATACAGCTTATGTGCTTCACTACTTTAAAATGGTGCAGCTTGAAATACTTCAAAACCCTTAGTGCAAATGAAAACTTGGAGCTATGTTAGAAAATGGCAAAGAGAGGAACTAACGTGCAAGAGGACCTAAGAGATTTATAAAGTACCTCTCGTCTCAATATGTGCACCACAGTATCCCCAAAAGGCCAAAAGGAAGAGAGAAACAGCTCCTGTGACTTGAAGCAGGACACTGCATTTATTGATTTATCAGAAATAAGCACATTTATATTATGAAGAGGATGACTAGAAAAAAATAATGAAAGGAGGAAAAAAGAACCAAGCAAAAGCCTTTGAGATAAAAATTGCTTTCCTTGATATCACATTAAATAGGTGAAAAGGCATTCTCCATCCTGTAACTAGAATTTATTATTTCACTATTCTGATCTATATAGAAAAAAATGTCTTTAGTTAAAATCTGAAATCAATGATCATGCATTCAGAATAGATCACCTTGCCTGTATCACAGTTACCCTGGAGATGAATGTCTAAGCTATCATTAGTTCTATTCAGCTGGCAAAAAGAAGACTTTGCCATAAAAATCTACCAAGAAAACATACAGAATTGTGTTAATGCAACGGTAGGCTGCTGGAGGAAGACAGCCTTCTGGCTACCTTGGAGCCAGACAGAAATCTTCTGAAATCAGAACTATTACACAGACAAACTACCAAAACTGAAAGCTGTAGTAAAAAAACCCCATTAATTCATCATTCATGTACCTTTCACCACTGAATTGGTGAAACAGAATTGTTCATATTTTTCACTCACACTGTGCTCCTGTTAGTTTTTTCCTCAAGACAACCATTGTTTCTGTATTTATTTTTATCCCATATTAAGCACTTAAAACTTATCCACACATACATGAGTAACTGTATATGTATAGCTCTGATTAACACATTGTAATTTTTAACTGTTTTGTTTGTTGAAGATATTGTCGACAGGTTGATAAATTTGCTCCTCTTTCTGGGAAAAAAAACCCCAAACCAAAACAAAAACAATAAACCCCAACCTCCACTTGTCACTGTACCACAAAATTAACACTCCTTCACTTTCTGTTGGAACACAGTTTTAAAACCAGACATTTAAGCCTTTATTTCCTGCTCCTGCAGATAGGAGCCGCCTCACGTTCACAAGCCCTGGTTCTCATGAGGGACTTCAACCACCCCAATATCTGTTGGAGGGACAACACAGCAGGGCACAAACAATCCAAGCGGTTCCTGGAATGTGTGGAGGACAACTTCCTTCTCCAGGTGGTCGAGGAACCGACAAGGAGAGGTGCCATGCTGGACCTTGTTCCCACCAACAAGGAGGGGTTGGTGGGGAACGTGAAGCTCTTGGGCAGTCTTGGCTGCAGTGACCATGAAATGTTGGAATTTGAGATCCTCAGGGCAGTGAAGAAGGTGCACTGGAAGCTCACAACCCTGGATTTCAGGAGAGCAGATTTTGACCTCTTCAGGGATCTGCTTGGTCACGTACCATGGGATGAATTCCTGGAAGGAAGAGGGGTGCAAGACAGTTGGAACATACTCAAAGATCTCCTCCTCCAAGTCCAGGAACGATGCATCCCTACAAAGAGGAAGGCAGGCAAAAACAGCAGGAGGCCTGCATGGATGGATAGGAAGATCCTGAGCAAACTTAAGATCAAGAAGGAAGCCTACAGAGGGTGGAAGGAAGGACCTGGGAAGAATACAGAGAGGTTGCCTGAGAAGCCAGGGATCAGGTTAGGAAAGCCAAAGCCCTGACAGAATTAAATTTGGCCAGAGATGTCAGGGGCAACAAAAAAAAGCTTCTGTAGGTATGTCAGGGAGAAAAGGAAAACGTGGGCCCTCTCCGGAAGGCAACGGGAGACCTGGTCACCCAGGACACTGAGAAGGCTGAGGTGCTCAATGACTTTTTTGCCTCAGTCTTCACCAGCAAGGACTCGTGCCACACTGCCCAAGCCCTAGAAACCCAAGGATGGGTCTAGGAGAATGAAAAACCACTCATTGTAGGAAAAGATCATGTTCAGGAACACCTAAGGAACCTGAAGGTGCACAAACCCATGGGACCTGATGGGATGTATCAGTTTAATTTTTTGACGCTGTTTCTTTCCTTATCAGGTAAGCCCTATTTTGTGAGATCCAAATATATTTTTAAATATTTTCATGAGAGGGCATACTAGCCCTATAATAAAACTTCTAAATGAAAGTATAATCAACTCCAGAACTACTATCCTAAAAAGCAAGCTTCTGGTGGCAGCAGTGACAACTTTCATCACATTACCTATTACATCAGTTAGGTCACTGTTGCTTGGTCTGGCTGGAAGAAATAAGTGCTACACTGTTTATATGCATTACAACATCTGTAATGTAGAAAACATTGTTTGTGTGACAATGAAAGTAAACGGCAAAGTAGAAAAATAAATTTTAAAATTAAAAGGTTTATTTTAACTGAGAAGTTGCAATTCTATTTAGATATCTTTTGGGCAACTAAAATAAATATTCTCACTTGTGCTGAAGTACAGTATTTTAGAAAATAAAAATAAATTCCTTCCAAGACTTGCTAAGTACTAAGTTATCTTATGAATAACCTGTAACCTGTAATCGTTAAAATGCAGAGTCCAACTGACCTGAATCAGTGTAGACCCACTGAAATGTCTGTGGATTTGTCAGGATTTTCCAACTTTCACCAGCCTCTTGCTCAAAATCTTCCCTTACATCATCAAATAAGCAACACCTTTTGATGAGTATTACCCCTGGCCAGTAAATGGCAGACATACAAATGGTAGGAATTCAGGATCTCTGCTGTCAAATGGATTTTCAGTGTTCACAGTCATTCTGGAAGTATGAAATATCTACTGTGCTATCCAAAACTAAAAGTTAAAGCAAGGTCATTATACACCAAGCAAATCTTTCCATTAAAGGCAATTTACTCGGCTTTTGACCTATGTAAATTTTGCTGCATATGAAATAAATGCCAATTAAGACACTGGTCTTAAACACAGTTAATATTTATGCTTGACTTCATATTAGGTCATCAAAATCTTTATGCAATCCACAAAAATTGATTCTAAATTAACTTTATGAAATGATTAAATCAGGGTAAGATGTAAAGTTAGAGAGGAAAACAAATTTTTAGCCTCATCTTGGATAGAACACTAAGACAAACAAACACTAAGAAAATATAAAAAGGATGTATTCTTTCAACATGACTTCAGCAGAATATTGCTTCACAGAAACAAAACATTTTAAAGATTTACAAGGGATTTTTTTTTCCTAAGGAAAATACAAAATATGTAGAAAAGAGTAAAACATATGAAACTAATTACTTGTTAAAAGAGTTGTATTAACTTCTTAAAGACAAAGTGGTAAGTATAATTTAAACAGTAAAGAGAAAAATATACTTGCTTTTTCATAAAATATTAAGAGAATAAGCATACTGTAGTGTGGGTTTTGGTTCTCAGCATATATCTAAAGCAAGAGAAAGTAAAAAACGTTGACAACAGAAATCATCACTACTGTTGGATCCATAAATTAGAAGGACAACAGCCACTCAGCTCAGAAATAGCAAATCAATAGAGATCAAATGCTATATGCAAATAATGAGAAAACCATACTGTAGAAAAACGATCTGGGAAATGAACACGCTATGTCCATTCATGCTGACTGTAATGTGCTTAGTACAGATGGGAGGATCATATGTAAATTTAGCCTCCAGTTTACTGGAACTATAAATGTTGAACATGACTACAAAACAAAGTAAATTCGTTCAAATTACACATCAGCTATATTCTGCAGGGCTGCAATACAGTAGTAAGAATTTAAAACCACTGAAAAACAATTATGGCTTCATGGATGACATAATCTTAAGAGAACACCCAACTTAGTTTTTAACATATTTCTCAAATTTCACATATCCAATTTTTTAAAAGATTATTTGTCTGCAAATTCGTGGACAAGGTTACCTCTCCAGCCTCATATCTCTAGCCATATGCAGTTTAAAATCATTGGCAGAGGACATATACAGTGCTCTAAGATAATTATATCTAAGCTTCAGTTTTCAGTATCACTAACAGTTCAATTTAAAATAATGATTTAAGTTATCTATTCTTTTTACTTGGTATTTTAAGTTATTTCACTAAGAGCACAGTAAGAACCAGCATGCATAGGGACTTTTCTTCATTCTGGACTGTTTCAATTACATTTTTTTCCTCTCAAAAAAAGGCAGATGTCCAAAGGCTAACAACTCCCAGAGGTACACATAATTCTCTGTTTTAATGGAAAGCAAAAATGAAATTACTCAGAACTATTGTACAGTCACTCATATAGTAAGTCTTTACAATACTGCTTATCCAATGCATTTGGAGAAATATTAAATACAGGCAGAAAGAAAAAGGAAGGCACTTCACTACTTCAGAAAACAAAACTGCAAGTAGATAAAGAAAAATTTACAGAATCAAGTTTTCAGTCAGCCACAACTTCTTCATACATTAGTGAGCTAGGACACACATTCTCAGAGGGAAGCTAAAGGAAATAACATCAATTGGACTTTCTTACATTACTACTTGCATACTTCACAGCTCATTCTACCAGTAGTTTTGTGCATCTGCACAACTAATCAACTCACTCTGAAGAACCCTTTACATAGGAGATTCAATTAAAATGAGAAATGTAAACAAAGCTAAGCAGTTTCTCTACCCTAGACTATATACATTATGGAGAAGCTCCATAATTAGTAATTAAAAAGTCCCATTCAAGGAGCTAAACTCTTCCCTACTTCCCTGCAACCCAGTAAGAAAAGTGCTCCCAGTGAATTATTTTCTGGTTTTCTGAGCTAGACAATCAGCAAGATTATCAGAAGAGAAAAATAATTTTCATAGAAGAAGCTGTATTTCATCTTCTGAGCATGGATGTTCTTGTATGCATGTCAAGCCTGGACTTCACACCAGTAACACTTTAAAGTGAGGACACAGGTTTGACAGAAAGTTTATATTTTAAGGAAAGAGAAAGCAAAGGGGGGAAAAAAGGCAGAGGAAAAAATGGCTTGAAAAAGAGCTGCTTGAGAACTTTAAGCACAAAAAGGTGCCAGTTCTGGTTAGCATTATATATAATTAGGTGAATTTCCATTTGACTTCCTTTTAGATCAATCTGTGATTGACGAAGGTCTTCCCCTCATCCTCCCTCCAAACTTATTTGCAAATAACACAAAATAAATCTGCTAGCCTGGGTAAGGGGCAGAAAAAAACCTCAAACAACAAAATCCAACCAAAACAACCAGGAAAGATAGAGAATGGAATTAAAGAATCAGACAAAGATAGTAACTTCATTATAATTAAGGCTGAACCAAACTTTCCAACAGCTACATCAACACAAGAAAAGTTGCACAAAATTTCCTTTAAAAAATTTTTTTCAACTGTAATCTGACAGATGCTTCTTTGAGAGATACTGAAGGTTTCAGAAGAAATAATTAATTATATCAACATTTATTTTCTTGTAAATTTTCAATAAACAGTTGATACAACTTAAGAGCTAACGAGTTGTCTCAAATGCATTAAGTAACATTGGGAAGGGAAGATTTAATTTCCTGATATAGAAAGCTTCCACATAAATTATCTTTCCCATAAGTTCTTGGGGTCCTACAGCTGACATTATGTTGTCTGAACACTCCCACAGAGGACGTTCTGAATTCCACTCAGGCCCAGTGGGAAGGCTCTGACAGAGAAATTGCAGTCACGTGTGAACAAAAACAAAAATAAAAATGAAAAAGGGTTAAGTGAAAGCAAATCAAAGACTTACCATGAAGCATTAGAGACCTTCAGGAAGGAAGGCAACCAGGAGGACATTTGGGGCAGGAGGGTAAATGAGGCTCTTTTGAGAATTACCAGATTACAGTCTCAAATTGGTCTCATGATCCATGAGGGCTGCTAAAGAAAATTTCTTAATAAATTAGGGAAGGGGGGCTTTGCAACATGCAAAGGCATGGAGTTTTAAAAAAATCTGTTTTTTTCCAGTATCTGTGAATTATCTAAAGGAAGAAATATCTAGGCTACAGGTGATTTTTCCAGCTAACTTAGGAATTCAAATTTATTCTTCTGTATGTTAAAAGAATACATTTTAAAAGAAGCATTAAAAATATGCTCTAGAGTGATAATGAAATATGACACAATGGTACCACTGCCCCAATTAATGGCAGCAAACACAAAGCTATCTTTATCCCATCAAGATTCTGAAATTAGACAAGTTATCTGAGCAAAATTAAGTTTGTTAATGGTCTGTCACACAGTAACATTACATCTAAATAATCAGATCATACAACAAGTCACTCCAAATAGACCAACCAACCAGGAAAAATAAGGGTATCTAAATATTTTCACCAGGCAGTTATCAAAACAGCCAACAGATCCATTTCCTCAAATTTATGAAGCTGCAGAAGTGCTGTTCATCCACTGTATGTCTTTGAAAACAGAAGTAACTAGAACTAATAGTACTCAAGAATGCGTACAACACAATTACAAAAGCACGTTCAGCACAATGTCACCATTTTATATGTATCACTACAGGTGCTGCATCAGCATTAGCTCACTTGCAGGAAAAATGGTGTAAATTTTAAACTGTGCCAGTGATGGCAACTTCTACAAATGGAAGGGAAAAAAAGGTTCGTCATGTAATATTCTGGCCAACAGTTCTGTTTAATGAGAGAGAAAGTAACAACAAAACCAACATGCAGTTTCCCTATTTACAGCTTTTACTTTAAAAAGTATCTAGAACTTAACTAAAGCTCAGCAAAAAGGGGTGGTGTATATGCATATGTACAAAAGTCACATAAATGAGACAGGATTCACTGGCACAAATATTGCTACTTTTGGTTTCCTGCATTACATTTCTTGGGTGAACATGCTCTGTTGTTGAAACTGGAATTTTCTTTACTATTCAATTTAGACTCCCCAGAATAGAGAAAAACTTTTTTTCTTCTTCAAGCAGTGACCATTTAAAGTGAAGTTTTATTTCAAATCATAGTTCAATACATCTATGTTTTAAATCTACATGTTTTTTACCACAGTGATGCCAAAGCAGAGAAACATGAAACTTCCTTTCCTTTCAGAGTAGCACATCATCCATAGAAGCTTCAAATTTCAGCAGAGTAAGAGATGCCAGCAGAGCAACTGGCTTCAGAGGGGACATTTCTGAGCAGGACAGATAACTGATGTGTTTGTTGGTTTCGTTTTTTAAAAAAAAAAAAGATTTTGTGAAACAGGGCAAATACCTGCTGCATTTTTCCTGGAGTTCTTCCCCAGACTACTTCCTATGCGTATCAACTAGGAAGTACACTTCCATATGATTAAACAAGACAGACCAATAAAGTGGTCTAAAGTGATATGGAAACACTGTAAGTGTTGTCAAGTTGTATGTTTTCTTTGACCTGTATACATAGTTTGGATCAGTTTGCAATAAGTTATTTGAGTGAAAACTGAAGGCCATTTGTACAAAAACCTTTTTTTTTTTCCTTGCTTTCTCACCCCTACTTCTTCTACTTCTGACATTCTGGAGAATCACAGATAAATTTTATTTTTTCTTTGGTAAGTATATAGACTGCAGCTGCTTGGCTGCAAATCAGTGTGAGGATGAGATTAGCCCTATCACCCACGTGCATACTGACCAACAATCTCACCATCAGCAAGAGGGGACACCGAATGGATTAATCTGCTTATTTCTACTCTACTGGGGGGTCAAAGTGGGGTGGAGAGACAAAACACTGGGACAGGACACAGGGGACAACTTCTACTGATACAACTGTGCAGAGTTACAGTATCATACAGTACAAGCCCATAAACTCCTATAAGACTTCTGATTGTACCCTTGACCCTCTTTTTTTCTTTTTAGTTAGCATTTCAAAACACACAGTAATACACACTATGCTTACTTTCACGAGAGTCTGGACAGAAGGGGTGAGTTTACTGCATATGGCTGCTGCATTGTGTAGAAGTTAACAAATTCCAAAATTTTCTCCTGAATTTTATGCATTAATTTATATGAACTAATGATTTTTTTCCCCTTATTTCCTGAACATTTACTCATAAATTCCATAAGGACTACTGCAAATCATACATGCTTTAACAGATGAAGACCTTGGTATGTAGTTTTCCTGTATAGCCCAACATACAGGTTTTTTTACATCAACTGGAATTTGGTCCTAGCTTTATTTTCATTATTGTCTTCCTTATAACATCACACAGTGCTGAAAGTTTTCTCTGCTTTTAACTGATATCATCCCAAGATGTCGACTTTTTTTATTATGGTATTGACATATTTAGAGACAAATGAACATAAAATTATTTTAGCACAGATAATTTAGGATTCACACGGTTTTATCTAGTCTGTTCCAAAATTACTTTAAATTACTTTTAATTACAATTATTTAAAGCAGTGTGGAAAAAATAAATTCCCATTAAAAAAGTTTATCTGAAGATACACAATCAATGATACATATTTTCAAACTAGCTGGTAACTTTTTAACGGAAGAGCTGCCAACACTGCAGTATCACGCTCGCTTTTAAAAAAGTACATGAATGTCTATACTAATAAAGCCAAAGAATACAAAACTTCCTGAGACCACTATTAATCAGTGTTAGCAAAACAGGATAACCAAGGAACAGTGAGACAGATCTTACCCTAACAGGTGACCATTATAATCATTTTCAGTTATGAAAACAGCTATGTTGTTATAACCTAATGACTGCTTGGTCACCTGTATGGAAAGTTTTCTGACCTCTGCCTAACTGTTTGCAATGATTTACAACACTGTAGTTGTCAAGCTAATACAGATCACTTCAGTGACCTCCCTCCTTCACTGCTGTTCCACACCTAATGCTCACACAGTTCACTGTCTTCTCCTCCACGTTTACTGCCTCTCACATCAGCATCACAAATACCAGAGCCCACACTCAAAACACCCTGCTTCTGACTTCTATAGGGTTCCTTGCTTCTCACTGAAATGAGGAGAGCCTGGTGTCTAAAGGCTTATTTGAATCTGAAACACAGAGCATCAACCATCAAAAAGTACATGACTCTACCAGGTAACCAGCAAATCCCTCCCACTTACTTCAGCTGCTGGCTGCACAGATTCACCATTTATTTTGAGCCTCAGGAGCAACATCAGAAATAACAAAAACCAAAAAGATATCAACATACTGAAATTATACAATTTACTCATCATCATCATCAGATTTAATTCAATTAAGGACTACAGTAAGTTTTCATTTCACAGTTAGGCGATGGAAAAGTAACAAATGAAACAGATAAAAAACCCCACAATTAACTCAACAGTGACTCAACAACAACACAACTAAGCATCAAGCAACACTAGCTATTCCTAGATTGCTTGCCATCAAGTATCCAAACGTTAAACCAAGGATATGAGTATTTTTTTTAGTGTTTCTGGGGAAGGAGCCCTATAAACAGTTGCTGTCTATATAGACTTTAAAAAAAATCCTGTTATTAAACATCTACTTTTTTTTTTTAAACCCTTAATTAAAAGGAAACAATATTTCAGAACATACATCTTTGGAAAAGGACTAAAATTAAAATTCAGGCAACATGATTTGAGATGCTGATTTTTTTCCCCCATCACAGGTAGTAGAAACAAGGTAAAAGAGGGACTAAGGTAGCACAAGTATAAGGACCATGTGACGGATCAATAAGATTAAGGAAAAAAACCTCATTAAATATACTAAGTCAAATGAAAGCCACAGAATACTCCACTGTCAAAGACAATACTAACTAAGTTTCAGTTACTTACTGTTGGCAATCTTTGTCTGGATATTTGTTTCCCCCATATATTTCATTTCAGTGAGTAAAATACTCAGTAATATTAACAGTTCTTATTCCCCATGGGCTTAACAAAGACAAGCCTCAGAAAACAGGCAAGCTATGTCTTAAAAAAATGTGTTCATGCAGCTCACCAAATGTCTTACTGAAGCACAGTCTGAAGCCTAATTTTATTTGGCTCCTATATAATAAATGCAGACTATAGAAATAAACAAATCCACAAGTTTATTGAACAGAGATTTTATTACAGACAGCACTCTGCATATTGCAGATTGAGACTCAGTCTTAACACCAAGCATAGAAAAGATGCATTTGTCCCCTAAGGAGAGCTTTAATGAGTCTCATATTTTGGGAGAGGAAGACAATCAGATAGATTGTTCGCCTTTTAAACATCTCAAATATACTGAACCAAATTATACAACCTTCATTCATGTTCATGAATTCTTACATGAATAATCTGGCATTAGTTTGAGCAAGTGCTCATGAACACAATTAAGAGGACAACCACTGGACTCATCATATTTAATGCTGAGTCATCAATGCCCTTGGGGAAGAAACAGAAAAATAATTATGGTCCAGACCTAGTTGAATTTATACTACAATGTTGAGAGATTTCTTCAAATACTTGTTTAGGTTTTTACATGAGGACTTCCACTAGAATTGTAAAGCATGCTTGGAAGGATGCTTGATGTCAAGAGGGAGCTGCCTGTGGAGTGAATAAATGGAAAGAGCATTTATATTTTTTTGTAACAATTTCAACTACATCTTTCATCTTCATTGATTTGTTGAGGAAAATTAGTAGGAAAGCCTTTTACCATCTCTGTCTAATCTGAAATGCAGGTACTGCAGCTCCTGGATGAGCAGCTAAATACTACTGAACTACCAAGAGTAACTCCTACACCAGATAATCTCTACAAAATAAGAGAGAGCTCTGGAGTAAACTACTTATTACTGTTAACTGCATGCAAATCACATGGCAGCTGAACCATAGGCTGCTGGTGTGGGGCAGTAGTGGGGTGTTGGACAAAAAGACCAAGAAATTACAAGTAGGTAACTGCAGATTAAATGTGTAATAAATGGGTGTTTCTTGAGCCAAGCTTTTTTCCTACCAGAAACAGTTTAGTCTGCTTGCCTTGTGCACCCCACTCTTGTCAGAACATCCAGCTTAGCTGACCTATGGACTAGAGATGATGTTTGTGCCAGTGTACCACCTGTATCAATACACACCACACACCAACACTGACAACACAGAGGAGAGGGAGAAAAACACCGGTTAGCTGAGTCAGACTCTTTCTAAAGTGATGTTGGTGGTGCAATTATAAAGAGGTATCTTCTGAGAAGTCTCACTGGGCTTTCACCATCCACCTACAAGGCACAAATTCACTTCTGTTAACAATATTCAATTAGGAGAGGTAGAAGACAAGGCCAAGAAGTTTTGCCTTCCTAATTGTTATGCCCGACTTCTATTCAGTTGCAAAAATGTATCCTTCTGGTTTCTCATAATTGAAACATTGATAGTGGAAGGTTAAAAAACCAAGTAAAGTGCGTTAAAAAGAGAAGGGGTGGTATGCAGGGAAAAAATAGGATGATGACAGAAAGCATTAGCATTTATTTTTTACAAATTGACTGTGCACAATCCTGCAATTTCCAAAATTAGGACTTATTTGTTGCAACTTCTCATAGGAGACATATCTGCTAACCCTTAAAAAACCCACCCCCCCCCCAAAAAAAAAAGGAAAAGAGAGTCACTGAAAGCAGAATTAGCACAGCTCAGTTATGCGTCCTCTTGTTGAATCCAGATTTAGGAATAAAAACATTGACATCAAAACTCCATCTCCGTGTCTAGAAACTGCTAGTTTGATTAGTAACCTCTTAAAAAGGCTTTAAATGTTTTAGCAAAGAGTGGAGATTTTTTTTTTTATATATTTAAAAGAACTGATGCCAGAAGAGGCAGCATTAATTTCATCAAATTAAAGGAAATTTACTGCAGCTTGTCTTTTGATTCTTCAAAGAAAAACTGCCCTTGTTGAAGCTAGCATCCCTTTTTTCCTGCTTTTTATATAGCCAACATTAAAATAAAAGTATTCTGGAAGTGAAGTTCTTTATAAATTGCCTTACTCAGAAGTTGAATTGTAGTTAAATCACTGCTGTTTCATACCCAGAATACGGAATTTCACTTCCTAAAAGTAACTTTGCCACCATAAAAAAAAAAAAAAAAGAAAAAAACAAAACAACCCTTCCCCCCAGAAAAACCCAACTCAACCCAAACCAAACCAAAAACCACATTAAAAAAAACCATCTCTGGCAATGTGTGAAACTCCCATTCAGAGACTAATAAACAGAGAAAATTTCTGGAAAGGCAACAGTTTATACCTTCAATCTCAAAACAAAACTGAAAACATACCTAACTTTTTAACAGGAAAAAAAGGATTTTTATATTCTGGTTTTGGTGATAAGTGAGTAATATCAACCTCTGTAAATTAAAAAGAAAAGAAGTCTTCAACAAACAAATCAGGTCTGAAAGAAAACCTAGTAGCAAAACTTCAGTTGCTTACTTTAGTACCAGGTAGACCACTTTCTGCTTCAGCTCAGGGAAACAAGTTTGTTCCTTGTTTTAACCAGCGGAAAGCATATCTAATTACCTGCAACATCTGAGGAGCCAGTAAAAAAATGTACATTAAAAATTCCCCCCAAAAGAGTCTGGTATTGACTTACTGACATTTTCTATAATGTTTTACTGTTGCATGTGAGGTGTAAGGTCAAACCCAGAAAGCTAGCCAAGCAATATATGCTCAACACACTTAATAAAGCACTGGGGGGGAAAGCGGGGTTGGACGGGACACACGACACACAAAGTGTGGGGGGGAGGAGGGTGAGTGGAAAGAGCTCAGCATAAAGTAGTGATGCATCATCTTTATACTCTCCTGACTGTTGAAGCTTTTAGCTTCAGGCACTACTCCAAGTTTTGCTAGAACATCCTCCAGGCTGACCTAAGTTTCATCAGCTGCTAATGGGTCTAGCGGATACTGCTCTGTTTTCCTACTTCATCAAAGCCCATGGTGCTCTAACCACATCTCTGTACACTCACAACATAAACACTGCTCGAGGCTGAAGCTCAGTGTGGAGATCCTGAGGTTGGGTATGGGTAGCGTATATCCAAAAACCCCGCAGCCCATTATCTGAAGCAGCTCCCGTGTATGCAGAGCCTGTATTTCTGTATGCCTGCACAATGGCACTGAGCCACAAACACGATTCCAGTATTCACTTCTGCAATCATATAGGCTTTGAAGCAACCCCAAACTAGTACGATTAACAATTTGGTACAGTGTTATAAAGGCAGGAAACAGTTTTGTTTTATACAAAGATTAAAAAGCATAAAAAAACCCAAACCAAACCAAAACAAAACCAAACAAAAAAGAGAGACAATCGCCATACTGAAATTCATTTGCTTAAAATATCTATCTTTAAAGTAAACAATGTTAATTTAAATGCTGTAGAATCTTATCTAAGATCCATATTTAGGTTCTTAGATATGCTGTTCCAATGTACTTATTGGCAGCTATGCTTGCTGTTAAAGTTAAGTAAATTAAGCTATTAAACCAAATTAAGGCATTACTAGATGATATTTAGATCGAATTACCCAGATTTAACTAGCACATTCAACTCTTCCAGTAAAACTGACTTTCTTGTGAACACATGAGCCAGTGAAAGTGAGAGGGATTGAAGACTGGATCCCTACAGCCTACCACAGCTCACCAACATGGGTAAGAGAAGCTAGCTCAAAGAGACTGTGTGTAGCCCATGGTGATCCACAATGGCATGTGCTGGGCACGCTGCTGCTGCTGTCCATTCATGACTCCGTGCTGTACACTGGATGCGGGGTCATTCTGGGACAGCTCATGATGAGAGCGCTCCTGCAAGCGGGGCAAGGGGTGCAGAGGCTAGGGCACTGGATGGAGCCACAATCCAGCACACTGGAAAGGAGGGACGAAAAGCTCTACCATTGAACAGCCTCCCAATATCAGCTTTGAGCACTATTCCAGTCAATTTTAAGGACCAGTTATTAACAGTTCAGATCTAACCACTGGTCTCTTACAGCACAAGTCTCTGCACAGCAAGATGTTGCAAGAAGACAAAAGACAGCACAGACCAATGCTCAGAAAGGCAAGATTCCCTCAACACAGAAGAAACATTTTGAAAGCTGTGAGCCTTTCTGTTAGTCTATAATTGGTTGTGCTGTGGAAAAAAATACCTACGAAGTACAAAGGAAAATGCTTTGCTCAGTTACTGATTTTATTTACAAACCGTAACACTGCTGGCACCCGTAACATATCATAACAGTGAAGATTTATCCTTGTTACTTCCACTACATTCATCTGCTGATGACGGTGAGGTACAATTAGCAGATGGAGATGAATACAGATGTCTGAATTTGGGGTATGGTAGGGTTTTGGTTAAGCACATTTTTATTTAGCCTTTAAGAGTATCTATGAACTCCAGTTTCTAAGACAAAATGACTTCACAGTAGAAGCATGCATTACATTTTTGCTCATCGTAAGGAAGAGATGGTTACTGTCCCTTCTTCTCACATCGCTTGTAGAAGAGCTGTTTGGTATTTTGCAATGCTGCCAACTGCAGACTCAAAATTATGGTACTGGTTTTTGTTCGGTTCCTCAGCCACCTGGAAATACTTATTTTTAACAAGCACTGTAGCAAACTTCCCTGGAACTCTGCAGCTGGTATAACCTCCTCTCTGCAAAGTGAGTGCTGGAAAATGCAACTAAATCAGGAAGTTGGTACTCCATAGCCATCTTAACCACATTTTGTCCAGCTGTATGAAGCTATGTCAAATAATGATTCCATCTGATTAATACTGCAATCCATACTGCTGGAGAAAAACTAAGACTCTCCTGAGAAACTCGCCAAATTTCAAAAAGTCTGTAAATTCAAAAGTAATATGGGAACCCAGTAGAATTAACAGTTCTTGTTTTTTATCCTCCTCTATACTCTTCAGCAGAATAAAACTACACAAGATCTGATAGGGAACACACCCAAGGTGAAAGATAAATAAAAGAAACACAAACCTTAACATGAAGAAAGAGATGTAATCACCCAATCTAGAATGGCTAAAAACCAAAACAAAACAAAAAAAAACAAACAAAACAAAAAAAAAAGGAGGAAAAAGCCTATTTGGTACCAAATTCAGAATTTTCTGTCAGGTTTAAAGAATAGTGACTTAATAAGACCATCTGAACACAGGAGAAGCATTACTAAACAAAATCATCTTCAGGGATTACCGCTTACTTTAAAAGTAGGTTCTTGACAACTCAGCTTACATATTAACTATATATCGCTCCCTTCACACACGTTTCTACCAAACCCCTTCCAAGGCATATTTACTTAAATTTCCTCTCACTGTTGTAGTTTCATATGAGAAATCTAATTTTCATTTCTTTTGCAAAAGGAAAGAATTCGTAAAATCTAATTCTCATGTAGTTTGGACCAGTAATGCAGAACACAGAGAAAAATTGCATTAAAATGTTGAACAGCCAGAATTTGATTGCATTTTATGTTCTCAATGTTTCTGTAGATGGTGTCTGTTTCAGTACACCCAGACAGCTATAACATCTGCTTGGGATGCATCCATAAAAGGTTGTTTTCTACTGCATATCCTGGTCAGTAGATGATAAATTGAAAAATATGTACTGGATCACAGAAATGAATACCAATGCGAATTTAAAAAGTAACTCTCTGACTAGTACTGACTTCAATTAAGAAAAATTAAAAATACTGTTCTTGCAGTTTTCTTACTTGTCAGATGGGCAAAACACCACCCACATTGCTGATTCATATGGTATCATCAGACGGCAGCATACAGGAAGCTCTAAAGGAAGACCACAAAAGATGACGAGCAACCAAAAAGGGACAGATAGGCAGAAACACAGCAGGAAAAGCATACACACACCACTGGAACCAGGAAACGACAGAGCCAGTGAGACAGCTAGAGCTTCTCTCAATCATTAATATTAGATCCTCAAAAATCTACTGTTTTAAAATGTACATTTATTTTCTGAGAGATGAGGAAAAGTTCTGTAATTTTTCGCAGGAGGGAGGTGCTGTTTAGAACATTTTGCAATGCAGTGAATGAGTACTCCGCTATGGCAAGGGCAGCCAGTGCAAGTCATTGTTTATCACACAAGGACATGTGCTACAAGGCTGTACTGCCATGCTCCTCTCTGATTAGCATGGTTTTATTTATAAATATTGCCTGCAGAGTAACTTTTTGTTTGAAATGAGACCTTTCACAATAAGTCTAATAATAGAGTCTCACAATTTGTTTTCCTTGTCAGTGGCACTGGAACTAGCCACAGGTGAAATTAAATGCCAAGACTCAGCTTGGAAAAATGCCAACAGGTGTTCAGATTCCCCTATACGAGCAGGAAGACTTGGGCTGCAAGCAGTAAACCTACTCTACACAACACAGTATCATTACACAAATTCTGAAAGAACATTTTTCTAAAAACTAACAAGTCTACCCAAACAGAAATACCCTCTCTAAATCACAAAAGGGTCCTTAGAAACTTCCTGACCATACTTTAGAAACCAGCTGTATGGTCTTATGTTCTCCCTTGCAGAAATACCTTAGTTATTATCACTGTGCAGGCTCCTTTGCAACCTCTGAGAACATCTCTCCATTCATGCATTCCTCAATTTCCTCATGCATATCCTCAACACCTTCCCTTATGAACAAGTTTAAATCAGACAAGTAACTAACTTTCTTTAATAAAAGAGCATACATGTACACCACAGTACATACATACACTAGTCAAACATTCTTCATGTCTTTTAGTGATGTCTCAGTCCAGTACTGATGGGCTCCTCCTCCATTATCATCATCAAAGAACCACTAACTTCTGTTACTGCAGAAGAGTTCTCAAAAACTGCTTATGAAGCAGCAAGTGGTTGAAAAAAGTCCAGCTTTTTTCAAAGAAGACAGTAAGTACTGAAGTTAATTTCTTCCTCAAATTGTTACTGCACATCTAAATTAAAAAATCCATACAAGATTTCTGAAAAATGTCACTACATTTCATTCTGTCCCATGCCCTTCTTTTTATTTGCAGACTGCTGGCTGCAAGACAACTTAAAATATCCGGTATGTTTTTGCACTATTTTAAATGGCTTTATTTTCAATCCTTCATTTTCACTCTTTCAACTTTTCAAAGGTCAAGGCAGTATTTAAAAGTTCAAGCAACAGTGAAAGTATAAGAAAGAAAAGAAGGAAAAAAACAACTAAAGGAAACCCATGAAGTTCCAGGTTTATGAGAAAAAAAAAAACCACAATTAAAGCTTTCCTGCAAAAGATTTCAGCTTTCAAGAAGTCCTTTTTCAATCCTAAGTTTGAATGAAAGCAGCTTTAAAAAAATGCATGGGGTCAAAGGAATTATATAAAAACGTACATTAAAAGTTTCTCAAAAACATTCTGTCCCACGAATCACAGTTTTACCTAATTACATGGGTTTATGAGTGAGGGTCAAAAAAGGAGAAAGAGAAGAAAAGTTTACCCTCTATGAGCTTAAAATTGTACAAGATTCTTCCTACTTGACTGTGATGTGTACCTTTAAGAAGTGAGTTTAGCTTTCAGATGCACAATGAATTAGTTCAATTAGTACAATTTCAGTTGTACAGTGAATTAGTCTGGCCTTAGTTTTATTCTCAAACGATACTTGTACATATGCTGTCATGGCTTAAGACACAGAAATGTAAGTTTTCATGGAGTACCACCTTGATTCGTAGCCTTAATAAAAATAAACAGCTAAGAATAAAAGCAACAAAAAACCCTCTTCCAATCCAAACTATATATTATTTTCTGTTCCTGAAAAAGCAGACAGGTAATTGATGCTACCTTTGCATGTACACTCAGTTCAGAAGCAGTATTTTAGTAAACTGCAGAAAAGTGCTATCAGAACAGAAGAACTCTTAAAATTCTTACATGGGGCACAAATCCTGTTCCTGCACAACTACAAGTTGCCAGTGTAGTTTGAGAGAATACTTAGTGAATCCTGTGGGTGTAAAAACTACTCAGTGTCTTCATACTCAGCAGATTTCTGCTTTAAATGATCCTTGAAGGTGTCTTGAGTAATGGGTGCTATCATATTTTTCCAGTTCCAAACACTAAGTTGAGAAGAGCCAATAGTAAAGAAGAAACTACTGAGCTACCTCAAAAATAATCATAATTGACTAAACAGGCACTAATACCAGGGCATACATAAAAATTTAATTTCCAGTTTGTTCTAAAGCTCTTCACAAATGCAATATGACATAGGGTAGCCCTACAAATGGTACAATAAGTCTGCAGTCAAACTTTGCAAAGTCAAGATGATGCTTTTCTTCTACAACATAAAGAGTAAAATCTCTGTAGATTAAGAAAAGATACAGACTAGATAACGACTCAACATTAAATCTCATCCCTGTGTTTTTCTATTCTTTGGATAAACAGAAAACAACACCAAAATAGCCATGAAGTAGTGTAATTAACCCCGAATGTCATTATAGCATTTACGAGGCTCAGATAATGACTGTGTCAATAGCTTTCTTCTGTGGCACATCCCCACTGTTCCTCCCCCCAAGCACACGGCTGTACTGGAGTCAAGAGGGAGGCAGGTGTGCCCAAGGCTTCTTTGCTCCAGTGACAGTTACCTTTTCATCCAACATGTACAATTGGCAACCTTTTGTACATGGTTGAAAAAAAATAGCTGGATAAAGACTAAAGACGAAAAGAACATTTTCACACATCAAGATTGCTTATCTACCTGCTTGTACAGCCAACAATATGTACAGAGAGCTTAAGTCAGGGTTCCTCAAACTTTTTAAACAGGGGCTGGTTCACTGTCCCTCAGACACTGTCAGGGCCAGAGCTGCCTGGGAGCTGGAGGGAGGGAGGGAGAGACGGGGGAGTCGCCCACCTCGCTGATGCCGCCGCCCCCCTCCTCAGCCCGGCCGCGCAGTCCGGAAAGGGTGGCCAGAAGGGACTGAAGGAACTTTGCCGCGCCGGGGCTCTGGCGATTCGCCCGAGTTGGCTGGACCTCGCAGTCCAGAGGCTGCCGACTGAGTTTGCCCGGCAGAGGAGATGCCCGCACCTCTCACCTGCTGCAGGGGGGCAGGTCGAGGACGAGGCGCTGGTTCCCCCCCAAACCCCCGGGGGCGGGGGGGGAGGGGCGGGGAGTTCTGTAAATACCGGCGGGCCGGATTGAGGACCCTGGGGGGCCTTATCCAGCCCGCAGGCCGTAGTTTGAGGACCCCTGGCTTAAGTTCTCAAACCAGCAGGCACCGTTTACCAAACAAAAAAATACCTAAAAATAGACAGCAGCATCTCCAAACACAAACAACTCAGGACACAATTTGGATTTTTGAAATTTTAAAGTAACACTCCAAACTAGAAAAATATGCAACCTATTACTACACTGCATCTACAAACTGGCTTAGAAGGTTAACAACTAAGGAATAAGCCAAATTTTAACTCTGGCTGATAGGTCACGTTAAGAAAAAAATGGAAAGTCATCATAATGAAACAACCTTAATTAACAAGCAAAAACCTTAATCGTAACAGCTCTTCCACAGTATCACTTGCCCCAGCCAAGTGCTCACAAACCCTTATATATGATAAGGACTGAGGAAACTGAGGGACATGTGAGAGAGAAATGTTAGGAAGGATTAAAAGCAACACTTGGTAGTTACTATTCCTCCAACACAATATTAAGCTCTCTTTTGTCATGTTTGAGGCTGTTCACAGAAGTGACTTGCTCATAATAAATAATCTTCCTATCTACCCAGTATCTTAGGTCCACCATAAGATTAAACACTCTACGGTCAAGATCTGTATACTTTTTTTGCCAAAGCTGATGCACACAACCACAGCCTTGTGTTTGATTGTTTTAAAAGCTATCAGAAAAAAAGTGAAACATAACATGACTAATGTCATGCTTAGATTTCCCTTTGCCAGCCTCCTCTTCCAGAAGCAAAACACCGGACTCTTGCCTCATGCCTCATCTCTACGCAATCACCCGAAGCAAATACTAAGTCTAACAGTGGAGCTGTATGGGCCCATAGTCTGAAACAGGTAAGCATGTGACCGGACTGATGAAGTGTGAATATGTAATCAACTCTTCACGTGCACACTTTATATCTACTTTAACCAGGGAGAAAAAAAAAGAGCAAAATAATCTTTCAGAAAGAGCAGAGAGAAATGATGTGAATACCTCTATCAGATAATACATCTCACAACATAAAACAGATTATATCGGAAAAAAAAGAAAAGAAAAGAAAAGAAAAAGAAAAAAAAAGCAAGGGATTGTGTTTTGTTTTGGTTTTTTAAAATAACTCTTTTGCTTAGCATTATTCTATCTTCTAAGCCAAAGCTGAATTTTATTTGAAGACAAAGTCTTCTTGCATCTCAGACATTGTAACTTTTACCACACAGGAAGTGAAAACTAAACAAGAGACTGACAAAACGTGGAGAAAAAGATGGTTCACTTTAGCTGAAGATTTCTTAATCCACTGCAGTAAACCTTATTTCAAGCAACTTTTGTGTGTTACTAGAAATGAAGACATGAGATTTCAAGAATTTTTAGTCGCATACTACATAATACAACCAGAACATAACTGGAACAGAGTTTCCCAGAAAGGTTCAATGTGGGAAGCAAATATTTTCATAAAATTTCAGATGAAAATATGATAAAAATATTTCAGTCTGAAATTACTTCAGAAATAAATGCTGGATAACATTACCATGTCTTCTGTAGAAATGTATTAAATAATTAGGAAGCTATTACTGTCAAACATTTTCCTCTAGGAAATACTTATATATGTTATTTTTCTGTATAAAATTATATTGTATAAATACCTATATTTACATAACTGCTGTTAATTACAGAGAAAGTCTAACCATTTCAAGAGTACGAAATCTCGTTATCTTAAAATAAACACCAATCTCCTATTACATACAAAAGTTGCCCTGAGCGTATTTCTCATTTTCATTGTCAGAGAGTGTGCTTACATTAATATTTCCTTTCAGACACACAATATACTCTGCAAGCAAAATAACTAAGCAACAAACATATCCGAAGTAAAATAGTCAGAAAGGAAACCAAAAAATGTTAGAAGCCTGTTTTCCTGTATTTATGGTCCTTTATCCAGCATATGAGTGATCACAAAATCGTCAAGAACCTTCCAGCATTACCACCCATTTGTTCTCCACACTAGCAGAAATAATAAAATGGTGGAACTGGAAAGATAAAACATGGACATCACGCCCCACATGAGTGTTTTTGTATATGACTTATCACTTCCCGTTAGCAAAATGCAGTTAATAACTTAAAATGTCATATTTAAAAAAAAATAAAGAGATTCACTTGAAACACAATATAAAAGGAGGAAGGAAGAAATATTCTTGCTCTGCAAAAGAGTAGCTAAAATTTATTTTTCAAATTTATGTTGCACTGCAGGCTAAGACAGTTTCCTCATTTCATATCAGTGAAATTACCCATTATTTTACTGGGGAAAGGAAAAGTGTTCATTTATCTGTATGTTTACTTTAAATAAAGATATTCTCAGCTCTTCACGGGAACATCTGACCCTGCTTGTTTAGCTGACTTCTGATACACAATCATTTTTTCCCCACACTTAAAAAAACCATCTAAAACTCATACTACTGGTGGAGTAAAGTAAGAAACAGTTAAGCAGAATCTAACAAGGGAAACAAGCAAAACAAGCAACTTACAAATCCACTGGAGCAATACAGATAAATGAAAGAGACCTCTGCTTTAAACAGCAAGCAAATGAGTGAAGTGAACTTGTAGAAAGGGGATAGGATGTGAATGGGGTTTAGGGATTTTGGGGGGTTTTTTCTTTGTTTTGTTTTCTTAATTTATTAAAATATAAAGGAGAAGAAAGATAACAACAGCAAGTAAGACAAAACAGTAAGGTCAGAGGTGAGTAGATAAAGACCTGCTGAGGTCAAATGTATTTAAGACTGGAGAGGTGCCAGACAGAAAGGCAGGGCATGAGAGTAGTAAATGACTGAGAGGAACACTTATAAAAATATGAGAATGACAGCTGGGGAGAGGCTGGGATCTAGTTAGGATTGTCAAAGTCCTCATGAAGGACTCCTTACAAAGTGCTCAGGAGAAAATTGTTTATGGCTCTACTGGAGCTCCGAAAGCTCACTGATCAATATCCTCACAGGAGGAAACAGGTATATGAGGGAGATGGGTTTTACCTCACATTATGGCTCCTAAAAAAGCCTCAAAAACCTATCTTAAATTCCTGTATCTGAATACTTGTTGATAAAGGACCATGACACTTTATTCTCTTCTGTTGGATGGCTTTGCAGCAATCTACTTCTTGCCAAAATCATGCATCTGGAGCTTCCCAGTATTAGAAGAATTTAACTCTTCTGTAAGGCTCCTATTTATGGTATAGTTTTTCTTTGGTCTTGAGTGCGTGGAGAAAAAAAAATCTGAGCGTATTTAAATACAAATCGTGCATTATGATACATTAAATACTAACTAACACTATTAGTGTACATCTCTTTTTCTTTAACCTGCCTTAATCCCTCTGCCCCAGATCTGAGATGCTGCAGAATACTGTTTGTGCAGATGGCACTGTTTGGGTTTCTCCATGTGCTTGAAAAGTCACTTGAGTATCCCTGTTCCAAACCAATAAGCATTTCATTCACCATCCCAAGAACACCATTCTTGCTTAAAAAAAAACCAAACCCAAACAAACAAAAAAGCCCCACAAATAAAAAAACCCCACCAAATAACAAAAGCCAGAAACATAACCCACAAAAAGGCCAGAAATCCCACACATTCTGCATCATCTGACAGTCAATAACCTTCTCATCAGTGTTTGCACACTCCTGCTCTAGATTCAGTCCTTCACACTCTATGCATATCAGGTGAGGTGTCTGCAGGAGGCCCTTTCCTCCGAACTAGGTTTGTTCAACATCAAATTTCACAAGAGAGATCTAGAACACTTAGCATCCCCAACTGGTTACCTAAGAGAAAAAATTATGGAATCTGACTCCATACCTGCTCCTGCTGTCCTACTTCTGTCTGTATTTTTATTTGTTTGCTCCAGTGGAATTGTCTGACTTAGAAGAAATGAGCTAACCAGGTAAACATGGACTTGCTGAGAATGCCAGTAAGATTTTGGACTTTGAAAGCATTTTCCATATTTACTTATTTTTACTGCAAAACATTCCACAAAGGGAACAGGCATAAATACAGAAACAACTTCAGCAGAAAACACTCTTGGAAACATAACAGCAAATGTCTAGGTCTACAATAAAACTTGCTTTTATGTTTTCAGACTCTTAAAAAACTTTCCTGTAGCCTATTCTGTTACTGTTACTCATATTAGTTATCTTGTTATGAATATTTAAGAAGTATCACAGGAAATTATGGGCATGGGATTCAAGCAAGATTTCCTGCCTGTTAATTACCATGGAGTAACACCTTCCTGATACTGTCTGCTAGAGCACAGAGGCAACTTGTTGTTTGGAAATTACATTGAAAGGCAATAGTATGGGGTAACAGCAGTAGTCACTGTTTAGTATAGTAACAGATTTATTTGTTTAGTGTCATAATAGATTTGGTAGAACCTCCTAAGGACAAAAGAGTTAAAAAAAAAAGCCACTCGTGTATACTCCTCATCTTCAGTAATATTAGACATGCGGTGGAAAAAGGAAAAAGGATAGAGAAGAACTGGACATCATATTATCTGAAGGAAAGGACTGTAAGGCATTATGAAGAACACTGGGAATGTGAGAATTTAGAACATTAAAATGAATAGTCTTATTTCAGAATTTGAAAGGAATGACAGAAGCATGGATACACAGCTCAGCTTTCTAAAAAGACAAACTGTAAAAAACATAAACTTATATTTTCATTTTAAAAAAATGTGCACTTGAATATTTGTGGTTGCACATGAGTTAGTACTGTACACTCACAAAATTCTGCAAAGACCGGCAATTTTGAGAATTGCTTTTTGTACGAAAAACTAAGGCTTTCCTATACCTCATAAAATACTTCTTACTATAAAATTCAAGAGCCATACGAAAACTTCACAACTTCTAATTACAAAATAAGTAACGGAAGCACAACAACACTTAACCCAAAAGGAAACTAAAAACCAGTCCATAAGTCACCATTTCCTATGACAGACAAATTCCTAAGAGGAGAGATCACACTCACCCATTACCTCAAACCTCAGTACAGCTCATATTCCAAAGCGTAACACGAAAAAGAAGCGTCTTTCATGTTATAAGGCTCTACCGTCAATTCCGAAATATTATATGCTAAACACTAACAGATATATTTCTCAATTGACCTTCCCTACTTGGATAATAAATCTTTCAAAACAGTCTAGATTATTATAATATAGGACGACATATTTCAGTCTCTGCCTCTTTATTAATATGGGCTATCAAGCCAACACAACTTCACAAAAACTAACTTGCTGAACTTAAAACTTGCTTCTTGCTACTTTGAGTATATTAATATAATCCAACCCAAATGTTGTGATGTTGTACACCACACAAAGATTCCAACTGCCTACTTAACTAACTGTCTGATAAGACAACACTTCAAATTTCAGCAGCAGAGATCCAAAACACTCAAATTTTAACAATTCCTAGTTAAAGGTAAGAACACCAGTACAGGAAGAGAGAACCATCTCTACTGTAGCCTCAAAGCCTATCACAGAACATGAAGAATGTGACAAAAAGGTCCCTCTTCTTTAGGCCCAACCACATCCAACTTGAGCTGCAGTTTTCTGAAGTATTGTGCAAAGCAACTGCTGTGCTAAAAATATTCTCTTACTCAAACTTTGAGATATTCTCTCCAGAGATAGGACTTCCTGATAGGAGATTCAAATTAATAGGAAGTGCCCTTCCTGTGTTTTCTCGACCGCTAGGCTAATTAGTTTGTTTTCAACACCCTTTAAAAAAAAAGAGCAGATTAACCAATTGATTGGTGCTCACTGCGTTAAAGTGAAGTGACCTTCTATACAAGGTGTAAGTGCAGTAGACCACAATGTTCTCTATTCTGGCATGATGCTGTGGCAAGTTTGGTTTTCTCTGTACTTCCAAAGGCATTTGTCTTGAAATCCTGTCAGCTGGTGACTTCTATTTTAGTCTGCATGTAGCCCTATTAGAAACTAGTAAGAATGCTTGCGAAGTACCTGAGCACAAAGATAGACTCCCACTTTCAGGAAAGTTATTTTATATTGAGAAAGTGAACAGCTCTGGCCATGTGTATACAGTATGCCAAACCTAACCGACATACTCCACCTATATAAAAACATAAATTCAGTACTCATAACTTAAACAATAACTACAGAACACATAGTCCATAATATAATACAAGGCAAAAAATTCCTATCTGCAATTAGGACTTCCAGATACTAAAGCAAGGTGATCAATATCAATTTTGAAGAAAAATTATCGCGCTTTACAATCAACCAACTTTTCACATTATGTTGTATGTTGTATGCTTTACACAGCAAAAACATGGAGCCAAATGGCTGAAATACACACACAAATGCAATCTTCTTTTAAATACTAATTCCACAATTTATTTTTCTTCATGAGGGATGAGAGGAAACTAGATAGCTCCAGCATGCAGTCAGACTAGGAAGTTCAATAGTCTCTTTTATCAATTAGGACAACTTTTACCAAAAGTTTTTCAAACTTTTTCATGAGCACAAAAATGTTAAAGAAGGTTAATAACATGTATTTGACTGACAGGATCCTCCTGACTTCCCACTGCACAAACCCAGGCTACTGCAAGACTCTGGTTATTGCAACATTATGTCATCAACAAAGTGATGACCACCTACAATTACTTTGGCAGATGCAAACGCAGAAACAAAGCTTCTTTAACCTGGCAATAAACTTTATCTTTTCTACTTCTAAATGAGATGCCTTAAAATGGAGTAAAACTGAACAGCAGTTCAGTTCTAACAATTAAACTTCATATACATAGACACAAAGGACTTTCATCTTAACCCAAGTTTATTTCACCTTGTCTTCCCTGGTTAATGGAAGCTTACTTCTTTATTGTAAATGTCGCTGCTCTTTGACAGTTTCCAATTTTTTTTTTTAAAAAAGAATAAAGGAACTTTTTAGTAATTAATCAGAGAAAGTATTATTTTCATTCAAGATTATTAAATTATCATTAAACACTCTTCCACAATATTGAAAGAAAGGCGAGCCCTCCACTTGTGAGAGACCTTAAACTCTCTGCCTGACAAAGTTGCTGATAATGGCTCTATAGTAAAAATCAGAACAAGATCTCAGGAACTGTCATCCAACAAAGTCATACCACACCTGTGACAAGAAGTGGGAGATATAGCCACGTAACCCTGCACCTTACCATGTATTCGAATGAATTTTAAGCCTGTCACTCCCTCATAGAATGCTTAAATTATTTTACTTATCTTTCTTTTATAATGTAAATATAAAAAAAAAATAGGAAAGAAGTCGGGCTTGTCAGAGATGAACCTTACAAAAATTTTAAATGTATTTTGTCCTTTTACATTTTAGTAACAGCATCAATCTCAAAAGAACTCGACTGTTTTAAAGTCTTGCATTGAAAATTTTATTTCACAATATGTTCACACACAGAGGTATCACCACCTATTTTTCTAATAATTTGAACTTTTTTCTACATGTAATGTTAATGGTAAGCCTTAAGCAGTAACGTTCTGCTACAGATCAGAAGAATGGCTTAACTGTGCTCTGGCCAGAGCATAGCCTGGGAGGAAAAGACAAGGAGTAACAGCAGCCTGCTGTTAAACTTCTGCCCTGTGACAAACCCTCTAGGAATCTTGTTAAGAGCAGCTCTTGTTAAAAGCAGCACCTCTGTGTTGTTAAAGCAGCAAAAAAGGCAGAGAACTAAAGGCAGGACCGGAAGATGCCATTTTCTTCTGAGCTTTGAGTATAATTCATGTGACATGTAATTTTTTTGAGATCTGTATATTTCCTAAAATAAAAAGAGGGAGAGGTTCAGCTACAGTAATAAACAAAAATCTCACCTTGTTATGTTCATACTTGTATGGGATTTTGAGGGTATCCATGGCTCTGATCATGGCCTGCATTGCTGTAAATATATTCTGGTACACCAGTTTTGTAAAGCCCCTTTTGTCTTCATCAGAGTAACCTGATCCATGAATGATTCTCATCTGCTTGATAAACGTGCTTTTGCCACTCTCTCCCGTGCCTGCAAGACAAATAAGAGGGATATACTTTAGCCACTGGACACAAACACAACTTTTTGCACAATGCTGACAGCTTGTTTAGAGCAGGGCTGAACAGTGTCATGTGGTGCTTGCAAGGTAACTGCGAGGACCAGTTCAAACAGCAGCTTCAGTAGCAACTGAAGTTACCACTGATTTAAAACTCATGTTTGGATTTAACAACTACACTAATAAGCAAACCAAAACCCCAAAATATACACATAATATATGGCTGCATATTTTAAAGTCTTCTATTCTTTAAGATATAATTGTCCAAAACATCTAACTTCAGGTAACTACTATGAGATATTTTATCATAAAAATTCAGGAACTAAGAAAAAAATTGACCTTCCTTGGCCAACTTTCAGGGTATTATGGTAGGTACTCTACAACCAACACATACATTTGTGTTTAGCTGTGTTTTTTTGTTTCAAAGTAGTGTAACAATTACAACCCTGCAAACTTTAACCTCAGAACCATGTGGCATCAGTGTTAACTAAAATTTGGCTCATATTCATGAATGGGCACTCATTCCTTCCTTTAAATTTCTTTGTGTCTTTGTGCTTTGTACTAGAAGTAGTTCGTTAAATAACATTTCTGATTATTTATCAATTTAAAATTAAGATCTGCTTGTTTTAAATTTCACAAAGGATACATAACACAGTATTTTTTCTTTACTCCAGTTCAGTGAGCTCATCCTCTATGACTAGAGGAGCTTATCTATATTATTCCTGTGTTTGCTTAAGAGGAGGAGTTGAAATTTAGAATAAGCAGCTGCACAGCCACATAAACCCAGCATTCACCCAGCTACTCAGCCCTGCGGGAAACAAAATGCACGCACCAGGGCGCATTGCTCAGCGCTGTGCCTCCCAGCCTTTCCGCCTGGGTTTTATTTTAGCAATTTCTGTAAAGCTTTTATGCCTCGTACTATAATACATGTGTCTCAGGACAACAGCAGCCTTATGCCCCTTTCATAAGGTTTTAGGTCTCTTGTCAAGCAAAGTGTGCTTCGCAGCAGTGCTGTGCAAGGTTAAAGGAGCAGCCCTTAAGCATTTCTGAGGTAGTACACACTGTAAGAATCTTTTGCCTTTAGCATGAGCACCATTTTGAAACCTTCAGTCCTGTTTCCTGCACACAGAAAACAAACTTCTAACCTAAGTCTTCCTTACATACACATTCCCGGAAAACCAAGCACAACGTTACATACTGACCAACTTTACTTTCTCTGGGGAGAAAGTGATTATTATTGCAATGAAGAAGAACATGCTCTGAAGCTGAAAAGCGAGACCAAGCCTGCTTCCACCCTCAGCCTTCACAGGGGCCCTCAGCCTGCGGAGCGGTCAGGAGCGCAGCGCTACATGCGCAGGCCACCTGGGCAGGGCACTGCCTGGCCCCCAGGAAGGACTTGCTCCACACAACCCGACAAATGCGCGCTAACCAGGCACGGGCCTCTGCGGAAAGGATGATGTAGAGCAGGCCATCCTGGGCCAGTGATATCTGCCTGCCTTCCAGTTTGTCAGAGTCAGAGACAAGATCTTTACACTTCTGCAATCTACCAGTGGGGAGAAAATGTTACTTTCCTTAAGACAGTACAATTACAAACCTAGACAACACAGAACTACTACACAGTAAAAAATACTTTAAGCTACCCTTAAGACCACCACAGGTTTTATCTTTTCCTGAAACCTACAAAACAGAGCATATCCTTATATATAAAGTGAAATAAAGTGCCATACCATACATTTTTTTAGTAATTCCGTAATACTGTCCAGCTTTTCTGCAAGGTATGTCACACATTGAGTACAAAAATCTATTCAACATGAACCTCCAAAGCACAGAATGGCATAAGATGTCTTTCTGATGTGATTAACTCTTTTACTGAAAGGTTCTGCTTTAACTATTGCATAAGAAAATAATTTTGACCAAAGACCTCTGAATCAGTGTTACAAAGTTACTTCCACTTTTGGTCCTGATGCTTCCCTACATGGGAATCCAGACTCCTCCCAAATCCCCAAATGCAAATCTAGCATAGAGATAGGAAGAACATGCATGTTATTTTCTACTCTAGTTTAAAACTTGAAGCTTTTAATTATTTTAATTATTTATTGGGAGTGTAGGTTGCAATCAATATCACACATGATAATCACACACAAGAAAACACAGTAGTACAGCAACGTGAGTCACATTAGAGAAGACAGTGTCACATGTGCAGGGGTGAACTGTGAAAAGTATCTTGGTGAAAAAGGAAATAATGGAAAAATTCCAGCATAAAATGAATGAAAACAGGATAAAAATGAAAATGTTCATTTTATGCACGACACACATGAACTTACAAAAACTTCACCTTAATACATCCTCTTAGATTGTTACGATCGAGGGCAGGAAGTAAATATTTTTATATTGTTACTTACAATAAAAGCATACAAAGAAAATTTCAAATATAGCTTTTTTTCTTTTTTTTTTCCTCTAAAAACAGTGGCATCAAATCTCTCTGTAAAAAAAAAGTCATGTTTATGTGAAAACTGCTTAACAGTGATAGAACAACATTTAGAAGCACATCACTAGAGATTTGCTCAGATATTTCTCCTCAAATAAAAATAATTGGAAAGAAAAGAAGCAATGTTATCTACTATCATAGAAACAGAAAAAAATCTGGCGTAACGAATTACCAGGTTTAGCTAAGAAAAGCTGCAATCATTACAGCATTTCCTGGAGAGGAGTGGGATTTTAAACTATCACTGTTACAGCACTGGGTCAAACCTACATTTGATTATTTTTATATCTTTTTTGGCTTTTAAAATCCCATGACTGTCATGACAAGATGATCAAGATGCTGACTGATACAACACCAACTGTGCTTTCTACAACCTCATCCATTACAGAACAAGTTAAGAAATACAACTTGGCAAAAACGAGCATAAAATCTTACCTATCACCACAACAAACAAAAACAACACTGGACAACAGGCTGGACAGAACTCTTGAGTGTGCCTGTTTCTCCTGGTGAGCAGAATAAAAACTTTAAAGTGGGTTAAAAAAATTTATATGCCCCAAGAGGACCTGAATGCCTTATCTCTTCTACTAACTGCTGCTTTTACCACCATCATCCCAGGAATACTTCTAGCTGATACAAGCAGAAAGCAAGGGTAAAACAGCAGTTTTGGACCAAGGCAGGGATAAAACTACACTGATATTCATTTTCTGCTCTCTGCCACTGCACATTAAAATTAGTCAAGATGCTGATCACTTCCCTAAAGCCAGATGAGTCATACCTTCCTGTCTGTCAGAGACAGTTGAAGGCCATACAACATATCTGAATCTCAATTAATAATAACAACAATAAAGATAATAATACTACCTTCCATCCTCATCTTTTAAAAACTGACTTTCCAAAAAAAAAAAAACCAAAACCCAAAACCCCCATGATCCTAATATAACCCTTGGGTGGTACTCTGGACAGAAGTTAATGCTGTGACTGAAAAAAAAAAAAAAAAAAAAAGAACCTCCTGCTTCAAGCACATGGTATGGTTGATCATTTGGCTTTTTAAATTTTTCTTTCCAGATTAAAAAAACCAACCAACCAACCAACCAACCAACCAAAAAAACCCCTGATGAGTGAAAAGAATTAACTGCCTCCTAAAAGCACTAAAAAAAAAAAAAGGCTCAAAGAGTGAAAAATTCCCATTTAAGCATGGCATAGAGGATTATCAAAACTCATTACAGCTTAGCACCTCATGACCCAGCAAATCTCTAAAAACCTCCCCAAATTTTTTTTCTTCAAACGGTAATAGAAACAAATATTACTTCATTGTCATGAATTTTACAACCAGAGATCTGAAAGTCCCTCCAGCAGTATTATCTCCAAAAGCAGAACCACGAAGGAAGACAGGTTGCTTAAATGCAGCAGTAATACCTTACACGTGCGCTTGCACACACGTACAAACATATCATGCACAATTTGTTGTATAATTACTATTACTCCTGGTGCACAACCCGAAAAAATGAAACTACAAAATGTTGAAACACAATATTCTTTGCCCTGTGAAACTTATGAGAAAACTTAAAACTTGCCAAATTTTAAACAGGTGGCAGTGCAGCTACTGGCAGAGCAGCTTCAAAACTTATGTGGTGGCCTGACAAGGAAGACATAGGAGACTAATTTAAAAATAATTCAAGACAAGGCTGACAAACTTTTCTTTCACATGGGTGTGCAACACATACTTGTACTTGTTTTTGCATTTATCTGCATTGTAACTTAAATAAATCTGAAGTTAAATAACTTGATTGATCAAGTATAAGGCTGTTTTAAAAATAAAACAACAAATATGCTATTCTCTAAGCAAAATCCACACTGGTATCTGTTACGAAAAGACATGCTACTAAACCATGCCTGAATCTCTGTGTTAAATCCTAACTTTGACCTATGAAAAGGCAAGAAAAAAAAGGCTACATTTTATTGTTTGAAATTTCATATTTAAAATAGATAGAAAAGGACATTCTCAATATGTAAGGGAAAAAAAAAAAAGTCATCAAATTCCACTACTCTCTTAGTCACTATCCACATATATTTACTAAGAACCATTAAATCAGGACTCAGCAGCAGGAAGAAGCCCAGTGGTACCTGGAAAGTGGACAATTCATGACCCAGACTGGAGTCAACATCTTGTGCAGACTGAGTACAGTCTGACACTTCTATCTGCTGACATTTTTCTATTTGCAGTACTACTGTACCTACACTGTTTTATCAAACGCTTACCCAGAAAAAACAGTTAGTTGTGCACTGCCACACAGATTTAAAGAAAAGTGCAGGAATCAACCTCATCAGGTATTAAGTAGCAGAGTAACTCCTATAAGGAGAAAGAGCTAAAACAGTAATAGAGAAATGACATGAGAAGAAAAACACTTGATTTCAACTATAAAGTTATATTTTACTTGGAGGAGAGTTTTATGTCCTCTCTGCTACTACTAATTCAGCTACAGAGAAAACAAAAAATACGGTCTCTTTTGTTGCTGTTCCAGTGGTGGAATGCAGCAGGATCACATTTCTGCTGAAACCAAGTATGGCCCTATATGAAAACATAAAAACTGTGCAGAAATCAGGCTTTGGACTGTCCTGGCTCTGTAGGTGCCAAAATATCTGAAACGTATCACAGAATGCATGAGAGCATCCTGGGAGCTGAAGCAAAGGAGCCAGTCTGTCCTAACACTTGGAACAGCAGCTTTCAGGCTCGCTGTTGAAGGTCACTGCCAGGAGGGACAAGAGGCTGGTAAGAGTCTGCAGCGAAACTCCGCGAGGTGGAGGAGAAGCCCACAACACCTCTGTGCAAGTTCTGAAGCATAACTAGAGTATTTCTTCTCCATTAAAAGGTGGCAGCAAGGCTAGTGAAACAAACAGGCTCACAAGCAAACAGCTCTGACATGGTCGAGCACCTACGCAGACAGCTTCCTCATGTTGACACCTTACAAACAGATCTTTACCTCTACAGCTTGACCATCACCTCTGTCAATAGTGGTCACAGCTAGAGGGTTGTCCATGAGCTTCAAGCTGGTACAGTTATTGCCTAGCACGCCTTTCTAACTGATGACTCCTAGTACTCTATGCAACTTCTTCTCTATTGCTTAAAAAAAATTATCTCTATGACATATCGTATCTCTGTATCATACCTCTTTAAAGATACTTAAGTACAAACCTACACCTTCAATAATTTTATACAATTATAAATTAATCTTTGGAATTGACCATTTTCATCCTGGTCAGAAAAACTGAGGTATAACACCAAAGAATTTAAATGACAACTCGTCCAGAGACATGAGTAGAATTTCTATGAGGAAATACTATAAGTCCTGATAATGTATACAGTAGATATATTTCTATTTTCCATAAAATAGAATCTTCTTTTTGTGATTATCAAACTCCTTAATCAGCATTATTAGATTACACCTCATAGGAGTCACTTGATGTTAGAAAACATTTCCAATGGCATTTCAGTTAGACTAATAGAAAAGACTATGGAACAGGAAAGTATCAAAGTTTCAAGCAGGGCACAAAAACAAGCCAGAGAGGGAGCTAAGGCCTCCCGATATCTGTTCCTACACCAATAGCACATGGTTTTGCATTTACGTTAAAAATTGATTGGAATAACTACAAAAAGCTAAGTTAGGAGAGAATTTGAGTGATAGCCTCTGCAATGTTAAGAAGTACAGGTTTAAATGAAGAGCCATTCATAAAAAACCTGGGAGGGGTGTACATACTGTTCTATTGCCAAGTGTTTGCCCCACTAACAGAATCTCTTTAATTTAAAATCACTATATAATAATTTTGTTCACAATCCACATCTGCATATTCCACTTGCTTTCCAAAAAGGAAGCATATAATCATTTTGCCATTCACTATATTACCTCCTCTGTATCATTTTAGTAATTTATAAACATTTAGTTAAGATGACTATCAATATTCTATGAAAAAAATCCCAAAATATAATTTAATCAATGACTCATGTTACAACAAAAAAAAGTCTGGCAAGATAAGTAAAAAACCCTTCCAAAGAAAGGATGGGTAGAATTTTATGAAAACAGCTCAGGAAGTGGAGAATTACATCCAGTAAGTAACGTTAAACATCTACATCAATTTAGAGTGAACTGTTCCAAGAACAGTCTTGAATGTCTTAAATGTTTATGAAAAACTAAGCAAATGTTATCCATTACAATTGAATATTGTATAATTGTATAATATTACTAGAGCTGTTGCATCTTTTCCTTACCTAAACTATAAAAACTGTATCATCCACCTTTAAGAGGTATTTTTTCCCCTTTTCTTGATTATTATATGCATAAATATCATCTTGTACTAATGACCTCCACAGCACAGTACGGGAGCTGAATGCTCTCACTTCCTTAAAAACCAGAAAGCAAACAACGCATTATGCAGGCAGTTCGTCTGAATGCTTTCTAAAGCAGAGGAATCCTCTTACAAATTTAATCTGGTTGTGTTAGAGCAGATAATAAACTTTGCTTGTCACTCTAGCACAGCCACTAAATTCAAGAAATAAAACTAACACTCATCCTCCTTGTTCCAGTGACTCAAGTAAAACAGTTCAAATGACTACTACAGTAAAGCCTAAGGAAGACACTGAATTGCCAACAATTGGGAAGAGAGAATTAAAATTTAAAATTCCATTTATGTTCTGCAGCTTCTTAAATGAATCCTAATTCAAGCTTTTTTACTGAAACAGAACCTCTCAAATTCCTTTACAAGAAATCCGGTTAATCAAATATAGCTCTGTGCCAGATAATCAAAACCATACCGTACTACTATGCAGGCAGGCACAACCTATTATTGGAAGTCAGCATCTTCCTTTCTCCACCTTCAATTCTGAACTCCCTCCCCCAAAATAAAATACCCCCCCCCGCCCCAAAAAAAACCCCCAAAACCAACAACAAAAAGGCAACCAACCAACCAACCAAAAAAAAAGACAACAAAAAACCAAACTCAACCCACCCAACAAAGCAGAAGAACCTCCTTACCTTTTCAAGCTATAATCAGGTAATTTTCACAATTCTAAGCTATCTTCTTATGATATGAGTATAATTCAGAGGCAAGAAAGCAAGAAAAGAGATAAAGTGGTTGACTTCACAGGGGAAGAGTAACTTCTCAAGATTTCACAGAGCTTTTGAAATGGGTTCAGAAGAGGACAGAAGCCTACCTTGTGTGACCTTGTCCTCTCTTCTCCTGAAAGGATCCCTCTGAAAAACTAGGGACTCCCGGAAGAGAAACAACTCTTTACAATCTGTGCTTAACTTTCCATTTTATATGGTTTGGAACAAGTTCAACAAGTTCTTCCCAGGGAGCTAATCTGTGCAGAAATGAAGTTTCACCTTCAAAACTATTTTCTTTATGCTACTCACAACTCTAATCGACAGTAAACTAAGGTAATCAGTCCATTGCATGCTGTTCTTCCATGGAGAAAATATGAACAGAACCAGAAGCAAACATCAGCATTAACGGAAGATGGTACTATGCAAGTTCTTACCCTCCTTGCACAGAGGAAAGGTCAAACCTGTCTTTAGAAACTTCTGCATATTTTATTTCAAATGGGCTTTTAGATCCACATCTGAGGGCAGGATATAGCATTGGAAAGCAGACTGCTTAAGTAGACTTCATGGCACAAATGTTTTGGGAGTTGATCACTGTTTCCAAAGGTGCTTGGTTTTCACCCAAGCAACAAGCCTGATATAACAATTCAGGTAGCAAAATCAATATCCTCCTCACATAACCTTTCATTTTCTGTTATCGTTTTAATATATACCTTCTTTGAGGGGCTCAGTATCATTACAACCACCTGTAAGCCAACATGTATGTTTTTTGTAAGCTATTTATTAATAGAAAATGGTAGTAATATGCTGACCACCACCCGATTTCCTGTGAAAACTGACTAAACTACTATTCAGATAAAGACTGCGATTGGGGTGAAACCTCTCAATTTTCTTTTACATTCCAACTATGGTCCTTCACCTGTGCATATAAACTGGACTGAATATGATCAGGGCTGTGATGGATCACACAACCCAGGATGGATCACATTCTGCGGGTCTCCAGGAGCTGAATTTCTGTATGAGACCTTAGTTTCCTGTATCACAGGATAAGACTTGAGTTAGCTCTAAACTTTATTAAGGAAGATAGTTATATAAAACATAGCAGAAAAGGTAATACTCTTGCCATTTAGTAAGCCTATCTAACACAAGGTTTTAAAATAAAAGTTGGGGAAAAAATGAAACTATGGTTTTTTTTAAAAAAAAAGTTTGCCAGCTGTTTAATACTCACTTAAAATCTCAAATAAGATATTCTTACAAGGGTAGGCAGAGAAAGATATCACCATGTGACTGACTTAAAACTTATTACAAAACAATGTTATCAAAAGCATCAAGAGGATTTGATGGTAAATAATTTAGTTATCAATGTATTATAAAAATTATTTTAAGACTGTTGCATTTTCTATTTTTTTAATAGATTTGTAAAATGAAATGGTATCTATTCCTCAAGCTGATGTTTCAGTACTTCATATGAGGAAGTTCATTGTTTAAATTCCTTTCAAGTTCCCCTCATTTTCTGTTGCTCAGAGGGACTATGAACAGACAGACATAATTCCTATTCCCAGCAACTCAGAGACACCATTTCAGTGACAGTATAAACCACTTTGATTAATCAAAAACAAACACTGTTAGCATTCAAAATCATAATATCTTCCCTTTATTTTTATCATGGGAGGGAATAAGATACCTTTTCTACTTTAAAAAATACCTACATGTTTAGAAAAGTGATTTCCATGTCTAAGATACAGCAACAGAGTTTTTTATTGTTTTTTTACCTGCCCTTCTGTGGGCAAACATTCTTCTACCCAAATGAAATTGTCACCATTATAACTGCCATGCAAAAGAAGAATCTGGATCTTGACATTTTCTATTATCAAACATATTTATCATGTACAAGAACATATTTACAAAACAATAGCTGCATTTATTCACAAAGCCTTATACTTTGCATGTTCTGCTTTCATGCGGTATAGTTAGAATTTTTGAGATCTGCCTTCTAATCATGTTTTAAAGAAGTACTGTAATAATCAGAGTATACCTAATGCACATTTGTGTCCACCAGAAAGGCAAATAAAAAACAATACATCAGGTAATTTGTTAACTTTTAACAATATTTTAACAAGAACTAAGTGCAAAAGCATGAAAACACACTTTCCAAAGGGTTTTATTTTAAATAATATTTAGCCTATTTTATGTTTGTGAGGTCTATCTTGAAAGCCTGACATAAAGTTTAGACCTCCCACTCATACAGAAGGGCTCCATCCAGGAACTGAAAGGATACAGTAGAGCCTTTTTTTTCTTAAAATGTGAAAACACTTCAAAAATAATTGTTTGACTATACCAAAACTAATATAAATGTATCTTTACTGAAAACAAAAATCATAGGTATAGTAGCACTTCTGTTATGATGTAATATTTTTGTCAAACAGCATTTCTGATATTAGTAAATAGATAGTGATCTTACATTAAAGACTAAGAACAGCAAGTGTTTCTTAGACTTTTGGTACATTATTTCCTCAAAAATGGTTGGCCAATGCTTACAGAAAAGATGTTCACTCAAATTCTGGGCTTTAGCCTAGATATCATAGAGCATGCTTTCCAGGGGGGAAAATGAAACAAACTAACAAAACAACCCCTTAGGTTTTCAACTTTCTCATCTGTCCTTCACTCAGGCCAAAGAAATAACATGTTCATATGGATTTAGGTGATTTAAAAATAAAAAAGCAGATCATGCTGGTTCTTTTAACAGATGAACAGTTAAGAATATTTTTTTCCACAAAGCTATTTGAGGTCTAACTTATCTCCTGAGGAAGATAACTGTTCTCTCGGCCTCTTCTGCTTGTGCTTTTTATGTTGTTCATGCTTCAGAGTGCTCTATGTCCTTTGTTTTAATAACATAACATGATGGCTGTTTCTAAACACATAATTAGACAAAAGTCAGCTTTCTAGTATTATTATCAAACTTATATTAGAGACACAATGGAACTACATGTCAAACGTCATTATGCAGATACCTGTCGGACAGCTTCCCTGGTCCACTCAGCCAGCCAGCACTGGAACTGAGACAGAAGGATGCTTTCGAGCCTCAAATATACCCCCAGCACTAAAACAACAAAGCAGTTTTTGCTTCAGTCCAACTACAAAAAATAAGCACAAAGTGCAGGGTCTTGCAAGCAGAGCCCTGTGCTGACTGCAGTGAGGAATCTGCCAGCATAATGCGTGATTTTTAAAATAATATACTTTACAACATGTATTACACACTGTGTTTCTTCCTCGTTTCCAAAGAAAACATAACTCAGAGCACCATAAAGGCAAGACTATCATAATGGTGTAAGCTAAACATGAAGTCTTACAGTCAATATTTTTGTCTCATATTTAACCCTTTTGCTTCACCCCAGTGTGAAGCAGATCCCTCCACACTCCTCCTCCTTTTCCAGGGAGACTGCAGAGATGGTGGTGATCCAAACCCACATGGCCCCTCGAAGGAGCATCCACCCCAGTCCCGCACACCACCGCCCTGGCCCTGGCCGTTCCATCTGGGGCTGGCCCCCATGTCAGTACAGCTGATCACAGCATCAAACTTGATGGGGCGTTCAGGTGGCTTTGTAAGGAACAAAGAAGAAATATCCTATGGGAAAACAGAACAGGGCAGGCAGCTTCGGTAAAGAGAACTGCCACTGGGGGAGGAAAAAGGAGGCGAGTTGGGGTGGGAGGGCAAGGCCAAGGCAGATGCCACTGTCACATCAGCAGCCATGAGCAGGCCCGGGAAGTGCTTTCCCCTTCCTGGACAGGGGCAAGGCTCTTCCCGCCTGCCCCTCACCCCAGGGCCACGGTCAGGCAGGCCAGCCCACAGCCCACAGCCCACAGCCCAGGGCTGTTCCTCCCGACAGCGTCTGACACGTGGGTTTCTCAGAGGATATTAAGCAACACCGAGAGAGGCTCTGTCCCTGTAAGAGCTGTCTCTTACAACAAGCAGTGTTCCTTCATCCCTTCTCCCCCAGGACACATGCAGAGCCCATCAGAGCTGACAGCCCATGGTAAGGAGCTCAGGCATGGCAGCAATACAGTAAAAACACACTACTCCATTTTTATCTTCATCCCTCAAATAATCTGAGAGGTTCAAGTGCTGGATTTGTGTTCCCCTTGTTCCTACATATAGTGACCCTCACAGCTTTGTGTTTTGCAGCACACAGGCACATGGGCATGGGTGTGCGCACACACACACACACACAGAGCAAAACCCAGGCTGGCTCCAAGGCCAAGAGCATTGCAAATCCACCCAGAAGGAAGCACAGTTCCAGATATTCTGGCACATTTCCTGCAGCTTGCTGCAGATCGTCCTTAACTTGAGAGTGCTTTTTAACTGCTGCTTCCCCTGGAGAGAGTCACTAGCTATTTAGTTTTTGCTGTCCTCTCGCAATTTATGTCTTCTCAGCCATTACAAAGAAGCCAGATGCTAATTAATTAGCTCCTCCAAATGAAGCCAGCCCCTCTGCACACCTTTTCCCCCTGCAAGGAGAGGGGACCAGGGCTGGCCAGCTCATTACCCGGACAGGAGTGACACAACTGCTATTATTATCATATCTTAGGAGAGACAGCCCACATCTAATTACAACCACTTCAAATTTAGCAAGATCTGAAGAATATTAATAAAAGAAAGATTGAAGAAATTAATGTTTGAATAATGTTCCTTGCTTATTTTAATGTAAATATACCTACATGCATACTTTCACGTGCATGCACACACACACGGAATGATGAAGACTCTACAGACACAAATATATCACTGGCACTCTCTGGATTTAAGAAATCAGGTCAAGGGCAATAGTAACAAAGAACAATTTTATAATTAAAAAAATTATAATTAGATTCTCCACCAAAAAAAAAAATCCCTGGCTTTTATTAAGAAAAAAAATAGAAAGTAAATTGAATAGCTAAGTTCTGAGAGGACACCCTTGCTAGCCTTATACACTGGACCATATAGGTATTTTCATGCTAAGTACACGATTACAGAAAAGCAACATTCTGTTCAGATGCAGCATTTGCTCATTATAACCACTGAAAAGCTGAAAAATGTTAAGCTTGGGGTAAGTGAAGTATGAAAGCTACTACTGGGTCACTAAGAACATGATATGAGAAGATAGCGGGGACAAGTGGGCAGATTTTACTGGTCAAAGCAACCAGGCACATCATTTTGTATCTGCATCTCTAACAGCACAATGTAGTACCATTCCGTGCCACTTAAAGCACAGCTTTCCTGTGGCAGAAGAGAGTAACACTTTAATGTTCTGCTTCGCCAGCAGAGAAGTCAGGAGGCAGCATGGTGGAGCACCACACTGTTGAACAGACAGCACACACCGCTCATGCTCCTTCAGGCTGACCAGCTTGAGCCCAGCTCCAACACCACAGACCTGCTCAGCTAAGCAACTTCAGCAGCTTAAAGGCAAATAGTTTCCAGCTGCACCTCAGACAAGTCAAACCACCAGCTCCAGGACTCCTGCATTCTCTTCAAGAGAAATTGCTGATCCTCGTTACAACTACCTTGTTATAAGCTGAAGGTATATATTTATTTAGACCTCATTATGTAACCTTTTATACAAAATATTATTATCTCCTCTGAAAGATTTTAGAATTTTTTTGCATTTTTATTTACTTTACACACACACACACAAAATGTCAACCAAGAATGGCTAGATTAATAACTGCTTTCTATTTATAAAGCTAAGAAACCCTAAGATATTATCAATCAGAACACAATTAAAATTGTGGATAAGCAACGTGCCTTGTTGCCAGTCAGAAAAAGTATCTGTTTGCTGGGTACTTTTACAGTAATAGAAGAAATCTTAAGAAATGCATGAAATAGATGCGTTTTGAGTTACAGCTACTGTTTTACCCAAAAAACATCAGCTCCAGCCAGTAACATGTACTACTGAAATGTGGCTATGTATCTTACCTACCTCCTTTCTCTCCCAGTCTCTTCATGCTCTGATCTCTCCTCAAATGACATGTGGCTTCCTGTTTAATGAAAAACTACATGCTGTTCATTGGCATATAAGTATGTTATTAGCATTATAAATCCTGGTTTACCTCCACATCTGAAAGAAAGTTCCAAATTCACTTAAGTCCTTGGGTAATTAAATTTTCTATGGTGCTGGGTTTTTGTTTTATGGGCATTCACATAATTCTGCTTTTCACCAGTTATACTTGCATCTAGTTTCACAGAGCTAGATTTCTAGTTATTTTCAGTGCTACGGAGCAAGATACTCAAGAACATGCTTACACTGAGAATCTGTTCCTATTCTGATTTTGTGCACTAAAATACATACAAATTTAACTGTCAGAGCAAAGAACCATAACGCAATTGCAGCTCACATATGGGCAAGGTGGTGGGGGGAAGGAATTCTAGTTTCTGTTGGCCGTTTTTTTTTTCTTTCTAGAGGAAACTTTTACTTCCAGGAAATAAACATTTATTTTACACGTCATTCCTTTGCACAATAGTCAAATGAAAAGTGTTCCAGTCCAAATTTTTAGTTTATGTTTAGGCTATTAAAATATTATCCACATAAGTCAACACTTTTTATAAATTTTTGGCATTATAATTTCAGTTCAGCTAAAAAAGCCCAACTGAATAATCAATCGCACACCCATCTGTCTGCACAAACCACGGAGTTACAAGCCAAAGCTAAACAAGGATTTACTTACAACAACCACAATGGCATGATGCTGAAAGGTGATTATATTTGGCACCCCTGTATTTACTTCTACTTTTGCATCACTTTTTATACCCTTACAGTACAAACACAGTAACAGAGGAAAAAAATAGCTTATTTAGAGTTACACCAGGCCTGAAACCGTAAGGAGGCCTCTGTGCACAAACATGCAGAGGAAATACCTGATCTGAAATTCTGTAAATTTTAAAGTTAAAAATTGGAAGACTTTTTTTCATAAACTGTAGTCTCCAATTCCTTTTTACTTAGGATTGGACTGTTTGAAAATGCATCATATAAAAACTCTGGGATATGCAACAGAAGTTCTTAAAAATGTTTTCTTAATTCTCACATTTGCTCTAGGAGGAAGGAAAAAAGAAAGGAGGAAAGAAAGAAATTACAGATAATAGCTTGCAATGATTAAAAAATAGCCTAGACCTTTTAGAGTTATCAATAAACAGCATAACACTACTATTGCCCTAAAGGCTTTCAATCTTCTATAACAAAAGTTCCTTCTATGGAGAGTATAAATGTTGAAAATGCTAACACTTTTCAACACAAAGAAAAGTAACAAAACAAATACTGTTTCCTCCACTAATGTCACAATTTCTGACCAACAGGCCCCTCCATACAGTTTTCGATATCATTCTGCAGAATCTGCAAGATCACCACTCAAGACAGGTGTTGCTGCCAGTGACTGTGGATGCCCTTCAGACAGGATTTCCATGAACCCAGCAGTAGCCGTCCAACCTCTCCCTGAAGGTCTCTGCACTATGCAAGCCAGGAGATGAGAGCTGTGTGTGGAAGAGACCACCTCCAACTGTGAAACCACAGCGTGAGCTGTCAGACAACTCCCCTCGGCACAGGCACGGCGTGGCCCTTGGTGAGGGAGCACAAGGAAGGAGCTCCTCTTTCACTCACAGACCAGAAGCAGGCAAAACAGTTCCCTACAAAGCTCATGACGCAGAGTTTCTTTCTCGAGTGTTTTAAGCTCTTTTCCAAGCCTTCACGCATAAGCAACATGGAGCCATTTGGCTGCCGTCGCTCTGGCGGGAGCGAAAGGTGACTGAAAGAAGATTAGGATGCCACTTTCACCAGCCGCAGTGGCCAATACTATTCCATGCTTCGCAACACTTTTGTTTTCAAGAGGCATGGGAAACAGAAGACAATGCAATCGCTATGTAGTTCTGAACTATCCTCCTCTTTCTTCTGGTCAGCTGACAGTTTTCTGGGACACTTTGGTGGTCCCAGCTGTCTCACTGGTCATAAGAGAAAGGGAAAAAAAAGCCCAGCTGCTCCGGCACTCTTGTCTTACAGACCTGAACATCGCTGGAAGCCTTTACTCATTAGTAAAAAATTAAACACCGCACTCTCCCACGTAAGTACACAAAAGCTGCTGAATCACGTGTGTATGTCCAGTATAATCAACACCTCATGCTAATTAGCAGATACCTCTTCAAAAATGTTTGCCATGAAGAAGCTGCAGTTGATTGTCTCTTTTAGCATGATCTAGAAAAATGTGTAAGCATTCTGACATTTATGGCTAGAGGACAGAGGCTAGTCCTCTAATCTCTCATGCACAGGAACAATGCTATAAAAGGCAACTGAAGTGTTTTGGGGATGGTCTTAAATTTGTAGCTGTTCAGGAAAAATGGTAGGTTTGTCAACTCTGGTAAAGCAACTTAGTTAACCAAACTATGCAGCTAAAGACTACTTTCTCACCATGGTAGACAAACAATGAAAGTGTAGAAATGTGTTAAAAGACACCAAGAGATGAGTGAATCCCAGATACTCTGTGTTATCATATAGCTTTACTTGAACCTGCCAAATACCATTTTTTTCCAACAAAATAACTTGGAAAGTCAGAAAATAAGAGTGAGTTTCCCACACTTCAATAAGAAACTTCAAAAATGTGAAAATCCTGAAAAGATAAACTTCCACTAAATTTAGTGCGAAGTTATTTCTCAAGTCTCAGTTTGGAAGAAAAAAAAACAAAAAAACAAGAGAAAACTCACACCATATTTGCATAAAATGTATTTTTACACTATGGAGCTTATGGTCAAGATACTAAAGTTTCACAACCAGAACTACAGTAAATTGTAAACCTTGTTTCAGCTAAGCAGACCCAAGTTATGTTCAGGCCATTTTCAGGAACAAAAATAGGTAAATAAATAAATAAAACACCCACCCCCCCACCTGACTTTGTAATTGTTATCTCTTCCTATACTGATTCCACTGCTATCAGTAGTAAAGAAAAGACACAGTCACACCTCAAAAAAATTAAGTCACAGAATAACTTGGAAAAAGAAATTAAAGAAAGTTATAATAACCTCAGGAAAGGTTAATCAGAAAACCCTGTTTTCTGTGATTCTTATTAAGGATTTTATTCTGCCACCCTTACTCTTTAAGTAGTCCCAAAAGATTACTGCAAACTATCGCCTTATTAATATGCATGAGGGGAAAAACCTGAGAGTAGATTTTATTAATAGAGTATACTGCAATGTGTATTTTAATCATTTCAGAGGCGTTCTTAAACAACAAGGAATAAGAAGCATTAGATGCTTTCAAAAATTCTCTGCCCATCACTTGGTAACCCAAGAACCCAATAGGTTTTAGCATGGGAGCGAGGAGTCTAAGGACAGTTACCATGGTGTGAGCAGTTTCCACACATCAGCTGCTCCACAGTGTTTTCGGCAGAGGTAGCTTCAGTTATGTGCAAATGTCAAGCTTTATCAAACTGAATCATCAGACCTTTTTCATTTCACTAAATCCTGCGGTACTCAGTAGTTATTGAGAAGATTAAACATGTTAAAACACTGCCCCAAAAAGTTACTTAATCTATGTTATAGCATACTACCAAATGAAGATAAGTTTATTTAAATAGTTCCCTCTGTATTTTTCTAGTAACCACTGTATTTTTAAACTAAACTATCAAATGCAAGCAGCAGAACACTTCATTTTTTGCTAATTCCCTACATTTACCCTAGTGTAGCTCTATTGTTACAAGTTTATTATTAACCTGTTCTAATGCTTTTTAACTTCTATTTGAGAAACAGTTATTTGCAAGGTGTTTTGTTACTTCACAAAACTAGGTGTACAGGTCATGACCCCATTCCTTCTCAACACTGAGGTGAAACACAGGTTTACCTGAACAAGAACACATTTGAGCACAGTGTGGTAACAGCTCTCCTACATATTGGTTTTTTGGGATTTTTTTGTTTGGGTTGTTTTGGCTTTTTTTCCGTAACTCTCAGCTGCATGCTAGGTTTTACTATGATAAAAAAAAAAAAAACCAAACATCCACACAACATTTTTCTATATGAGCTGTTTCAAATGACAGTTAATAAAATGTTACGTACATTGTTGTTTTGCATCTTTATGATTTTTTTAAAGACAGAAGTCAGTATCAAAAACAGTCTCCAGGCAGACAAGCTACTTCATTCAAGCTACATTGCCACACAGGGCCATTTGGATTTTTTTAAAACTCTGCTTACTGGTGCTCCACAACCACACAATACTCCCTCCTTCTGATGACATATCCTCCACTAGAAGGTGCATTAGCTGTCTTCAATAAAACTCAGATGCTGTGACAACAATCTGGGACAAATTAAGTGCAGATGCAATGATTTGTACTCTATACCATATACCAGCTTCCAATTACACAAACACTGTGTTTCTTGAACGACAGATGACTGCAGGCAATCTAGTATTTTATTAACTTTGGAAGGTATGTGAAATTCGAAAAAAAGTTCTACATTTTTACAGATGTAGATCTACATTTTTGTAGATGAACAGGAGACAAACTTTATGCTGGAAGGCCACCTACTATCTCATCGTACAGGGTTGCCAGCCGCCACATTTCCCTGCTGCAGGGAAGGACCTATGGCAAATAAGCAGTAAAAGTAGAACCTTCCAGAGGCTGTCATTTACCAGGTCTCTATACACTCCACATGCCTGACACATTTATAATATCACTGGGCTTTCTCCACAGCCACAACGCAACCACACTGCTGGCATGCATGCAGTAAACCTGGCACTCAGAAAGTGCTGGCTTTGCTAAGCATATGCACAGTGACTACAGTACGTGTGCGCGGTATTTTAACTCTGAGCATGTAAGTGGGCCCTGTAAGAACATTCATAGGCTGCAACCACCTGCACAGCAATTAGCTGGACCACTGATTATTCCTGGACTGGCCTGCAAGAGCCCAGATTTATATACCCTAACATTTTGAAGCACCTACACTTTGAAAAAGACAAAATTATATTCAACACACACTGAACTCCTCACAGTGGGCTATTCCAGGCAGAACTATTATGATTCCCAATGAGAAAATAAGAGGTTTCTCTGTGGCGCTGGTCTTCACCCAAGGACCTTTTACAGACATCATCCTGGGTTGAATCATACCACTCTTGAAATGCACTTATATTCTGAACAAGCACAACAGAAGAGTACAAACACCGACCGCTACTGAAGCTCTACAGGTGAAAACAAGCAGAAGGGACAGTGGCTTCCTAAGTTTTTGCCTGTGGACTACTACACAGTTAACACGTCTCTCATGCTGGGAAATGCCATCTAGATCAAGCATGTAGGGAAGGAGGTGCCCTGGAGCTTTGCCGTAGCCAGGGACTGTGTAACTTGGAGCTAGGATGAAGCACTGGGCCTGCAATTCACTAACTAGCCATAAATTATTTTATTTGATTTGTAAACCACAAAGGCTCACTGGAAAAGGAACTGGACAGGGATCCAGGTAATATGTTCTATTTCTTGCACCTTTTTTGACATGGTAAGTAGGTTTTGGCAAATATAATCTTTGTTTCAGTTTCCCGCCTTTATTTACTGAACTATTTCATGAAATAAATAACCTTGTGTAAAGTGTTTTAAAACCTACCAACCCAGCACTCTGCAGAAGAGAAAACTGTTTAACCATCCCATTTTCATACTGCAAGAACACTTCATTACTAACAGCTATTAAATCACCAACATGACCTCCTAGGGCAAAGAGGCAACTCCTCTGTGTCAGCTACTGGTGTGGGGCAGTTGGCTCGCATGCATCCTACCAGCAATACTGTACACGGTTTGACTTGAGACCGTACAGTCACAAACCAGATTGCTACTAAACAAAAATGTTGTCTTGGCTTTTGCAAGGAGGGATTGCTAACATAATGGTACATAAATAGATGCATGTTTTCACATATTTTACTGGCAATCTTAGTTAGAAGCTACTGCATCATATAATTACTCTATGATTTGTTTACTTGAACTGATCATCTTTCTAATAAAATTTATGAAGTATTTATTAATTTTCCACGAGGCCATGAGAGACACTCAGTGATTCTCTTTGTCTGTGAAGTTGGACAATAAGTTTTATATTTCTATGTCCTATGAATCGAACTAGTAGACTATCTAGCTCCAAGTCCAATCCCGTCTCAAGAGTTTTATGTTTTGCTTTCTTGTCTTCATCTTTCTTAATAAAAAACTATTTTTCTTCTTACCAAGAATAATACAAGATCCATGGCGCTGAACTATAGCCTAGATAAGGTCAGGAATTTTTTGCTTTCGGTATCATGTAAGATCACAATTAGGGCAGTATTTGACTCCTGTAACATTGCAGTGTAATAGCTTGCTTCCTTACAAACTCAACTGATGCACTAAAATTCACTTTTTCCTGCTAGTTAGTGTACGATAATTTCTGAGATGTACTTCAACATTTTAAATGTACTCTATCAACCACCTGATCAAAAGCTTCCTATCTTTTCAGTAAATTATTATTAATTGTCAGCTCTTATTGGTGGCCAAAAACTTTCTGAGAAATGTGTAAAACATAATTTTGCATCAAGTTAAAGGCATATGGCTTACTTTAAGCATGAAAAAATTGAAGTCAGGGTCATTTTGGTAGATACAGAACTGACTCATGGGATAGCCACCATCAAACCTCTCATGCTAACACTGTTTTGCAGCTACACACACTGCACAAGTCAAAGTTATTTTAAAGGCTGTATGAATATACTTGCACATGCAAAGAGAGGCAGAAGGAGAGTTCTCTCTCATTTTTTCCTGACAAAAAGACAGCCTGAAAAGTTGTTGGAATTTTCCCCAGCTCAAGTCCTTATTGTTAAGGTCAAAACCATTTAATATCGTTATCTCCTGTTTTTCAGATGCTTTAGTTGAAGAACATTGATATGAATTGACAGTCGCTGTAACCATTAACTGAAAGAAAAAGTCAAATCAAACAAAAAAGACTACTAATCGGATGTTTAAAAAGTCAAGCAATAACCAAAGAGTTTTGCCAATGCCTAATCAAAGAACAAACACTTATCTAACCAATTAATTATGCTGCAGTATAAACTTTCTGCAGGGTCCAATGTGGAAAGCAAAGCAAAGTATAACTGAAATATCATTAACAGTTCAAACAATTTAAAATAAAAAGTACCATAAAGAGGACAAAATGTTCAAAGTTTTTTCAGACAATGGACTGACTTTAAATTACTACTAGCACTGATACACAGAAAAAGAGAGTAAGTAGCTCACATTCTTCATGAAAATCAAGAGTTAATTAAAAGATGTTTCTAAACTTAAATCAACCTATTTTAAAGGATTAATATTTCATTATCTCTCAGCACTAACAGGGAGGGAAAATTCTTGAGGCGAAATGCCAGTTCCATCACTCTTGTGCAAAGTAGTAGCCAGCTACCAGGGCCCAGTTCTCATTCCATGTATATAAAATGCTGTTTGGAGATGCCTGCAAACATAAGCCCTTTTCCAGTTTAGCTCTGTTTCACGGCTCTGAAAATAACAGAACCATTTAGGTTGGAAGAGACTCTCAAGATCACAGAGTCCAACTGTAAACGTAACACTGCCAAATCCACTTCTAAACCATGTCCCTAAGCACCGCATCTACGTGTCTTTTAAATACCTCCAGGGAAGGAGACTCAACCCTTTCCCTGGGCAGCCTGTTCCAATGCCTGACTACCCTTTCGTTGAAGAATTTTTTCCTAATCATAGAACGACACAGGTTGGAAGGGACCTTAAAGATCATCTAGCTCCAACCCCCCTGCCATCAGCAGGGACACCTTCCACTAGACCAGGTTGCTCAAAGCCTCATCCAGCCTGGCCTTGAACACTTCCAGGGAGGGGGCAGCCACAACTTCCTTGGGCAACCTGTTCCAGTGTCTGACCACTCTCACAGTCAAGAATTTCTTCCTAATACCTAATCTAAACCTACCCTCTTTCAGCTTAAAGCCATTTCCCCTTGTTCTATCACTACCTGACCTTGTAAAAAGTCCCTCCCCAGCTTTCTTGTAGCCCCTTCAGGTACTGGAAGGCCACTATAAGATTTCCCCAGAGCCGTCTCTTCTCCAGGCTGAACAGCCCCAACTCTCTCAGTCTGTCCTCACAGGAGAGGTGCTCCAGCCCTTGGATCATCCTTGTGGCCTCCTCTGGACTCATTCTAACAGGTCCATGTCTTTCTTGTGTTGGGGGCTCCAGAACTGGACACAGGACTCCAGGTGGGGCCTCATGAGAGCGGAGTAGAGGGGGAGAATCACCTCCCTCGACCTGCTGGCCACGCTTCTCTTGATGCAGCCCAGGATACAGTTCGGCCTTCTGGGCTGCAAGCGCACATTGCTGGCTCATGTTGGACTTCTCATCCACCACCACTCCCAAATCCTTCTCCTCAAGCCACTCATCGCCCCGCCTGTATTTACGTTTGGGTTTGCCCTGACCCAGATGCAGGACCTTGCATTTGGACTTGTTGAACTTCATAAGGTTAGCACAGGCCCCACCTCTCAAGCCTGTCAGGGTCCCTCTCGATGGCATCCTGTCCCTCCAGTGTGTCAGCTGCACAAGACAGCTTCATTTAGTCAGCAAACTTGCTGTGGGTGCACTCAATCCCACTGTCCATGTCTCCGACAAAGTTGTTGAAGAGCACCAGCCCCAATACCCGTGGATATACTAATATCCAATATAAACCTTCCTTGGCGCAACTTGAGGCCATTTCCTCTTGTCCTATCACTTGTTACCTGGCAGAAGAGATGGACATCCACCTCGCTACCACCTCCTTTCAGGGAGTTGTAGAGAGCAATAAGGTCTCCCCTCATCCTCTTTTTCTCCAGACTAAACAACTAACTTGTAGGGAAAACCCTCACCTGAAATCACTCACCAGAATATCCCTCTGGGTCGACATCCACTAGTCTTTTAAGTCAAGTTCAGGAGAATACTTTTGAAATGAATTTTCTCACTTGCTCATTGTGCTCTCTATTATCATCAAAATGCTTCCAAGTGACAAACTAGATTCCTTTAGAATGAAACCAGTAAAAATGGAAGTTAAGGTCCCCACAACCAGGCATTTAATCCCTGGAATAAGGCCTGACCCGGTTTAAAGAAAAAAACAACCAAAAACAAAACAACAGCTACAAAAAAAAACCCAACCCCACCAAATCCTTGAACATGGATATCCGGTTCTCAGTACCTGTTGTCCTGGGCTACAGACCCACTCTCCCATTCACACTATTTGCTAACTTAGACATAGCCTTTGTCTCCATTCTTCCATCCACAATCACAGGGATAATAATAATTAACTACTTCCTTCCTTGTGGAGGCCACGGAGTGACTGATTAGGTGGTGGGTGTGAAGCACTCTGAAAATGTGCAGTGCTGTGTAATTATTCTCTCTCATTACAAATACTCTTGTGCTGTTATCATCCAAAAAGAGAGCAGTGTGAAAACAAGAACCAACCTGGAACCACTCTGATCATAGCAGGTTTATTTCATAGAAGTTAATAATCTGACATGCCCACTCAAAGTACACACATTAATTTTAGTTAGGATGCTATTCTGTGCAGTAGAAGTCTGCCCTTTTATATAGTGAAAGCTTTATCAAGCCTTAAAAGGTTATTCAATATTTATCAATCAAGACCCCAAAAAAAAATCCCACGCAAAATTAACTGAATCTTCAATGGCATTCCTACACAACAGAAGCAACAAGTACCAGCCACTGTTTTTGTGCATCTCTTATTTACTCTTGCTTAAAAGAATCAAAGATAAAATGGAATTTATGGATATTTACTTTTGAGACAGCCATTTTGTTAATTACTATCTTTAAAGTATCTTTTTGGTACTGTATTTAAGCTTCACAGTTCCTTACCTGTCAGGCTTGGCAGTACAGCACTAGTCTATTGTGAATTTGAATTTGTGGACTCCTGAAGCTGAGGCAGAAGATGACAGGGCAATACACAAAAAAGCTCATCTGTTAGTTATGCTATGAGAACATACTTCTTACCTGTAAACTAGGGCTCTGAACTGCGTGTACTCCATTGCTCTTTGTGGGAATTTCACTGATTATCCTCAGCAGGACTTCTGTGGATGGTCAAGAGATGTATTCCCCTCACATTAACAAGAAAAGAAAGAATGACCTGGAAGTTAGGCCCAACTCCACAACTGCTAAGATTTTACATCTGTGCTCTGATGTTCTATATTTCTACTGAGCAAAACCAGTATTTCCTCAGTTTTTGACATTTAAATTCCTCAGCTGTTCAGGATTTTGCTTCTGACTTATTCAAAAGCACCCTGCTGTTGGCAAAACCAAGGAGTGGTTGCCATGGTTTGCAAGTGCTGATGGAGTCTGCAAACTAAACATCTCCTTACCTCCTAGAAGGGCTCATCTGACGAGTTAGTCTACCCAGAGCAAGCTGGGCATAAAGTGTGAGGACATTTTCTCTGATTCAAAATATAACCCAAGGAGGAAATAACCCCTTCTACTTAAAACAGCTTACTGTTCAACAAAGTCATGAAGGACATGACAAACTTAGCTTTCTCTTCTTTGACCAATTCAGTTCAAACTCCCAACTTCAACCTCTCAAGAAAGATAACTTGCTGTCAGCCTACACTGCCGTGTATCTTCCATCCACACATTGAAAAGCTTGAAGCATTCTCATATAAAGGGAACAAAAAGCAACCATGCTCTCACCCTTGACCAAAAGGTAGTCCCAGCTTCCAATCCTGCCAGTTCTGCCTGTTTACACATGTGCTTACTCACTCACCCTATTCTGCCTGGGCTTCTAAATCAGGTCAATGGGCAATTAAGTTAGGAACTGAAGTGCTCACTAGCAGAGGACCCAGTTCTCTCCTGGGTCCTGCAACTTCTCAAGATTCTTCACCTACACAGTGTAGTGTGATGAGGATGAATGTATACAGCCAGGTGTGCAAGCCTGCTGAGAGCTGCAGTGTGAGAAGCCAGTAACTAAAGAAGCTGGATGTACTTCAAATAAATTATTAAATTTCAGTGCCTTTACATAGACATTGAGAGGACAGAGTGACAGGATCTTTCACAGATATATTAAAAAATATTAGTCAAAATTATTTTCAAGTACCAGTATGACTGCATAGTTTAGAACAAATATAACACAACATTCAAATACATCTCACAATAACGTTTTTCAGAACAGATGAACTACTGGCACCACCAATAATATTAGTACCTAACTGTACATGACAGAAAGGAACTTCCAAAAATAAAACCTGTAATTGTTTATGGAATTGTAAAAAGAATATGCTCCCAAGATATTTAAATGTGAAGCTTAGTTCACACATTTAGTGGAGTATTGGGTAGGACATGAAAATCTTACTACTCCTAGGCAAGCATTTCCAGTCCAGTGTAAACTAAAACTTACCTCTTCAGTAGCTTTGCTAATTCATTCTCTTTTCTATCTCAGTCTGTAAGCTGAGTGATGTACTAGAGCGGGAACAGCATCACCTACAAGAGTAACATCTCCTGCTTCTCTCCTTCTTCTACTTGAAAATTTGGTTTCAGTATGACACTTTCCCAGATAAAAAAGCTATTGTGGGAAGGTAGGATAATGATCCACAAAGTCCTCAGCTGAAGGCAAACTTATTATGATTTAGAAACAGAATCACACAGCAGGATCCAAACTGTAATGATTATTTTAAGTGCATCACAGAAAAATAGCAAGTTGGTGAGATGCAGTCATTCCCTGGTAATTTACAGCATCAAAAGCACTACGAAGCAAACACAAAACCAAACCAAACCCAGATCAGCCTGAATTGTCATTTTGCTTGAGAAATGATGGTGAGTGTGGATTCATTCATTGATCCACAAATAAAGCCTGGTGTCATTTCCAGCATTCTTCCAAAATGTAACTCACAGAACTATAATTACAATGAGATTACTGGGGAGAGAAGGCAGCTCATAATACTTGTTGTTACAGCGATACCGTTAGCTTAAGAAAAAGAAAAAATACTCCTAGGTGACACTTATGTCACAACATAGAATTGCAATAACCTGCATTATCACAAAAACAATCTACCTTGCTTGCTGATGGACTCAAAGAGCTGCCTCAAATGCAGAACAAGATTACCATGAAAGCTGCGAACTTTAGAATTTGTATTATCAATTGGTCAAGGAGGTCTTCTGCTTCAAAAAGACTTGGGGAGAGAATAATTTTCCCCCTCTGTGAATAGGGATTCATTTCTAAGGCAACTGAGTCAGAAGGGAAAATGGCAGGAAAGCAAAACCTTCACATACAACTGCAAGCCTAAGTATAAGAATTAATTCCTAGACTTCCTCATTACAATCTTCTCAATGAAGGAAACCTGGCATATTCCAAGTAACTTAATTACAGAGCAAGATACACTGGAAAACTAACAAGCTCACTGTACTTGGCTGTAGAAGAGTGCACACCAAAAGCTCTATGGTTTTCTCCACTTCCATTCCACAACATCGAAGGGATTTTATTTGTTTTATTTTCTGGGGTATGTTTGTTTTTATTTAAAGATACTTTATTCTGTGGGAGGAGTGGTAAGACCAAAAGATAAATTTTTGTAGGAAGCAAATGCCTTAGTACATTTAAAGCAGCCTACTAAGAAAGGACAGACAAAAAGATAATCTAGTATTCCAATGGCTTTTGCCTTCCTTTCATTTATTGGTTTTCACAAAGAAAGGAAATAAAGAGAGCCTGGGAAACAACTTGCCATCATCTGATTTTTCAGGTCAAGATGCAAAAAAATTCTAGACGTTGTGGGCTCAGAATACTACTAAAAAAACCCAATCCCCCAAAACTCCACCCTCTTGCCAACCCCAAACAAACCACCAAACCACAACACACAGGGTTATGAAAAAAGGAAGAAACACAAGTTCATTTTTAGAAAATAACCGCAAGGAGCCAAGCACAACTACCTGATGGCTCCCACTTGCTCACGTCCAGCCCTCCTCAAGGATATCACTACCTATTTACCACAGGAGTACTGATCATCAGTTTTACATTAAAAGAGGGACCTACAAATGTCCCATCTCTCCCAAACTGAACTGCATGAGATGTTTCTCCATAAGACGACACCAATACCTTCATTCCTCCCTGTAGCACAGCAGACACAGACAGAGTTAAGGTGTATCTCCCAGCCTCGTGCTTCACTCACGAGACATCACAGTCATCAGCACACAGCAAGGCAGCAAATGCTTTAGGGTACTGGAGATGGGATGCTGGAGACATGGTGCACCACACCAGCTGGCTACAGGGTATAGGCTTACCTTCAGACACAAGCTAGGAGGGGGATTCCTAATGAAAGCAATAAAGCAGTGGGAGTAGAGTAGGACTACCTGTTGCTTTGGAAGTGGCTTCCTGCCTGCACCTGAGCCTCTGTCTCTCCTCACCATACCCACAAGGCCTCTAAGAGAAGCCATCAGCCCTTCTAGCAGGCATCCACTTATTTCAGAGTAAAGTCCTGCCACCTTTGCTCTCTCCAAAGAGCCAAGGCAGGAGCCAGCTGCTTTGCCACTCCAGCACTTGCCCCGAGCATAGCAGGGCTACAGACCACCAGCCTGGGCACTTCTTCCTCACCCTCTACCATTTTGACCTGACCTCAGAGTAACCTCAACTGGACAGACTGACTGCTTCAAACAGTTTTTTTGTATATATTTTAGAATACACATATTTGGTGCACAGTACATTTGTAGAGACACATCACTTTTACATGTATGTCCTTCATGGATGTAGATAGTGAGGATTAACCCTCATTTTTTCAAATGATCTCCCAATCAGTATCCTTTGCAGCAGACTTCTGCTAGCGATGATTGTTGAGAGGGGAGAAGAGTATTCTTTGTGTCTGTTACTTTTTTAAATCTATAAATAATTTGTCTTGTGCAAAAGGAATTTACTGGCACTAAAGCGGGTATGTCTGAACACTGGGCAAAACCACTGAGTGACCACACCCAAGTGTCACTTACCAGGATGTTTCCATGTTGGCCTGGGCTTACATGCACAGCTAGCATCATGCAGGTACATCACACACGGTGTTAGGGCACTGCCACGGTGTGTGTACCCCAAGTGGGACAGTTTCAATCCTGCCATGTCTAAATTGATAATGATTTGCCAGCTCCCTGAAACCGCAGTTGCCTGACTTTGCATAATGATGACAGCATCGCTGTGGTTACTGACACTGGATCAGGCCTGGAAGCCCCTTAGCCTGCAATCAACTGCTTGAAGCTACAGCCCACATCAGTCCTGTAGATGTTCAATGATCAGGTGAAAGACTGGCTTATACTACCCAACACAGCCCACAATGAAGGGTAACAAGTTACCCTGCTGTCTTCCCCCTCAAATAAATTTAAGCAGCAAAGGCAGCTACTCCCTGAGAAGCACGCTGGCATACTGCCATCGGGAGACCGCTGAACTGCAGAACTAAGGCTTTTACTGATTGCCCTGCAGGTACCTGGTTACACTGGCCCAGGAGTGTCTACAAAATGATTATATGTAGATCCACAAGCAACAGATAAGTGAATGGCAGCATTCTTAAATGTGAATCCTATGGGATTCCCCCCCACTAATTAAAGGTCTGTGAAGCTGATCTGTATCTGCAAGACGATGCTGCAGCACAATCCCTGTATTTCCGCAGAATCACAGACGGGTTGAGATGGGAAGGGATCTCTGGAGGTCATTTGGTACAACCCCCTGCTCAATCAGGGATGCCTACAACAAACTGCCCAAGACCACGTCTACATGAGGTTCTTTAATACCTCTTAAGGATGGAGACTCCACAACCCCTCCAGGCCACCTGTGCCAGTGCTCAGTCACCCTCACAGAGAAAAAGTATTTCCTGATGTCCAAGAAGAACCCCGTGTTTCAGCTTGCGCACATTGCCTCTGGTCCTGTCACTGGGCACCACTGGAAAGAGCCTGGCTTTTCTTTACATCCTCCCTTTGGGTATATATAAATTGGTAAGATCCCTCCCCAAGCTTTCCCTTCTCCAGGCTGAACAGTCCCAGCTCCCTTGGCCTTTCCTTATAAGAGAGATGCTCCAGTTCCTTCATCACCTTAGACATCTTTTGCTGGACTATCTCCAGAAGCTCCATACCTCCCTCTCTTGTACTGGGAAGCCTAACCTCAAACTCACTGTCCATCAGGTAGAAAGAGAAGAGGTCTAAGTGTATTCCTGGATGAAGAAACTTTTTTTTCCAGGACATACAGGAGCTCCAACTGCATCTGTGTCAGTGCAGAGTCAAGTCCTGACAGTTTTCAGCTGTGTTACTGCACGTCTGAAAATTATGCAGAAGCCTGCTGGTCTCCACAGTTACATAAGACAATATGGTCCCACAAGTAACAGTCCCATGGGCCTTGGTAAGATTCAGTCTGTTCATGAAAGTCTGAAAGGTAGATGATGATAAATGGGAGAAGGTACCCTTTAAGCACTCCAGACTCGTCCAACTACAGTTCCCCCGTGACAACAAGGATCACTCAGCTCCTGAGGTTAGACCTGGCCCCTCTGCAGAAGCAGCAGAGCTCTCTGCAGCACGCCTCTAAAGCCAGTGTTTCTGAAGGTGCAACCTGAAGCTGTTTTGGTTTTCACAGAAGTGCTAAGCAGCTGCTGCCAGCATTCACCAAGCACTGACTCTTACACAAAAGCACTGGCAGGTAGGCATGCAGTGCTCATAAGGCAGGTGAGCTATGACCACCCTGCATGCAGGGCACAGGAGAAGCCTGCAGGTACCCTGAGGCCCAGACATAAACAGCTGGGGTGGCTATTCCACTAGAGCAAACTCTATTTGGATGCAAGAAAGTCTCACAAAGAGATCAAGGGGCTTGCTCAACTGTACTTAACATAAAAAATGACAGCAAAATTGTATGTGTGCCCAAAGTACACCCTATGAGACAAATTACCTTGAATTTTGAAAATTAATAAATACCTAAACACCTCACACTTACTATCCTGACACCCAGTTTGAACATTTCTGTTCCACACCAGAATAAAACAGAATAACCTAAAGGTGAACTTCTGGACAGGTAAAGAATACATAACAGAGAGTTTCATTCTGGAGCCCAGTAACCGGATTTCTGTGGAAGATGGAGCTGCAGTGTATGGACAATTTTGATTGTTGGAAAAGCAGTAAAAACATTTAAAAAAGCAGGCTGACCAGAGCAGTCACGGTACCATTGCACTGTTAAAAGTGAAGATAAGGTGGGGCAAAGTGTACTCATTTAGCAAAAAAATCAAAATAAGATTAAAATTACATGAATAATTTAATTAAATGCAGAAATTAACCTGTTGTACAAATGTTCTAGATGCCTAGGTGATAGACCCAAAGAATAGCTAACATATGGATGTAGATTTGAAGAGGGGAGGTATAACCGAAGCAAAGATTTACAAAAGTGAATGTTCAATGATTAGCTTTCTTTATACTTCAGAATCGGCTTGCAATCAGTGATCTTTAATATTTTTGGTTTAAATTCTAATAGAGAAAAATTGACAAAAAAGCTGGTGCTGTGGCAGACAACTAAGTCACAGCTAATGTGACAGACAACTGAGTGGGGCTCCTCAAACACTTTAATGAAAAAGGAAGGAGGTATAATCCCCCAGGGCCATGTAACTGATGCTAAAGGTCTCAAGCGAATTGCCTTTGTAATTCTGCAAGTTTACAAACTGTAATTTCTAAATGAGAATAGCACCACACAGAAATACTTCTTAAGAGAAGAACATGTGGCAGAACTACAGGCAAAAGCAACTGCAGGAGCATGTCATTTGACTCGATACAGAGCACTGGAACAGGCTGCCCAGGGAGGGTGTGGAGTCTCCTTCTCTGGAGACATTCAAGACCCGCCTGGACACCTTCCTGTGTGAACTCATCTAGGTGTTCCTGCTCCTGCAGGGGGACTGGACTGGATCTTTTGAGGTCCCTTCCAATCCCTGCCATTCTGTGATTCTGTGACACCATTTGCTGTGTGTAAACAAAAGAAATCTCAACACCAGCAGTAGAGGTATGTTATAGGCACATTGTGTTTCAGGAGATCCGCGTTAATAAAAGTTGACAGAATTACAAGTGTAAATAATTCCATTTAGATTAAAACAAGAAAAAACTGAAGTAATTTCAGAACATTATATGAAATAGCTTAGACAGCCTCTATTCTACAAAACAAGGAAAAATAATAAAAGCAGCCTGGATAGGAGGGGACGTAAAAGGAGAAAACTGGAATAAGTAAGCAAAAGATCTGAGAAATTTCACAAATTGTTAATAGGGTCAAATGAAGAACTCTAGGGCTCCATGTGAAACCTCACCTTTTAAAAAAAAAAAAAAATCACAAAACATTTAAACCCACTACAGTTCCTCACTAAACTGCTGCAGTAGAACACTTAGTATATATTAACACAGAAAAAACATACACTATTTGTAAATATTTGTGGGGGTTTTTAAGGAAACACAGACTGCATTTGCAACGACTTTAAGAGTTTCCACTGCAGCACCCACTGAAGATAAACACTAGGGAGGATTTACTAAAGTCAGAACATTGTCACTCAGCAGGTCCAGACACCTCTTATTAAAGAGTTCTAGAAGGACAGGCTTGGAAGTCATCTTGCCTTGTAGCTCTTGAAATATTACTCCAAAAACTCCAAAGGATGGGAAAGGGGTGAGGGAAAGAGAGTGCATACCAAGAGCTACGTAGTTACATTTGCTGTACAAAGTCAGTGGCTTTGAGGAACTAGGCATCTGCTAAGCAACTGAACTTCTGTAACACAACAAACACAGTGTGCAGTTTAAACAGTAAGCATTAAATTACATAGGTGAAAGTCCTAAACAGATAGCTGTCTTCCAGACAGGTTCCCAGCAATATTAAGATTGGAGTAAGAAACTTAAGTATCTTCACCCATGAGACAGAATAAAAACATGAAGTTATTACTGACAGTACTTGTAGGTGACAAAAAAGCTGTGCACTGGTAAATTAAGAAGAGGATACAATGCTGCAAAGTAATCAGAATAAGCCGTAAACCAGAAATAGGAAAAGACTGTGCATCCAAATGATGTTGAATGTAAGCCTGTCAAACAATGAACCAACCCCTAAAAGCAATTATTTAGAAGAGTATTTGAGTTACAGCAGATAGTCATCTAAACATGAATAGTTTAATGTCATGGCTTTGAAGGCTGTTGTACTTCTTGGACACACTTCAACACTGCTATCTCAACCAGCAGAAGAGAAATTTTACTCCTGCACTTGTAATAAAAAAGAACAGGCTGCATGGTCGCACTCAAAGAGCTGTGGTCAGCAGCTCAATGTCTGAGTGGAAACTGGTGACGAGTGGTGTCCTTCAAGGGTCAGTACTGGGGCTGGTGCTGTTCAACATCTTTGTCAGTGACATGGACAGTGGGATTGAGTGCACCCTCAGTAAGTTTGCCGACAACACCACGCTGTGTGATGCAGTTAACACACCGGAGGGATGTGATGCCATCCAGAGGGATCTTGACAGGCTTGAGAGGTGGGGCCTGTGCTAACCTCATGAAGCTCAACAAGGCCAAATGCAAGGTCCTGCACCTGGGTCAGGGCAAACCCAAACATAAATACAGACTGGGCGATGAGTGGCTTGAGACCAGCTCTGAAGAGGAGGACTTGGGAATGGTGGTGGATAAGTTCAACATGAGCCAGCAATGTGCACTTGCAGCCCAGAAGGCCAAACTGTATCCTGGGCTGCATCAAGAGAAGCGTGGCCAGCAGGTCGAGGGAGGTGATTCTCCCTCTGTACTCCGCTCTCGTAAGGCCCCAAGTCCAGAGGAGGCGACGAGGATGATTCGATGGCTGGAGCACCCCTCCTACGAGGACAGGCTGAGAGACTTGGGGCTGTTCAGCCTGGAGAAGAGAAGGCTCCAAGGAGATCTTATAGTGACCTTCCAGTACCTGAAGGTACTGTCCAAGAAAGCTGGGGAGGGACTTTTTACAAGGGCAGGTAGTGATAGAAAAAGGGGAAATGGCTTTAAACTGAAAGAGGGTAGGTTTAGATGATTTACTGTGAGGGTGGTCAGACACTGGAACAGGTTGCCCAGAGAAGCTGTGGATGCCTCCTCCCTGGAAGTGTTCAAGGCCAGGTTGGATGGGGCTTTGAGCAACCTGGTCTAGTGGAAGGTGTCCCTGCTGATGGCAGGGGGGGTTGGAACTAGATGATCTTTAAGGTCCCTTCCAATCCAAATCATTCTATGATTCTATATACACATCAGTGTTCTCTGTACTTCAGAAATGATGCTGAAGAGTTGGAAGGAGCTGAAAGACAGCTATGAGAATGATTAAAGGATTATAAAATCCACCCTACAGTTACAGAGTTCAGACTGAACTATGAACCATCCAGACTGAGCCACAAACAGGGGATACTGGAATATTTTCTTTTTGTCTTTGGAGTTGTTACTAAATGTAATGTTCAAGAAGTTTATTAATTTAAGCCACAAGTGCATAATTATTTTATTTCTGATACCTCATCTAATGACAGAAAATAAATTCCTCAATATATAAACATGTTATCAGACAGAGTGGCAGTGTTTTGTGGAACAGCCATGTATTTTGTTTCAAAAAACAGTGCACCCCCCAGAAAAGACATACTACAGCAATAACAAAAAACAACACAGGATTAAGCCTGAGAATAGTGATATATGCAATTGATGTCACTATACCCAAACTACAATCTAGATTGGTAGCTTGAAATACTGTTTTAAAGAAAACAGATATACCAAATCAACAAATAAACATTTGTCTTTCTTATGGCTCTATTCTGACTGCTTTCCAGAGATCTGGCTCTCTGTGCACATGAAAAACCTTGCAAAGGAATGAGAATTGCCTGCCACTATGCTGAAGTGGCTTGGTATCATGCAAACAAGACAGTGAATCAGGATTCATTATTATCACGTCTTGCAGATAAGAAGCAAGAATGAATGGAATTAAGTAAATAAACCCCAAGAGAACAAAAATTACCCTGGACAAAGAATGTTTCTAGTTTCTTATGATCACAGATGGTATTAAAACCCAAGCTTAAATGATCACAAGCCATCTTTAAACATAAAATATTACTGATGCTAATATCAGAATTAGATCAAACACGCTATTAGTCAATTTACTTAAATTCAGTAATTCCAATAAATCCCTTAGTCCTGTTTGTAGAAAATACTCAATTTTATATTTTGATAAAAGCAAATTTAGTCCTAAATTGTCCATTTTGCCTCTCTATACAATCAGCTGTTAAACCAGGAGAAACAGTCATCTAAGTTAAATTCATCTTTTAATGGATGTGAGTAAATGTTTATTATCTTCTTTAGTTTATTTACCATTTCAATGGGGAGATAAACAAAGATCACAAGGAAACTGAACACTGTACAAAAATATCTCACTATATTTCTTCTTAATGTTATCTTCTCACTGAGAAAAACAAAAGTATGTTTAAGTGCATTTTCACAGTGGGGGGCGGAGGGTGGGAAAGAAAAAGTGCCTTGTTCCATCCAGCAATGAGGTTGGAAAGAGGTTTAACATCTTTCATTCCAGAAAATTACTTATTAGCAAAGCACTCTAATCATAGAATCACAGCATAGTTTGGGTTGGAAGGGATCTTCAAAGACTATCTAGCCCAACCCTGCTGCCAGGGACAGGGACATCCTTCACTAGATCAAGTTGCTGAAAGCCTCGTCCAATCTGACCTTCAACACTTCCAGGGATGGGGCAGCCACAGCTTCTCTGGGGAACCTGTTCCAGCGTCTGACCACCCTCATCAATAAAAAAATTCTCCCTTATGTTCAAGCTAAACCTACTCACTTTCCATTTAAAACCATTGCCCTTTCTCCTATCACTACAGACCCTGGTAAAAAGTCTCTCTCAGTCTTTCTTATACATGCTTTTTATATAAGGAATATATACGTCTCCTCAAAGCCTTCTCTTCTTTAGGCTGAACAACTCCAACTCTCTCAGCCTTTCTTCATAGAAGAGGTGTTCCATCCCTCTGATCTTTTTTGTAGCGCTCCTCTGGACTCACTCTAACAGGTCCATGTCTTTGCTGTACTGGAGACCCCAGAGCTGGACACAGTACTCCAGGGGCAGACTTGATGAGAGCAAAGTAAAGGGACAGAATCCCCTCCCTCGACCTGCTGGCCACGCCGCTTTTGATGCAACTCAGGATAAGGTTGGCATTCTGGGTTGTGAGTGCACTCTAACAGCTCATGTCCAGCTTTTCATCCACAAGTACCCCCAAGGCCTTCTCCACAGGGCTGCTCTCAATCCACTCATCCCCCAGTCTGTAATGATGTTGCCTCAACCCAGGGGCAACACACTGAGGACTTTGCACTTGGCCTAATGAACTTCATGAGGTTTGCATGGGCCCACTTCTCAAGCCTGTCAAGGTCTCTCTAGATGGCATCCCATCCCTCAAGCAAATCAACTGCACCACTCAGCTTGCTGGCATCTGGAAATTTGCTGAGGGTGCAACTCATTCCCACTGTCTATGTTCTAATGAAGATATTAAAGAGTACAATCCCCTGAGTGACACCACTCATTACTCATACACTTGGACACTGAGCCATTGACTGTAACCCTCTGGATTTAGCCATCAAGCTAATTCCTTATTCACCTAACAGCACATGTATCAAACCCATCTCTCTCCCTCCCATTTAGCAGTAAGAATGTTCTGGGGAACCATATCAAAGGCCTTACAGTAGCCTAAATAGATGACATACGTACCTCTTCCTCTGTCCACTGACACAGTTACTTCATTGTAAAATGCCACTAGTCAGGCACAATTTGTCCTTGGTGAAGCCATGTTGGTTGTTTCTAATCACCTCCCTGTCTTCCATGTTTCAACATATCTTCCAAGAGGATCTGTTCCATGATCTTAAGGCTAAAGCTAAGTTATAGCCTGAGTTTTGGTTTGAGATTTAGCATTGCCAAAGACGTTTCCCCATCTTGGGGGATTAAAAAAAGTTTCACACATCAGAAGTGTTTCTCCTGGGGGATTTACATTAAATCCTTTCGGCAGGATGTCCAACACCTATAAACTCCCACGTGAAAACCCCACACAAAAATTCACTTAAAAAGAGATGTGATGGCTTAGAGGAATGGTAATGAGATAACAATAATAGGCCAGATCAGCAGTGTTCAAAAGTCAGTCAGACAGCTGCTTGGTGGCCTGCAATCATGAGATAAGCTACCTTCTCATCACTGATAATGATGACCAGGTGCACACATCATAACCACGCCCAACAAAAACTGGGAGTCTCAGGATAGGAGAGATTACATTACACAAGTATTAGGTTCCACCAACACACAAATATGAAATAAAAAGGAGCAAACCAGAATTTAACCAGAGCTATTTAAATATATCATAGAATCACAGAATACCAGGTTGGAAGGGACCTCAAGAACCATGTGGTCCAACCTTTCTTGGCAAAACTACAGTCTAAACAAGATGGTGCAGCACCCTCCCCAGCAGAATCTTAATGTGTTCGATGTTGAGGAATCCACCACCTCCATAGGGAGATTATTCCAATGGCTGATTGTTCTCCCTGTGAAAAATTTCCCTCTTTTGTCCAATCAGAATCTCCCCAGGAGTAATTTGTACCCATATGTGTAAGACCATGTGTTTATTCTTTGGGTTTTTTTCCCCGAGCACAACTGTACAGTGTCAAGTTTCTAGACTACTGTTATTTCCTTTTTACAAACAGACAAACAAAAAAGTAGAAGTGAGAAGTGTTGTAAGAATAATTACTTTCTCTCCTAAAAGATCAGCTGAGTTAAAGCAAATTATGCTTGTAACAAAACAGCATTTCAGGGGTTTGGTTTTTTGTGGGTTTTGTTTTGTTTTCTTGTGGAGTTTTGTGGTTGGTTTTTTTTTTTTAATTGCTCATTTTTGAAAACCACCTTTGAAAAGTTTTCACTATTAACATAAATGATGATGTCAACACCATCTAGACATGCTTCAAAAGAGCAACCATCAAATCATCCAGGTATCTGGACAGCTATATAAGAACCTGTTGAATACACAGAACAATGCCTTCACTTTTCAGCATTTATTTTCTACTGCTTTTATTGCTCTAGTCTATGAGATAAAATGGCACATATAACTCTCAGTAAATCCAGCATCAGAGTAAAATAAATGTTCCATACTCAATCCTCAGTTTCCCAAGCCTGATGATAGTTCCTAAAAGCATAAGTAATTATGGCATCTTTCCCAACTTCTTTGTGTTTGAGTCTTCCTGGCCTTATAAGTTAGCAGTTCCTGCTACAGAAACCTTCTGTCTGACTTCCTGGCTGACTCTATTCACCCAGAAACATGGGCTGGAAGAGTTTTCAGCATTCTTTTCCAACATTCTCTAATATGAGCAAGATAATTAACATTGAAGACTTAAGAGTTAAACTCTCCTGTGATAGGTTTACAGAACAAGGAGAGAAAAGCAACCTTCCTTAACTTACATAAATGTTCTCACTCAGTACAAGGACTGTTGCCAAAGATTATCTTGTTTCTTTTGAGTTTGCAGCTGGTAGAACTATCCACTAGCCAAGGACCAAGAAACTGTATTCTACCAGTCAGTGAGCATATAGCTCAGGTACAGTGACAGACATACTAACAATACCAGGCAGTAATGTATATTCTGTGCCACAAAACGCAAATACTGTGAAATCTAAAATATTCTTACCTAGCAAAGAATTTCATAACATACCTAAGACATGTTCATTACATAGCACCTCGGTTCATAAAACTAAGATGAAGAAGAGGACCTCTTTTGGTTGATTTCATGGCTACACCATAACTAAATCAGTAATTTCTAAACTCTTGATTCCTGTTTACTGGAAGAATCTGTAACAGGTTGGATTTCCAGCACATCCAATTACACCAAATTCCTCCAGAATAGTAAACCTGAGCTCTCACCTTGGATTTAACTTGAAGGTGGCTAACTCCATCCAGAAAAAAACCCTTCTGATCCATGTTTGGTGTTGCTTACCAAGATTAGAACTGTATTTTCAGTTAACTTCAAAAGAATTAAGGACATAACTACAATAATCTCTTCAGAGGAAAGATTTTAGAAGGGGCAGGGGGAGGGAAAGGAATATAAAATTTCAAATGCTGACTACCCTTTCTACAATTTCTCTTGGGGAAAACAAATTTTTTATAGCTGAGGCTGAATCTGAAAGCATTTCAGCAAGGACCACCATGACATTCTCCTTGATACAAATCAAAAGGCAGAGATAATCAATGAGGACAAGACCTTGGGTAGACATTTAATCCATCTATTTGCTCCAGGACAAAATCAGACTCAGACCTAGGCACTAGACAAAACTGTCTAGTCCCATTTCAAAGAGATGCTTCTTCCACACACTGAGCAGGTCAACCTAAGTTACAAACAACATAGCTCCAAGATGAAGGTGCTGATACGCAACTCAGCTGTGCAGAGGCAACACTGATACAGCCTCTGTCTTTTCAATTTACTTAATCACTAGGGGTTTCTACTTTCAGAAACTTTCTGATGTTCTCCTGCTTTATTCAAGCCATGCACATTTTGCACACCACCTTCTCTTCAGAAAAAGATGAATTCAACCATGACAGTGGAGATCACCTAAACTGTATTGTTCGTCAGTAGCCTGCTGGATGATTCTGCCTGACCAGATTGACAAAGGAGCAACCTTGTTTGGAGGGTTTTATTTTTGTTTCTGGAATAGCCCCGTCACCTTCTCGAATGCAGAATGAAACCAGTAACAGCATTTTTCTGTTGGCAACTGCATCTGCACAGGGGTTCTAAGATAAAACTCTACAGTACTGTTAAACACTAAGCATAATGTGCAAATTAAGTAGTTTAATTATTCCATGCCATTTGTCCTTTGAAAGCCCACAAACGACAAAAATCTGTAGACAACCACCCTTCAGTTCAGTCTCAGTATCAGTATTACTTATTGGGGGAACAATGTGCTTTCAGAACATTTGAGATTTAATCTTTAATTTAGCTTGAAAAAACATTTGTGCTTTTCCTGGAACTCTCCCAGTAACTCTTAACTTCTAAAACTGAGGTATCTAAGTCTTAGACTCGTACCCTCCAGTGTTAACACATCTAACTTCTTTTGCACAGAGCTAAGAATGCTTAGAGCCCCCTGCAATGCTTCCTTCTTTGCTGCTAAGAACACCACATACATGGCTTCTTAGTGTTTCCTACACGCTAATTCTTCCTTGGTTTTGTACTGCTTTCCTGCTCCTCATTCTTGCCAGTCAGAGGTTTTATGATTAAGAGTAAATAAAAGGTGAATGCTCAAAAAACTTCCATAATTTTATTAAGAACAGCTGTTCATACATAGTAGCATGCAACTGCAAGAACAGATTTTTCCTGAGTCTTACAACATTCAGCAGGGCAAGAAAAAGTGCTCAGTGTTCAACATATTCTTTTACTGCAACATAGCTAATTACCATGAATTACACATCTACTTTATAATGTTATCTCACACCTTCCTGGGACTAATTTTGCTGAGATTGTTGTATTATTTCAAAATAAATGCTTTCCCCTGTGAAATTGACATTGCTATTATACACCAATAAAAATATTTGAAGCCACTAAAAGTAAGCAGAATTATTATTTCTTAACTTTGCAGCATGCACTCAAATGTCCATTCTCAAGAGACTCTTCTGCTCAGCAATATACTTTTCCCTCCTGCTCTAGTATTCAATATTGTTTGCCAATGTGAGATACAAACTCGAGGTCACTTGGCTCTTTGACAGATGAGTAACATTAAAACAGTCAGAATTCTTTCACTATCCAGGCCCTCAGCTAGTTCCTGTTAACTTCAGTGGGTGTAGATAGCTTCTTTAGAAGCAAAATCAAAACAGCAACAAACCCTTTTTAATGGCCACAAACAACATATCCCTTTGTGATGCACTAAAAATAAATAAATACATTCTTAAATATGTTCTAAATATATGTTCTTCATATGTTATCCCACTGATATCCAGATAATGCCTTGTTTTCCTCAAAAGATAAATTCATTTTATATATGGACATGTATGTCAAGACAGATGTCTAAGAATATATAAAGGTGTTTTGCATCAAGAATGAAACTGTATTTCCTTAAAAATAGCTTCTGCTAAATAAGAGGTATTTACCAATATAGCTACAATATATACCAAGATGTATGTTAACTATTAGTTCATTTTACAGTTGTAAATATGCACTATAGTAACTACCCCAAATTGTTTGAAAGTGCTCAGTGTGAGCAGGACAGAGTGATACAAATTAAAATTACAGGAAAAATAAGGAAGCTTTCTTGTTTCTCTAGCTAAAGAAAAAGTTACATAAAACCAACGTACTCCTTTGTTGTCTTAATGGACTCACTTCTCCTTCAACTTATCTCGAGAAAATCTATGTTTTTGCTAATTCACCAAGTTCTGCATTTAAATCTTTAATTCAGCTGACACAGGTATAAGAAAATAAATTCATATATATCCTGCATACCTGATGGATATTCACCTTAGGTTCAAAAGTGTCTTTCCACGTAAGACTGATTGCCATTCACACTAATTCAAATGGCTTATCTTCCACCAGATCCTTTGCAGTTTGTAATGCATAGAGAATAAAAGGACGCTCCTATCAGCCAACTCTTCCTCAAACATAAGAAACACCTACCCCTCAAACAACCATGTTTTGCACATGACAATACCAGTAAATATACTGCAAAACAGCGCAAACTGTCACACACCTCCAGTGCTTAATTTGGCCAAGGTTTATAGATATGTAGGCACAGCTAGCCAGCTACCATGATTCTGACAGACTATGTTCTTAGATATTCAAGGCATTTCCCACTGAGAAAGCAGTGTAAAATATAAGTGTATAGAGTGTACAAACACAGGACATTCAGGATTGCATGTTTATGGTTACAATCTATCACACAGGCCCAAATGCTGCATGGTTCTAAGACCATGCAAAATTTCCATGGACAACAGACAAAATTATATGCACAAGAACTAACACGGCTGTTACTACTTAACAGTAAATATGTATATAGATGCTTAATACATAAGCATCTATATACTGTACATTTTGTTTGGCAAATGTCAATATAAAACATTCAAACACCGCTTTTTTTTCAAATTACAAAAAACAATGTAAGTGTTTTTACAGCTAAGAGCAAACAATGGATGGATATTAACAACTGTAAGCTCTGGAGAACAATCACAGGGTTTTACAGTGTGTTCAGCAGCAATGAAATATAGAGGAATTTGGAAAATACATGAGATTAAAACTAAATTCAGTGGAAGACTGAATTTGTTACAAAGTGCCTTAAACATTACAGTAAACTTGTGCTAGCCAAACTACTACTGTCTTTGTAATACACTTCAGTGCTTACTTCTGAATTCTGGCTTTTCAGAATTACAGTAGTAAAAAAACAAACAAACAAAAAAAAACCTTAGTCCTGTTCTAATCTGTTCCAAAAATTAAGCAATAATGTACAATAAAGTACCTGAAAGTGGTATTTTAACTTTTAATCACAGAGAGGGCTTATTTTAAACTAATACTTTAAAATAATCTTAGCATGCAGTAAAAAGATAGCACCATTAATATAAAAAAGGGTGCACTGAGCACTGTGTGTCTGTGTGTGCATGTGTCACACATTAACAGTTATGAGGAAATTAACTCACTTTGCAAGGAAGCACTATCTTCCATAAGATAAGGGGGCAAAAAAACCTTCTATTCCAATTCAAAAATGTTTGGGTTTCCTCCCCCCTCCTTGATATTTGCTACATACGTGCATTTGTACATATGTGGGTCTAATTTTTAAACAAGTATAAGAAAACAATCTGGCATGGACACGCTTTTGTCTTAAAACCCTTTCAAGTCAGTAATATCTTTCACTTTGTACTCACAACAAGCCTGAAGAACATGCATGGTCAATTAATACTGCTCAGTTTAAACTGTGCTAGTACTCTTTATGAGCCAAAGGATATGCCCCAGTCCCACATTCAAAAGCCTTTAACCCACTTAGGCTTTTAAGTCCCACAATACTTTACAAAGTAGGACTGTGAAGCTGGCATTTCTAAAAAAAAAAAGAAAAACAAAACCATGTTTGCTTATGTTTATGTAAAATAAAATTAAGCAACAGTAGTAATTTAAGTTTTCAGAGAGAAAGACACGTTATGAGATAGTAACGGTCTATTCAATTAAAAAAAAAAAACCCTACAACAAAAATTTAAGGAATTTCAGATCATTTTCATGCTACCAGCCTCATCATTTTTAATTAATACTTTTCTAATCTAAAATGGTTTTGTCTGTCTCGTAACTATGTGAATGATCCACACAAACTTAATAACCAAGCAACTCCCTATGCTGGGGAAGCAGAGTGGATTTAAAAAAAAAAAAAAAAAAAAAAAAAAAGGAGTACTGTCAGATACCTAAAACAAACCCATTAATAAAAAAGTTTTCCTCAATATTTGTTTCTAAATTGAAACTTGAATCCCTACCCAACCCCACTACTCCAACAGTGGTTCACCATTATACTGCATTTTACAAGATGAGATCATTAAGTGTTAATCCAAACAGCTGCACATGCACACACACAGAGGTTGACAAAGCAAAAGACCAAAAATGTGTGCACAGTAAACAATTTCTGTTCTGGTTTCATTACCCAAGTACACAGATACACTGTTAAGTACGAGCAGCCAAACATTCACCCCTCTTGGTCTCTAGTACATCGTGCTTACACATTCACAAGCGTGTCCAAACTCTTGGTTTGCACTGATGCTGATGAATGCAAAAAAACCTTTCATGCAGGCACTCAAGAGATTTTTCCCCAATGCTTTCTATGGGTTAGCTTCTACCCTATTCTCGTCCAAGCCACTGCATCCCATTTGGTCCGATTACACAAATGACCCTCACCTACCACCACGTACCCCTACACTTCACCTTACCAGCGACAGGACCTTGCAAAGCAGTACAGGCTCTGCATTACTGACTGCAGAGCAAATCTCTGAATTCCTTCTCTGGGTGATATATATTGGTCTCATTCAACAAATTTCATGCATTTCTGAGAACTTGGGAGAAGCCTCCTGCACTACTGCAACAAAAACCATGAAAATACAGAAACAGTTTGGACCTCAGTAACAAGTCAAATATGCCACTGCCTCTGATGAAGCAAATGTGTATCAGTAAGTAGTTACACTTAAACATCCATAAAATTAAGCAAAGGCAAGCTATCTATCTCCTATTTTATCTTCGTTGTGAATCTTGAAACAGTCACAACATGGACTTCTATCAAACAAAATCAGGCCAAAATGAGATAGAACGTTATTACTGAGAGTGCTGCATCTGCCTCCACCACTCCTTTCCCACACCAGTTAAGGATTCCAACATCTTTCTCCATATCCAGAAGACACGCTGTAGGAAATAGCATATTTATATGGAAACATTAAAATGTATCCTGGCTTTTCCTTTTAACTCCCCTTACCTCACTGAAAAGGCAGTCTACACCTCAAGTATAAACCACTACCTTCATATACATAACTCAAGACAAAAATCTTCAGCATAAACATCCCGTGTCCACTTGGAACATCCCCACTCATCCACACACCAGACAAACATATTTTAAGGCCTACAAGTCCCGAGGCAGAAGCCTTATTTCCATGGGAGCTACATGACATAGTAGAGCACACTGGATATGGGCAGACGTATTTTAATTTAAAAGGCTTATTTTCACACAAGCCAAATGTATACGAGATAAACACTGCCTCTGCATATTTGTGGCTCCAACACAGCTGGCTCAGTTTTAATTAAAGAGAAATGATACAATAGATTTTTATTTCCTGATCAGTGGGCGGATTCCAAAGGTATTAAAGATCCTGTCATTTCCCTGCACATTTCAGGTTACTCTTCAGCTTCACGTACCCATCTGAAGCTTCACGGTTCCCTTTTCTTTCTAAAAACCGTTCTACAATCTGAGCATAAGCCCCTTATCGCAGTTTACCTCATTAAACAAAAGTCACAATTGAAAAATGCAACCAGTGAGCCAACAACCTTCCCGGGGCTCACAGAACAATGCAGATATTAAACTCGCCACCACCGGACTGCACAGCAACTCCCCCTGCGAGACCCTTCCTTAAGCCGCTTCCTTTGCTATCGCTCTCCTGAACACACCGACGCCGCCGACACTTTCCCCCCCACCCCGCACCCCCTCACTCACCCGCCATCCTTCCCCTCTCCATTTTGGAAGGCCGTCCCCTCTCCACAGCAAGCCCACCCGCAGGAGCCGCACCGTTCGCCCCGCCATCGCCGATGCCCGCGGGTGGTCACACACGCCCCGCCGCGGCGAGGGCACGGCCGGCGGCTGTCCGCTGCGGAGGCGTCGAGCCCCCGCAGGTTGGGGGGGGGCAACCTACCCAACCCCGCCACCGCCCAGGCCCCGCCGCCGGCAGCCTCGGCCCCGCCATGTAACGCGCCGGCCGCAGGGAGCCCGGGGCGGCGGCGGCGATGCCTGAGCTGTGGCCCCGGCGGCACCTGGGGCGTGCGTGTCGGCGGCGGCCTGAGCCGCGGCGGGGTGAGGCGGCCGGGCCCAGCCGAGCCGGGCGGCCGCAGCCCGCACTCACCCAGCAGCAGCAGCTTCAACTCCCGGCGGGCGTCCCGCTTGTCCCGGCGCAGCTGCCGCTCGATCTCGTCGTTGATCCGCCGGGCTTCCTTGGCTTCCTCGCTCAGGCAGCACGCCATGATGGACTCCAGAGTCATTCTTCCTAACTGGTTCAGACACAACCCCCACCCCCCCTAAAATCGCACGCACACACACCGCGCACCCCGCCGCCGCCGCACCGGCCCCGGGGGGCACAGGCGCTCGCTGCCCAGGAGACCCCGCCGGCCGCCGCAGGGCAAGCGCAGGCAGCTGCCTCGATGCCACACAGGGGCGAGGAAAAAGAGGCAGAGCCGCTGGCGGCGCGGATCCCTGCTCCCTGCCGCTGACACCCGCGGCTGCCAACTCCTCCTCTCCGCTAAATCATGCGCCAAACAACATGGAAACATCCACCGCGGCGGCAGCAGCGTTACCCAGCCGAGCCGCGCCGCTCGCCACAGCCGCCCCTCGCCCTGCTGCTCCCCTTCCCTCGCCGCCGCCCGCAGACAACGCGGTCCCCGAGCGTCCCTGGTGGACGACACCCCCACCACCCTCCGACGCGACCACCCCACCCCCCGTGGAAATGCTAATGTCCGCCAGTCCCTCCCACTCTCGTCGCAGACATTTCCCCGCCGCTCCCCGTGCCCCGGAGCTGGAGCCCAGCTCCTGCCGGTTGGGCGAACCAGCAGCTGGCCGGCGACCTCGGCGCCTGCCCGGCGGGAAGGGCTTCCTCACGGCCGACCCTCCTCCCCGGCGGGGCTGCTGCTCGCCCCTCCGGCGGGGAGAGCCGCTGCCGAGAGCTGCCGCAGCTCGCCCCTGCTCTGCCAGTAAGGACGAGGGAAGGGGCGGGAGGTGGGGGGCCGCCGAAGAGGAAGAGGAGGCAGGCAGGGGCCGGGCTCGCCCGGCTTTTCAATTTCCTGGCTCCGCGGGCGTGGTGAGGTAGAAATATGGCGGACCGTCTCTCCCGCTCTCCCCCCGCTCTGCCGCACGCCGGGGGCGAGCGGCCGGAGGAGCCGGGCCCCCCCGGGATGCCGCCCCTCCGCCCCCAGCCGGGCCCGCCGCCCCAAGGCCGCACCCGCCCGCCCTGCGGCGGTGGAAGAGGGCAGGGGAGGGGAGGGGAAGGGGAGGGAGGTGGGGGGAGAGACCGGGCGGTTTCTCACACCAAATGGCCGCGAGGAACGCAGCCCGCTGCGGTTCGTCCTGCAGGGCAGAGCCTTCCCCAGCGCCAGGCGCGGTGTTTGCTTTCGTTGCCGCTGTTTTCAGTCGGGGACACACATTTTTATTCCGTGCCTGTCCTAGAAGAGATGACTTGGGCTGGGGGGGGCCGGGGTGGGAATGTGACAACTGACAGGAGGGAAAGGAAAGGGAGGGGAGAAGCACCTTCTCCACCTTCAGCCGGGATGGAAGCGCAGAGCGGGACACGCGAACACCACCGGGCGCCGGCAAGTTCTTACGCCCGGGGTCCTGACGCCCCGCCTGAGCGGTTCGGTCACGGGCAGGGGTAAGCAAAGACCTTTGCCACAAAAGCGGTGGGACGTCTCCGCGCCTCGCTGAAAGAAACCTCGCCGCCTTTTGTATTTCGCTGTTGTAACCTCTATTCAGCCAACGCAGGAGCTGACACCCTTTGGCCCGGCCTGGCTCGCCTTTGTTCCCAGTCCCAGTAAGGCTCTGCTCACATGGCCTCCAGCAGCCCCTGGGTTGGTGGCACACCACTGGGCGGGACCTATTGACCCAGCTTCTAGTTTTTGTGGATTGATAATCCCCTTGCAAAATTCCCACACCTGCCCTTCGTTTTCCCACCTCCATATTAAACTATGTATCTGGGATTGTTGCAAAATCTGCTGGGAAACATGTACTAGCCTGTGAAGTGGGCAGGGGGGCACACCGCTCTCCATCGCCTAGCTTCCAGTGTGATGTCCTTTCCAGCACCTCCTCTTTTGACATCTGTTCTGAAATTCATCTGCTATTTCTTAAAACTCTTCATACCTACTGACAACATGAATTAAGTGGGATCTGCCATAAGGCATAAGACTAGAAGAGAATTAAAAAGTGATAATAATATAATCAGGAAAATAATACAGTCAACCCATGTTTAAAGCATGAAAATTTTTTAAATTACTTTAAAAATGCATTATTTCCATCTAGATCTATGTAGTATTTTTATGTATAATGTATAAAAACAGTTAATGAAAATTGGAATCTTCTTTATAATTACATTTCTTTATTCCAGTAAATTAATGCATGAGTTTTAGTCAAAATTGTGTAATCATAGTTATTAATAAAAAATTGTATTTCATTCAAGCCATCTTCTCTATTTTAAAACCTATACGTATGTAGGTATAGCTATGTATTTATCTATCTATCTTTTGGTCCCAGATTAGTGCATTAATATTAAATCAAATAAAGATTTCTAAAGATTGAATTACAGGGATGGCTTACATAAAAATGAAAATAAGTAATGAAAGGGAGGGAAAAAAAAATTCTTCATTAAATTAATTCTCAACATACCAGAGTTTCTTTTAAAAGTCATGGCCCAAAAAGGTGAAGATGGGTGCATGGTACAGGTCACAAGAGGTACTCAATGGACGTGTAAGTGTTTTGTGCTCAGAACACTGGAACATGGATTTCAAGTCCACAGCAACCATCTTCTGGCATCATGTCTATGAATGGGTTGATGAACTTGCAACCTTTGGGTGAACTGTATGAAAATCCCCCACAAATTGAGGGTACAGCAGTTCTACTGAAAACTACATATACCTTGGACAATATTGTAACATTCCCCAGCAGATGAAGTCAGACTCAACTTTCTTAGCCAACTCTTTAATCACAGAATCACACAGAATCACAGAATGTCAGGGATTGGAAAGGACTTTGAAAGATCATCTAGTCCAATCCCCCTGCCGGAGCAGGAACACCTAGATGAGTTCACACAGGAAGGTGTCCAGGCGGGTCTCAAATGTCTCCAGAGAAGGAGACTCCACAACCTCCCTGGGCAGCCTGTTCCAGTGCTCTGTCACATTTATAGTAAAGAAGTTTCTTCTCAAGTTCAAGTGGAACCTCCTGTGTTCCAGTTTGTACCCATTGCCCCTTGTCTTTTTGTTGGTTGTCACTGAGAAGAGTCTAGCTCCATCCTCATGGAACTCACCCTTTATATATTTATAAACATGCTCAGTGTAGAAGGCATGAACACAATGTGTACTTCAAATGCAGAACTGTAATTTAATTTTGAATTTTTAACAAGAAAAGACACCCCAGGGACTGTAAATTTAATCTGCATATACTGCACCTATTGACATCATTGAATTTTAAATCTGCGCTGAATAAATATATTCAGATTTTTAATGGATGAGCCATCCAGTCCTGAATCTGGCAACAGTGGATAGCCATTACACACTGTTTTACCAATTTGCTTTGTGACTTAGTGGAAGTCAGAAGAACCCCCATTATGGACAATTACATGATAAAAAACCTTTGAGGAAATTTCTTTCCAGCCCTCATCTCCATAATGGTTAGCTTTTGTTTTGAAACATGAAACATCCTTTATAAATATTTTATCCTAATAAGAACAATCAGTAAATGACAGACACCATTATTGCCCATACAGATAATTATTATCCATAGATACTATCCATTCTGTTACCTAATCCTGGACAGATCCTTCCTGATAAGCCTCCCCTGTAGCATTAATAATCTCATATTCCTCTGTGTGAGTAGTCTCCAGTGCATGGCTCATAGCAACCCGTTGCCTGTGAGACGATTTAATGCTGATTACTGACACAGGAAATTAAAAGTTAAAAGTGAGACTGACAGAGGAAGCAAAGTATGATATTGAACACCCTGCACCATCAGTATTCTTCCTCGGAAGCCAGCATAAGATTGAGAAAACTCCATGCTGTCTTATCATCTCCATATCATTCTTTGTACTAATCTAGCCCAGTTTTTAATTTCTTCCTTCCACATGCCTGGAGATATTTATTGTCACTCTCCTCTGTCTCTTCTGCTTGAGATACATTCTCTGTGATGTTTTGACAGATTCCAAACAGGATCTGAACTTGGTACTCACATGACAGTAGAACAGCAGATCACGTAAAGCATCACAGATTTTTGTAGCTAGTCAGCATCCTACCTTAAGCAACGGAGTATCTTGCAAGTGCTTTTTGATTGCCATAGTGCATTAGGAAGATGTTTCACAGTACTATGCACAAGTACATCTCAGTCCTGTTTGTGAGTACTTACAATTAATTTAGAGGCCATCAGTATGTCTGAGTAGAGCAAATGATGCTTTCAGTATATCATCCGAATCAGGTTTTTGTTTGGGTTTTTGGTTTGGTTTTTTTTAGAACAACAAATTTTATCTGCTGGTTCTCTACTGTTAAATTAATAACACCCAGTATTTGTGATTTCCTTCAACTGATATAATCAGTTTGTTCCAGTATGTGTTGTTTTGACAGATCACCTTCGGAAAGTTTCCCAGTGTTATTTATTTCAAAGTAAAAGCTGTCTGCCAAGGTGCTAATGACTGAGGAAGGTCTAAACCCCCTATTTGTTCATTTGTTTTATGTAATTTTTTTAAAAAATATTTCTTTTACCTATTTGCACATCGATGTTCTTATTGATGACTTGTATCTGAAAAACTGCAAGAATTGTTTGATACTCTTTTGTTCTTCAAATGGTCTCTCAATCCTTATTTTTTGTACCACCACCAGCGGAGGGATGCTCTGCGGAGGAGCGTGGTCCGTGCAGCATCACTGCTGTGCGCACCACGGGAACGATGCATCGCGGGCTGCCAAAAGCCTCCGCGTTGTTTCACGTTTTCCTTTGCCGTCTGAAGTACCAGATACTCCTCTCAAGTAACGAGTCGCCTTTTTTGATAAACAAAGTGTTTGCCAAAGCCCACAGAATTCCAGTGGGAACTCTATAACTGCAGCCCCTGCCGCCGCCTCAGTCGGTGGCGGAGCGACATCCTCTCCGCAGCGGCACCGGCCGGGGAGCGAAGGGAAGTGAAGCGAGGCCGTAGGGAAGGCGCGGGGCGCCAGGCGCGGCCTGCTCACGGCGCAGGGGCCGGACCGCGTATCGCCCGCATCCTCTGGGCTCCACAGAGCACTGCGAGGAAGGACGCGGCTGCCCCCGTGGGCGCCTGCACGCGGGTGCGTAACGGGACCCTCCGCGCCTCCCGGAACGCCACTCCCCCGCTGCCGCAGTCCCCCGCGCGCCGCCAGGGACGCGGCCAGAGCCCGCCACGCGCCGCCCCGCGCAACCCGTCCCTCGCGGGGGACGGGAGAGGGGGCGGCTTCCACTCGCCCCGCGGCGCAGCGGCAGCGCCCCCTGCCGGCCGGGAGGCGCGCTGTCCGGCTGCCCGCGAGCCCTCGCCGCCACGGCCGGAGGGCCGGAGGCAGTGGGCGGGCGACGCGGCCCGTTTCCTGCTCCTTCGTGCTGCCGGGCGGAAATGGTGGCTTTTTCACCCGTCCCTCAGGCGGGGACCCTGGTGATGTCAGCGTGGCTGCGTTTCGGCGCCGCTGCCCGGCGCGGTGAGGGCCGCAGCTCCCTGCCGCTGCGCGGGGCGCGGCCCTTCTTGGGCTGCCCGGTCCCCGCCGAGGCGCTGGGTCTGCCCCGCCGCCAAACAGGGCGCGTGGGCGTGCGGCCTTCCTGCGCCACACGGCCGCTTCCAGAAACGGCCCCGTGCGGGTGAGAGGGCACTCTTCCTAAAATAACGCCTCATGGGCTGCCGCTCCTCTCCAGCTGCCCGTGCTGACTCGCGTCCGGAGCTTGTTCCCCCTCATGCTGGTGAGGGCCGGCAGAGGCCGGAGCGGAGGGAAGGTGCCGTGGCAAGTGCAGGGACACGCGTGAGGCAGCGGCCGCCCCGCCGGGCGCGGTGAGTGAGATGGCTGCTGTCAGCAGTACGCTGTGCTGGTGAGATGGCTGCTGCGGGACACAAGGCCGCCGTAGGCAGCAGGCCCAGGGCCTCGCAAGGAAGGCGTGTGGGATAGTAGAGGCAGAGGGAGACTTAACGCACTCCGTCACCCTGCAGTTCCCGCTCCCGCGCTGCACCACGGTCCTCTCTTCTGCCAGCCCTGGCCCTCGCCAGCTGATATAACTCCACTCTACATGGAACTGTTCCTGTTTTATTGGGGTTTTTTGCTGAGTGAGTTTGCTGTTAGTTTAAAGAATTGCATTTGCTTCCCAAAGGTTCAGATGACCCTTTGAGCCTGCTCAGGAGAAATGGCCAGTAGGCACAGGGTGGTCCAGACCACACTTTCCATGGCAATGGATCAGCTGCATCAGCCAGCTGTTCCCATATGGTCTGCATGGGTTTCATGGAACAGGATCATAAATTCCAGCCCTGAAAAAAACCACTTGACATAGCCATGACACAAATTACATCCTTAGATTGTAGGGTATGAGTTGGTATCACTGTACTACAGCAGCTGAGTAAAAAGAGATGCTTAAGCATTCAATACTTGCTGTGTTGGGGTTTTTTTTCCTATTGTTTATCCACTGATCCTGTCATGAAATGGATGCTAATTGTGTACCCAGGCTATCATGTTTGTATTTTTATTATTTGTTAACAACATTAATTGAAATCTCATCCCAAAAGTTTCAGCAAAGTCTGTGTTAAGGTGTTCTTCCCATGATCTAGTCTGTGGGATACTATTCTTCCACCTCTGTGACCTAAGTTATAAATCTGTATATTGACAGCATAGGAATACTAGCGTTTCTGTCCAGCTACCTTTAATGCTTATTTTTTATGTTCTTCACATTCAAGGAAATTTTTCTTTCAGCTTCTTGAATTAGCATTATTTTTTACAAGGCAGCTTTTGTTCTTTATGGGGTTTCAATTTTTGTGCAGCTCCAAAATATATTCTTAACTATTTCATCATGCATACTTATTAACCCATAGAGACTTTGTATGTTGTCTAGTTCATTTGCAGTCCGTAGGACATTTCATGATTTGCTGGGTTATAAGTGTTAATGAGATTAGATGTTTGGATTATTTATCTAAGACCTCAAGGATTCTTTTCCTATTCTAACTTCTATTCTTCTACAGTCTGCTCTTTGGTATATGCTATCTAATTCTAATTTAATTCAGTTTTCATAGTATTGTAACTCCATCATCATCAATGGAATTGCACTGTTCTTCATCAACATACAAAGTAGTAGCAGACCCTGCGATCCCGTTAGGATGTTCAACAGACACACTGTAATGGTGTGAATCCTCCAGTTTCTTCAGCGCATATTTTGTCATACATCCTTAGCAATAGTGTAACCATTAGAAAAATCTGTTAGGACATAATTCCCACCCTGTATCTTTCTGTGTCACAAGACAGGGAGACAAGAGCTACACAGTACCCAGAGAGACACAGTTCTTTAAGTATTTAATTGAAAAGGGTTATTTATACTTCCTTCCGTAATCCAAAGAGTGTATCACCTGAAGTTATTTTTTTGCAATCACAAGTATGTCAGTTATGTCAGTGGAAGAACTGTGGATAACTGTCTCATTTGCCGTAATTTTATAATGGAAGACGAATCCGAAACCAAAGCATGCCACAGTACTTGTCACAACCTTACACCAAAATTTACTAGGTAAAGTGAAAAATTACCATCTCACAGTATAAAAGTTCCTCAGTTAAATTACCTGAGCAGTGCCTACGTAAAAGGTCAGCATGCAGTAAGCTTTGGGCTTTAAAAAATATTTTTGTATTTCAGTGGAAGCAAAGTGTTCCAGCTGGGATGAAGTACTTGTTGCACAGGATGCACTTTATGTAACTGTAAATAGAAAGTGATCACCACTACAGCAACACCCAAAGTAAAAAATAAGTGACATAAGGATAAAAATTGGTCAACTGCATTTTTGGATGGGCAGTTAAATGATTTTTTAATTGCTAGATATAATTTTATAAAATTATGACAGAAGTCCATCAAGACACTATTTCTAGTCTTTATTGTTTAAAAGTGAGTGCAGAGAAGGATCTTAAGACAATGACTAATTGATGTCTTCCTTTAAGTGGAAGTAACATAACAATGGAAGTATCTTTATATCTTCTTGTGAGAATCCATTTGAATAGCTTGTAGTACTGAGAGAAAATGGTCATCTTTAACTCTTATATAAAGTCATCACAAATACTCGAGGAAAGTAAGATTCCTGCAAATGTATTTACAATAATGGAGAAAACTGAGTTAGAAGGTAACAAATCATTGGCTTCCATTTGGTACTTCTGCAGGAACTGAGGCACTTAGGTACATGCTGAAGTAAAAATGTAGGTGGTATTGTAAGACTGAGTTTATAGCTGTAGTTATAACTTTAGTTATGTAACTGTAGTTCTAATCATAAGATAGCCAGCTTATATGTTGCCTAAGCCAGGATGGGATGATTTGGGAACAGGCAGAAATGGAAAAATTTCCCATGCTTGAGACGCACAGCTTATGGTAGTAGGACAGTAATTGCCATATATTAGTCAAATTCCCCTGCACTTAACATTAAATTTAGATAGCGCTCTATTCTTTTAAGGAAGGTTGGTGAACCTATAATAATATTTGAGGGAATTACGGAAATTCATCGGTAGGGAAAAGGATAACATGACTGGTTTCATTTGTCTGAAGAGACAGAGAAAAGAGACTTTTCAGCACTTAAAGAATGCTCCCTTGGACATTTATAGAGGGTTGAATAGAGCGCTAAGGTGATTTAAATACATATTTAGATAAAAGCCATTTATTACCCTGGTGTGGGTACAATACTGAAGCAGGCTGTCAAGAGTGCTGTTTCTATTAACCTGCTTCCTAATCCAAATGTACTTTGAATTGTGGCTTTGCATTACCTTACATAGAATCTAGATAGAAATATTCTGAAATGTTGTTTTTATTTTGGGGGTTATATATTCAAAGAGATTGCAAGAAGTTATTTTTTTACTCCAAAGTAAAGAATGTTTAATAGAACTACAGTTTTGAGGAGACTGGGAAATTTTCAGAAGAATCAGTGGTTAAGTATTAGGTTGGATACTGGGAACAATTCTATCTGTATTTTGAAGTACATTGCATATTCAAACTTCTTGTATTTAGGGGGGAAACCTTTTCCATTAATATCTGCTTGTGCCAAGAAGCCGAGTCCCGATTGTGAGATTTATTAGGGAAAACAGCGTTGTGCTCCCCCTACTGTTGCACTGCACACAGATCACTGGGAAACTTGCATTTTGTTCTGATGAGTAAAGTGTCAGCCAGGTAAAGAAAAATTTTATGATAAAGAAGTACCATTTTTCAGTTTCTGGTAATGTGCTACTAACAATGGAGAGCACTGGAGTATTTAACTTATTTTCCAAGTATTTAGTATTCTCAAGTTTTTTGTAATTTGTAGCATAATGTGCATGGGCATGTATACTTTGACATGGAACAGTTTTCCATGTTCCCTGTGCAAGGATAGGATTTCATGTTTGTGTATGCATACAGTTAATCTTGTTCCATTTACATGTTCATGTGAAGACTCCTCGAGGATGCTAAAGAAAAAAGATGCATGTTTTTATGATTATTTCTTTCTGCTATAAGGAATTATTCTAAGAATTAATGACATGTTGATAATTGTAAATTCTGAAGTTTATTATAATTTCTGGTTTGCAATAATAATCCGGCAACATATATGCGCACGTGGATGCCTGAACAATGCTGATTACTTTATAAGCCAGTAACTCTGTTCCCTCTACAGGTTCTTCGGATAGAAATTAGATCACTTAGAGTGAGCCATTGGGTTTGACTCAGAACAGAGTAGAGTTCATTCCTCCAAAAGGAATGCTTAGCTATGCTACACAGCTAAACAGTCATCAAGAAATTAACATGGACATATTTTTGGTATTGCAAGGTGGAAAATCAGAGAAAGAAAAGACAAATTTGAATAACAAACACTGATAGATATGTCCTTTGCCTTCAGGCAAGCCAGTATTTCTCTATATGCAGCACTGACATGCAGATAAGAAATGAAAAGGTGCTGCTAAACTGTGTGCCTGGGAGTGTACATGTTGTACTGGATGTCCCTAACCAGGGACTGTCTCTTTCTCCTCCCTTCATTCCCTTGTGTGCACACACTCACATGAAATCGGAGACTCAGAAACCTTGTCACACCAGTATGGTATTACAGGGATACCTCTGAAGAAACTTTTAACCATGTGACTTGCATTCCCCTATAATTGCTTATCTACATAAATATTTTCAGAAGTAGCTTGTGCTTTGGCATTAACAGGCATTGGCAGAAATGCTTTTTTAAAATGTGAATCCTGATTAGCTGCTAGCCTCAGACAGGGTTACAGGTAGGACATTTTCCCAGGATGATGTCTTAATTTTCTGACATTGTTAAAATTTTAGTTTCATTAACTGTATTTCTGAAATTTGGAAAAGGCTTTTTGGTTCTCCCTTTCTTCCCTCCCACTGCTTTTGTGTTGCCAATTTATTACCAAAGTAAGGGCTGAATACCCAGTCTCGGTGGCCAAAGGAGATTTTGTGGGTGGAAGCAGAAGCCTGTCATGTTTCAGAATAGCTGGAAACCCAATCTAAAAGTCAAACATAATGCTGAAATGAAGAATAGTTAGCCAGTGGTTTACTGCCAGAGTCAAATGTGTTTAATTTGGTTGTAGCAAAATTGCACTTTGTAAAGGGTACGCTGGAATGTTGTCATTCCACTGCTCATATGACAGACCCTTCCAGTTCAGGACCCATAGGTATAAATCGCACCAAATACATGCACATAGGTATCTGAAGGAAGTCAATGACTTTATACCAATGATACTGCTATTCCTACCTGTATTGTGGATGAAAAGACAACCAGAATGAGCCTTTCAGTTCAGTCCAGGGTATGATATTCCTCCAAACGCTCTAGGAGGGAACTGAGGCAGATGCTGTGTGTGAACATCTGTTTACTTAGCACATGTACAAAATGTTATGTGAATTCCTACATGTAAAGTCGTACTTTCTTTTCTCGGCTGTTTGGTGACTGCTAAACTTTGCAAGTATTAACTTAGGGCTCATTTTTAACCTCGAGTACAAATAAATGGCGAAAACTGGTGAAAGAGAAAGCTTGTGGATATGCTGAAAAACAGAATTTGGCTTCTTATGTAGTTTATTGCAAAATATTCCAAGAAGCAGTGTTTTTCATGGGAAAATACCCGTTAGGAACCTGGAAATCTAAATGCATCATACCATGCATGGCCTCTAATGTTCCCCTATTAAGGCTTAGTTGAGCAGTGCATTGCACACCATTTGTGTTGTAGTTTTGCAGTTTGCTTGGAAAAAGCTGAAGACATTCTTTAAGAATTAATTCAGTTCCTATAAGAAATGTGCAACTTTGTTTCTCTGCACAGAAATGGCAGAGTTGCTATTACTATGTTTCAGGTGATTATAAATTGTGAGCGACGGAGGAAGCTATGCAAGCCGACTCAATGTGAGTGATAAGGCCTAGTTCCCTTTATTACCCTCATTCAGTCATATTTATACCGGCTACGATAATTATCCCTACTAGTCCTTAGCTAATTGGCTTAAGCTGTAAATGTTACCTTTACATGGTCCTCCTACTTGTGGTTTAAGGGTAAAGCATTCTGTACATTTTTCACACACTTACTTTCTCAAGGTTGTTTACCAGATTTGAGATAAAAGTCGCAGTCAGTGTCCGTTTTCAGTACTTTTCCACTGCAGCCTGCTAAATGTTAGACAGGCTGCTCGTACAACCATTCTGCCTTGCGCTCTGAGCCATTCCCTAACAATAAATGGCTACCCTTCCTGACATTCCTGAGTCATGTATTGGGTTTGTGTGGCAAGGTTTTGGTAGCGTGGGGAAAGGGGGCCAGGGAATAGGGGTGGCTTCTGTGAGAAGCTGCCAGAAGCTTCCCCCATGTCCAACAGAGCCAGTGCTAGCCAGCTGCAAGGTGGACCTGCCACTGGCCAAAGCTGAGTCCATCAGTAACACCTCTTAATTAACAAAAAAGGGGAAGAGAAAAAACCCAAAGCTTTGCAGCTGGAGAGAGAGAGGAGTGAGAAGATGTGAGAGAAACAACTCTGCAGACACCAAGGTCGGTGAAGAAGGAGGGGGGGGGGGGGGTGCTCCAGGCACCGGAGCAGAGATTTCCCCACAACTTGTGGTGAAGGCCATGGTGAGGCAGGCTGTCCCCCTGCGGCCCATGGAGGTCCATGGTGGAGCAGATGACCACCTGTAGCCTGTGGAGGACCCCATGCCAGAGCAGGTGGATGCCTGAAGGAGGCTGTGACCCCGCAGGAAGCCCACACTGGAGTAGGTTCCTGTCAGGACCTGTAGCCTGTGGAGAGAGGAGCCCACGCCGGAGCAGGTTTGCTGGCAGGACCTTGTGACCCCGTGGGGGACCTGCACTGGAGCAGTTCCTTCCTGAAGGACTGCACCCCATGGAAAGGACCCAGGCTAAAGCAGTTTGAGAAGAACTGTCAGTCATGGGAAGGACTCACGTTGGAGAAGTTTGTGGAGAACTGTCTCCCATGAGAGGGACCCCATGCTGGTGTGGGAGAAGTCCTCCCCCTGAGGAGGAAGGAGCGGCAGAAACAACGGGTGATGAACTGACCCCAACCCCCGTTCCCCATCCCCCTGTGCTGCTGGGGGGAGGAGGTAGAAATCTGAGGAGAAGTTAAGCCCAGAAAGAAGGGAGGGATGGGGGGAGGTGTTTTAAGATTTGGTTTTATTTCTCATTATCCTCTTGTGTGATTGGTAATAAATTAAAATTATTTTTTTCTAACTGTCCATTGTTGGATTTCCTTTTAGCACCTGTCATCCTCACAAGCTCTAACAAACCTCTGCATATTCAGTAGATGGATTCTGTGCAATACATTCCACAATTATCAATTTTGAAAACACTTCTGGAGGCCTAATTTTGAGTTTTTATTCAAGAATTACAGTGAAAATAATATAGATTATCATACTTTTAAACAGAGTTTTTTGTGGCCATATGCCACCAGACAAATTTTTATGAACTTTGACTAGTCAGTGTGATACTTAGTTTTAAAATTCAGCAAAATTACAAAGGCATTCAACTATACTGAATTACCTTCTTGTTAAAGCCTCACAGAGGTTTTGGTTGTTTTTTTTTTTTTTAAATGAGATCCAGGTTTACTTTTGCAATAAAAACATTTTGAAGACTGGAAAAACAGATTGCTCAACCTATAGAGTCTTTCCTGTTATCTGTATTAGCATGAACAGTTTAATGTTTCAGCGCTTAAGAAATGTTCAGAACATGTTCTCTACCCAAAAAATCTGAGCCTTTAATGGATAAATGACATTAATGCAAGCCATAAACAGAATGTGTTTTTTCTCTCACTAAGAGCAAAGTCTAATTGATATGTTGTACAGAAATCCTGGCTATCTACTCCCTAAGTAGCAATAAATAATGAATAGCAATACAGACTTGTTCTTAAATATTAAATGTAAGTGTGTGTGAGGAGTTCAGTATATAAAAAAAGTATTTTATTGCATATGATACAGCAACAAGCTGCTATTTGTAATCTGTTATTTCTTTTTTTCTGTTTCCATAAAAATAAGTATCAGCAAAGATACGAAAACTGCAAAGTACTTAGCTGTAAACTCCACTTGGATGTAAACTCGAATGGATGTACATACATGCTTAAAAGTGAAATTATTTTTCAAGTGTTTTGCTAAGTAAGTATGGGCTACAAAGCTAAAACCCAAAGCAGAAGGGCTTCTCTTGTCTTCCTAACAGTTCATCTCATGTCTAGGTATTGGAGAATTTAAATACCAGACTGCATGTCTTAAAGGTAGCTGTATTGTGAAAAAAAGGTCTACATATAGAAAATGCCATTTGGATACTTTAAAAAGCAGACCATAAAGCTTCATCTGAAAATACCTTTCTTTCATTAGGATAATTCTGAATATGAAAAAACAGAGATAGCGATGTAATTTGGCTTATTTTCCAGGATCGTGACTCACTGGATCACAGTGTAGGCTCCCATTGCTGTTGGGGATTCAGTGTCTCCCCTTTCATAAATACGTGAAGCTCCAATTAATAAGAAATCGTTTTTGCCTCCAGTGTCTGGCTGCTTGAATGGCCAGGGCTTTACTTTGAGGCTCCAGCCTAAATGTGATTGTTCATGGGCTGCTTATTCACCATGTAGGTGATACAGGGATTTGTCAGGACTTTCTGCTCCAGGTCCCTGTCCAGAACCTTCTTTTGGATCAATTTATAAGCTATTTTCTCATAACTTTTAATTTGTGGTGGGGTTTTTTGGTGGTTTTTTTTTTTTTTCTTCTAACTTATTTTCTCAATTGAAAGAACTATTTGGATCAATAGAATTAGCTGTCCAATATTGAACAAGTACTGGCTAAATCCCCAATTCTGCAGCCTTCTACTCTTCAGGAAAATGTATGAACACACTGATTTCAATAGTGCCTGTGTTTTCTTGGTGGCAGTAAGGCATTATTTTTAAAGTAAATCACAGTAGCAACATCAAAATGAATAATAACTTTGCTCAGTTTGAGTCAAAAAAGAGAGTATCTTTCATTACCAGACCTCATGAAAAAAAAAATTGAGCCGCTTCTGTCACCTGTCTGACAAATAAGCATCACCTTGCATCTTAAAGCTCTTAATTTGCCACTAAATGCTAATCTCTCCATTAACTTGATTAGTAAAGCCTAAGGTTAGAAAGAAAACATAACAGTAAAAAAGATATAAATACCATGGAAGACTATTGTTGAGCAAATGTGGCTCCAAATAGGCATGCCTTTTCTTGGGTTTCTGCAGCAGTTTTTGAAACATTCAGATTAGAGCAGTTGATCTTGGGTCAGTGAGCTCGACAAGTAGTCTTCACAAAGTAGACATGCTGTGGCAGTGGAAGAGGCCATGCTAGCTACATATCTGGGACAAGAGCCGTCTCACTCAAACCACTTTTCAGGTGCTTTGATTCAGTAAAATATGTAGCTTCTATTTAGTACTTGGTGCAGGATATTCTCCTCATCTTGTACTCTTCTGGGTATGCACTCACTGAGTCGTTAGCCATACGCTGTCTTAGAACTAACTGTAATGGCAACTGTATGTACCTTGTTGTCAGGAACATTTTATATAAAAAATCAATCTGTTACTGCTATTTACTTTATATAACGTTCATTCATTTTATTTCTAAGTTTACTTTTCTGACCTGGCTAGAAAAGACCTGTAGAAATACAGTGGGCAGTAGGGCTTTCTCCATTAACCTGTTCCTTTCAGAGAGAATTACATCACCATTACCAATTGCTGTATATTGTCTCTGGGAACACTGTTCCTGCAGGTGGTATTCATTTGCCTCTGTAATTCAGATGATAACAGCTTGGAGAATATATGGCCAGAAAAAAAAAAAAAAAATAAAATAAAATAAAATTGTGCATAGCTTTTAGAATAAAACTCTTCAAGGTTGAGAAGCATGTGTACCTTATATTATCCTGATAATTGTACATACAAATTTTCCCTTCCATGTGCCAGTTCATTTCTTGGACCAGGGGCTGTGGTACAGTGTATGGGCTGCAGTGCCCAGGTGCTGGCAATGCGGTGGCCCCTGTGAGGAGAGGCCGGGGCTGTCTGGTGCCGGACAGAGCCGGTTCTAGCCGGCCCCGACCGATCCAGCCCACAGCACAGCTGAGCCACGCAGACAAGAAGGCAGTGCCTCTGGGAAAGCCTGTTCAGGAAAGGGTCAAAAATGCTACACAGCACCTGTGAAAGAGGTGAGAAAACATGGGAGAAACAGCCCTGCAGACACCGTGGCCAGTGGAGGCGGAGGTGCTCCAGGCACCAGACCAGTTCCCCTGCAGCCTGTGGTGAAGACTGGTGGGACAGGTTGTCTCCCTGCAGCCTGTGGAAGACCACACTGGAGCAGAGGTCCACCTGTAGCCCATGGAGGACCCCACACCACAGCAGGTGGATGTGCCCTGAAGGAAGCTGCAGCCCTTGGAGAGCCCACACAGGAGCAGGCTCTTGGCAGGAGCTGTGGTCTGTGGGGGACCCACGCTGGATCAGTCTGTTCCTGAAGGACTGTACCACATGGAAGGACCCATGCTGGAGCAGTTTGTGAAGGACTGTATCCCGTAGGAGGGACCCCATGCCACAGCAGGGGAACAGCATGAGAAGGAAAGAACAGCAGGAAGGAGATACTATGGGCTGACCACAACCCCCATTCCTCATTCCCCTGCACTGCTTGGGGGTGGAGAATGTAGAAGAGTTGGGAGTAAAGGAGTGAAGTTGAGCCTGCAGAGAAGTGGGGGTGAGTAGGGAAGTGTTTATAGTTTTTATCTTTGATTCTCACCATCGTACTCTTGTTTTTAATTGGCAGCAAATTAATCTTCCCCAAGTTGTGTCTGTTCTGTCCACGATGGTAATTGGTAAGCAATCATCCTGACTTTATCTCAACCTATGAGCTTTTCCTTCTTATTTTTGTGCCCTTGTGGCCAAAAAGGCCAATGGTATGTTGGGGTACATTAAGAAGAGTGCGACTAACAGGTCAAGTGAGGTGATCCTCCCCATCTACTCTGCCCTGGTGAGGCTGCATCTGGAGTATTGTGTCCAGTTCTGGGCCCCACAGTTCAATAGAGTCCAGGGAGAGCTACAAAGATGATTAAGGGGCTGGAGCATCTTTCTTATGAGGATTGACTGAGAGAGCTGGGTCTGTTAGCCTAGAGAAGAGAAGACTGAGAGGGAACCTTATTAATGTTTACAAATACCTAAAGGGCAGGTGTCAAAGAGGATGGGGCCAGACTCTTTTTCAGTGGTGGCCAGGGAAAGGACAAGGGGCAATGGGCACAAGCTGCAACACGGGAGGTTCTACTTTAAACATGAGAAAAAACTTCTTTACTGTGAGGATGGCAGAGCACTGGGACAGGCTGCCCAGAGAGGTTGTGGAGTCTCCTTCTCTAGATATTCAAAACCTTCCTGGATTCAGTCCTGTGCAACTTGCTCTAGGTGTTCCTGCTCCAGCAGCGGGATTGGACTAGATGATGTTTCGAGGTCCCTTCCAATCCCTAGCATTCTGTGATTCTCTGATTTTGTCTCCCATTGTGCTGTTGAAGAGCAGAGAAAGAACAGCTAGGTGGGTATCTGGCAGCCAGCCAAGGTCAACCCACCACATACAGCATAGTGCATTGCCACTATGCAATGTCAACCCACCACATGCCACAGTAAAACTGACGGCTTTATTAGACTTTTCAGGTTATAATGTAAAGCGAGCAGGCACTATATACGACAACTAAATAATTAAAATAATGGCTAAAGATTCTTGCATCACTATATCATACCTTCAAACCACATCAGAAGAAGTGTCAGCATTGTTTATATCTACACCATTCCTTGTGGGTAGGCGGTCTGAGTTTGCACACTACCAGCTGGTGCTCAATAATGTAAACAAAGTGATCTGTTAATAAAGTAATATAAAAGATACTAAAGGTATATGTTCGTGTAATGAATTTATATTTAGCAGTTAATGCATGTTAATGTTGGAGAACACACAGTAACACCACTCCTGTTAGAGTCTTTTCTCTGCCAGTACAATGATTTATTTATGACTTCTCTAGAGAAGACTGAAATGGACAGGGAATTGGAGCTGCAAGCAGGAAAAAAGGGTATGAAATGATGTTCAGAAGAACAGAGGAAAAATCTGTGAGAAAAGAACAATCTGCTTCCAGACTGAGACATTATTGGCAGTGAAATTCAGGGGAAAAAATATTTAATTGTTGATCAGAAATATTTATATATACAATTCTTAGGTACCATCAAACAAATACCATCTCCGAACTAGGACAGCATACATTCTATACTCCTACTCCTACACTTCTAGACTGTTTCTATGCTCCCACTCCTTCATTCCATCCGGCTCCTATTTCCACATGCACTAATTGTGATGCTGGAGTTTGTCTTTTAACATTTTTCAAACAATGAACCTAAGATCAGCTGGCTCCCAGACTATGTTTTTTTCTGACTCAGGCAAATGTTACTGTGTCTTTATATGTCACGGTTGTGCAAATGTGTTTGTCTTTGGCTACAGTTCCGAAAAATATTACTGTTTTGGGAAAATGGGATGTTTCTCTTAGTGTTTTCTAAGTGCCATCAGCCGCATATACATTGCAGTTAATTGCTGAAGTCCCAGTCTTCCAATTTCCTATACAACTATCATTTTGAGAAAGTTCAAGCAGAATTGCACTCTTCAGTGAGTCATGGGAGTTTTCTTACTGTAATAGATGAAGCCTCCTTATCTATTTTGTGTTTAGTTTTTTTTATTTTGGATTGTATTGAATACACATGAAGTACTAGTGATATCAGCTTTTGTTTCTGAAAAACTACTCCTCTGAGACTCTTGAACAATAATATTAAAATTATTCCTTAATTTTCTATTTCATCCCAACCACTTCATCTAGACAAGTGAATCCAAAACTGTTGTTTCAGACTCTTTTAAATAGTTACACATATTAGATGGATGTTCTAAGTAGTGCTGTCTGACCTCTGAAGCAGCATCCAGCATAATGGCAAAGATTCATGGTAAATAAAAAGAAGGTAAATCTCCCCTAGGGGAGAAGTAATAAAACAAAATTATTTTTATATGAAGAAAACTGATTCTGTATTATATCAAAAAGCTTTTCTGCTGTCTTTTTGTCATTTTTCGTTCTGTAAGGAAATTACTCCCCATGAAGTGTAGGCCAAGGATGCAGAGGACTTTCCTATTCTGTGCTCTGCTTTAAAATTAGTACTCATGGGCTTTTCTTTTTTTTTTTTACTCAGGAAGTGTAGGAAAATTTGGCACTGAAAACATGATTCTACTCAGAATGAGAGGGAGATACACTAAGCACATAATTAAATGCTTTTATAGTGCTGAACTCAAAACTCAGGATAGATTTCTGGGAGTCATCACTGACACCTCTTTGAAATCACTGACCCAGCTGAAAATACAACAGGATGTTGGCAGTCACCAGAAGGGTGCTGAAAACAGGTCTCCTTGTTGTTGAAACCTCAGTGAGCCTGTGGGTTGTGGGTACCGTGTCCAGTTCTGTTTTCTGCATCTCAAGAAGGATGTAGTGGAGTTAGAGAAAACTCAGAGAAGAGCAACTAAAATGGTCATGCAGTAGAATAGCTCCTTTGCAAGAACAAATCAGAAGGACCAGGACTTCAGTTTGGAGAAGATAAGCCTGACTGAGGGTACAATTGTGGTTTACAATATCATGAAGGTGGTTGCCCAAGTTCATACAGAACTGTTATGTACTAAATCCCACATTTGCAGAACTAAGAGACATTTTCTGAAAGAACCTGGAATAAATAAACAATAAATGTTTTCACATAGCAGGTGTTGAACTTGTGGAACTTGCTGCCCAGAAGCTGGTAGAGGCAGACAACATCAGCAACTTAAAAAATGGATTATGCAAAGTACTGGGTGACAGGTCAATAATGGACAGCAAAAGGACGAAGTGTGAACATCCTCCCCAACACGCCTAGTAAAATAGCTGCGGATGCTGGGAGAGTACAAGGAGACTGGACCACAGCAAAGGGCTAGGCTTTTGTGCCTACACAGTATTTCCACTGGCCAGAGTAGAAGAATAGATATTGGGCTAGAGAGATACCTGGTCTGAACAAGAAGAACATTTGTCATATTCTCAGTTTGATGAATTAACATTGGTTGATTCTTATTAATTTCTGAAAATAAATTTTCTTTCATTTATAAGCAATAAAATATTTGATCTCTGACAGTTCTGAAAACTCAGATGACAATTTTACAAGTTCAGGTAGACTGTCTGAAATAGAGTTATGTTTTGCTTTATGTGTGCTTCATTATTCCCCAAATTCTATTCTTAAAATCTTATCCTTCTATTATTTATCCAACCTTACCTAATTCTGAAAATGGAGCCTTAATTTGTTGAAAAATTGAATCTAGCTCTGAATTATATAGCCTTGCTAAAATTTGTTGGCCAAAAAACTTGACAGCAGCAATGTTGCTGTTTTAAATGTGTCTCAAGTATATTGAAATTTAGTGGTATCTTAGTTCTTATTTTTTATGATGTCTTGCTAAAAAGTCTTTATTGTAAAGCCTGAAATCCTTTCATATGCAACAATTTTTGTATTGTTCTTTAAGTATTTTTTAATAGAGAATCAACTTCACATCACACTATAAAAATGTAATGCTATTAGCTTCTTCCATTATGATTAACTAAAATTGATCATACTTAAATGCACTGTCTTTTTAGTAAAGGCAAACAAAGAATTAAAATATCAAAGTTTTCAAATTAATTTATGCAAATACCACAGATCACTGCATTAAAAAGGGTAATATTTTCTATTTAAATATGTCAGTTTCTTTCCTCAAAATATTCTCTTGCACAGTACAATAATTCTTTAGGTCTACTTTTCTCAAAGACAGGTGCTAAAAATAATTTCTTCCCGTCGTATCCTTCTCTCATGAACTGAAAGTAATTTTGCATTCTGAAGATTTCAGCATGCTCTGAGGAATGTATTTGGAAGTAATACTGTCCTCTTTATCACAGTATAATTTGTAATTTATTAAGTTTGGATTAAAAGTATGCAAATTCATTTTTCCACTGCTTTTAAGTCTTACATATCATAGTTAAATTAGTCTTATATTGAGAAACAAAACTGGTTTTGTAAAACATAAAAAGTTATTTGGTATACTTAATTTTTTCTTTTTGGCATTACAAACTTATAAAACTTTTTCCTTTTCAGATTTTTACAACTTTTAGGAAGTTAACTATTTCTTATTTGTACTTTAGAAAACCACATTCCACTACATCCTGTGCTTCTAGCTGCCTCTGCCTGATCTCCGGGCCAAGGTGTGCAGGCATGCAGGGGGAATATCTGGCTGTTCAGCAGCGGTGCCAAGTACACTAGCTACCTGGGTGCCTTGGTTCCTGTCTGTGCCTTTCGGGCAGAGGGAGAGAAGTCTTATCTGGAAAATTCTGTGTTCTTCAGGTGTTAGGATCCTCTTGCAATACCATCTTATGCATTAATTTTACAAAGCTGGAATGAGGATAGACAATATTCCTTCTTTCAACCATTTAATTCTATGTGATTCACTCTGTGGTGATCCATACATTTCAACAATGGTGGAATTCGAGATCCTTAGGGCAGTGAAGAAGGCGCACAGCAAGCTCACCACCCTGGAGTTCAGGAGAGCAGATTTTAACTGCTTCAGGGCTCTGCTTGGTCAGGTACCATGGGATGAATTCCTGGAAGGAAGAGGGGCTCAGGACAGCTGGCTTATACACAAAGATCTCCTCCCCCAAGTCCAGGAACGATACATCCCTACAAAGAGGAAGGCAGGCAAAAACAGCAGGAGGCCTACATGGATGGACAGAAAGCTTCTGAACAAACTTAGGATCAAGAAGGAAGCCTACAGAGGGTGGAAGGAAGGATGGGTTGCCTGGGAGGAATACAGAGAAATTGCCCCAGTGGCCAGGGATCAGGTTAGGAAAGCCAAGGCCCTGACAGAATTAAATTTGGCCAGAGATGTCAGAGGCAACAAAAAAAGCTTCTGTAGGTATGTCAGGGAGAAAAGGAAAACGTGGGCCCTCTCCAGAAGGCAACGGGAGACCTGGTCACCCAGGACATTGAGAAGGCTGAGGTATACAATGACTTTTTTGCCTCAGTCTTCACCAGCAAGGAGTCGTGCCACACTGCCCAAGCCCTAGAAATCCAAGGATGGGTCCAGGAGAATGAAAAGCTGCTCACTGCAGGAGAAGATCAGGTCTGGGAGCACCTAAGGAAGCTGAAGGTGCACAAGTCTATGGGACCTGATTGGATAAATCTGTGGGTCCTGAAGGAACTGGTGAATTAAGTTTTGAAGCCACTATCCATCAAGTTTGAGAAGTCCTGGCAGTTTGGTGAAGTTCCCACAGACTGGAAAAAGGGGAACATCTCCCCTATTTTTAAAAAGGGGAACAAGGAAGACCCGGGGAACTACAGGCCGGTCAGTCTCACCTCAGTGCCGGGCAAGATCATGGAGCAGATACTCCTGGAAACTATGCTGAGGCACATGGAGAATGAGAAGGTGATTGGTGACAACCAACATGGCTTCACCAAGGGCAAATCGTGCCTGACCAATCTGGTGGCCTTTTATGATGGGGTTACAGCCTTGGTGAACAAGGCCAAAGCAACTGATGTCATCTACCTGGACCTGTGCAAGGCGTTTGGCACCGTCCCACATGGCATTCTTATCTGCAAATTGGAAACATGTGGGTTTGCTGGATGGACCACTCGGTGGATAAGGAACTGGCTGGATGGTCGCACTCAAAGAGTTGTGGTCAACACCTCAAAGTCCAAGTGGAAACCGATAACGAGTGGTGTCCCTCAAGGGTCAGTACTGGGGCTGGTGCTCTTTAACATCTTTGGCAGTGACATGGACAGTGGGATTGAGTGCACCCTTAGCAAGTTTGCTGATGACACCAAGCTGAGTGGTGTGGTTGTCACACTGGAGGGACGGGACGCCATCCAGAGGGACCTTGACAGGCTTGAGAGGTGGGGCCTGTGCTAACCTCATGAAGTTCAACAAGGCCAAATGCAAGGTCCTGCACCTGGGTCAGAGCAACCCCAAACACAAATATAGGCTGAGGGATGAGTGGCTTGAGACCAGCTCCAAAGAGAAGGACTTGGGAGTGGTGGTAGATGAGAAGCTCAACATAGGGCGGCAATGTGCACTTGCAGCCCAGAAGGCCAACTGTATCCTGGGCTGCATCAAGAGAAGCGTGGCCAGCAGGTCGAGGGAGGTGATTCTCCCCCTCTACTCTGCTCTTGTAAGGCCCCACCTGGAGTCCTGTGTCCAGTTCTGGAGCCTTCAAGAAAGACATGGACCTGTTAGAATGAGTCCAGAAGAGGGCCACAAGGATGATCCGAGGGCTGGAGCACCTCTCCTACGAGGACAGACTGAGAGAGTTAGGGCTGTTCAGCCTGGAGAAGAGAAGGCTCCGGGGAGATCTTATAGCAGCCTTCCAATACCTGAAGGGGCTACAGGAAAGCTGGGGAAGGACTTTTTACAAGGGCAGGTAGTGATAGAACAAGGGGAAATGGCTTTAAGCTGAAAGAGGGCAGGTTTAGATTAGGTATTAGGAAGAAATTCTTGACTGTGAGGGTGGTGAGACACTGGAACAGGTTGTCCAGAGAAGCTGTGGCTGCCCCCTCCCTGGAAGTGTTCAAGGCCAGGCTGGATGAGGCTTTGAGCAACCTGGTCTAGTGGAAGGTGTCCCTGCTCATGGCAGAGGGGTTGGAGCTAGATGATCTTTAAGGTCCCTTCCAACACATACCATTCTATGATTCTATAACAGCAGATAGAAAGCATATCTGAAAGCTATGCTAAAGAAAAATGTTTTCTGTCCTTCTTCAGCACTGATATTCAAAATTACTACATATTTAAAAATTAGTAAATAGTAATTACTACTGTTACTATAACTAACTTGGGCAGCTCAGGCTGAGTGGGTCTGTGTACTGAATCAAAACACCATGACTAACTCTGTGCAGTGATGCCAAGGAAATGGTTCCCAAGCTAGGAACAAAATTAAAGTCAAGAACAGTTAGCTAAAAGTGAGTTATTTTCTTACACATTCATTATATCATAAATTTTACCTACTTCTGTTTCAACAGAAATAAAGATGTTATTTCACATGTATTATTTTACATATTTAATTTATGTTCTTATATATACACTTGTATATAATTAGACATATACACGTTATAATATTTATTCTATATACAATATGATATGTATAGTAAATATATACTTATTTGATATATCATATATATCAATACATGGTAAATAATGTGCTATTTTTATTCTTACTTTCTTTCCATATCCTGCACACTCATTATTTAGTAATTTCCTAACTTTGTGGCATCTAATTTTCTGGGTGATTTTTTCATTGTGGCTTCTTGTTAAGTTTTAACAATATATAACTTTCAGAATTGATCTTAGATAGTTTTCAATAAAACTTGTGGGGGAATAATGATTTATTTTCTATGACTTTTGTACCTCGACGGTTGATTTTGTTAAGCAGCAATTTTGAAAAGCAGAAAATTAAAAAAAAAAAAGTGGACAATGAATGAGAAGGAGAGACAAAAACAGAGAAAAAGTTTTCTGTATATATCTGACTATGGGACAGAAAGACACAACAAAATTATACCTCAGGATAAAAATCTAACTTTTGAGAACAAAAAGCAAGCCAGTGGTAGACAAAAAGAAAATCCCCTCTTTCCACTAACTTCTGCTTTGCATTCTAGCTTCATCACCTGGACTTGGAGCTCCCAGTCTGCTAAAATGAATGCTAATCCATGGAGTAGATGGCATGGCTCGCTATTGCAAAGAGCAAAGAACTGAATCTATTTGGCCTATATCCAGCTCAAGATTTCTAAAAAACCCCTAATATTTACCCTTGCACTCTCAGTATATTTTTTTTTCCTTAGTTCGTAAGCATTTTATTCTTCTATCTTGGCCATCTTCCCTTCCCTTCCCTTCCCTTCCCTTCCCTTCCCTTCCCTTCCCTTCCCTTCCCTTCCCTTCCCTTCCCTTCCCTTCCCTTCCCTTCCCTTCCCTTCCCTTCCCTTCCCTTCCCTTCCCTTCCCTTCCCTTCCCTTCCCTTCCCTTCCCTTCCCTTCCCTTCCCTTCCCTTCCCTTCCCTTCCCTTCCCTTCCCTTCCCTTCCCTTCCCTTCCCTTCCCTTCCCTTCCCTTCCCTTCCCTTCCCTTCCCTTCCCTTCCCTTCCCTTCCCTTCCCTTCCCTTCCCTTCCCTTCCCTTCCCTTCCCTTCCCTTCCCTCCAAAGCTTATCTCCTTACCACTGCTTCAGTCTTCAGTGCCAAGTTCATGTATCAAGAGTTTTGTGCAATTGCTTATTATAACTTCTTTCTAATAACAAATTTCATACATCTTTGGATCTTTCAGTGTGCCTCATTGTGCAAATTCACAAATAGTGATTCATTTTTTTTTAACTTGACATGCCTTTGGACTGCCTTGAGTTAGACATTCCGATTTTGTGGTTTGTTTTACACATTCTGTGTGTGTTAGAAGTGCCATGTCCTGTTACAGCATAATGCAAATAATAAACAACTGTGCACTTGGCATTATGCAATCATGAGCTTCCAAGAAAAATACAAGAAACCTGTCTAATTAAATAATTATTTCCTCCTTTCTTTAAGTAAAAGGTTAAAGGTTCTACCAATAGATCTACACTTTTACTTGAGGAACATTGCCACTGACCAACAAAGTTGCCTCTTGGGCTTCTGCACAAAACTGCCCTGGCAGCATCTCTTAAAACTTTTTCAGATAATTTTGGGAATTTTTCTTTTTATCCTTATGCCACTTGGCATTCAATACTAGATGGCATTCTGCACAACAGAGGAAAATTGATAGCTATTTTATCTTGGAAGCAGACTTTAAAAGGCTAGATACAGAAGTTTGTTGGGTTTTTTTTTTTAAAAAAGACAAGATGTTAAGTTGTTCCTTTAACACATACTGTGTGATAAGGGATAATGTGGAAGAACGCCAACCAAGTAGGATACCTGCCAGATGTCCTCATAAAGCCAAGAGAAAATAGCTGCTGCCCACCCACTGACAGGGCAGAGTGCACAGCCCTTTTTTTTCTTCGCAATGCCTCTAAGAAAGCCAACACTGGCTGTGGATTGAGAGTAACAAATGCTTGTAGTGTAAAATTGAATTAAAAATTAGAATTAGTACACATTAAACAAATAAACAAACAAATTCCAAAGAGCATATCGCCTAGAAAGAGACAGGAAGAAAACAGTGAGAACAAGAATTAGTTCAACAAATTCAGCAAAATGATGACCGGTGAAGAAGACATCATTTGCCAACATGACAGAACTATGTCTGTTTTGGGACTGTTCTCTAGAGCAGACATCTGGTATCTCAACAAATAATTTCAATTTTTTTGAGATCTAAAACAGTACTGGGAACTGTCTGACTGGAAAAGCAAGTAATGGTTATAGTCACAATTACAAAATATAAGACATTTTACATAAAAATGAGAAATCTAGCCAACAAGAAAACATAAAACACTAAAGTAAAAATTCCAAGTCTCATTTTTTAATGCTTTAATGACACAAGTAAATAGCTTTTATCATGTTGTCTGGATATTGTCAGAAGTGCTATGCAGGCAATGGCTGAACATGAATAGCAGAAATATAGCCATATGGCTTACTCTAAGACTTAAGTATCCTAAAATACATGCTTTTACAAGCATGGCATATACATATTACATGCTCAAAAATATTTAAATACTACTTTAACTGTATGGATAGTTACTAAGAAAAAAACCAACTTTTGTTATTGCTGAGTGAGTTGGGTTTCTATATATGGCAATGAATAATGCAAGAAATTAAGAAAAGCTACTAAAAATGCATTGTATGAGTATCTTGTCAATCACTAATAGTGTAAATTGGCCTCTTTCTGAGTGCCCTGAATAAGTATTGTTAAGTCTCAACTGCGGCAAACTTTGATGCTCTAATACATTTCTTTTCTGTCTTCTGTTCTTTCTACATTGAATATATGAGATGTAGTGTAACTATCTGGAAATCTGTGACCACAAAAGACTGGGAAATACTTTTGAATGACAGGAAGATAATATGGCTTTTTCATCATTTGCAAAATAAGAGAGAGTGTAGTACATACCCTGTTCACATATGTGGTTCAGGTTGCAGTGGTCATAGCTTGCCCCATGTTTATTTCCTTTTTTTTCCCTGGAAATCTAGAACAATATTGAATGACAGTATCTTAATTTTTTTTTTAGCAACTGATCCATGATCCAAACTTTTATGTTATTTTCAAAGCACACTGTGGCCATAGAAGAGGATTACTTCAGTTTGTAGGCTGTGAAAACCCTACAAATGAAAGACTGGAATGCAGAATGAGACATCAACTGTATATTTGTTATTACACATATTACAGCTGCCTACTGCATAGAGCCTGTATTTAGATCCTACACAATGATACGTATACACAGAACACTTTTGACACTTCCTCAGTACTCAGCCCTTTTGGCAGAGCTGTGTCACATGTACCAAAATCCGATTTGAGAAAAAAAGACGTTAAAAAAAATAAACTCCAGAGGAGTAAACAGAATACAAGGCAAATCAAATTAATCAAACACCAAGGAAAGGAACGCTCAGCATTATTTTTTAAAGAAAACAAAGTATAGTAGGGAACAACTTGCAGCAGGTTCTCTGCATTATTCTGAATTTCAGCTTTGGACATGTCTATTTACTGACAAGACAGATTCCCTTTTAATTATAACCTAATTATGCTCTATGCAGCCTACAGTTTTAGAGATCTAGTGTGGTTGTTTCAAGGCTGTATCCAATAAAGAATATGGATAATAGTTTTTACATGCCACAAAATAACAAGAGCTGTTAACAGTCTAATCACTCTTTATCTTGCTTTTATTTCAGGCTTATTCTTGGTGCACAACACATGACTAATCAACTGCACACAGATAAGCTTCTTGCTTTATTTACATGGCAATGACAGTCCTGCTGTGATTCAGAATTAATCCTGAAACCCCTTTCTCTACAGTTAACGTTGCAAATGACAGTGAAACTGACATCAAAACACAAGGCTGGAAAAGTCTCCAGCATACAATGTCTGCAAACACCACCTCTGTCCCTCCTGGAATCCTCACAGACACTTAGTATTTTTCATAGTTTTAACAGAAGACATAGAATTCCAAGTTACTACCTATGAAATATCATATCAAGCACATTAGATTAATTTTCCAAAGAAAATAGGGACATGCCTAAAAATTCCACCTCTAAGTGATCTTAGAAGGTGTAGTTATCATCTCACACTTTTGATTTGTGGACAGAAGATGGCTTATAGATGGCACCCCACACAAGAGCAAAATCCTGACTGAGTAAAAATACTTTCCAGAGAAATAAGTAAAGGAATTTTTACAAAAAGTACAAAAGTGATTATGCACATACTGATCGAAGAGAAAATTTCCAGTGCATGTGAACTAGCAGTGAAGTAGTCCCTACTCATTAAATCCCTACCTGTTAAAAAGTAATTTTTACAGCAAGTCTTTAAAACTAAAGATTCCTGAGTATTTTTAAATTTTATTTTGCTTGAGTTTATTCTGTGGCACCCAGAGGTATGACAGGCACTGGAAATATTTTGCCATACAGTCAAGAAATGAAAAGCTGCTGTTGCCATTCAGCTAATTATGGCCCTGTGTCCCTTGTCTTTTATGTTCAATTCACAAAACGTCACGGTAAAACAACTTGTATGGATAGTGACCTCAGACTTAACTGAAATAATTCTTGTTCTGGCGCACTTTATCATAGCACTCAGTCTACCTCAGCTGCTTCTGATGTTAATATTACAGCTGTGTGAACATAACAGTGTTCTCACAATGTTCTAAGGGCCTTAACCTGTTTCATTTCTCTGCAGATTGTACAGCTTTGGAGTTTAGTTAGTTAGAAGCATAACTTTTAAAATACTTTTAAATTTTTAAATTTTAAATTTTTTAAAAAAGTTTTAAAAAAACTTTTAAAAAACTTTTAAAATCACTCTTAGTCATCAATTTACAGTAACCATTTTCTTAAGTAGTTGGCATCCCTATGCATGAATGAGCTGCAAATTATAGGCTCAGCACAGGGACCACATTTCAGTCATTTTTGCCTGAAATGGCACAGCTTTAAATGCTCTTCACTGAATGTTAGTGAGAACGCTCTGGTCTGAATTGATGTCTATGCAAACTAAACTAGCCAGCGAATGAGAAATGTGTCTGTGAGCGAGGCATTTGTTTACTCTCCCTCAGACTGCTGAGACTAGCAGGCTGCAATATTTCAGTATCCATACAGGTCCTTATGTGCATGTGTTCGTTGCTGGTAGCAAAGCTGCGCGTGTGTAACGACATACTGAGGGGCAGTACCTTTGCTTTCTTCTAGCACTGCATTTAAAGCTTTCTTTAGGGAATGGAAACAGTAGTTTCCACTCAGCTGTAAAATTTCTGTCCAAAACTTATGCTGTTTTTTGATCCTTCCTGCCTAACTCTGGACAGACGACACTCAGGTGGGGATGAGGGAGAATGGACTATATTAAAACTTTCCCTGCCCTCAGCAGGAGCATTTATGTGGCAGTAATGACTGCAATAGCTACCCGCACCTTGGCGGTTCCTCGGGTGTTGGGGAACGGCCCGCCTGGCCCTGGCGACAGGGCTCGGCAGGAGCGGGGAGGCAGGGCCCGGAGGACTGACGGGCAGGCCGGCCGGCCCGCCGTGGACGGCCGCCATCGCACCGGAGCCGAGGTGGCTGCAACACCAACCGACTGCCCCGCCCCTCGCGCACAGAGGCAACAGTCACGGCGGCGGGGAGCTCCCGTGCCCGGGGAGAGAGAAGGAGCGAAGGTGGCAGAGAGAGAGAGTGACGAATGCACAGAGCAGCGGGAACCAGGCCTTAGGCGCGGCCATTTTGAATGTATGAAGGCAGGATGCTGCCGAGGAGGCAGCCAATCGAAGAGGCAGCCAATCGAAGAGGCAGCCAATCGAAGAGGCAGCCTATCGAAAAGACAGCCAATAGGAGCTGCAGCCTGGCCCGCCACGTGGCGGTGGGCGGGTCAGCCCGAGGCGGTTGGGAGCCCAGGGAAACTGTCGCGCGCGCGGCTGAGGGCCGTACGGAGGCGGGCGGCTGCAGTGGCGGCCCGCGGTGGCCGGCGGGCTCGGGAGGAGGTGCGGGGTCCACGCCGAGGCTGGTGGCCTGCTTCAGCGGCGGCGCGCGGGCTTGGGGCCGGGACCAGGGCCGGGGCGTGGGGGAGAAAGCGGGCAGCTCCTGCGCGGTCATATCCGTGCCGCGATGGAGGAGCGGGCAGGGGCTGGCGGCCCGGCTGGGAGCCCGCAGGGGCTGGCTGAGGCCTCTTCCGAGGAGGTGGCACCATCTGAGTGGGAAGGGTGTTGCGGGGGAAGACGACCGTGCGTACGGGGCGGGAGGGAGCGACCCCACAGCGCTTCTCTTCTGCCGCCGTGGCCGATGTCCAGCAGCGCCGTCCCCAGCTGGGCTATTTAATGGTGCTCCCTGTGCTGGAGGCGGAGTGCTGAAGTAGTTTCCTGAGTTGGTGACGGTATTGAGCGGGTGAAACATAAAAGTCCTGGTTTACCCCAGTTATAACCAGAGTTGCTTATTTGTGTACGCTAGGTGGGTGCTGTATTATATACTTAAAATACAATGGTGCAACAAGTCAAATAAAATCTATTTGGCCTCAGCAGACCACTGAACCACACTTAATATAAGTGTATAAGCAGAGGGTAAGTATGTGGTGGAGCTTCCTGTGTATGCATTGCCGTTCCTGGTGTAGGGTATGGCCGTTGCTTCTGTGGTCAGTGGCCTTGTATGGAATTTTTTTGCCCTCCCTGTAAATTTACTCAGCTGGTTTTTTATTTGCTATGAACTTATAGCTTCCTAAAAATTCTTGGCATGGAACTGGATTTCTCAGTTTTACTGTGTAGTTTGGTTTTTTTTTTACTTTAATTTGTCCCCAGCTAGTAGCATCTGATGTCTTCTTGTTTCTGAATTGAAAGAGATAGTAAATAATTGTCCCCTGTGCACATTCTCAAAGCCAGTCAGGATATTGTATGGTTGTGTCGGATGCATCGACTTCCCCTCCAGAGACAGTTTATATGGTTGTTTCTCAATGGAGAAGTTATTGTGGGTCTGATTAGTTTGGCCTTCTGCTTTCCACTGTCAATGCTAGGGCCAGGATCTCCTTTTACTTCAGTTAGTGGTGTGGTGTTCAGGTGTTGCATTGAAAGCCACTGTGAAAGAATATTGTTTAAGCTGTGGAGATAAAAGGCTAATATGTTGCATATTGATACATTACCTGAAGTCAGTGGTGCTTTACAATCGATGGTTCCATTCTGAAGCTTAAGTGTTGGATTATACTAGTTTTTCCTGTGGCTGCACTGTGGTCATTATCTAATGGTAGTAAATCAGAGCTAAAATAAAATAAATAAGAGAGGATAGGGGAACTATTACTAGAGTTTCTATTTCTATCATTGCAGTTTCAGTAATATGTGATTATTTTTTTCTAATTATATTCTTACAAATGATTGTCCTCACATGCTTGTACCTATCCAGCAATTCTTGTCCCATGTTGACATACAGGGTGTTTCAGAAGATTGACTGAAGCTTTCTAGTCTTTAACAATATGAAAAAATGTTTGCAATTTGAACAATGTCTGATATCCCACATGGGATACTTAATGCTGTCTTAAGTAATAAATAGATAAATAAATGGGTCCTCTGAATATACTGACAAATATTCCTATTGAGACTGTGGAGTTACTTACTTTTAATAGCTATGCCATAGCAGATTTAGAGATTCTACTTGGGAGTTAGTACTGTTTTGCTATGTTGACAGTAATGTGTAACGAAAACTTATGCCTGAAAAGTACTTTCCTAAATTTACTGGAGTAAGTATAAAAGGTATGCAATAACAAAAATATTTAGGAAAACACACATTTTATTCTGTATTATGAGAATTTAGACTTTTGATTGAAGTAGCAGAAAAGCTAACAACTAGTTCTCTACAGAATAGTAATTTGTATCCCTTGATTTTGGGTTAGAGGGTATCCAAGGCTTTCAGGAGTCTGGACACCCTGATTCTACAAAATTACATTTTAAGAAGAAGAAAACAAGAACTTTACAGCAGTTAGTGCTTGAACATTAGGGCTTATGTGTTTTGGGTATATCTATTTGTGTGGGAGAATAAAAATGCAGGTTTTCTGTTTTTGGTTTTTTTTCACCTTATTCATTCAGCTGTACTTACGCAAGTAGTGAGCATCACAAGACACTAGTGTTTTAGCTGCCACATCAAAGACATTGTAAATGCTATACAATATGCCTGAACATATTAATGTTTTGGGTATACATGTTGAATTGAGACTGTGATGCAAAATCAATTATACACTGGAAAAAGTTTATATCTTTTTTTTTTCCCTCCCCTATTTTAGAGAGACATTTATCACATAAGAGAAATGATTGAGTCAGTCAAAATAAGAAGACAGAGCATGCTGGATTTCTACTCACATTATGAACATCTTTGTGCTCTTCAAGGCTCTGTCCCATTGAAAGCTGTCAAGGCTAACATGACTCAGGGCGCTCTTGATGTAACTGTAGATCGCATCAAAGCTGCTGATTGGGCACCACTTTTAAATGCTATCAGGCATAATAAGACTCTGGCTTCCATTGGAATAAGAAGTTTTCATCAACAGGGTCTTGGAGAATCAGGTTTGTAGTGCTGGCTATAAAAGATAGATATGTTGATGTATGCATGTTAGAATTTCTTGCATAAAACTTTTGTGTGATTGAATACATGGGAGGAGGAATTGTAATGCTTAAGGAATTATTTCTATTTAAGAAAAGCAGCAAAAAAGCAAGATGTGATTATGATTGCTTTTAAGCCAGCAGGGACTGGATTTTACTGATGTGTAATTTTTGTCGTTAACTAGGTGTTGAAAGATATAAAACTTACTTTAAAAGGAGAATTCCAGCAATTCGATCAAAAGACTTGACTGGCCAACTATGCAAAGCTGTCAAAGGCTGTCTCAGTATATCAGATGTACTAAAAAATTTAGAACTGCAGGGTTTGCTTCTGAGGGAGAGAGATCTAATACTTTTAACAAAGGTGAGAATATATTAGTATACAAATAAATGGAAAATATGCTTAGAAAGTAGAGAAGTTGCAACTAAATTTAATAAATATTTTCACAGATAAGGATATTCCACTTCTAAGCTATCTTTGCGTTTTCCATCGTATGAATGATTCTGCTGGGACATTCAGTATAACCTTGCCTTGCTGACCTGTCAAAATGGCATAACCTTTCCTTGACCTGATTCATCACAGCTTATTGGAAAGTTCTTAGCAACATCTCTGCCATGTGTTTTGTGGCATATAATTTATGCTTGTGACTGAAACTACTGTGTGTGTACATGACAGAAGGAAAGTTGTGGGACACCAAGGAAATAGAAACAGTTCTTCAAGATGTGTTGTTAGAACACTCCCCAGTTCCCTTGTGAGTGGCTTCTAGGAAAGGAGATTGCTGCTTGTTGCCCACAGCTCCTCCTGTGCTCAAGAAATGAACCAGCTTGAACTGAGCTTTAAAGTTCCCTTGTTTTGACTTTCCTCTGAACCCACTAGAGTTCTTTTAGGGAGCACAGAGAGTTCTGAGTAGTTTGGTTGACTTGGTCTTTTCTCTGTATTTCTGATTTTCGAGTCGGTTAACAAATACTGGTTTTATTCTGAAGGGCTTGGCCACAGCTTCATCTCTGGAGAGTGTCTCTTTAGCCCACTGTCCAATTGGAGATGGAGGCTTAGAAAGTAAGTTCAAAATCAAAAACTTGTAAGTACACTTCTTTCTTTTGTAGTCCTTTAAATAGGTAAATAAGTTTTTCAGTATTCCCATTTCTGTTTTAAATTTGTCTATAGTGATTAAAATAACAATCTTCACTTTATTCTGCATGACTTAACATTTAAAGACTTGAATTTCTTCACTTGATACTAGTAAATAGCCATACTACTTTATAACGATATTTATACTTTTATTTTAAACAAATAATATTTGTTTGAGGTTAACTCGACTTGCTCATGTTTGTATAAGTAAATAGTTTGTTCAGATAGTCTTTACTAAACATTTGTGCTGGAAATAAATAATCCTAGTATACTTTAGATTTATTTAAAATATAATTTGCATTTTAACAGTAGTTCTTTGTCAAGGCTCTTGCCTATTAAAGCTGATTCAGCTTCTTAATATGGCAGTGAAAAAGTATGTTCTAATAATCTGGCTGTGGTGTGTGGAGATAACATGCATGCTTTTCTTTTCTTCAGCAATCTGTCAGAGTGTAAAGAATTCAGCTACCATCAGATATGTAAACTTCACAGGTTGTAGCCTCACATGGCGAGGGGCAGAACATATAGCAAATGTGTTAAAGGTAACTTATTCACCTTTCTTAGAGCCAAATATTCACAAGAATTTAAATACAATTGATTTTTTTCTTTTGCTTTCAAGCTCTAAGTCCATCAAAGCAGTTTGTGAGCAGCATATGTGAATACTGAAGTTAAGTATGTGAATAGTCCTGAAATTTGTGACTTCGTATTTGCCAGAAGTAGCTTAGCTCACTGGTGTGGGTTTTAAATATGGTATTTCTTAGTAAACATCAGTTAAGTAACTATACAGACTGATGTATTTTCTTTAAATGAGGATTAGGGCTGTAAATATCTGGCACGTGTTTTAGGGAGCACTTCTTTCATTGTCACAACTTTTGTCTTAAGTATTCTTAAGCATTAGGTAAGAATAATTGAGTTTACAGTTTAGAAGTTGCTAATTAACTGATTAGTAAACCTGTGACTAGTACAATATTCTAATTAATGTTAACATTGGTTTGCATGAAAGCGTGTAATTTCCTAGTGTGTGTTTCCTATTCAAGATGCATTGAAAGTGTCTGTCTGCCAAAAGAAGGTAATAAGATGTTTTGTAGTCATATTTAATAATTTGCATTGCAAATTGGATTATCAGAACAAACATGACTTAATTGTAATGTTTAAATATGCCTTGTCTTTCTTGAACTCAGAAATGGTATAACTATATTACTTAAATCAGCACTCAAGCCAGTAACATCAATTACATTTATTACAAAATAAAACAAAGATAACTTGTGATCTTCTTATCATCAGTAACGGCTTTGCCTTTGCACTTGGTAACAACTTCTTTGCTTGCAAAGCACCAGGCCATGAAAAGACACGGTGAAGCTTGGGCTGAAAGCCTACGTTACAGGAGGCCTGACCTTGACTGTATGACCGGATTGAGGCGCGTTACTTTCAACTGCAACATGCTTGTTGGAGATAGAGGAGCAAGTGCCTTTGCAGACTGTCTGGCAGAGGACCTTTGGCTAAAAGGTATTGTGAAATATTGACTCTCAAGATAGAGTAGTGGCAGGCAGAAAACTTAAAACTGTCAGTTATAGAAAATGTAGCCAGACGAGTAACTCGATGTTTAGCTAGGGAGGATTAATCTTTTTACACGAGAATCTTCCTCTTTTGAATTGTCTAAGTGTCTGAATACTATTATGTCCTCTAGTATTTTGGAGAAGTAATTTGTTCTACAGTACATCACAAAATGACTAATGGTGGTGGTGTAAGTCATAGCATTCTATACACGGAATCAAATACTTACCTGTTGAAATTCTTTTATAGTTTGAGCCAGGTGTACAGGTAAAACATGCATACTGATGGAGGAGAATACGTAAGCAAACTGGACAGAAGTCCATAGGCCCTGATGGGATTCATGTGCAAGTGCTGAGGGATCTAGCTGATGTAATTTTTGAAGTCACTCTCAATAATCTTTGAAGGATCATGGTGGTTGGAGGGGTGCTTGAAGACTGTTGGATAGCAAATGTCACTCCTGTCTTCAGGAAGGCTGTGAAGAAGGACCCAGGGAACTGCAGGCCAGTCAGTCTTACTTGGATCTCTGGGAATGTGTTGCCGTCTTAGAGGGATCTCAACAGGCTGGAGAAGTGGACTGAATTTAATGCAGTCTAACAAAAGGAAGTGCATAGTCCTGCACCTGGGCAGGAATAACCCCATGCACCAGAACATGCTGAGGGCTGTGTGGCTGGAAAGCAGCTTTGCAGAAAGGATTCTGGAGGTCCTGGTGGACAACAAGCTGACCATGAGCCAGCAAAGTACCTTTATGGCAAAGGTGGCTAATGGTGTCCTGGGCTGCATTAGGTTGAGGGAGGTGATTCTTCCTTTCTACTAAGCAATGATGAGGCCAGACCTGGGCTCCCCTGTACAGGAGAGAGCTGGAGAGAGTCCAGTGAAGGGCCACTAAAATCATGAAGGGATTCTCATTTCAGGAAAGGCTGAGGGAGCTGAGACTATTTAGCCTGGAAAAGAGACTGCTCAGAGTGAGTCTCATCAGGGCCTACAAATATATGAAGGGTGGCGGTAAAGACGGTGGAGCCAGGCTCTTTCCGGTGGTGCCTGGTGACAGGGCAAGAGGAAGTGGGCACAGACTGAAACACAGGTGGTTCCTCCTGAACATCAGGAAACACTTTCTTACTGTGAAGATAACTGAACACTGGCACAGGTTGCCCACAGTGGTTGCTCAATCCTTGGACATCTTTTAAGAGCTGTCTGCACATGGTATGGGGCAAGTGGCTTTAAGTGAGCCTGCTTGAGAAGGGGAGTTTGGCAAGATGACCTCCAGAGGTCCCTTCCAGTCCCAGCCATTCCATAGTAGTGTGCATGCACAACACTGAATACATGCCAGATCCACAGCAGTAGTATTTCAAGGCAACCATGTAACTTACTGATGTGTGCAAACAATGAACTTGCAGAAGCATTGACTCAGACTTTTTAAACAAGTTGTGTGTACGTATGATGTTACCTGGGGCAGTTAATTGGTGCCTGGGAATATTGTATCTACTAGGAACTGTCAAGAACTGTGACTTAACTGTCATTTTTACATTCCTTCCTTTGCTGTTGTTTAGCAGTTATTTCTTATTGTTCATCTATAATACTAATTTAAATTTCTACTTTTCTTCTCTGAAAGTAATATTCTTATTTTTACACATGGCTGTTAACATCACTTCCTCTTTTCTCATGCTTCATGTTCTGTGGAATAGAGGTTTTCAGCAGGTGTGAATTAATTATATTAGATATTGATTACAGGTTACACCACTGAATATATATATATTTTTTTTTACCTCCTTAAACATTTTAGCACTTGATTTGCAGCAGTGTGGAATATCCAATGAAGGAGCAAGGTCACTATTAGATGCTCTTCAAACTAATACAACATTAGTGGTACTTGACATAAGAAAAAATCCATTAATTGGTATGTATCTCTATCTGAACTTTGTCCTCTTTGTGGTTTGGTTTGTTGTGGTTTTTGTTTGGTTTTTTTTTTCAGTAACCCTGGGGGGAGAAATAATCTGTTTTTAAGGAAAAAAACCTGCAGCAGTATTTTGCTAAACACTTAAAATGGAGGAAGGGAGCAGGATAGGTAATATGTACTGCTTATTCAATGATCTGTTTGTTTGCATAAATACTTATCTCATACAGAAAATTACTAATAATATATTTTAATTTATTCTAGATCGTGTTATGATGAAAAACATTATTGAAAGAGTTCTTATGAATGGAAGTAGTGCTAATTCAGAGGTATGTGTTATGCATTTTGGAGTGAATTTTGGGTTTTCTTTGTAGCTGTCATTGCATTTTTTTCTTTTTTAAAGGACAACTTTGTTCAAAATTAATCTAAAACAGCTGTTCTAGTTATAAACAGAAGTCTGACTCAAGCAGTTTAAAAAACAAAGAAAAACCCACTGTGAAAGGAAAAATTAAAAATGCAGCAACGTGATATTGTATTGGGCATTTTGTATGATTAGTTAGGTAATTTAAGATGTAACATGTAATAAAACAAAGATATCCATTTAGTGAAAATGAAAATACTTGGGCATTACTGTAGAACATTAAGTAAATATTGCTGCTGGAATGCTGGAAGGCTTTCTACTACATGTGTCTTTCTTTTTAACATGGTAATAGTAACTTTTCATTGAAAAGTAAAGGAAATCACAATTTAAAATTTAAAACTTAATTTATTTTGAAACTTATTTTTTGTCAATAATGTACATAGCTAGGATTTTTTCAAGTTACTCAAGACTATCCTTTCTGATACTAACAGTCTAAGAAACCAGTTAAAGTACGATACCCTTTGCCATATTTATCTGATAGTCCATAGAGAGTTTACAGTAATGTGCATAAACTGAATAGCTGGACCATTTATGGTTAGATACACTGTTTAAATACTGAGTCTTTTGTTTATAACACATAAATTGGATTCAGTTTCTGAAGCAGACGGCAAACAAACGAGTGTACTCTTGTTGTTTTCACAGAGCTGCAACAATCCCAGTTCTTGTTCTGGAACTTACTGCTCTTTTTCAAAGCCGTTTTGAAAAGGCTTAAAAGTCAGAGATGTGAATCTGTAGGGAGTATGTAATAAACTGAGAAGTTTGTGTGTAAAATTCCTTGAGGGTTAATATGATTCCCCCCTTCAATCTCTTCAAGGCTCTTTTGGAGAAATTGAGGTTGGTTGTGAAAGAGTTCGCTTTCTCCTTGGCAGATGCAATCAGCACTTGCAAAATGTTGCAGGGATCACATGAAAACAGCATCTGCCTGGAGATGCTCAAGATGATTGGAAAGTTGAACCATGAAAAGATGCAACTGTCTGGGGAGACTCCCATATGCTGAGATCACTGAACTCAAGACATTTGTTTTGTAGTCATCCAGGTAGTGCAGTGTCTTAAATCTGACTGGCAATGCTAGTAATTCTTCATACATCATTAACAATATGAATGAAAAAGGACTGACTACCGGCTTGCCAAGTAACTTGGCTTCTTCCTCAAAAAAAACAGCCTAGATCCTTTATATCCTAAGATCTTGGAGTAGGCTGTTGTAAATAACATTTGCTGTTCATCATAGGAACACTGCAGACACTCAGAAAGAGATAATCCACCAGTTTAGAAAGATGAATGTAAACATTTGATGTTGAGGTTTATATTCTTTCAAAACTGAAACATATACTGCCCTAGTCTAGGATTTACAGCTGGTTTTGAGCTCAGTTACAGAAGCCTGGATATTATGAAGAGAAAACACATTTGAGTTCCTTTGAGGTAGTGTCTTGATGTGCTCTATATGGAATGTCAGCCATGTGGGGTTTTGTTTTGTTTTGTTGTGTGTGGGTGTTGGTGGTGTGTTGTTTTGTGTTTTTGTTGTTTTGTGGTTTTTTTAAGGAGTCAAAACTTGGAATAAATTAGTAAATTGTCAGGTATTAATGAAGACAAACAAGTGGTCATTAAACTTTGTTGCAGAAAGAACTGCGAGATCTGTTTCTTCGTTCTGTCAATAGTCAAAATTCAGACATTAAATTTTAAAAAACCCACAACATACAAGAGAAAACAATTTACAAGTGTATTTGTGAGGGTCTTAATGAGGTATTCTAAATTCTGGATGTAACTACTCTCATTCTTTCTATTTTCAACAAGTTTTAGCATGATACGAACATTTCAGTTATTTTTCAGATTTTTCATGAATTTTTTTATGGAGGATCCGTTACAGACTAAGTTTACAAATTTAAAGAAGCAATGTTTATTTCATGTAGCTTAAGCTTGTTAAACAGAATACAGTCAGTTAGCATCTATGTGGCTTCTTTTTGTCATCTGTGTACTGCCTCCAAATCTGAGAGGTATTAAAAGGGTATGCTAGTCCATTCTTTGTAGTGGAGAAAACGTGGGTATTTATCTTTGAAATTATTTAATTTAGTAGCGATTTTTTTTTTCTTTTACATATTGTAGTGTCTAGAGATCTGGATTTCATATGGATAGAAAATGCAGAATCAACTGGACTAAGTTTAGCTTATGTGTAGACTTCTTGAACACCAAGTGTAAGGTGTAGTTTCCTGTGTGAAACTAATCTGTTGCTCAGTGTTGCAGCATGTGGCCTAGCTCATACCATGTCTCACCACAGATAACTAAAGAATTGCGGGGATGGTCATCCCTAGTACTGTTTCCAGTTTCATCTGCCTCTAGTTTCAGCTTTTTATCCTCCCAAAAGCTAACTGTCTTAATTCTCATGAAAACTCAGTGAAGTGTTGAATTTGTTTATATCTGAGAAGTGGCAGAGCTGCATTCTGTACCATCTCATCAGGGCACCTGTTTTGTCAACTCCATGGTTTTGCTTATGCAAAAAATATATTAAGGTGCTGCTGTGTTGCTTTACAAAGGGAAGTTTGGTGGGCTTTCAAATGGCCTCATGATAATAAACCATCATAACTACAAATGATCATGTCTTGTCTGCCACAAATAACCTGTAAAGTACTGTCACCGCTTGCTTACTGGATACCAGTCACAGCTGCCCTTCCATCCTGTTCTGTATGAAAACTCATTGTTTCTCTTTGCTTTTCAATAGCATGTAGGTGCTTGTCTTTTGGGTTGGGTTTTCAAATTTGCAAGAAGAGCTGCCTACTGCTAATGGATGCCTTTGCAGTTGATGAGCAGCTAAAACGGAGGAAAGCTGTATTATCCTAGCAGCACTGTGTAGCTAGTGTAGTGGATTGTAATCATAGATGTGATTTGGTGTAACAGGTGGTGAACGTTTGTGTAGATTCTGAGAAAGATTGAGTAACTTAAAGGAAAAATCCACTGAAGGTATTTGTAAAACAATTACTTTCATAATCTCAGCTCAAGCACTTAGTAATTTTTCAACACTGTCTTAATATCTTTGCTGTCTTTATACTTAGATGTTGTACAACAGCAGCAGGCAACCAGGCAAGAGACAAGCTACTGGGCTAAATGAACATTAGGTTAAACCTGGTATGGCTGCTCTTTCATGTGTGTAGTAAATTTAAATTAAGACACTTGCTCTTAGAAGTTTACAATTTACTTTTACTCTTTGTATTTTTTTAGTTCAAAATGAACAATGCACTTGTCTAGGAAGTAGATTGTAGAAGCATAGAATCGCCTGGTTGGATTCTGAGGCCTCTGAGATCATTGAGTCCAACCGTACCTATCCACTACTAAACCATATTTCCAAGCACCCCATCTACCTGTCTTTTAAACACCTCCAGGGATGGTGACTCAACCACCTCCCTAGGCAGCCCATTCCAGTGCCTGATAGCCCTTTCAGTGAAGAATTACTTCCTGACATCCAGTCTGTACCTCCCTTGGCACAACTTAAGGCCCTTTCCTCTTGTCCTATCACCTGTTACCTGGGAGAAAAAGACACTCCCCCACCTCACTACTACCTCCTTTCAGGTAGCTGTAGACAGTGATAAAGTCTCCCCTCAGCCTCCTCTGCTTCAGACTAAACAACCCCAGTTCCCTCAGCCTCTCCTCACAAGACTTGTTCTCCAGCCCCTTCACCAGCCTCATTGCCCTTCTCTGGACACGCTCCAGTGTCTCAATGTCCTTCTTGTAGTGAAGGGCCCAAAACTGGACACAGTATTCCAGGTGCAGCCTCACCAGTGCTGAGTACAGGGGAAGGATGACATCCCTTGTCCTCCTGGCCACGCTGTTTCTAATACAGGTCAGGATGCCTTTGGCCACCTGTGCACACTGCTGGCTTGTATTCATCTGGCTGTTGACCAACACCCCCAGGTCCTCTGTAGGGCAGCCCTCCAGCCACTACTCCCCAAGCCTGTAGTGCTGCATGGGGTTGTTGTGACCCAAGTATAGGACCCAGCACTTGGCCTTGTTGAACCTCATACAGTTGGTTGCTGCCCATTGATCCAACCTGTCCAAGTCCCTCTGCAGAGCCTTCCTACACTCAAGCAGATCAACACTTCCACCCAGCTTGGTGTCACCTGCGAATTTACTGAGGGTGCACTCGATCCCTTCATCCAGATCATTGGTAAAGATGTTAAACAGGACTGGCCCCAGTACTGAGCCCTGGGGAACACCACTTGTGACTGGCCTCCAGCTGGATTTAACTCCATTTGCCACCACTCTTTGGGCCCAGCCATCCAGCCAGTTTTTAACCCAGCAGAGAGGATGCCTGTCCAGGCCATTGGCAGCCAGTTCTCAAGCAGAATGCTATGGGAAATGGTGTCAAAGGCTTTACTGAAGTCCAGGTAAACCACATCCACAGCCTTTCTCTCGTCCACCTTGTCATAGAAGGAGATGAGGTTCGTCAGGTAGGACCTGCCTTTCATAAACCCATGTTGACTGGGCCTGATCATCTGGTTGGCCTGTGTGTGCTGTGTGATGGCAGTCAAGATGATCTGCTCTGTCACCTTCCCTGGCATCGAGGTCAGACTGACAGGTCTGTAGTTCCCTGGATCCTCCCTCCAGCTCTTCTTGTAAATGGGCATAACATTTGCCAGCCTCCAGCTAAGTGGAACCTGCTCAGTCAGCCATGACTGTTGGCCTAGATAGATCCAGCTGTAGACCCAGCAAAACTTACACAAAGATTATTTTAGTCCAAAGTTTAGAAAAAAAAAAAAAAAAGAAATTTTTCTTGCCGAGGATAAACTTGGACTAAATTTAGTTAGAGCACAGTAAAGGCATTTTAATCTTCTTTGCACATTAGTTGGGAATAATTTTATCATACTGTCTCTAGTAGTCTGATGTGTCATTTAGGGCTGTCTGAGATTAGCTTTGTGTTACTATCAACTGCAGTTCCTTCGACACCTGCTTGAGTGTGGTGTACACCTAGACTTTGTACTAACTATACCTTCATGCATACTGAAAAATAAGTGACAGTGTAACTTAAAGAGTATCTACCTGGAATAATAAAACTATTGTTGGGGAAAGGGGAACCTTTAAGAAAAGAGCTGTTTCTGTAAGGAAGTTAAGTTTGAAGTACAGCAATTGCCCTTGATTATCACTATGTCTTAATTTGAGTTTAGAGGCTTTTACTGTGTAAGGATGAATTTTCATTATAGGCAGTGAAAATTAAACTTTGTATTTTTTAAAATACTAACTTTATTGGTAATACAAAATCATGTTAGGGAAGCTTTTATTACTCGGGAGAACTTTGGCCTGAGCCTGTCATTCCTAGCAAGCCAGCTTTCTGAGAATGAAAACCAAGAGCCAGAGTTTCCTTTTTATAGGGTTGATGCCACTTTTTTTTACTATAAAAGGAGAAGTGTTTTTCACAGGAGAAAGGAAAATATTGGGTGGGATATTATAGTGGTGTTCTGGGAACGGTTTCTGATAATGTAGCACTGAGACTCACATTGAATCTATATTTGCATTGGGGCATTGTGGGAGTTTTGTTTTTCCTTAATTTTACAGTTTATTATTATGTTTTCTGTAACTAGCAGTGTTCTCCAGGTATCTGACAAAAACCTCTCTAATCTTAAATGACCACCTCTTTAAATGTTACTATAACAATTTCTCTTTCTTTAAAAAAAACACATTTCCAGTATAAGTGGATGACGTCTCCATCTTCCAAGGATACTTTGAAAACTAGACCAAAGAAAAGAACTATTGTCCTAGGAAGTGGTCGAAAAGGGAAAGCTACTATTCGTATTGGTAATACTGCCTGTGTTTTCTCTGTCTACAGTAAATTTTGCCTACAAAATAATCTTTTAATATTTAAGAGCTTTAATTATGAAGTATATGATGTGTCTAAATGTCAGTGTTTTGCAGAATACTTGTCTTCAAAAAAAGTTCTATTTATCCTTAATTCAGTAATATGTTTTCTACCATCAGTGGTTTCTGTAGGAAACTTGGTTTTTGTTTTAGTACTGCTAGATATGCGGCTGGAAAAACAGTATCAGTGCATCTTCTCTGCAAGCTTTCACTTCCAGGGAGCCTGGTGGTAGTAAGTTGCTTAGTTCTTCTGATGTTGTACCTTTCTGTAGCAGACTGTCCTCTGCCAGAACAAACATACGCGCATTTTTTACCGACATACAAAATGTTCTAAGTTTTTTTTTTTTTAAGCTTCATGTAAACTTGTTATAAATAGTGTGTTTAAAATAAAATATGTTTTGAATATTTATAATTAAGTACTGATAGCTGTGATACACTAAATATTTTTCAATAAGTTACTAAAAGTTTCACTGTAGTACGTTTGGCTGTCCTTCATCTTTGCTGTAGTTATCTGGAAGCAGAGAGGTAAGGATAGGTCAAATTGAAATCTTTGTACAGATAAACTGTGGTGATCAGGTGATGGAAGAAGAAAGTGCCTGACAAATATAGTTGGGATGTTTTTTAGGTTGTTTTTGGTTGTTTTAAAAGAGAGAGTAAGGAGATGAAAACTATCCTGTTTACTTGTTGAGAACAAACTCAACAAGTAAATTGAGTGAATTTTGGAATCCCATTACTGCAGTTACACATTCCTGTGCCATTACAAAATCAATTGTTCTATTACTCTCAGAGAAACAATAACCTGAGTTCTCACTAGTTTAACTGTATGAAATACTAGGTGAACAGCTATTTAGGCTTGTTAGTTTCTGACTTACACAGAACCTGGGGCACAGTGATCATCCACACCAAGTATTTATTCTGAATCTACATTGAGTGATGTTGTATAATTTAAACAACAACAAAAGACTGGACTAGTGAACGTGACTTTTCATTATGATTCCTCTTAAATGGAGGAGAAATTGGTGATTTTCTGTAGAAGTAGTCAACATGAGTATGAGCTTTAGCTTCAAGCGTTTTCCCAGTTACAAAATCAACGTTCTTCACACTAAAGCCACAAGAGGGCAATTTGAAGCACATAGATAGCCTTGTTTACGTGAATTGTCAAAGCTTCCACTTGAGACAACAGGTAGGTATCTGAAATTAGTAATTTGAATAAACATCTTTAGCTACAAAATGTTGCTTCCTTTTTTGAATAGCAGTGCGTCTTACTTACATTGACCTAACATAACGGTTAAGTATACCAGCTTATAACTGCAAGCAGATAAGCTGTCCACCCCTCTTTTTGAGAGGCAAACCCAAAGTTTTTTAACACTTCAGCAAAATTAGACTGAAATATAGATTTTTCTACAGTCCTTTTTATTACATAGGAGATTTTACTTGTGAACAGTAAGCTGTGAATTTATATGTAAATAACTAGGTATAATGAATTCTCTTTTCTCCTGTTCTTGCTGTTCGATACAGGATTAACGTCTAAAAAGTCTGTAAGTCCTGGGAGAAAAAATATGTCTGGGAAAGATAGTTACTCGCCAAAACCACTACCACCAGGCACAAAAGGCTTCCTGCCTTGGCGGACTGCAGAACGCGCAAAGAGATGCCGGTAAGGTTTTCATAGTACAAGGGAAAATATTAAAGCATAAAACCTGTGTGATAAATGTAGTAGAGAGCAGTGTTAGTTTTTTAAAATACATATTTGAAAGTTACACATAGAATTTCATATTGCATCCATAATTTTTGTTTATATAAATTTTGAGGATGTTACGTAAATTCTATTCCAGTAGTTCTTAAAATACACAAAAAGATGTAGTTTGATGGCCATAGGAATATCCAGGTGTAGCAAAAAAACCACCCCCACTACCAAACCCACCTTGTTCCCTTGTTACTAGTGGTTTATCAAACTTACCATAAGCCAAAGATGCAATTTAGTTTTCTAAGCCTGTAGTAAGTTGATTTAGCATCCAGTTTGAGGTGCCTGGGTATTTTTTTCATGTCTTCTTTCTACTCCATCTCCCCAAAGTCCAACGTAAGTATTGTGATCACCTAAGCCTGTGAAGTAAAAAAAAAAAAAAAATTGTTACACATAGAAGTTGTAATAGTATCATGCTTCCTTTTGAAACAGTTGGGATTTTTTGTTGTTGGTTTTGGGAGTTTTTTTTTTTACGTATTCCCTAGACCTTGGCTTCTCAAAATACAGGCTATGTAAATATTTAAACAAAAAATTACTTAATACTCTATCATAACCATTTTTATTAAACTAGTGTTCCAAAATGCTGAACACAGAATTCTCCTGTTGACTAAAGTTCATAATAATTGACTAAGCAAGATGCCTATTGAAGATACTAATGTTAGCATCCAGTAATATTGCTCTAATTCATGAGTAAGTAGGAGTACTATTAGAACAAAACGAGGATATAATAACTGTTAAAGAGATACAGTGCAGTCTCTGATGCTGTTTTTACTCTTACTGCTTCACCTGTTGTAGAATCCTGTGTTTGGAAATGGAAGTAGCAATGGCGACACTGTAAACTTACTGTTCTTAAAAGTCTTTTTTTCTAACTTTAGAGGGGGGCCATTGGATAGTACTGAAGAACTACCAGTGAAGATTCAGGTACTCTCTCTCTGATGGTTTATTTAGTAGATGAATGCCTGAAAAAAGATGAAAGTGTTCTCAACACAATCTTATTGTCTGAAAGTTAAGACTGGAACATACTTGTAAAGTTTCCGTCTCAGAGAAGTGCAAAATACAACTGTATTTGGTTGAAACTTGTTTGATATTTAGTTTTTTCTCATTTCTGTATCACTACCTTTTGGTTTCTTAGCTTTATGAGAAAGCTGTGTGTGAGTATGGGCACAATCCCTCCAGAGGCAGTAAGGAGAATTAACAGCACTTTCCTCCAAAAGGTTCTGCACCCCTCTTCCTGTCTTTCCTCCTTTTACTTTTGGACTACATACTTATGTGTGCACCCATCTGTGAACCACTGTAGTAAACATACCAGTGGCAGGGTGCAGGGGAGGAAATCCCCTCTTTCTTCCTTCTCTTTCACAATTCATTTACATCTCCCCCCATGCCCCACACACTGGAGAAAAGCTGGAGAATTGTATTAGTGCTTACTAATGAGTAAATTGGCTCACAAAAGGATCTGATGATTGCTGAAGCCAGCAGGAATAACCCTCCTCTGGCACAGGCTTCCCAGGAGGTGCAGTCCTTTGGGAAAACCTGCTCGAGCACAGGCTGTCCACAGGCCGCAGCTCCTTCAGCCCATTCTTCTGCTCTGGCAGGGGGTCTTCCCTAGGCTGGAGTGTGAATACCTGCTCCACCATGGAGTACCACCTGTTCTTCTGAGCCTGGTGTTCCCTGTGCTCTTTCTCACTCTTTTTGTTCCTCTTCTGCCTGTCTGGCCTTTTTTGCCCTTTCTTAAATATGCTTTCCCTGAGGCGCTGCCATCTCAGCTGCTGGACTTAGCTGTGCCCTGCAGTAGGCCACCCCTGCTACTAAATCCTTGCCACATATACCCAGTGTATGCACACATATGATCTTTTTATATTGTTTTATGCAAATTTATTTCAAAATTGCATAGCTGAACAGTGTAAATGCATTGTAAGGGACTCAGGGAAACTATTGCATTTAAATTAAGCTTATGGTACGGTTTAGTCCTTGATTTTTACTGTGCAATGTAATGCCATGAGTGTGTTTTTCTTATGTAATTAGACAGGTATTCCCGTGAAAGTGACAGTAGAAAGCGCATGTACAACTGAAACTGAAGACACAGAAGATTTAGATGATGTTATCCATCATCCTGATTTGGCAAAATCATTAGATAAGAATAATATAACAAAGTATGAACGATTACGGGTAAGAAGCATATTCTGCACCTTAAACTCCATAAAGATAAATTATATCAATTAAACAATGTTTTATTTGGAAAATTATGGTTAAGCTAATACCCAGTCATGGAACAGGACTTCTGAATAACTTCTTGTTATCCTGCCTTATATCACACAGGCTTCTGTTTGAGAAGATGTTTGTCAAATGTGCACTGGATTTTCAGTGTTTGAGTAGTTCTAATGAAGATGTGTATGCTATAAGCATGTTGTCAAATCAGGGCTGTAATAAGGTAGAACTTAACTTAATACATGCAACTGCGATGTACATAATTTCTCTGTTCCAGTCTTGAATCATGGCTCACAAACCTTTTGATCAGCGTTACTGCCTGTAGTATTTCCTTCCAAATATTTCATTTATAAATGTAATTTAATGTTATTTCTAAGAGCTAAAATATTGTAATGAATGTTGTGTAAAAATAATATTAAAAATAACTGAAAGTGTGTTAAAGCTCCATTTTATAGTTGAGCTAGTAAGGATTTGCTTGGTTGATGCTAGTCTAGGAATCTTAGAAGTGGGCTTCACTGGACAGTAGTGACAGACCCATAATCTTCGCTCCTGAGTGGTTGTCACTGGGAAGGCTGTATCTAGAATATTTTAGAACCTGCAAAAGACCCTTACATCCTACAAGACCTGTGAGAACCTCTTTGCATTTTTAGAATGCTATTCATAAACTATGCATTCTGTTGTGCACCAGTTTTCTCAGCTGATTGCTTGTATGAATTATAGTAGTATGCTCTTGAATAAGCTTCTGATGGTAGACAAAGGATTTCAGTACTGCTTGGATCTTTGCTTCTCTGTAGAACTGATTGATAAGGTGTGTACAAAAAGCAGTGTCCTATGTTATGTATATGTGCTTGTATACAAGGTGTATGGAGAAATGAAGCTTTGTATACCATTAATTAATACAGATTACCCCCTGAAAAATAGAGCAGCTTGATAGCTTTAACAGTTTTCACCTTTGGAACCTGAAGACTGTGTTAAGGCATGCAAGAACAAAAATTCCTATTATAGGAATTTTAACTTCAGGAATTAAAGATGATAATGCTTTGCCATGACATGAGAAAACATGGTGTTTGGTTATGAAATCCTGACTACTCTTCACTGAAACAGAGAGATTCACTACTTAGAACTGAAAGTTAAAATACAAGTGTAGGTATCTCATAAAGAAGACTAGAATATATTTGTTACATGTTTGGTTTTGTTGCTGTTAGTTCAAAACTAAGTTGCTTGACTCACTCAGACTCACCTGGGATACTTTTTCTGCTGAACAACTAAGTGAAACCAATTGGAAAGAGTACAGTTCTTACAGTTCAGAATTCTGTATTCCTACTGCTGTAATAAGGAATAAAATCCTGGATGAAGAATACATTCTGAAAATCCAGGTATGGCTACTAAGGTTTTTCTTTTTGAGCCCAATTTGAGCTTTTGATGAGGAAGACTTACTTAGTTAAAACTGAGGTTTGAAAAGGCAAAGGGGAAGAAGAGCAAGTAGAGGAAAATGTACATTCCTGATGGTAATGTCATAGGCCCCAGAGACTTCTGCTATAATCTTGTGTTATCTATTGCTATGTTGCAAATCTGTTAAGTGAATCACATGTTGCCACTTTCCTGTGTTCATTTTTTGCATCATAGAGTTATGTAGACCTTTGTGTATTTTTGTAGATGTTACTGCTTGGAATGCTGTGTGCTAGTTGTTAATTTGGCATGTTGAGTTTTTGTATAATACTTCATGTTGATCTGACATTTTGAGATAAATACTGTCATAATTTATCTGTATTATGATAGTTGGAGCTGGAAGAATGCATGGAAAAATTAAAGGAAGAACAAAGAGCCAGAGTAAAGGCTGAGGAAAAGATAATGGAGGTAATGATACTTAACTGTTAATCATCTTTACTTTTAAAGGAGGCACCAAACTATCCACTTGCTTAATTAGGAGTAATTATCAATGACCTCTAATGTGGTAGCTTCCAGAGTTTCAGTTCAAAGTCACATGGATCATTTACTAGCCTAAGGGCAATGATGAAATCCACGTTTAGTAATGTGTGTTTGTTCTCCTCATCCTATTCCAGAGCCTTGAACTCCAGGTCAAGCTACTCTTTTCAATATGTTTCATTCATTTGATGTATTACTTATGATCTGGGGCACCCTGATGTTTGCTTTTCTTGAGAAAGTGATTAAATCTGTTTGCAATTTGCAGCAGATGGAGGTCTCCCACCTTCTTTATCATGACTTGTGCTGAATAGCTGTTTGTTGCGAATCTTGTTTAATTTGGCATATTCTGTGACTTTGATTTTAAAGTTTTGTTTCTGCAGGTAATAAAAATGTTGAATGGTTTTCTGCATAGCATGTTGGCCATAGCTGTCAGTTGTTGTGAAGCGCAATTTTGCATTATGACAGAACCAAACGACCAACTTGTCAAGTTAAATTGTGAGGTCTATTTCCTTCATCCATTGTTGCTGACCTAAAAAGATCCTTTTGCATCAGTAACCAGAATTTCTTGTAACAGAGTGTAAGATAGTGTAAATGAATGGATTTGGTTCTTGGATGTGATCTGGAGTGGAATGAATGTGGTGGTACCCTTTGGAACTTGAGCAACAAGTGATGCCTCGCAGTACAGGGAGCAGATACCCACAAAGGACTCTGCACTCTACAAGCTTCATTGTAGTCTTCTGCAGCTATCCCCACCCTCCTGTAAGGTGCAGTGCACCGGTGGGATATCTGCTGGATATCTGTTGTTTGAATACTCAAGTGCTTTAGACTAAATACCCACTGCAACAATCTTTCTCTGTCATGCTGTTCTGCTTGGAGCTAGCACCTTGGCTAAGGAGAAGGGATAAACTAAGTAGCAGTAATCTCTAAAATTATCCATCTTGACACTAGTTTGACAGCTACAGTGCACAACACAGATCTGTAATTTTTTGTCCTTCTCTCCTAAAAAATGAAAGAAGGAAAGCCGGTGGTAGCAGTGATTGCATAGCTGTAATCTTAAGTGAGTGTTTGAGTTAATGTTTCCCTCAAGTACAAAACCCTGCATATCCTACAGGTATCATTCAGCTTTCAGTTTGTCACTGATTTGATTAATGTTCACTGTGAAGAAAGATCATCTTAAACTTTCAATTTTGTGATGCGCAGTACAAAGGAGAGATGTAATAGTATGCGTGCCCTCTGATACAGAGGGGTGAATATAAGGAGAATATTTTTCTTCGTTAAGGTTTTTAACTAGTAAAAGAATTTTTTTTATGTTAATGTGTCATATAATACATGCAAAGTAACATGATATGGAAGCTGATTTTTTTTGCTGGCACTTGCTCTGCAACATTCTGTGCATACTGACGACAATGCTGAACCAGCAGTTTTGTGTGCCTGCAGCAACTTCACTATGGTAGCGCAGAACTGCAGCTGTGGATAAACAAACTTGCACAGAGCTTAATGTAACAGTGCCCTGAATACTTCTGGTTCAGCAAGGTCTAGATCAGTTATGTCCATTACTTTGGGTATTTCTCTTTATGCTACTGCTCCCGAGTAGGCTTTCAGAGGTAGGGTTGGGTGTTCTGTTGGTGGTTGTTTTGTTCTTTTGTTTTGTTTGTTTTCTTTTAACTGACAATGATAGAAATTACTTTACTTTTTATTTCTTCTCTCTCTCCCACTCCCCAGCTGGAAATTGAAAATGCAAGATTAAGGAATCTAAATACCTCCCTATCTGAAGTTCTTCATGCTCAGTCAGTAACCAACATGATTTTGGAAGATGAAGGTGTTCTAGGCAGCATTGAGAACTCTTTCCAGAAGTTTCATGCTTTTTTAGACCTCCTTAAAGATGCGGGGTAGGTTGTCACTTTACTTAAGACTTACTGTTTCTTCTCAGATCTCTTTCCAAAATTATCCTCCAATGAAGTATCCTGCCTCCTTCCCCGCGATCTCTAGGACTGTACTCGCAAAGAGCAAAAGAAGAAAAAGGTAACTGTATGCACCTACTGTTTAGTCTTTTCTCAGTGGGAAAAACCTGATCCAAGCACTGTCTGGCTGAATTAATGTATTTGTCCTTGGCAAAGACAAGAAGCTCAGGGTAAAAGAGAAGAAAGCTTCTACTGAAACATGTTTCCGAGTTTTCATCAGACTACCTGTGGCTCTTAGCATTCCCATGATACAAAAGGCTCAAAATGCAGTTGAACTGGCTTAAAAAAGTGTCCTGTTGCCTTGGGCCTCCTTTTACTGACTGAAGTGGAGAAATCTAGATGGTTTAATCTGGCTTCTGTACTCAAATTCTGGATTATTTATTATTACTTGAAATATTTTAGAGAGTATTGATTAAAGTTTATCTTAAGGTTTTACTACTGTACCTGCAGCTTCGTAGAGGATGGTTCATCCTTCCCATTTGTCAAAGGATTTCAGCTTAAGTTCTCAGTTAAACCTGTTTTGTAAAGCTTATGTAGCCAGGCATAGCAATCTCATCCAGGAGAATGAAGGAATGATATTAAGATAATACTGTAGTCTACTCTGCAAGTTCAGAGTAGACCAGGGAATATTTTATTTGCCCTCCCTGCCTCCTGCTTCTGTCCACCTAAAATTTGTAATGTAAAGTTCACGCTAAGGCTGTGTCCTGATTTTGTGAAAATTGATTGGTAGAGTTGCCACTACTTGAAGAATGAATTTCAAACTTTGGAGGAAGAAAAACTTGCTCTCTCACTACATAAAAAATAGATTTTTCAGATGGGTCCTACATCTATTCATGGTAATAGGGAGCTGCTCTGAAAGTTACAGAATCCCAATCACAAAGGCTGCTCTTCTCAATAAGCTTCTGTTTAATGCTGTGCTATCAATTAATGGCTGCATCTTCTCACTTCTGTTGAGGCTTAAAACACCTAAGTGGTAGGTTTGGACAACTTGTAAGCTTGCAAGTGAAGCAACATGCCTGTATTTGCGAAGCATGTAATTGGATTTGACTGTTGGAGATTATGCTGGTTTGGGAGATGTGCTCCAATCTTCTGCTTGGATGACAGAGTTTTAATCTTTGTTCTGCCTGAAGGGGAATCTATTGCCAGCATCCTGCTCTGACATCAGTGCTAACTGAGAGAACTTCATTTTTAGCTTCATAACACTTAGTGAAGACTGACAGTTTTGAACCTGCAGGCTAATTTGTGCAAAGATAGGAAAATAGTTTTAGCTATTTGTTTTCATCTTCATTAAGCTATTTTGTGCTTCTCAGAAAATAATGGAAAAACTGTCGTCAGAGCTTCAAACAGATTCTGTTTCTTGAATGTTTAGATTTTTCACAGGGTAAGAAATTTTTGTGTCATTTTCTACTGAACTTTATTTTACAGACTTGGACAACTTGCAGTATTAGCTGGGATAGACCACTCAGATTTTGGTGTTTTGGGGCATCCACAAATGAATTCTACTCTCAGTAAGCCTGCTAACATGCTAAAGGAGAAGTCTTTTGAAGAACAAAGACACGAACATACCCAGAACAGCAAAGTAAGTCTGTAGAGGGAATGCTAATGGCAATATACTTGATGCTGTTTAAGGTATCTTTCAGCTGTTACTCCCTCTGACGGAAAGCAGTGATTACCAAATGATCCATGAAGTTATTATTGCAGTCTTTTGCTGTAGCTGTATTTATACAGATTATAATAATTCAATTATTAATGTAAGCTTTTTAAGTGATTACCGTTTGGAATAGAAACCATAGTATTTTGTGATGTTCTAGAGAAAGTGTAGGTTGTAATTATATTGTTTCTTGTTCTGAAATGTGAAATTCCAACAGTGGTATGCATCCAATGAAAATTGAAAATACCATGACTAGGTTTTTTAGAAACATTTAAAAATGATGTGTAGTGGTTTTTACAAAACTTAGTCTCACAGTAGAGGATAGTACAATATGCCTGTTGAAAGCAGGCATTTTCTTAAGTTATTGCAGTGTATGTGTACTGTAGTCCTGTTAGATTTCTACATGGGCCATGCCATGAATTTCAGGCAACTACAAGTTTGCAGTATTAACAACATAAGGTTTTATTTTCTACTCTGAAGCCAATAAATAGAAAACCTGGATTTTTCAAGGGAGGTACTAAAGTTCTCTTAAAAAAAAAAAAAAAGGCTTAAGTTTTTAAGGCAATTAAAAAACAAAGATTCTGTCAGCCTACAGCCTTGTCCAAGCTGGATAAAATCGTCATACTTTGTCATGCTAGGAATCCTTCTGCATTCCCATATGTTTCTTAAACCCAGTCTCTTTCCTATTATGTGTTCCAAATTCCTCAAGAACACCATGAACTTCTAAGGCATTATGATAAAAAATGTTGAGGTTTTTTAATGGTTGCAAAGCAATTTACAGTTTCACAGTTTGAATCTGCTAAAATTATTTGGAGTAATAGAGTAATTCTCATTATAGGTTCTTTGACATTTGTTATAGTTTGGCTTGCCACAGTGTTTTCAGCTGATGGACTCTTCTGCACTGTGACATTAACTTGTTACACAGTTCTTTTGAATAATTTTTTTTCTAATTCACCTACATTTAGAATCCTGAGCTTAAAGTGTTTTTTAAGTAGACATGGCAAAGGATGGTTACAAAAAGCTTCAACCAACACTTACACTACTCTCATACTTATAGTATTGTTTAGTTCAGATTCTTGTAGCAGCTAGGTATTTTGGGATAGACTACTGGCATCACACTACTGTGAACTGTGAGCAAATGTAATGAATTGCATGTATTTCAGAATGACTTACCTGATTAGGCTTTGGCTGCTTCGTTCTAACTGATGCGTTTCTGTAGGATAAAGTTCAAGCTAGATGTGAAACTGTAATATGCCTGCTCTGTGTCATTATCACCCTGGTAATCTTCTGAAACTTGCTTGTTTTGAAAGGTAAAAAAGGTTGTGTGATTGCTATTATCTCTGAATCTTTTCTGTATTATTATGCTATGCAGATTTTAGTATATGGTAGTTGCAATACTGGATTTTTTTTGTCTAGTTGCCTCACTGTCTTCATTGGAATCTCTTATTTCAGAATGGAGCTGGGGACATTGAAGTTTCTCTTCCTGGCACACTTCAATCCCACACAGTTGTGACTAATGCCGTCTCTGCTCTTAGAGAAATGCATGAACTTCAGACTCCTGGGCAACAGTACCAGCCGGGCTCCTGGAAGGAAAATGAAGGTCAAACAATTAACCAAAATAAAGAGGATAAGCCTCGAAATAGTACTCCAACATTCTCTGAGAGGAGGGTCAAACAAAATGAACATGCAAAAGGACATCACTCAGCAAGGCAATTGGTTACCAGACTGCATTCGTTTTCTGATTCCAGTGTACATATTAAAAGTAATGGTAGCAGAATATCCAGTGTTACTTCTGTTGAAAAAAGCAAAAATTGTTCCTCAAAGAAATATATCCCTATAGCAAATGAAACAGCAATTTCGGATGATGGAGCTAGAGGAGAGCAAAGTAGACTGCAGACAGTAAACTGCTTTGGAACTCATACTGTAGGATCTGTCTCTGAACTACAAGAAAGTATCGAAAGTGTTACCAGCATTTGAAATGGTTCTAAAGTGTTTGAACTGTTCTTTACACTTGCAAGATTAAAAATAAATTTTTGATGCCTCAGAATAGTTTGTGAATTTTTTGTAAGGTAGTGCAGACTTTGTAAACTTTTAAAGCATTGCAAGCTGTTTAGTATTCCTGTTTTATGTTTGCATCAGTTGTCACTAGATTTTTATTTTTGGAAATGTGTGATGCCCTGGTAGAATGCTACCCTCAGTTTGTACTACATACAAAGGATTTCTGGCATATGGATTTTATTAGGTATCACAGATCTTGTAGAATGTAAACATTTTTGAGCTAATAAAATTAATTTCAGTACAAATTTTGCTTTTCATTTATTTCCAGTGTATTGCAATGGAAGTGGAAAAAATGGTTTTAGGGCAAACATCAATTCATGCCTAACAGTGTGTATGACATTCCCAAAGGTAGTGGAAGTTTTCAGATTTGAAAATGAGCCCAAAAATATCTCTAAAAGAAATATTTAAATACAGACATTTTTCCTTATTGCTATTGCTGCAGCTCATTGAATACATGTTGGAAGGGACCTCTAGGGGATATCTAGTCCAGCTCAATTAGGTGCTCTCAGGACCCAGAGAAGTGTAAGAAAATAAAACTAAAATAATACCTTTGTTTTAAAACTCCTGAGGTTTGCCCTCCAGCTTCTCTGTTCCTGTCTTTTTGCACAGGCAGCTGATTTGCAGCTTCTGAACTATGGCACAGAGGAACACAGATTTTGATTTGCCTAATGTGGCATAGCATCATATTGTTTTGCACCAGGAATAAGATGCATTTCAGTATGGCCCTGAAAAATAAAGCAGTATCTTTATATTTGTACACTTAGCCTGAGTGCTGTGAGAAGGCAGTCAAGAGCTTTATAGAATAATTAGATACTTACTAGTTTCCTTCACTAACTACTGTTTTGTATATAAATGGGAGTTCTGTAAAATTAAGCTTACTAGCAAGGGTTGTAGAGATGAGGAAGATGTTAAACATTTAAGCAAGTTTTAGGAAAAGTGTTTTTAAGCAACATGAAGTTTGCATTTGGAAGGATGAAGCAACCTAAACTCTTTTAGTTCAGGGTTTAAGCCTTGGTCATTTGGTTCAACAATGGGAGTGAGTTTTGCTTTTGAATGAACCAGTCAATTTATTTCCTTAAAGTAACTTCCTTCTATGACTTTTCTCACATGCATGTGCCTGTATCAGTTCAGATAAAAAGAAATTTCTGAAATTGCAGTAAAGAACTCTGGGAGATTGTGTAGGAGAATCTGACATACAATGCTTATCTTTATGAGAAGTTAAAATGTTGAAAATTTATCACAGGGAGTGGTCATGAAAAGCTGCCTTTTTAAAAAGCAGATAAAATTTAAATATTTTGCCTTTATTTTACTATTTACAGTGTTAGCTGAGATTTTGAATAATCATAATATTTTAACCTGTTTGGTATGGACATTTTCTTATTGGTAACGTGTATTCCATTTGCAGAGTGAAGAGGACAGAGGGTAAGGGAGCAACAGAAAATATTTTTCACATACAGGAATTAGGCAAGGTGATTTGTGCTGAACTTTGGGGAAATAAATACTGTGTAGCTCTCTCCCACCTGCCATGAGAGTTCTGGAACATAGAAAATCTGTAGAACTTCCTGACTCCATTTGCTTGACAATAACGGAGAATCTCATGCATCCTCAAATGGAAATTTTTTACTGAGCAAATAGCATGAGATTACCTTAGCTATTGCAGTATTGCACAAGTAGTTGCACAATGAAAGTACATTATTTATACAGACTTTGTCACTGCAGAATAATAGCAGGTAATATATTAATCTATGCAATTTTTTAGATATTCTCCCAAACATTTGAGGTCTCTTGCTTCATTCATGATTCTGTAATTGTGATTTTGGTTTCAGTGAACAATTAGATGCAAACAGTTTCTACAGCATTAAAATATTATGTGTTCCCTTCTTAGAATTAAAACTCTAAAGCTAATCACTGTGAAATGATCTCCCAACACAAGAAAGACATTGACCAGTTAGAACGAGTCCAGAGGAGGCCACGAGGATGATCCGAGGGCTGGAGCACCTCTCCTGTGAGGACAGGCTGAGAGAGTTGGGGCTGTTCAGCCTGGAGGAGGCTCTGGGGAGATCTTATAGTGGCCTTCCAGTGCCTGAAGGGGCTACAGGAAAGCTGAGGAGGGACTTTTCATAAGGGCAGTTAATGACAGAACAAGGGGAAATGGCTTTAAGCTGGAAGAGGGGAGGTTTAGATTAGGTATGAGGAAGAAATTCTTGACTGTGAGGGTGGTCAGACACTGGAACAGGTTGCCCAGGGAAGTTGTGGCTGCCCCCTCCCTGGAAGTGTTCCAGGCCAGGCTGGATGAGGCTCTGAGCAACGTGGTCTAGTGGAAGGTGTCCCTGCTGATGGCAGGGGGTTGGAACTAGATGATCTTTAAGGTCCCTTCCAACCCAAACCATTCTATGATTCTATGAAATGGTGGATAAAATTATAAATTTAAAAGTGTTTGGATTTTTGAGGTTAGGAATGATGAAACTGTTATTTGTCCCTAAAAATACCATAAAAATCTTAAAACAGTTTATGTATTGTATGTGTCTAAGGAGGTGGCATAAATACCTTTTATGTTAAATACTACTAGTATTTGTTTTTAAAGTTTTTATTATGTGAAAAATAATTATTTAATGCAAAATTGAGCAGGCACTCTTAGAGTGAGAATACGGAGTGCATACTTTGTATATAGTTGAATGTTGGATCTGAAGTCAGTAGAGATAATGGATGCAAGTGTAGGGCAGAAGTGTTTTTTAAGGCTATCAGGAATATTTCAGAAGCTTCAAGGTCTTTACTAACAATTTAAAAATGCATTTCAAAAATATTTTATATCTAAAAATAAATTATTTTGTATGTAAAAATATATTTAAGGATAAATTATTTTAATAAAAAATAAAAATAAAAAGTGTGTGTATATACATACATTTGAAATGATTATGAAACCATTTTACCCTGAGTTTGGATAGAAACTGTTTCAATCTCTTGCTATTAGTTAATGTTTAATATATTTGTCTGTGTTCTTGTTTGACATAAAAGTCTAAAATCAATAGGGCAACTATTTGCTAGAGAGCATTACTGTTTACTTATAAAGCATTTTTTCTCTCTTTGTTTGGGCTTCCCAAGAATTACTTTTCACACTTCATAATTGCAATATTTGGAGCTAGATCTCTGAAAAACAAAATAACCCTAAATCCTTGTCTGGACTATCTGCATCTTGTTCCAAGTCCTGCCAAAATTTGCTACTCTCTAATTTGCTGGACCAGACATCCTAGCTGCCTCCTGAAACAGCTGCCAGGTTGCTACGCAGTCAGCATTATTTATCTTTTAATAGTGACGTCAGTTTGTTTGTTATTGTACCAGGTGGAGAACTCATGTGCGCTTGCTTTCCTTGAGTGAGCTGATTCTTTTCCAGCAGTAGTCGATGAAGGCTTTTCTATCCAATGTAACATAAAGTCACGATGAACCCAATAAAAGTTCATTGAAAACTCTAGAATTTTATTTGAATATTACAATGTCTCTGATTTTTTGTTTTATTTTGTTTTTCCAGTTATGTCTCATAGTAAGTACACTGTGCTCTGCCTTTGTGTTAATTATGCAAATTCACGTTTGTCTGCAGGGATTTGTGGCACTTGAAGGGTCAGGTACTCTGTCAAATGTCGGAAGCCAGAAGCTTTCCTCTAAGTCATGGTTTTGAAAGCTTGCATTTTACATTGGGACACTGTAAATATTGATATAATGTATTTATGGTTTTGATGTAATGAAACATTAAATCATAATTGCTGGTAGCAAAACATTCAAATAGGAGACATCTCAATTCAACAGAAACAAAACTCTGATGTCACCTTTACTATGGAGCATTTTCTCCAACTGCAAAAGCATAATAATCCCTTGCATGAGGCAAAACCAGACTGTTCTGTGTTCAGGAAACTTTCTGGTTTGTACATAGTTGTCAATTTTATTTACTCCCCATCAACGCACGATGTGACATGGATTTTCTAAAGCGCTGGGTGGCAAAGCTTCCAGCACAGTTGTCCTCTCATCTCATGGGTGTTGCAGCACTAGAGATGGTGTGCAATCAGAGGCTTAGCAGAAGCAGCGAGGGTAAGCCAGTTTAGGCCCTTGACATAAGTCAGGTAAATTAACAGAAGTCTCCAGGATACTTACTTGTCCTTGAGACTTCAAACAACTTTAGCAAAATAAGCTGGGAAAAAGAAGGGAGTAGCTTTAGATGGTAACCGCAAAGTAGGAGTATCCTGTTGACGTCCTTGGGATGTGAACAGAGCAAAACCACCTGTTATAACAAAGAGAAAGTTCCCAGGAAAATTATTAAACCAATCAGTATGGGTCTTTAAGAATATGCATGAGCTTAATTAACCACTGTATATAAGGAGCACGGATGTAATCAATAAATGGAGCTCGCTGAACACTCATATTGAGCGTCTGGGTCTTCCCTCCGTTGTGACAATGGGAGCTGCTATTCTTGACCCTTTTGATCAGGATGGCACTTTCCTGAACTGAAAAACTACAATATCTGATATTTACTCCCCATGCTCTGAGCTGATACCAGTACCTGCTTACCTAGTTTCTATTTTTGTGTTCTAGCTCTTTATGCCAGAGGTTTGAATTACACTTTTAATTCCAAAGTTTTAATTTACCTCATCATTTGTGGCATGCAGTTAGGATTCGGGAGTGATCCTGCTCGGATATTGAAGCACTTCCCTAAGAGGTGGCCAGGCTTCCTGACCTGAACCACCAACCTAAACTATTTCTGACTGCTTCCACTACCCTTTCCAACCTGGGATACCTTTTCCCCAACAGGCTGGAGGTCGAAGCTGCCTCTTCAGGCAGATTTAGGTAGTGTGGGTTTAATATCAGGAAAAGCCCATAAGAGGACCCTGAAACTTTGAAGCCTGTTTCTATTTCAGACTCTAGCCAAAATAATTATATTGTAGTCGCTGAGCATTTCAGTTGAGGCTTCTATTTAATTATAACTAATTTTAATATTTAGAGGTGATGTATTAATTCTTGGTGTTGTGGTCTGAGACACACTTTAGAAATACCTTGGTGTTTTGAAGAGAATGTATCCAGTCCATGGAGTTTGCTGTTATCTCTTTAGAACTGAGAAAGGTTCTCGTGTCCGCAAGCAAGTTTGGTGGGTTTTTCTTAAGATATAGCCATTATTGAAATGAAGGTAATTTTTGCTCTAAAACCACTGTCTCTGTTTACAATCTTTTAAACAAAATAACTTACATGAGATGAAAATCTATCTACTAAATACCAGACCAGGTTGTAATCTGTAAATTCTTTTTATTGTTCTAGGTATGACCTAGCTTGAGAGGAAAAGGAACAAATTCATGTAGTCAGCATTTCTTTAGTGAAATAATTTGTAGTCAAAATTATCTTTTATATAAATCTGAGTATTCACAAAATAATGGTCATCAACACTTCAATTTCTAAAAAAAAAATTAAGATTTAGTACACAGATGTTTAATGTTGATGATAAACTTGGTAAACATGCAGGGGACTAACACAGAACCAGCATTACGGGTAACACTGGGCAAACTAAGGCATTCAAGAGCTGTGCTTTGTGCAGCTAGATAAATCATGAGTCTCATCCAAGATATTTGAAAATTATGGGGCTCCATAAAACCCATCTGTTTTCAATCTTACTTAATAGCTTGGTTTGTTAGAATTGATTTACTGCTACTGGCTTTAAAATTACTTCTGAAAACTGATTGTAAGGCAGCATGTCTCTCAGTAAAACAATTAGAAGAAATTGGATGAGCTGAAGTCTTCCCTTCAGTTACCACAGTTTAATTGTATTAACTCTGTATTTTCAATGAACTTACAACCAGGTGTTTGTGGAAAGAATTACTTATTATTTAGGGATGTTAGCCTAGGATTTGGCAGATCTCAAGGCAAGTCCCACCTCTGCTATCCATTCTGTGAAATTAATTTCAGTTTCACAGCTCTCCTGGTTTTATTCTCTTTCTATGAAATCCAGATAGGAATTTGTCTGCAATGGGTGATTTGGGGAAATAGTAGATAATATGCAGATGTTTCTTGTATGAGAGAAGGTAGGGAACCTGCTCCTCTACAGGGAAAGGATTTCACACAAAATATGAAGACATTTGGGTACTATGAAACCACTTCTTTGGAGATGAAGCATCACCTGAAATTCATTGTCACTATAGATTGCTGGTTTTCATTTCTCACACATTCATACAGATCACTTCTGGGATGCGCATCCCAGCTCTGCAGCAGCAGCAGCACGGGGGAAGGCCTCACCTCGAGTACATTGCGCAGTTTTGGGCACCACAGTACAAAAAGGATATAAAGCTACTGGAGTGTGTCCAGAGGAGGCCACTACATTGGTGAAGGGCTTAGAGGGGAAGCCGTATGAGGAGAGGCTGAAGTCGCTTGGTTTGTTCAGCCTGGAGAAGGGGAGACAGAGAGGAGACCTCATTGTGGTCTAGAACTTCCTCACAAGGGGAAGAGGAGGGGCAGGTGCTGATCTGTTCTCTCTGGCGACCAACGATAGGACCAGGGGAAATGGCAGGAAGAGGTGCCAGGGGAGGTTTAGGTTGGACATTAGGAAAAAGCTCTTGCCCCAGAGGGTGGTGGAGCACTGAAACAGGCTCCACAGGGAAGTGGTCATGGCACCAAGCCTGACAGTACTATTCCAGAGGCATTTGGACAACATGTGCCCCCAGACACACGGTCTGGATCTTGGGATTGTCCTATGCTAGGACAGGAGCTGGACTCGATCCTTGTGGGTCTCTTCCAGCTCACAACATTCCATGGTTCTATGAAACACCCAGTGAAGTTCCCGTAGGACATGCATTCCATCTGCCTGCCTCCCCGCCCGCCACGGCTGTCGGTGCCTCGGTGGTGTTCACTGCGGGCTTTCAAACGCCACGATCCCTTCCATCCCTCCAGTCTGGCGCTCCGCAACGCTCCCCCCCGCAACGCTCCACTCCCACCGCCTCCCAGCGCAGCACCCCTCCGTCAGCGCCCGCCGCCCGCGAGGGGGGACGCGCCGGGGAGAGGCGAGGGCGCGCCCACCTCGCGCGCTGCAGCCCGCTGTTGGCGCCGCCGCCCGCCTGATCACGCTGCCTCCTCGTGGCCGCTCGTCCGGGGCTCTGCGGGGGGGATGGGCGGGGCGGCTGCAGCCCCGCCCTCTGGGTGTGTGTGGCGGGAGCCAATCGCCGGGCCGGCGGCGGGGGGTTTATATTGGCGGGGGCTGCCGGGGCCGATAGGCAGCATCGGCGGCGGTGACATCGTCATGGAGCGGGCGCCGCTGGTGGCGAACTTCGGGGCTGGGCCGGCCAAGCTGCCGCGCTCCGTGAGTAGGGGCCGAGGGCGCGTCCCGGGGTGGGTGCGGGTGTCCTCCTCCTCCTCCCGGCGCTGCGAGAGCAGCCGGCTTTCCCTGCGCGCCGCGGGGGCCCTGCCCCGGGCTGAGGCGATGGGGCAGTGCCAGGAGCCGCAGGGCGTCGCGGCGCCTTCTGCCTCCCAGCCCGGCCCCACCGGCAGCGGCAGAGCGGGGGCTGGGGAAGCCTGAGTGAGTAGTGACAGGGAGAGAAGCAGCCGCAGCGCCGCGGAACCTTGGCGTTCTCCCCGTCCCTCCCCAGGGAGGTGCCCTGGGGAGTGTAGCGTTCGGGAACGCGCCTTGGTAAGGCTTTAGGGTGGCTCTCCCGGAGTTCTTAATGAATCTCATCATATGGTTGTTCATAAAGAGCCGTGCCAGTTTTGGGATGGAAAGTAAGTCCTCAGATGCCCAAGGGTAGCTGTGGTGAGTGTGTTATCTGTCAGCTGATAAATAATGCCTTGAGAATCTTTATTTAAAAGTTATGAATAGTACAGTGTAGACTCAACCCTCTGGAAAGTTGCATCAGCAGCCATAGATTATCCAGTTACACATGGAGAGGGGGTGTATACATTGGGCTTTCAATTTAAGAGTTATGTATTGTGGAAATATTTTGTTCTTTTCTTAGTTTCCTTCATGATTTCCTTGATTGTTATTTCTTTAGGTAAATAAATTTGCTGTGCAGCAGCTTTTTTTTTTCCCCCCCCCCTTCTCTCTTCTCATGGAAATGTCCTTTGCAGATTATGTGCAAAGAAATTTACTGTTCTGTCTTGAAGCATTGGCTTCAGAAAGGGCTTTTATAAGAACTGCTGCAGCCTCCAGCCCTCCAACAGAGTACTCAGAACTGGGTTTAGGGTCTGAGGAGGGCATAGCTGAGCTCCCTGTTGTTAATCTGTTTTTCTCTCTTGAAAGTGCAGTGCTCTTTAATGGACTACTGTTTCACTTTGATTGTGGGCTGGTGCTGCATATGAAGTGCTTGGACTTGATGAAGCAAGAAGGTGCACCAGCAAGAGCTCTTCCTGGCTGTTATAAGGCATATAATAAAAGTCTATTTGTAAGGCATGTGCAGGTTCTCAGATAAATAATTTTACTAACAGAATTGGATTTTATCAAGCAGTTTAACAAGCACTTTCTAATAGCCTGTGTGTTTCCTTTGGCTTTATTTTCCCTTCCTCTAGTCTGAATAAGTTTCCATGTGAAACAGTGTGGTTAAAACTGGACAATCTCTAACATCAAAAGCAGCACAGTTGTTTCTGGTTGACCTCTGGGTGACCAGCTGTTACAGTTGACAGGCCATGCAGATACTCTGTCAGCAAGGTAGACTTCTTGCTCCTGCAAATGTCCAGAGCACATGGTTTGTTGGCAGGTCCTGCGGAGCATGCATACAGCATTTGTTCTGGTGGGTTTTCTCCCAGGGCTCCCTCTCCTCCTGCTTCCTTTAGGAGGAACTAAAAATGTTTTGGCTCTCACACAAGAATTTACTGAAATCAGAAGCTGCAGATCCAATGGTTAGAATCTAATTCCACTTTTGTTGATATGCAAGAGCTATGGGAGAAGAAAGTAAAATGGAAGCCTGAAGCAGCAGATTGCCTGGCTGGGGCTCCTAGGAGTGACCTGTGTTTCTTGGTTTTCTCAAAATTTTGCTTCTATGCTTTCCTAACTTTCAATAACATAGAGAAGGTTCAAGTTCAAAAAGTGCAGGACTTTATTCTGTGAAACCAGGCCTTGTCCTGTTGGGTCAGTTTGAAGTATCCAGTTCCCCAAGATGAATTCTTCTGTTTTCCTCAATACCTTGGTTGTACTATTTGCCCAAGTCCAGTGAAAGAACACAGGGTGTAGGGGTGGGGATAGGGATTTAAGGATTAGGAAGAGTGCGTACACATGCAGACATTAAGTGTTCTGTAAAAGGTTGCAAGTTCCATCCAACTCTTAGAATAACTGTTGGAATAATAATGTAAAAAACAGTCTCCCCAACAACCATGTGCTTTAATTATGCTATTTTAAGAAAATCCTCCAGCTACTAGATACAACAAAATTATATTGGTGACTATACTTCTGTTAATCTCACTTGACAAGTGTCAGGTTATTGCAGTATGGAATGGCTGGCATATGCATGATACATCTGTGACTCCAGATAGTGGAAAATGCCCTTAATTTATTTGTGGATTTTTTTTTGTTAGGTATTATTAGAAGCACAGAAAGAACTGCTGGACTACAAAGGACTTGGCATAAGTGTTCTTGGTAAGACTTTAAAAATTCTGTATTTTTCAGAATGTAGATGTTTGATAAAAGTTTTTGATCTTGGCATTTTCAACTCCTCTTCTAATCCTTTATTCTGTTAGCATATATGTCCAAAGACTACTTTTTCTTACAGCTTTTCTGCTGTTCATCAGGAGACCATAAAATGGTACATAACTAGATATTTAGTGATCCAAAACAAAGGACCAGAAACAAAAAGAATAACTAGTAATATGTAAAACATTAATACTTCTGGATCTTTGGGCAGGGGTGTGTCTATATGTATATGTGTATATATATATAGGCAATATATTAAAAAAGATTTTTGTATATGTCTATAAAATACTATATATGTATACACATACTACACAGATACGCATACTGTAAACATGTGTAGTGTATATATATATGTATATAGATACCATATATAATATATTATATACTATGTGGCAAAATGCTTCAGATGTTTTTAATGTATAGCATCCTTCTGATTAGAAAGGCAATGCTGTCCTGAGGGTAAGGAGGAGGTGTCTGAGCTGTATGGATAGCTGAGTGCCTTTTTGGCCCCAGTTGCACAAAAATTTTATGCAAGAGGATGGTCAGCATTTTATTATACTGTGAAACTGTTGGTTGCTAAAAGTAGGATGTGCAGCAGTTGCTGCAGGATTTGCATTAATATTTAAATTGTACACATTCTTGCAGATGGAAGAAAGAATGAGATATCAAATTAAATCCTAATAAAAGCAAGTAGTATTAAATGTCCTTAATGTTTAAATAGGATTACTGCATGAGGAAGCTGTCTTAAAAAAAAAAAATATATAGTATAAATAAAAGAATAAAACAAACCCCTGCACCTTACTCTGCTTGCTACAGCATTAGTAGCAGAGAACATTCTTAGAGTGTGGAGAACTTATACCTTTCTAGGGAGTATTTTTTCACCCAGATATAGTTGTTCCTGGGAGTAGTAAGATCGTGTGGATGCCAAATGTGAATGGACTGGATTTGCCTGGATCTGGACAAGACTGGAGGTATAAGTCTTGTGTGGGTATTTAGGAAGGCTCAGCAAAAAAAGTATGAGTTGGAATAGGGAATGGGAGCCTTCAGGCATTTTGGATCTGTAGGGTAAAAGGTTTAAAGCTTAACACAATTTTTAAATTTCATTTGTATATTACCATTTTGTTTCATATTATTTCTTCTTTCCTTTCCACCAAAGAAATGAGCCATCGGACCTCAGATTTTACAAAAATTTTAAATACAGCTGAAAATCTCTTGCGTGAATTGCTGTAAGTTAATTACTTCCTTCTTATTTTTGTTTTATGCTTGTGCTAGTTGTAACTATAATGACTAATCTGCAGATCTTTCCTAGAAAGCACCTGTTAGTGTGGGTGTTTTTGTTTAGATACTGTCTGGTAGAGTAATACTCTTGGAGAGGGCATTGGTCTTCTTTTTGTCTGATGCTGATTTATTTGAACGTGACAAAGGGCTTTTATTAGGATAAGATGCTTTTTATGTGTCTACCATACACTGACTAGTTGACTTTCTTCTGAAATTTTAATTTTTGTTACCTTTACAGAATTCATGAAGGGCAGCAACTTTCTTCAAGAAATATGTGGAAACAATAGAAATAATTTCTCTAGTGGTATAGAGGTGATCTGTACATTACTTATCAGTCTGATTTTACTAACATAAACACTATGGATGTGTTTTACAATTGCTGATCTGGAGCGCTTTTCCTGTTTGACACATTTTTAAAAGTTTGAAATAAATATATCTTGTATTAGGATTAATGTTCTCATAGTAGTTAATAGTGATTGTCATTTAATATAAAAGCTTGACTCTTGGTCACAGCCAGAATTATTGACAGAGGAGTTTTAATGAAAGTTTGAAAAAATAATTTTTGTGGCTGGTGAACAAGTCCTTATGGCACTTGCTCTGAAAATGCAATTTACTGTACAGTTGCATTTGCAAATTGAAGGGTTTCAAAGCTGAATTCTACTGTGAGTATGTTGGTGTGGAGTTCTTAGCCTGACAGAGGAGCCATGAAGCTAGCAATAGACAGTATTACAAGTGAGCATTAATTCTGCTGGGATATCTTTCAAGATTTTGTGTACTATGATAGAAGAGCTACTCTGGAATTAATTTGTTTAATGCTATCCAAGGGGGGGAAAGCTTATTTTCAGCAAATTTTAATCAGTGAATTGTATACCATTGCTCTTAATACTTAAGTTGTTAGTCAAGACCACTGCTGAGGTAAGTTAATGGGATTTGGTCTAACCCCTTGGCAAAGAGTCTTCTAAAATAATAATGTTCTTCCTCAGTTGTTGTCAAATGCATAATATCAAATAATGTGTCCTGTGTCTTCTGGAAATAATATAGATGGTTATTTTTTGCATGCAGAAATATACCAGAAAACTACAAAGTTATTTTCCTCCAAGGAGGTGGATCTGGTCAGTTCAGTGCAGTCCCACTTAATCTTATTGGCTTAAAGGAGGGAAGACATGCAGATTATGTTGTAACTGGAGCTTGGTCAGCAAAAGCAGCTAAAGAAGCTGAAAAGTATGCAAAAGTGAATATTGTTCATCCGAAACTAGGAGCCTATACAAGTAAGTTGATGATTACGTCCATGCATGTGAATGCTTAGCTTTTTGACTCTAAAAAAAAAAAAAAAAAATTAAAAAAAAAATTAGACAACTCAGCTATTGGGTTATTGAATGTTAACTAGTTAGAGTTGACTGCTCAGCAGTCAAAAGATTGCCTGCCGTGTCTCTCCATGTTCACACTGGGACATCTGTTAGATAGGCTTAACAGTCTCCCCCCAGAAGAGAACTGTTGAAACTAGACTAAGCACATCCCAGAAAATAAGTGGCACAATGCAAATGGTAGGGAAATTGTCTGGACTGATTTTTTTTTTTTTTAAATTTAACTGAGTTTTTAAGCTATTTACAGGGATAATGTGAGACATTTCTGTTTCGGGTACACTCAATAATGAGATTCTGCTGAAATTCAGAAGCATGTCTGGGTCCAGGATCTTAACCTTGGCCCAGGAGATGGGAGACCTGACCTTTTTCAGGGGTTCCTAAATAACCTATCTTTACCGCCCATGTCTCATAACAGGCGGTTGGCTCTGACATAGAAAACACATTTTAAGCTCCTCCTCCTGAAGCTTGTTACTGGACTTGACATAATCTGAATTACCACAGTGTAGAAAGAAGAAAAATGTTAACTGTAATTGAGGCATTGGGAATTTTTATGAGAGTCTGTCTCAAGAACACTTTAAGTATATAAATTTGTCACTGGATGTACCTAAATAACTCTTGGAGCAAGGGCACCTGGGGTCTGTTCAGTGTTCCTACTAGTCATGCTTACTTTTCTTCCCTCTGGTCAAAATTACAGCATTTGAGCTCCAAATAGTGGCAACAGGAAAGACAAATAATATCCCCATACAAGTTAGTATATTAACTGGTGATTAGGGCACTAGCTTGGAAGGTAAGTTTATATCCTCTGAGGCACAGCAAGGAATTGAACCTACAACTTTCCAGTCTAGGAGAGAGTATTCACCACTTTACTAGTCACTATTTGACAGCTGTAGATAAGGGGAGAGGCAGTAAATAAAGGTGGAGGCAATCGCAGCCTTCTTCCCCCTCATGTTTTGGAGAAGAGAAGAAAAGAAGAGCAACCATTTGTTCTCTGCAAAACCTGTTCTGTGCTGTCAGGGCATGCCTGTATGTTGCCTCTTGACAGAGGAAATACTAGTTTTGTAAATCAGTTGCAAAGCTTAAATGGTATCTAGATAGGTAAGTTTGTGTGTGGTGTAGACAAGACTGAAATGCTTCTGGCAATGCATAGAAACACAGCTTTAGAGAACTTTGCTAGTGAGAATTTGGGTGCCTTGATGGTTCCAAAGGCATCAGGAATATTCTTGGACCCAGTGCCTGAATTCCTCTGAAATGCTGTGTTGGACCCCTAGGGCAGTGGTTTGTAGTCTGGAATTGCAGACCTGGTGAAATCACTTGAGGAATAAGGACTGAAAGCCAGAATAGTATTTGCTAGCTTGATGATGGCTCACCACAGAGTTTTAGGAATGCACTGGTATATTTCCTTAGCAGAAAAGTTACGTCTTCCTGGTAACAAGGTAATTTATACAGCAAAATCATTCTGGGTTTGCACTGAAATCCCATGTTCAAGTAAAATTACATGCCAGGAAAATTACTGGTCTCCAGTGACCTTTGGTTTTCTGTTTTGTCTGTCTCAGACATTCCCGACCCAAGCACTTGGACTCTTAATCCAGATGCATCTTATGTCTATTACTGTGCTAATGAAACTGTTCATGGTGTGGAGTTTGACTTCGTACCTGATGTTAAAGGAGCAGTCTTGGTTTGTGATATGTCATCAAACTTCCTGTCCAGACCTGTGGATGTTTCCAAGGTATAGTATTGGATGCAGTGGCTGCACAAAGCATTTTCAAACTTGGATGCTTATAATTAGGCATTGATATGTCTGGATGGCCAGAGATGCTGAGCAGTGAAATTAAGGAAGTCATATTTTGTTAATTGAGTATCTGATGGTGGATACAGATGTTGAAATTTAAAGTCTGAGATTTCAGTGTCTGTCCTTTTTTTTCCAGTAAAAACATTGAACTATGTTGAAATTGTTCATGTTAATAGCTGTCCAAGATTATTTGTCTACTGGGTGGTCTTTACTGATGCTGTAGCTGAAAAAGATACCTTCTGAATCATATTTAGACTGAAGACAGTGTATATGGCTATAGCAGGTTACTGTTAATCAGAATTTTTGGTCCTGCTCTTATGTGGAGAATCTGTAACCCCTTTTAAGATGCTAAAGCTTCCTGTGCCTCACAATTACTATGTCTTTTTCATAGATAATACAGAGGCAGAACATAGTACTTGCTCATGTTTGTGAAGTATATTACAAGTGGCAAGTGTTACTGACTAGAGAAGTAGTGTTTGACCTTTCTTACCTGTGTGTAGCAAAAAGAAGAGGCAAAGGTTAGTGCATTCATCTTGGCCTTTCCTGATCTGCCTGTTTGAACAGGTGGATTATATGATGCCTGTTCTGAAATACCAGATCAGTTGAAATATACTGTGATCTATGTATGAATGTATTTTTAGTAAATTTGCCTGGAGTAGTGTGAAATAGGGACAGGCTGCCCTGAGAATTATTTGTGGCTGCTATATGAATATTCAGCAAATTATTGGGAAACTTGTTGTGATGATCTTCCTCAGCTGAACGAAGATACATGGTTATGATAAGACATTCATGGGATAACAACTGTAGCTGTAAGTGCACTTTGAAATCAGAACTTTTCCTAACTCTTCTTTGACCTAGAGCTTGTTCATTTTCAACACATTCTCTAGGCTGTTCAGCTGAGTTGTATGCTGTTGTATTATGATACTTGTGTATGACTCATAAATCTGCTAGTGAATGCATATATGAAGTCCTTCTTTTCTTCTTTCTGTTAAAAGTTTGGTGTGATTTTTGCTGGTGCTCAGAAGAATGTTGGCTCTGCCGGAGTTACTGTTGTAATAGTGCGTGAGGACTTGCTGGGATTTGCATTGAAAGAATGCCCTGTAGTACTGGATTACAAAACACAAGCAATGAATGGCTCTTTGTATAACACTCCACCCTGCTACAGGTAACTTAACCTGCTCTTTAATGTCTCTTATTCAGAAAGCTGCTGCACTGCCATCTGCTGTTCTTCTGGGGAAAAGTTTCAGAAGTTGAGTATTTGCTTTCAGGTCACTGATACATCTTTTTCCTGTGAAAACGTGGGAAATGTCCAGCCATGTGACTGTAGTAGGCTTTGATGTTGCCTAGTGAGACTCAGCCATAAAGGACATCGTGTTTTTAGAAGTAACTATTATATGTCGTAATTCCATTGTAGAAGTTTCCACTTCTGACCTACATGAACATGGCTGTAGTCAATTAAGTGATGATGTTTCTATCATTGCAAGTAGGTAATTTGGCATGTAGTCTTGCTTCTTGAACGCTCAGTACAGATTTGATATAATTTCTTCCTGAGGTTGTTCTCAGTATTTGAACCTCCAGATTCCTATCCTTATAAAATAATTTTTTTAGATATTTTTAGTCATGGCTCTGCTTTATTACCTAGTACAACTTTCCATATTTACTTGTACTGCCTCAGTGTTTGACTTGGCATCCAAGAGTAAAATAGGTCTAACTTCATAATCATTGTTAGCAATCAAGATCATAAAATCAGCATGTACCTCGTGATTTCACATATGCAAGAAGCAGAACAGACTACAGCTTACTCTTTTAAAATCACTATCTCCTAGCTTTTGATAGCTAGTGAAATAATGATTTGCTACTGGAATATTTAGGTGTGGAGACAATAGTATCTACCCATCTTAATCTGGAGCATTTTTATACCAATGTCCACGTAAATGATAGTTTTTAAAAAAGAAAATCTCCAACCAAGTATCCTTTTTTCCCATAAGATTTTTCATTACTTTGAAAATAATGATTTCTACTTTTAAAGGTAAGATTTACTTTTGATTGAGATAATTTGATAATGTAACCTTATATTGTTGATATCTAAACTTGACTTAGTGTTTTTGTACATGTCAGAATTTGCAAACTCAAGTTTCCTAATGATGTCCAGCAGATAGCAAATGTACTGTATAGGCATAAAGTACAGAGATTCGTGTGTATAAATCCTACCTTAATGCCATCGCTTACTGAAATTCAGTAGAGTTTTAAGTGATACTAATTGTATCTCTGAATCTACTGATTCTCTTTATGGGGTGTACTGTGCACTGACAAATAGGCAGTTGTCTTAATTAATTAAAAGGACAGTAAATCTTGTGAGCGTTTGTTCATTCCAGACCTTACCATGCACAACTAGCTTTCTGAGGAGTATGTAGTGTAGAGTACTGTGGAGCATGTCGTGCTGTAACAACGTACTCTTGCTGTTAGCCCTATCAGCCTAGTACACCAGTATCCTTAGGGCTGATGTCTAAGACAAGAAATAACCTTACAATGTTTCCGGATTTTTGTCCTCTTTCTGGCTGTAGCTTTGTAACACGGGCGGTACGTCTGTCTCTTTTCCTAGCGATTGGTAAAGCCTCTGTTTCACGATCAGTTCCTTTCCGGACTGCCAAGTTGCACATACTGTTTTGGATGATGTGTACTTGCATATGCTGGGTTTTAAGTCCAGGCATTCATGTTTTCCAAGTACAAAGCTATTTGTTTGAAATACCAAAGTTCTACTTAATCTCGGTATTGAACAGTGTTGCTCCTCTGGTTTGAAAAGCAAAACAAATTAAATTCTGCAGCTTTATTTTAGCCACTGCAAAGATCTAAAAAGGAAGTGCTGCTTTAGCTGTCACTGAGTATCTGTCAGTAACATTAACAGGGTAGTGGGAGATTAAGGGAGCAGAAAATAAAGTTGAACTAACAGTCTCTTTCCTTTATGATCACTTTTTTGCCAGATTTCACTTCATGCCACAGATCCATGTTAAAGAACGCTCCAGAATCTAGAATGTAACACAGACTGAAATGTTGGCAGAGCACACATCTGTTTGGCTTGGCTCTAAATGCCTGTTCCAGTTTTTGTAAGGAACTGGCAAAGCTTCTTAGTTCCCTCTTTCTCTACTCTTTTCCTTGCACTCTCTAATGGTTGCTGGCACACAGGCAGGAAATATTAACTGAATTTGCAAAAGCTACTTCAGCAGGATATTAAATTAAATTAAGGTGGTGCTAATGGCTTTAACCTCTTGGCACTGTAGAGCTTGACTTTTTGACCCTAATCTGCATGGCTAAAATTAACAATAAATTTACTATAAAAATCCTCAAAAGCTCCAAGGGCTTATGTGGCATTTAAAATTGCTCCAGAAACATCACTTTGACTGACTTGAAAGCAGTCTGGGTTTTGTGGTTGACTCGAAGGCTGACTTCTTTAAACTTTACTTGCCCTCATTTCCTTGAGTGAAACTTTTTGGACAAGGGGTGAACATGGCCCTGTATATTTGGCAAGGGCCAAGGCTGTACTTCACTTAAATCACTTACACTGTGGGGTAGTGCTATCATATGTGTGGCAAGATTGTGCTCTCAGAGCTGTAAGGTGCTTTGTATGAAAGGCAATCTGTAACCTTGGGTATTCTGCGATCTTTCTGCAGTGTTCAAAAATCTGGTGCTGGCACGCCCTGAGAAATTAAAAGTAGCAAAGTTTAAAACAACCTTGTGCTAGATTTGTGTTAAGGAAACTTGTAGGGTAACGTTCTCTGAGCACTCCCTTGGAATTTGTAATGAAGGGATTAATAAAAGCAAACTTGTTGGAAATAGGCCATAAAAACTTGTGAATAGTTTATTATGTTAAGTGTTGTAGTCGTGGGAAATGCCTGAACTCGAACAAGCTGAGTTTTGTAGCAAAAGCACAAAGGCAAAAGGCCTGGGTGATTTTTTTGTTGTGCTTGGTAGCTGGCATTGAAGTACTTGGTCTCAAGCCATATGATGTCAGTAGGCTTCCAGATCTCTACTTAGAAGTTGAGTGGTAATGAATAATTAAAGTGTAATGCATCTTTATTCATTTTGTCATACTTCACTATTCTTGTGGAAGAAAGATCTTTTTAGACAGAAGTGGGATTATAGTTCTTATTTGACACTTGTGAAAATGGGATTAGATTTCTGGTGTTACTCGTATATTAACATTTGAGATTCACCCCTGCGTCTTTGCTAGAACAGCTGCACAGGATGGATGCTACTAACTTTTGTGCAAACTGTCCCTTTCTAGAACTTGATAGGCACTTGGGTGGTCAATGAACTGTCAGTCTCTGCAGCATGTCTGGGGCTGTCCTTGGGAGCCCTGCAGGAAACCTTCAGGACTCTTCCTTCTGTGGTACAAAGGATTAAGTTCAGTCCAACAGATTTGTGTAGTATTTGAATTTTAAGATTCTTCATCTGTGTCCAAAAAACATTGCTTGCTTAGAATTGTCATAATTCTTGTAATATTCCAGGTTCTGAGTTATTACTCTTAAGCACCTTAAAACCAAACATAAACTTTTATGCTGAAACATTTTGTGAAATACTAAACAGGACTGTTACCTTTTTCTGTTTTTAATTTTTTTCAACAATCTGACTGAAAGATGTTCTTTCCTCTTGCAGTATTTATATCATGGGATTGGTACTGGAATGGATAAAGAATAATGGTGGAGCTGCAGCTATGGATAAACTCAGTTTAATCAAATCACGAATGATTTATGATATTATAGACAAATCTAATGGATTCTATGTGTAAGTTGCTATGCTTTTCCCCTTGGTTTCTATATTTGTTGGAGAGCCAAACATATTAATAACTTTCACAAGTCTGTAGCATACTTTTAGTTACCTTTTCAGTATACAGAAATGTTAAGGACTCCTACATGAATTATTTGTACAAACTATTTACTTGATAATTATCCAAGGATGAGTGTCATTCCAGTAGGAACTTATTTCAGATTATCTTGTATAGATCAGTTGTGAAGCATATTAATAACATGATCTAAACTTAACAAATGTGGAAACATAACAGTATACAGAAACTGGATATGCAGATTCTGGTTTGTATGCTTGCTGAACCTTTTTAGAGAAAATGAGACCAAAACAGAGAAAGTGGCTTGTGAGAAGTTGTAGAGACTACTTGTTCATCATATTCCTACCATCTCTTTCAGTAGTCAAAGACTCTGCTTTCTCTCAAGCAGAGCATTTTTATTAGCTAATTGTGCAAAGTTCTGAAACACTTTCTGAAATAGAAAGAGGAAGATCAGACCTAGATGTGGTCAAAATATAATGCATTTGCTTTACATACAGTTTATTTTCTTCAGTTATTTTTGATGGTTTTCCAAAGCAGATTTAACCCTCTGATTTTTATGTATTGTTCCAAGGTATTTTTGAGCTCACAGGACCCAAAATGTGTATAGTTAAAAGCTGATGTTGTAGTTCAGAATCATTCTAATACTAACCAAGCTCAAAGCCTATGAAACTGCAAAATATTTTCCTTCACCTTTGGTGTAAAATCAACAGTTTTGGGACCCAATTAAATTTCAAGTCAAAGTTAGGATAAGGCAAATTAAATTTGGATTTTAAATTAAAGCTGGCTGCAACCTTAATTGGCTGGGATATTGCTTCATCATAATATTTAATACATTGTGCTTATCCATTTAGTTAATGAGAACAGCTTTGCTTTTAGCTTTGCCATGATCAGGATTGTGATCATACTCTGCTGAAATCCTGAGGGTTTTTCATAAACCTCAGTAAGCAAATGAAGCCTTGCAAAAGTGTTTTGTGACAAAGAGAAATCTGTTTCTGGCAAGCAGGTCTGTAAGGCTATGAGTGGGAAATGCAATGCAGATGGGATGGTAAATAGTCAATTGGGAAGGTGAAGCAAGCTTCACTGAGTTCTATGCATTTTACTAAGCAGTACTATGAAGACTGGATTTTTTTTATTTGTATCTGTGACTAAAAGGATGATTTATCTGAAGCTGCCTTCCCAGCTTAAATGTGCCACCTAATCTGTGCTGTGCTTCACTGTGTAAGCAGTGTGACAAGCTGTTTAGCAAATGGACTTTCTTCCACAAAGTGTTGTGTGCCACTTGCAGTTTGCTTTCCAGAGTTGGTATACTCACTGATTGCTTAATAGCAACTGGATCTTCTGAAAACTGTAGCATAGCTACAGTTATTCAAATATGGGAATGCTTACAAGCACAGGCCTTTTTCCTGAAGCAGGAAGCTTGTGTAGGTAGATATTATGATTGATCTTTTTTCCTCTTTGTAATGGAGACATCTGTACAAAGGAACAAAGGAAGAACTAAAAAATAATTTGTCAAATAGAATAATAATATGTATGAAATTTACATGCAGTTTATGAAAGATCTTGTTCCTAATGAATCCCTGCAAGAATCTACATCACAGCCTTAGGAAGGAATAAATCTGGAGTCTTCCTATCTCCTTTTTAGCTAGAAGCACTAAAGAAAAATATTTAAATCTCCCCCCCCACTGTGTTTTACCTTCACGAAATAGTGGAAGAGAAATTTTTCTTTAGATGTCTTGAATTTTCTACTTTAGATTAAAAGAAATTTTAAAAGATTAAGAGCTGTGATGCACCTCATAAGTTGTGGCCATGTATGCAAGGCAAGATTTGTTCTAGGATATCTGTTACCTACTTGAGATGCTCATGATTCTGAATAATACAAATGTAGAAGGTGGACTGAAACCACTAACAGGAGTCTCTAATGTCCATAGAAACTTCCTTATGCTATGTTCTCGTGCTTTCTTTTGCTCTGTTTTATCTGAGTCAAGCTCAGTTCTGGTAGCACTTATGACTAGCTGAGTAAGAATAAGTGTGTTAGTCTTTGAAGATAAAGAAACCGCTTGAGACTTAGTTAAGTTCACTGTAACTAACCTCACTTATCCTGTGGAATGTAACTCAGGCTTTTGTAGGTGGGGTGGTGGTTTTTATTATGTGTTAGTTTCTTTTTTTTTTAATTAGGTCTGTTTACAAGCCTCCTTTGCATTCCTCTGGGGCAATTTTGAGTATGTCAGGAAGGGTTAATAAGCCTTCCACTTTTTCTGTTTCTATACTTGGTTAAAAAAGGAAGATTGCTTTTTCCCCCACAGAAAGTAATGGTCCTTTCAATTATGGAGAAATTACTTTGGTGCTAAACAGATGCAGCTATTTACTTTCTGAAACTGTATATAGCTGAAAATGTAAATTTTGCACAAAATGGGTTAATCGTTACAGTCTGCAACTTTTCTAGATGTCCAGTGGATAAAAAGAACCGAAGCAGAATGAATGTCCCTTTCCGTATTGGCAGTATCAAGGGTGATGAAGCACTGGAAAAGAAATTTCTTGAGAAAACTGTGGAACTTAACATGCTGTCTCTGAAAGGTCATCGGTAAGTATTAAGTCAGATGAATGCCTTTCCTGTGCAGGATACTACAGTGATACAGCAGCAGGCATGTGCATTGACTTACCAGCCTTTCTCACTCACTAGCTGTTCCTCATACTTTTTTGGTGTCACTTGGGAATTGCAGTCTAGAGATGGTAATCAGAGACTGCTGATGCCTCAACTACTGCTTAGGTGTGGTGGGGCTCAGAGCTTTCTTCTTAATTCTAATTTCTTATCAAATTGATAAATCTGTGTCTGCAAGTGCTGAAGAAGGTGACTCTTGAGGTCAGATTCTGATAAAGCCTTTCATTACATGGCTTGTATACTTGGTTGCAGGAGTTCCTTCCCATGTTCATTGTGGAATTAAAAAATATAGCTTTTTGCTGTCACAGTTCTACAGTGTTTGAGCTATAAATAACTAATAAATACTGAGTTTCCCTAGATTCAAGCTTGCCTTGAAAAATTAAATGTTGCTTCTCATTCACACAAAATGTGAATTTTATCCCTTTAAAGTAGGGGTAGGTTTAAATGAATGTTACTAATGTCTTCTTTAGAGTTTATGAAGCACTTCTATTTTTTTTTTTTTTCTCCTCTCTCAATTCAGGTCTGTGGGAGGAATCCGTGCCTCTTTATATAATGCAGTGACTGTAGAAGATGTGCAGAAGCTTGCAACGTTCATGAGAAGCTTCATGCAGATGCATCAGTCATAAATGCCCATGGGCTAGAGCTGTCCTGCATATCAATGGAATAAAAGCTAAAGGGTTTGAAAGTTACTGTGATAGTGCCACAGCTGTAGCACACAACTTACATTTTCTTTTAGTTCCTGTAGCTATTTTAGTTACTGCATGGGACTGAGGCCTGGTCTTGCAATAGCTTGGTAGCCTTGGCCTCGCTGAAGGTGGGGATCCCCAGACTGAACAAGATAAGTTCCAAAATTTTCAAAACAATGTTCTTAAAGTGTAGTTAAAACATGGATAGCATTGTATGGATCTGAGTCTGTTTCTTGCTTCTAGTCACAAATTACTTTGCCAGCAGTGCCTTGTTTTCAGTAAACTTCAGGAGGCAAAATTTGTCATAAGCTTTCTGTGATCCTTTACAAATAGTCTATGATTGCAAAGTGAAGCTAAAACTAATGTTAACTGTTCTCTAAGGATATCTAGTTAATCAGATGTATTCCAACCATATACCACCAGCAGTATTTAGAAGTTAATATTTGTGTTCCTAAATTGAGAATCTTGCCTTAAGACTTCTAGTCCCATGCTTGATGTACTGTCATAACAGCAATACCCTTTGTGGTTAAAGTCTCTGTAGGACTGGGCCTTTTTTCGTATTATCATTTATTAGTTTAAAGCTAAGATGCATGAGTCTGTAATCAATTTATAAGACATGTATTTCTATAAACATTTTGTGTATTAAAACTTCTCTAGGTTATTAATTTTATATTCTTATTCTGGAGTGTGCATAGTTGCTCCTGACAAAAACTTGGTTTTAATTTGTTAACCTTGTGCCACATTGTGTTGTTGTAATCTACTCAATGGATCTGTGACTCTCTGCACTGACTTCCTAGCCCAAAGTGCAGCAAACTTCCTTGTCTGGTGCTTCAAAAATGTCTTCCCTCTCTAATTGCTCCAGTATTTCTCTGCCCTTTCATTGCTTCAGTTCTGTAGCCTTTTTTATGAAGGGCTTTGCCTAGCTGCAGTTAAGACAAGTTTTTTTGCCTTTTACTGACACTACTTTTGGTCCAACTTTCTCACTTGACCCTTCTGGCTTATTCCAGACTCTGACAGTGTGGGCTAGAGAAGGAACTGTGGTTATGCAAATTACAGAAGATCTTCTGTTACAGTACCCTGGAGTTACTTTGCCTTCTCAGCTTTTGTATTTACTGCCAGTGACCATAGAGTGACACTAACCTCTTATTTTAACTTCTGTAGAAGCTGTCTGCTAGTATCACAGTGTTTAGCATTACTGCAGCTGCCTTAAGACTGTAAAGTCTTTGGTACAGGTTTGGAGTTTTTGATTTTTATCTAACATCAGTACAGTGGTAAGAATTTAATAATTAGAATCTTGGACTGTTGCTTTCTTGGTGGAACCTCACAGCAAGTTAGTGGATTTGTGCTAGGGTTGAGTTACATTTCTATTTGAAAAGTAATCATTTTGTTTTGAAATTTCTGTCAACTTGAGTGTAACTCAAAGTAATTAAATTGTGTAAAGAAAATAAAACTTAAATCAGAACATGCTGTGAAGTATCAGTGTGTCTGAAGCTTTTTTGTCACTTTCAGAAGGATGAGAAATCATGCATAATGTATGTTAGGATTTTAGATTCCAGTATCATCCTTTTCCCTAAAAAGCAAACTTCCCTGACTTATGTTTTAATTTTTTTGTGACTATAGTCTTTGCTACAACTAGCGTGGAAACAAGAATATTACTGTGAGAAAACTTTGAGAACCCTTTTTGTCCTGCTGATCATGAAGATCTAATTCAGATTCTGTATTAAGCTTTTTAACCCTAGAATTCTACTTCCTCTGAATTTTGTATACTTGTTTCCAACAGTAGCTGTGGCTTATCCCTCTTTTCAAAAGTTAACACTTTTCATTTTACACTTTTATGTGTGATTACAAAAAGGATTGTACTGCTGTATGCAGCTGATTCATGAATCCAACAGGGAACCTCTGCTTCTGAGTTGTGCCTACCATCTTGTCAACTAAAGACTTTTTTTTTTTAACATAGAAGAGCAAAAATCATGTGAAAGCAAAATGCAGATTGAAGACTACATCTGCAGGCAGTGATTGAGTGAATATCATGTGAGGGGATTGCAGGAATGCTGGGAAGACTGAAGCACGTGCTGAATTAATTAGTTACCTGCAATCAGTTTCAGACTCATTCATGCAACAGTTCTCTTTCAAGCTGCAATCCTGAAAGATGAAATCAGGGTATTGAGCCATGGTTGACAGAGAAATCCCACTTCCCCTCATCAGATTAGTAGGAGGAATTTCAGCAAGGGGTTGCTGAGAGTCCTGGTCTGTGTCCCTTACGTCAGCACTTCCACGCTGTGTCAGTAATTGCAGTGTTTAGAAGTAGGACTTTTCTTGATGTAATATGAATACTTCTGAGGAATTCAAAGGTGTTGAAAAATAAAAGTAAATTACTGGTCTCACCTGAGTTTGTGCCTGTAGAAAGGGAATTGTAAGATGATATCTTATCAGTGCACAGTGAGGAGTGCAGGTGAGGCACAATGTACAGTGCCCAGGTGAGAACTGTAGATCAGGAAGGTACCCTGTCCCAGGGGGCTCTTGTTAGTTGTCAGTGATGGGGTTTTTCCATGGCAGTTGTGGTACCATCTCTAAGCCTGGCACAGAAGAATTAAATCATAATTAGAAGTCTGGATTGCCACATCCTTATTTAACTAGTAATTCTAGTGGAGATAAATGATTCATATGGACAGCAGAGTGGAGAGTCCTCACTCTGTGTGAGCTGACACTCTATATTTTAATATTTTTTTTTTTCTTGTTTCTGTTTAATCCTGTTTTTCTTTTCAGCTTGTAACTGGCTTAATATTTTCATATGTACTTGGGGATGTTTGGATGTAAAATGTTTAAACCTATTCTTAACTTTCAGGTAAATGTTTAGAATGAAACGGGATTAAAAGATACCATACACTGATGGATTAGAAGTTATTAGGTCTGGCACTATATTGGTGTATGATTAATGCTTGCTGTATTTCATTCTCTGAATAGAAAACAAAATGAGAGTGAACCTTTTTGTATTTGATAAGAACGTACTTAATTAAAAAGTGAAATGTTACAAGGTTTTACATGAAGTCAGTCACTTTAATTGGAAAGAGATATCTCCATTGCTGTTGGTAATTGGACTCTTGATAATTTAAAACACGCATTCATGACAGTCTGTGATAAATTGGTCCCTTTTAGGCTAAAGAAGCTAAGAAGTTATGATTACCAGTGACTTACTGAATGGTTGAAGGAGCATGATCAAAGAGATGCAAAGAGATATATAGAAGAGCTGGTAACTTGTGAAGATGTATTTATTTTTTTTAAGTAGCTAAGGAATAAATGTGTATTTGATGTGACAAAAACAAAAGCTGTACAGCTTCTGAAATCCCAGAAAATTTGAATTTAAACTCCTGCCTTTGCACTAGGCATAAAATCGAGTGTTTTAGTGAATGGATTTACTACAAAAAAATATGAAGAAGTCATGTGAGAAAGGTTGAAATTTGCTAAGCCATTGTAAGAGAAATTACCACTAAACTGCTTAGAATTTATAATATAATGAACAAATCTGAGTATGATTCTTTGTTTTAGTTTCATAATGTAAACTGAAGATATTTGAGAAATATATTTCTGCTGCTACTGTTATCACTGTACCCGATGTAGCAAAAATGTGGCTAGAGGGGGAAGTGTGGTGGAACACACCTCTGTCTGTTAGTTAAACATGAGAGTAGACCTACACTCTTAGTTTGCATGCAGAGCCACAGAGTGTACCCCCAGTGTATAATTTACTTGATCCATATTGTAACAATAACTACAGATGAATTAAATTCTCCATTCAATTACTTAATTACATCTGTGTTACAATCAGAGGAGCAGTCCCATTGTGTTCTGAATGCCCTCTAGCTCTGGTTTTAAGATGCTTGTTTGATAGCACTAGCTAGGATCTTTAACTGGTAGTAGAGTGTACATTTTAGGAAGTGAAAAATAATCCACTGTGTTACCAGCAAACCTTTAGCCTTTTCATGCAAAATGCACAAATTCATGTATGTACAGTAAGCCAGAATAGTACTTATCCCTACCACGTTTGATGCAGAAAAGGCAGCCACATATCTAGGATTCTGACTCTAGCTCTCTGCTAAGTTTTCTTTGGTTTGATCCCTCACTACTGCTTGGTAGATGCTCTAAATGATACCTGAATGAAAAAAAAAAAACCCACAAACTTATTTTCTACACTTGTGAGCAAATGTGTCCCAAAAATAAGCAATAGGTCCTTCAAGTTTTAAAAGATACATGTAGGTGAATATTGGGTGCCCTTGTTTTTGTGAAGTTTTAATTTGTATTCTGATCAAGTTGATTCCCATGATTTTACAAATACACTGAAACGTGAATGATTTGCTAAGTATAGAAACAGTTTATGCTTTTTCCATGGATATTGCTTTGAAGATGTTAAACTCTGATGAAAAAACTCTTTATATTGGTTGTGTATGAAATGATGCTCTCATGAGACCATAGCTGGAGTCTGAGATCCACAGTACAGGAAAAGTCACAGACCTGTTGGAGTGGGTCCAGAGGAAGGCCATGAAAATGATCAGAGGGATGGAACACCTCTCCTGTGAAGAAAGAGAGAGTTGGGGTTGCTGAGCCTGGAGAAGAGAAGGCTCCAGGGAGACCTTATTGCAGCCTCTCACTACTTAAAGGGGGGCTATAGGAAAGGTGGGGACAGACTTTTTAGCAGTGCCTGTAGTGACAGGACAAGGGCCAACTGTTGTAAACTGAAAGAGGGTAGGTGCAGATTGGACATAGGGAAGAAAATTTTTTTATGATGGGGCTGGTGAGACACTGGAACTGTTTGCCCATTGTGGATGTTTTGGATGCCACATGCCCAGAAGTGTTCAAGGCCAAATTGCATAAAACTTCGAGCAACCTGACTCAATAGAAGGCGTCCTTACACATGTTATGGGGCTGGAACTAGGCTATCATTGAAGGTCCTCTCCAACCCAAACCACTCTATGATTCTATGATGAAACAAATCTTTTATTTTGGAGTGAGGCTAGCATAAATCTAAGTTCAGGATTTGTACCACAAGCAGTGAATGTTCTGTACATTGTAAAATGGTAGAAGTTTATAATGATTGACAATTCATGCTGAGAAAGAGATAAATGAATAACAGGAGCAGTTCAAAGATCAGAATAGCCTTGGTTAAACAATACTGAAATAACACCTGCAAATATTGAGCTAAAATGTTGCTGACCATTGCTAAATCCTTACTGAAGCAAAATAAACAACATCAGAAGGCTGTTGGGTCCAGTATATTTGCTTCCAGTTCTCACTTTCATAAAAATTTTGTTTATTTAGACAATTTATTTAATTTAAGATTCTCATTCCTGATTGTAGAAAATGTGGAGCTTATTTATTATGAATGCTCATGCAAAATGAAAGGCATTGAGGAATTTACTTAAAGAATCAGATGTCTGGAGATGCAATTTAAAGCAGCAAACACTTTGTGTGGCTCTCCCTGTCTCTGTGAAAGGGAGGACATTTTTTGCAAAGGCATCTTGTTAAGAGGTTTAGTTCTGGAATAAGGCAGAGTCAGAAGTAGACAGGAAGTCTGTGTCTTTGTGGAATAATAAAACTATAATCACAGAGGAAGGTGCTTCTAGGAGTGCATGAACAATCTGGATTGCTGATACCCATTATCCTCTGTGTTAACCCCTGGAGAATGTGAAAGGCTCCTTGTTATGTCTTTTACACACAAAGAATAACCTTGCATTTCTGTCAGATGTCTTTTATTTCAGATTAAGCCAATCAAACAGGCTAGCCATTTAGAAAATGTGAAAAGCTTGGAAGTTCTTGTGTCTCAGGAGATACTGATGGGAAGGATCCACAAGGGAGAAGGGGATCAGTGCTTCACAGAATCACATTTCAGTCTGTACTGAAGTTTCTCACGGTGCTTGCTAGCACTCTGTGTGCCACTGTATGCAATAGACATCGGGACAGGGCCCTCTTCAGTGTAAAAAGCAAATGATCAGTGCTTAGGTGTGAGTAAATCTGGAAAGTTCAACTTGAGGCAAAGATGATAAAAGGTCAGTGACTGCATTAGCATGTTATAAGTCTTAACAAACTTGCACTTCACAGGAAAAATTGTAGTTCAGGTCAGAAAGAAATCTATTCTGTAGACTTTAAGTAGCTTAGCACAATTTAGCTCCATGTAGAGGAGAGATCCAAGAATGCGAAAGAGAAACAGTTTGTAAGTTGTACAAGAGTGAAAAGCCAGATGAACAGTATTTTACTTGAGCCAGGGCATCATCAGAGATTGCTGCAGCTCTGAAGTGGCTTGCCAGGTCTAAATCTCCTGCCTCGATTTACCATTCTGGTTTACAATTGGAAAGTGTTCAGTCCCCACAAGCAATTTGGAACAAGTTGCAGTACATTTCTGAGAAATCATGGGTTCCTGGTAATGCAGCGTGGAACAGTGAAAGAGAAATTGACTTCATTTAAGGATTTAAAGAGGGTGAATAGGCTGCTACATGTCTGACTAACTGTGTTCAGAGTATCTTCAGGCTGTTTTAGAGATTATATGCACTGTGCACCCAACCTGAAAACCCTGTGATCTAAGGGAGCTTATGGGATGAAATGGTCCAGGCTCCTGAGTGTGTGGGTTGCTTTGGAGTTTATTCTTAAAGTGGTGTTTACCTTATGATTTTTTTTATCTGTAAGGGGTATTCTGTAGTCTAAAATGAAGTCTCAAAAATTCTAGTCTGTAGATTAAAGTCTTGCAATAGCATTAAAAGCTGAGTTCTAGAAAGTAGTGGTTATTCTCTGAAAATAATATAATTACTGTTAAAAGTGTAGGCTAAAAGAGGATTTTATGACCCTCATTCCATTGCTGCTGCTCATTTAAATGGTTTGGATTACTTCTCTTTCACTCTGCTATTAAGGAGAACTGATGCAGAATTGTTATTTACAGCAACAAGATATGAAGTTATAGTAGTTAAGCCAGAGACCTCATTGACAGTGGCCTTGGTATGTGCTATTCCAGGGAAATGCTCAGTCATGGCACTTTTTGAATCTCTTTCCCCCATTCAAACCTTCAGTCAGCCAGGTTAGCTAATTGAAGGTGATACACTGTCGGTTATAGCATATTGCAGGATATTCTGCAGTTCCTCACAGAGATGACAATGCTCCCAGAAACTGTGCAGCTGCTTTTAAATGCTGCTGATGCCACTGTTTTTTCTATTGAGTGGGACACATAAAGATTAACAAAGAGAGAGCAGCTCAATCAGACTTGGCTGGTCACCTGATATGTGTCCTATGCTAGTGTAAAGCAGAGGAAAAGTAATTTCTATTAGTTGAGGGATATTTACTATGAAACACAGTATAAATTCTAGCTATGCTGCTTATAACAAGAGACAGTGCAGTGGTTTACCATCCTATTACAAAAATACTATTCAATTAGAGCTATTGAAGACAGGTAGTTTGGATTCACACTGAGACAATAGTCTGGGCAAAGGACTGTCAGGGAGTCAGAGATGGGGTTGGGAATAGTAGCATAGACAAGGGAAATGCAAGAGTAAAAAGTGTCTGTCTTCTCAGTTGTTGCCTTTTAGTTAGCTGAGGTTGGGCATGTTACAAAATGGGTACGCTCAGGTGCTGGTGGGGAGAGCACAGTGCATCATGTAACAGATGTACTCTGCAATGTCATTTAATGGCCAAACTCCCCTTGCTATGAAGGGCACAGGCAAACTGTACTGACCCAGTAGTGGGTGTCTGCTTTTGTAACCCACTTGGAAAGTGATCCTTGTAGATAAAATATCCCATGGATGGGATTGTTCTACTTCCTATGTATCTATCCACTGCTAAATAACAAAACCATTCACAGGGAAACACATTTTTAAAGCTCCTCCGCAGTAGTTCCCACCACCCCACAAAACAGTGGTGAGTACAACTGAAATGGGTACAGCACCACTACCAAGTTTGCCTGATACTTCCTGTTTTAAGACCCGATATTCACTAACTTGTACTTTTGCTAAAATTTGTAGGCAGACATTTTCCTTCCTAAATAACTGCCTCAAGGTGATCTTCCAGGCAAAAAAAATCTGGCAAATATTTCAGGTAAGTTCCAGAAAAAAGGTAGACCTGTTGGCTTTACCATGAGGAAGAAGAGATGACCAGGGTTACTTAACTGGTGAGTTCCCATATACTGGAGCAGGGGCTTTGAAGAATCCTTGCAACAAAGTGCTCGAGCTCCCCACCTGAACTTGTCCGTGCTATAAATCTTTCAGAAATCACACCTGCACATGTTTAGTAGGCAGCTGGTTTTGGTGGCTTAGATCCCCAGAGAGCCTGCCCTTTGCAGGAAGATAGATCAAAATAGTGTGGAAGATTGAAGGCTAGGTGGCTGTGGTGTGGGGACATGAAGACTGATGGAGAAGCACAAAGGAGAAGGGATGAGTGGGGCATGTGAGAAGTCAGGGCTTGGGCACCACTGTCAACAAATGCTGTTGTTGCTGCTGCTGACTGGTGGGCTGGCTGCTCGCAAGCAGAATGCTGATGAGCAGACTGAGATAGTGAGGCTCTGTATTAAAGGATGAAAATTTAAGTACCTTTCTCTGCAGAGCTGAATTAAGATGGCAGGTGTCTCCTATCAGCCAAGATATCACTGTGAGAATAAGAGAGGCTCCAGCCGGGGTGCTTCCCACCGCCCTCTCCAGGGCTGAAGTAGCAGCCAGCTGAGGGACCTCCTGTAAGAAATGTGGTCTGCAGAAATCTGTAGCCCCGCAGCCTTAGTGGTTGGACTTTTGGCAAGAGGTGTGGAGCCAATGACCTGATTATTCTTTTGCTTTTAAAAGGGAGTGAAGAATGCATTTTTCCTTTTGTTTTCCTCTTTCTTTCTTAATCTGTGAAAATTAGGTATGAGCTACTTGGAGCAAAAGGCAAATAGCTCAGCTTGCCAGCTGAGGGCTGTAAAAAGGCTGAGGCTGCCATTGTTTTGTGGAGAGCTGGATGAGTCTCTGTGGCCTACATCTAAACTATGATGCTCATCTTATGCCCTTCCACCTGGGCAGTAATTAACAATAAACCCTGGAATCACCCAAACTCTAGAGACTAAACATATGGGCACTGGTATAAGTGATAACCATAATCAGTGAAGCGGGGCTTTGGAAAAGGCAGTGTCTTTTATTGCACTTACTGAAAGTTACTTCAGTTCCTTCCTTAGAACAGATCACACTCCCCAGCAGCCTGCACTGTGGTGCTTCTGTTACCCACAGCTTCACTGTTTCTGTCATTTGCTTTAAGGGGAGTGTTTAATTCTCCAGATCTGATTTTCCTGAGGTGGTGTTGAGTACTACTTGAAATGTAACTGAGTAAATGGCTGTGGACTTTATTGTTTATACTTACTACTGGCATAGATTTTTCTGCTGCACAGTATTGTCCAATATGCTGCAAGGTAACAACTTAGTTTTCTAAAATGTGGTTTAAAAGCATAACTCTATCAGCAAACGATCTAGTTCAGGGGATTCTTTAATTGGTCATTAATGCAATGTTTATTGATAGAAAGTAAAGGCTGTCTGCCATACAGTTATACTGTGCCTCTGTTAACAGCCCATTAAAGCATACTTTGTAATATTGTATTTTTAAACTGTACACCTCCTTTTGGTTTGAGAATAAGAGGATATAAATTGAATTTATCTGGCTCTTGAAACTCAAAACCAGTTATCTCCTCTTCCAACACATTGTACCTATGAGGCTGAGGGATCAGATTAATCTGTTTTACACTTGTTTAACTTAAAAACTAAAGATCCCATTAACAACTATATGTAAAGTAACTGTACAAAGTAGGGCGTTTGGCATATAGTCTGCCTTTCTAAAAGCTCTGAACAGAGCTGCAGGCTTCTGAGTTTAACATAATGCCAGTCTACCAGGTTCCAGACTGGCGTAGGGAGCTCAGCTGCCAGATCAGGTAGTGAGGCATTGGGCTGCACCAGGGAATGCCTACCCTTAAACAGAGGCAAGTCTCCCACCTTCGAGTTATCCTTCTTTTTCACAGGCTTGCACCAGGAGAGAATTATCCCATGCCTGCATTGTAGGTGCATGGAGCACCCATACATTTTTTTTGGGAGCAGGGAGGCATAAGATGGAGCTAAATGAATGAGTGTTATGCTCAGTCAGTGGGATCTGAAAAACTGGGGTGCAGTTTTGTCCTAAGGGGTACTCTGCAGGTGCCCACTTTGTACCATTCTCCTTCATGTGTTAGACTCTGATTTCTAAGTCATCTTACAATCTACCTGTAATCCAAACACAAGACTTTCATTTTTAGTCATGTTTACTATACAAGTATTGCCCAGAAAAGAAATAATAATGGGCCAAAAAGTAGAATGAAGGTTGGTAATTTACTTTTTGGCACTGGGCTTAGTACTGAGAGGACCTGCAAAAGTGAACGGAGTTGGAGTTCAGGTTATAGGAAGCAAGGCCAGTCACCTTTGAAGCCATGAGGTGCACATATAATTAGCACAGGGAACATAACCTTGCCACTTTAGCCTAGATTCTCTACTCTCTGAATGGATACCTCATTTTACTCCTCAGTTATGTCTCTCTTTCCATTTAAGCTTTGTAGGACTCAGGGACTCATCTTTTATTTGCTTTTATGATGGCTGGTACTCTGGCTTCTGAATAAATGATGGTGGCTCCTAGCAGGGCCATGGCTTTCACTGTCATTTGGAGGAGAAGGCACTCAGGATTTAGTCAGGTTGAAATAAAGGCTGAAGGTCTTAAGATGATATGTCAGAGTAGGAATGCTGCAGCAGCTGCTCTTTCACTGTTTTAAGGCTCTGGCTTGGGCTCAGAGTCCCTTTTTTCTTTCCCACTGCTGGAATGGTTGAAATAAGCAACTACTGCAGACAACAACCCAGCCCTCAATTTTATTTTCACATACTACTCAAGGGATTTCTGTTTGATTTTCTTTGAAGAGGCCACTAATCCCTTTCTCTGCTTTCAATGTGAAATGATGACACTTGATTGCTGAGGAGACAGAACCGCAAATTTAATGTCTGATGGCTTTTATTAGAAGGAAAGCTCCCTTGGAAGTGGTGCTGCTCAGCAGGGCTAATTTAAAGTGCTTTTTTTCCTCACAGATTGATGTAACTGTTCTAGGGTGTTTGGGGTGCAGCTGTTGCTGATGTTGTGGAAGAGCCTCCAATTCCCAGGCAGAAACTGGGGAGTGGGATGGCTCCTCTGGAAAGTCTGTACATGTACTTAGGTCCCTTAAGAGCGTGGTACCCGATTTGGGAAATCCTCTGTCTTATATCACAGTAATAACATGAAATAAAAATGTTAACGGGTTTGTCATATGCTCAGTCTTTGTCCTGGGGTGCATCAAGCACAGCATGGTGAGCTGGTCGAGGGAGGTGATTGTCCCGCTCTACTCTGCGCTGGTGCAGCTTCACCTCGAGTACTGGGTGCAGTTTGGGGTGCCACAGTGTAAAAAGGATATAAAGCTACTGGAGAGTGTCCAGAGCAGGGCTGCTACATTGGTGAAGGACTTAGAGGGGAAGCCATATGAAGAGAGGCTCAAGTCACTTGGTTTGTTCAGCCTGGAGAAGGGAGATTGAGAGGAGATCTCATCACGGTCTGTAACTTCCTCACAAGTGGAAGAGGAGGAGCAGGAACTGATCTCTTCTCTCTGGTGACCAATGATAGGACCAGGGGAAATGGCAGGAAGATGTGCTGGGCAGGTTTAGGTTGGCCATTGGGAAAAGATTCTTCACCCAGGGGGTGGTGAAGTACTGGAACAGGCTCCCCAGGGAGGTGGTCATGGCACCAAGACTGACAATATTCCAGAGGCATTTGGACAACATGTGCCCTCAGACATTGGTGTGGATCTTGGGATTGTCCTATGCCAGGACAGGAGCTGGATTTGATGATCCTTGTGGATTCCAACTCACAACTTTCTACGGTTCTATGATTATTATTCTGTATCTCACCCCTTACGAAATGATTTTTTGAGACAAAGAGAACACTGACTCAGTAAGGAAATAATAAAGAAAGGCTGAAATTGGACTTAAACAAAATTCTGTACTTCAAAGAACTCCATGCCTTTTAGAAATACTGTATTAATTTTTAGCAACTGTACTCATTATAATAGCTAAAAATAAGCAACCATTGCAAGAGTCGTCTTTTATCGCCTGGTTATACAGTCCTTTGTCACTTGCTACTGTCAATTTCTAATTCACTTCTGCAGCATGCTGTAGCCAATGATGTTGAAGTGTTTTATAAATATTAATGAAACATTCCAATAAATCATCCTGATGATTCACAATGTTTTGATTGTGCCTGTTGCAACACCTCTTATAAAAACATGGATACTTGTGCACGTGTAGACACTTGTATGAATCCTAAAGCATAATCAGACTAGAGGTTATCTCTATACCAAATATTTTTATTTCTTCTTTCAACATCCAGATGCTTTTTTAGAAGCTTCATTGTGCTCAAGGAGCAATTAAAAGGCACAATATATTCCTAGCTATTCATATTTAGAGTATAAAAATAACAACATGACATGTAAAGATCATAATGCATCTGTAGTGGATGTTTTCAGAATTGCAATGCTCATGCTTATGCAGTACTTTTAAATTTAAAAGGTCACCAGTTTGAATTATTAAGTACAGCATCAGGGAAGTGATCTGACAGAACTGGAAGTATTTGGGTACTAGAGAAGCTTAGGGAGTGGTTGGTGCGTTTAAAGAGAATCACTGTTTTCTCCTTTTTTCAATGAATTTGAGAGAATTTTCTGCATATCCTGGCTCTTTAAAACTATGTAAAATTAGGGGAGTCTTGTTGAGTACAAGGGCAATAATGGCATTTGGAATTCATGATGACACTTGATCATATTTTGAGCTTGTGATCTTGGCAGAGTGAGCTCACCATCTATGACAATATAACATACTGGTTGAGTTTATACAATGTTTTTTACTGCTTTCTTTGTCCTTGTAAGAATCTGGGTTTTACATTTCTTGCTACTGTATTTCACTCTGCATCTGCTTCATAGTTCTCTGTTTAGAAAATCTGAAACCTAATTATGAAACATCATAGCAAAGAAGTTCTCGAGTATGTAATGTCCAAATCTGCCTTCCTGAAATCTCCCTTTCAAAGAAATTTTTATTTTTTGTTTTGTATGGTACTTCCCTTTTCTAAAGTTCTAAATAATTAGATAAAATATATCTTAAAACTTCTTTAAGTTGCCTTATTCCATGGTGTGTTCCAACCATAATACCAGCTAAACCTGGTCATTACATTGGACTGTTTTGTTAGTGCTATAAAGGGGGGTTTTAATCTTTTTACAGAAATTCTCTATCTGCATTTATGATGTAGTAAGAATGATTATTACATATACAAAACTGTATTAATTTTTTTACCTTAAAAATTTGCAAAGATGTACATAAACAATTATATTTTTATACATGTCTTAATAATAACACTTAGACATTACAGTGAGAAGAACAACACAAGGACAAAGAAGGAACTAGTTTATTTTGAGTATGTGAACATAGGTTTTGCTGTACACTGAAGAATCACCTTTGCTGAGAAGCACTTTGACTGGTGTAATGAGGTTAATAAATACACATATTACAATGCACCTAAGAATTTCCAGCAATATGTTGTGAATACTATATATTAAAAAAAACACATTAAATTTTTAAATATCAGAGAACAGTTTTTGTGAACCAGAAAATAAGTCAGAAAATCACCAAAATGCCAGGAGGGCAGTCTGAGCAGAGATGGCTGGTTAGGAACTAGATTGTAATTTGGGCAATAAACCCTGTTTATGACAGTCTCCCTGTCATTAACTGTCTCTGCTGCCAGAGGAAACTGGGACTATTAACTTCCTCTGACTGAACCAGAGGGGAAAACCAATAATTTCTTTTACAAGCAGAAGGAAAGGTTCTGCTCAATAAAGAACAATTAAACATTTCCTATAATAAAGAACATAGTGGAGCTCATGCCACTGTCAATAGACACGGGGCCATCAAAACCTTACTCTTTGCTCTTTGAAGGATATTCCATGCTATTTGTGTATTTATTACACCTCTGCAGTCACAAACTTGACAGAAGCCAAATTTTATTGGGGCAAATGATTCCACTGAATGACTAATGATCTAATGAATTTCCTTCTCATCCTGAATGGGTAAGCTTTGATGTATTTTCAGAGAGGAGGGCTAAGTATGAGCTCTTGTATGCTAATCTTACTTCATATAACTAAGTATGACTTTTAAATTATTCACATAACTCTCTCTTTCTTAATTAATTTAGATTTTTTTTTCTCAATAAGATATTTGTTGCCCTACTACCTTGAATCAGTGATCTGTTCAGGAAATTATACTGTATCATTATACACTATATAAAGAAACATTTCCTTTCAATCTCCTTAGGTTACAAAAATATTTTAGTGCTATTATGTCTGTCAGAAGGTTTAAATTTTGCAGTCCTGTCTGGATCACAGCATTCTGCGTGCTACAAAAAGAAAAGAGAGGGTGATCCTTTTTGCATGGTGTTCCCAAATGGACAGCAGTGAAAGATGCAAAAATAGCAGACATGGCTTCTAGCTGTAAGAAGAATGGCTAGCAAAGGGAATTACTTCATTTTCATAATGTAGTGGTAGCATTTAGCCATATGAGTAATTTTCTTTCAAAGAAAAGGGTAATAAATTATTGCCAATTACTCCTTCAATTTATCGTTATCAGCATATAATAGTCATATCACTTTAGCAGTTTGTAAAAATGTGGTATTTCACAGGGTTTTATCAGTGTCTGGATTGCTGTACAAAACAGCTTTCAGAAAAGGGAGGGTGCATCATTCCACTGCTTCCCATCCATCACCAGCTGGCTATCAAAGGATACAGGAGGGAAACAAACAAAGAAAATTACTGCCCACACACTGGTCCTCTTTCCACTGTATGGTAACTGAAAGCTTGGCTTGTCTAACTGCAGCTGAATTCATGCAGCAACTAATGCCAAACAAAGTACCAGTTTTTACTGCCATTTCAAAACTCACTTTCAGTAATGTTCCTACTGGAGACTATGGTGTTGTGGGCTAAGTACTTCAACACTTAAGGAAAATTCTCACTGAAGGTCAAAGAGAATTTAACTTGCCTGTACATTTTGACCCAAGATCATTCCAACACAGTGTGCTAGAAAAAGTTTGTGACAGAATTGTGTCCTCATCTCACAGACAAATCACCCCACCAGTATCTGTCTTCTTGTGGTCTGTCTGTTGTTCAACTCCCTCAGGATGGGTTACAAATCCTACTTATGTCTCAATCTGATTGAATTTACTGTCTGAATAAATGAAGATGTAGAGGGAGGAAAGCAGAGTTAGGAAGGCAGAAAATATTCAAATGTAGGTATGGCAAAGAGGATAGCTGCTGAAGAAGCTATGTGAAGCTTAGCTAACATATTACCTTTCTCTTTAATTAGCTAAGAAAAGGTTATTATAAGGAATACTTCAGCGTTCTCTCAATCCCTTCTTGGACGGATTTTCAAAGCCATACAACTAACAATGCTATTTCATTTCTCCTTTAAAAAGAAATGGTGAGAAAATAACAGGGTGATGGATTGCAACTTCAGAGACCTGTGTGCTATCCTGCTGAAGTCAATGGAGGGAGAGGTTTATGGAAAATCAGATCACAGACTGGTGAATAAGAGAGAATTCCCGTAACAGACAGGATAGAAGGGCTTGAGAACTGCTAATATTTTCAATTAGAGCAACTGAAAATTAGAAAAAGAAGAAAAATTTTGTGCTCTCCATTGGGGCAAAAACATAAACATCAGGTAATATTTTAGGGTAAAATCCTCAAACAGTTTATAGTGATTTAATGGCCTACAAGTCACTGACAATAATGGCAAGAGTGTGTAAATGGTTTTAGGTCATTATTAACTATGTAATATCAAAGTATTTGCAGACTGATAGCTAAATTAAGATTTGTTGCCTAAAGATCCTGTTATTAAATTCCTACTTATTTTACCAAACCACAGCAAGAGTTATCTGGAAGGCTCTTGTGACCTTTTGTGGAGACAGGAAATGGGAAAAGAAATTACAGCAAATATATGCAAGCTCTACAAAAGGGCTGGCTACAAGATTGTTTTCAATGAAAAGGGTATTTTTTAATGTTTTAAATACTGTTAGGATTTGATCATCTACCTCAGTTTATTGAAGGAATCTACTAGGCCTGACTTTCAGGTATATGGGGCTAAAGCGTATATGAGAAAATAATTTGGCCTATGGTCTTAATTTTCCTTTGGGAAAGGTACAGATAGCTGGCAGCAAAGAGAACTAGAAGGTTACAAGCCATTGCTGATGGGATGGGCTTATAGCAAGTAAGAGACATGTAACGCGACGGCCAAAATGTTGTGGGTTTACTCCAGACTTCCACTTAGTCAAAATTATAGCCATTGCTTTTTCCCCCCATCCCCCAAATAAGTGCATAGTAGATTTTCATGTGTGTCCTATTTTTCATTGGAAATATTGGGAACATTCTTCTGCAAATTTCTAAGAGTTCATGCTCTTAGTTTTGTATATGTATATTATTTGGAAACATTTTTTTCTCCTATTCTGGAGGTTCAAATGTTTGTGTTGGATGCTGTGCCTCCTAAGGAAAGTAAGTTGATTCAAACTGGAAATTTGTTCCCTTACAAATTTATCTTACAAGGAAAGAGAAAGGCTGTGCCTTAGTTTCTCTTTAAATGGGGAACATACTCAGTGCTAGAAAACTTAAAAATAGAGCAACAAACTGCATACTAAGCATTTCACAAAGACAGCTGTCTTGGCCATTGCAAATATGAGAAAAGGGAAAAGAAATTAAAAATAAAAGGGTAGATTTTATATGATGTGTTTGAGGGTCGTTCCCATGTGCTAATATCCTTCTTTTAAAGGAGTCTTACACTACTTAATGAGTTGAGGCATAGATGTGTATGTGCATCAAAAATGTATGATATATCCACCTTAGCTCCACATATTCCCTTTGGAAATAAAAACAGGCAACTTTACTAAGATATTGCAGAATTTAATAATTGATTAGTTTAAGATTTAATGGTATGTTTCATCTGTGCATTAATCATTTCTCCCCCTTCTGAGGTTAATGCTTTTGAAAGTCATTGCTTGATGAGATCATGTAAATTCAGCAGTCTGACAGTTAAAATAAAGGTTTAGAGGTCTTGGATAAGTTTTTGCAAAATACTATATTGCAGGTTACCAAGAAATGTTAGATGCAGTATTTTAGCAGGGGAAAAAGAAAATCAATCATGAATAACAAAGGTACGGCATTGATTTTGTTCAGTCTAGTTTGCAATTTTTTCTGACCTTCTTTTATCAGATGTGAACTACCCTTTGTGTAGGACATATTTACTTTATCTGAGAAATACTCATTTTGCTTTGCATATGACTTGAAAAAAAGAGTTTAAAGCAGTGCCTGTAAATATTTGAGAGATCTTATTCACATTTCTCTGAAATTCATGTTAACTATAGGTGGTGAACACAGGAGGGAGACAAAGACTTGGTTAATATGAAAGAGCTAGAAGCAGAGATTAGATGTCTTTTTTCTTCTCCCACTAGTACTGTTTAAAAACTAAACTTAAGAAAATAAATGCTTAGAATGAATACAGCTGGTGATTTCCAAGTATTGTGTATGATTAGAAATTATATTTTTATCACATGACATACTGCTTTCTAAATTGCCACCTAACATTACCCAGTGAGAAACAGTTCGCCCTTTTTCTTTTTCCTTCACTAAATACTACTAGTGCAATAATTGCTTAGGCTGTTTCTGGAAATAGTATCATGGACAGTCTTCCCTTGCTGCCTGTGCCTTTAGCTGACAATGAGTTGTTTTTGCCAGTGGAAAAATTACATTAAATCACACAAATGTTATGTTGTCTTTTACTACAGATTGCACCACTAAAGTTTGGAGTAAGATGCACTTACTTTTAATTATCTTGTTTTTAAAATATAACACCATTTGCATATGCTTGTAGTATTTTGCAGTGCTTTCTCTTGTTTGAGAACTCTTAACAAACAGACATGGTAGAGAATGATTTTTAAAGCCATTTCCTTCCCAAATTTCGTGGCACATAAATTATCAAACTATGACTGCACCATCTTTACAGTCTTCTGTAGTTTGAAGTGAAAGCAGAGCTGGGAAACCCTGCTGGCTAGTTGAAAGCTGGGAGGCTGAAGCCTTCTTTCTCTACAGTAGAAGTACAACAACGTGCTTGGCCTTGACAATGTGAGTCAACCAGAGCTCTGAAGAAGCCTCTCCAGAATTAATTTTCCTTGTACCATTAGGGTCTGTCTGCTGAGATGGAAAATCTGATTATTTTTCTGATTGCTGATATGGTTTCCTGCTTGCTAACAGGTGAAATGAGGCTGCTTGCACAGGCTATCAAAGAACCCAAAGATGGACTTTGCCTTCCAACCATATAATAAAGAAAGTAAAACCATCTATCTGACTTAAAGATGGTGAAAAAGAGCTGGATATGATAAGGCACTGAAGTGATAATGTGGATGAACTTCTGAGCAGTAGGAGTAGTTAGCCTTGCAGGTTTTACTAAGTTAGCTACCCTATAACTGTAACACTGCTTTTATGTTTTATACCTGCTTACATTTTAAAATGAAAATACCAAATAATCCTTAGCTTTTGATAGATTAAAAATATGCAAAAGTAGTTCCATGTGATTAGGAATTAATATATTAAAGTGCAATTAAGTTCAGGGGATGAATGTCAGGAGGATGGAGCCAGGCTCTTCTCAGTAATGTCCAATGATAGGACAAGGGGCAATGGGTGCAAGCTGGAACACAGGAGGTTCCGCTTAAATTTGAGAAGAAACTTCTTTATGGTGAGGGTGACAGAGCACTGGAACAGGCTGCCCAGGGAGGCTGTGCAGTCTCCTCTGGAGACATTCAAGACACGTCTGGATGCCTTCCTGTGTAATCTCATCTAGGTGTTCCTGCTCCAGCAGGGAGGTCCCTTCCAATCCCTAACATTCTGTTATTCTGTGATTCTGTGATTAGTTGTGTAAATTAGTCAGTACCACTCTGTGTATCAATCCAGATCAATCTAGATGTGAGTGGTTTGATATCCTTCTCTCAGACCCAGAATCACCCAGCCTTCTTCATGTTCTAATGAATTGTAACTAAGTAAACACCATTTCCAAACTGCATCAAAGACATGTCTTACTTCCACATGTAATTCATAGTAACTAGAAATATACATAAATAAAATAAAGGAATACCATTTTGGACATTTAAAACCTCATGAAACATGACTAATTTCCATGGTATTAAAAAGAAGATGCAAACCAGATGTTTAATGGACTAAACCCTACTGTGTTTAGACTACATATATGCAGTATTCGTGTGACTTTTAGATTGGCAAAACAACCTAAAAGTAATTTATTTTGGTATAAAGAAACTAATTGTACTCTAGCAGCATTACAAATTGTTCCTTAAATAAGAACAATTTTGATTGTAAATTGATAGGCAGAAACCAGGTGGATCTGTTGAGCTATTTAGTTACTGTTGTTGCTGGAATAGTGCATTGCCAGAACCTTAAAATAGGTACTGAAAGGAGCTCTCAGGCAGCCTGGGAAGAGCCACCTGGTCTGCATGACAGAGGCAGTGCTCTCTCTGCTGCCCTTTTCTAAAGTGATATGACTGCCATGCCAATTTTGCAGTAGAACTTTGCTGGTAGTAGTGGTGGCACAGCACAAGCCAATGGAGTTGCATAGTTCTGAGCACCTCAAAAACAAGCAGGCAGAGCTACAAGAAGACCATTGCACCAGTGGGAAATTTTAAGAAAATGTAATCATAGACGCAGCTAGAGATTGTTGGCAAGCTCTTCACTGCAACTCTTCTAACTATGATGATGTGGCCTTCCTCCCTAGCTTTGTGTTTCTGTGGCCACTAATCCCATGGCCCTGAAGCAGAGAAGAAGGTTTTACTAAAACAGGCTAAATTTGTTTTAGAAGCATGAACTTGAATGCAATAGGCATGCACAGATGTTCATTTTTAAGTTGTGTGTTCTGGGTGTATGATGTGCCTTAGAGGTCTGGAGAGTGGTAGGTGATTCTTATTTCAGGCGGAAAAAGGGAATTCTGCCCATAAACTCATTTTAATTTGTTCTACAACTCAGTTAAGTACATGCCTTTGTTATTTATTTTTTGAACGGGGAGGCTGGGAATGGAGTGCAGCAGCTTATTCACTGGCAGTAACTTTGAAATATAGCTTAAAACCTTGGCATCAAAATGATATTTGTGCTCTCAGGCTGAGACAGTCATCTTCAGGCATGAGGCTGCTAGCCTGATTTATTCTAACTTCTTGTGCAGGAACTGTACGTATGGCACAGTTCATCATCTTTGGAAGCTGGTAAAGATGGCCTCAGACTCCCTCTGTTTATTCTTTAAGCAGCTATCAAGACAGTTGTGAGGATTCCAGCTACGTAAGTCTCTTAAGAATTTCATCCTATTTCCACACCCAAGAAAATGAATATTATTCAAAGGCTGTGATGGCAGAAATGAAAGTATTAAGTGAAGACCGGTGCTGTTGGAGGAGATGGTGGGACTAGATGGCTCAGAAGATGGAGAAGAGGATGCAGATCACTTTACTCTGCTCTTATAGTCCAGTTCTTGTCACTCCTCTCCTGGTTAGCATCCGCTGCCTTCTCATGGTCTTTCCTGAGTGGCAGGACTGTTTCACAGGCATCAGGATAAGAACCACTCCCAAAAGAAAACTGTACTACTCCCAGAGGATCTGGCCTGAGATAGAAATGTCTCTCACTAGATGCCATGGTTCTGAGCTGTAGCTGAGATGCTGTAACTGCGAAATGTTGAGAAAACTCACTTGGGATAATGCTAGCCTTTCAGTTTACAGTGCTCTCTCCTTTTACTGATGCTTAAGTCTCTGTTTCTCATCCCTATCAGTACCCACCAGTGCCACGCAGAGGCACACTCTCGCTGTGCAGCCGGTGTACCCCGGCTGTCTGTGCTTTGTCTGGGTGATGGATGATTCAAGTGTGTGCTGGCAGCATCCACCTGGACTGGATTATTGCCTCATAAAAATAGGAAAGAAAGGAAAAGTCTGTGAATGGATTTCACACTGAGGATAACTGTTAATGATTGCCAAGATCACTGTCACTATTCAGAGTGAATTAAGATTTTGTTTTAGGGCAGCACAACTAATCATGTAGAGTGAAGAGTGGATCAAGAATTCTCCTTTCTGCATCACAGCAGACATACTTCAGAATAATAAGCAGAGAGACATCGAGGCTGTCACATCAATATCAATGATTCCATCACGCAAACCCTGTCATCGATATTGCATTATTTAAAAAATATAATATAATACTCCACACAGAGACTGCAGTACTAAATACACTCAAGAAAATAATAATTAAAAAAAATGTGCAGAGAGATAAAGAAGAGGGCTGACCACATGTGTTAGAATTGATTCAGTAGTTTTTAGGTTTCAGGTCCCTGGAAAATGAACAAAAAATTACTGGTGTAAAAATTCAGGCAGATAGACACTTAAAGAGAAAACACATGTGAGGACCACATCTTTTAAGAAGAAATTAAAACGGGGACTGTTCTGGGAAAATGACAGGAAAAGTTGAGGCTCATTTATGGTCTCTAGCTGGCAAAACTGTGTGGCTTGTTCATTTGGTCCAGAACTCACTCACAGTTATGATAAAGGCTGAGCTTCTGTGGACTGTAAGGGAGCTGCTCACAGCCCTTGATTGTGGAATATTTGGTGGGCAAAACAACACAAATGATGACAGAAAGGCCATGTGTCTCAGAAGGGCAGGAATAGCAGAGTTAGACAGTTCACCCTGTGGAACTGAGAGTGCTGAGGGAGAAATTTTATTAATTTACCTTATTTTGTTACTACATTGCTCATATTTTCATCGTATCACTTTCTCACATGTTTTCCTGTTCTGTGTCAGTAGAAGAGGGAAGGTAAAACTAAATGAAGTAAAGAAAGCTATACTGTTTTTTAGCTTTACTGTTTTTTACACCTGTTTTTTAAAAAGGAGCTTTGTGTGCTTGTGCACAGAGAAGGGAGCAATTTTCGATGTACCGAATGTTACCTGATATTCCTCAGAAGTACTCATTTTCCTCTGTATGTGGCAGAGTTGTACTGTGTGCCCATTTTAACAGATTGACACAACTTTAATGTAAGAGTGGGGATTTGAAACTTAAAGTTATTTATTACTAATGTGTTAGAATTATCCGTATAATGCAGCAGCCTATATGCTCTTGTGTAAGCAGATGACTTTTATTACACTTCTACAGGTATAACTTTTACAATATTTATAGTTAAAATATTTTAAATTTTTAATTAATTCCTGTATGAATTACAATTATTATTTCATAAACTTGCTAGCCATTTTTTTTATTTAAACTCATTATATTATGCATTTCTTTTAGACTATAAATTACTGAAATAAAAAGTTAGAATAGAAGGAAAAAATACACTCAGTAGAACTGGTTTGTACAAGACAAAAAGGGAAAAAGGAGCTCTGCAATTACAATTGACAAGTTGGTTTAATATCTAGTGAAAGAAGAACACAATTCTAGAGCAGCTGGATTAATTAAGTAATATGGCAAAACAAACCATGGTTTATTATAATTTTCAGTATGCTTCAGGACTCAGTGAGGCCTGAGGTCTCAGAGTTCAACTTCTCTCCACACAAAAAGTGCTGATACCTACAATTAGCTTGAGTGTCAAGATATAAAATATATCTTATATACATAATTTAAGTATATACATGATATATATTATCCAAAATATAAATAAGAAATATTTTATCTCGTATATATTATTTATCTTATTATAGGAATATCTTATATCTCTCTCTGCATATATATGATGCATAGATATATAAATTGCTGTGATTAGAGAATGAAAGCTAATAAAAAGGGGGAAAAATCCCAACCTTTAAATGATCAGAAATAAAACAATATGAGGGAGGAAACCAGTAAATGGTCTCGAGGAACTGAGTGAAATAGGTGACGTGACCCAGTTTGCTTTTACTGGAAATCTGCTGTTGCCTGAGGCATTATAAAAATCAATCAGACAGGTGAAAATAGAAAGTGAACGACCACTGAATGGTTTAACAAATTTATAAAAGTTTCATTGAAAACCTGGAGACCCTGAAAATGAGTCAGAATAAGTTCACACGCCAACTGCAAAAAGACACACAGATCGCATCCTAGAAAATGACTCTTGCGTAGGTTGTCCTTACAAACCCAAGTAAACCAATAGACTGTTTTAAAAATCCCCTTCAGCCCTGGATGTCAAGGGAAGAGTTCCCACTGCAGTGCAGCATGAGGAGTGGTACAAAAGACACAAAGTAGTGATATTCTGTAGAAGATGTAAAGAAGTCACATGCTGTTACTGTGGAAATTAGACATGGTGAAGCTTTGTTAATTGCAGGGCCAATTTTCTTCTCTAAATAGAGGTAGTGGTTGGCCTTGATCGATCTGTTGGTTTTGATCTGAATGACTGATGGAGGATTGCAAACGTGTGGAAGACTAGTGGATTGATGACCAGGGAAAGCAGAAAGGTCAGAAACAGCATGGTGCAGGTTTGAGACAGATGTGGCTGTTGGTGAGATGGGAATTCTGCTGGTGAGCATCTGGGAAGCATCTTATGAAAGTCCTGAGGCAAACCTGTAGGCAGTGTTTGCCTGTATACACAGACTTCACAATAAATGACAATTTTGTTCCTCCTGTCTGAAATGGGGACCATCCAATATTGTCTTGTGTTGGACAGTGACCTGTGGATCTACTTGGACTTTGCATGCATTTGGGAGCAGGTGGGACATGAGTACTCAGGTAAGGGCTGCATCCCAAAGGAGAGTGAACAGAGGAAGGCAACTAATCCCTTCTTCTTTGGAAATATGCTCCTGGGCAAATGGTAAAGACAGAGTAGACTTGTGGCAAAATAAATCAGGAGCAGCGAGAAAACCTTTCATCAAAACATAGGCAAAAGTGTTCAGGGACTGGGATTTCAACCACTGACTTTTTGTAAGACCAAGCTAAAAACAGACCTGAAAAGAAAATACAATATCTGGGCAGCATGAAACAAAGTCTAATAGCAACCACAGATAGATGATGTGAGGAAAACTAGCAAAACCAGGTATTTCCTCTCAGAACAATAAAAGCAAATGCACCCATGATTACTAACAGGAAACTCTATGAAATGTTGACATTTATCAAATATTCTGCAATAGAAATGAGCTTAGCTTGACAAGTATCATGTTCCAGGCCAAAAGAATATGAAATTAGTAGAGAAGCAGTTCCTATATTTTGAAAAAAAAAGTTATACTGAACAATGAAAAAGGTAACCGGTCAAAGCAATCAAGGAAAGCATCAAAGAAAGCAGTATCAGGTTATGCTTAGGAGCCTGTGAGTAAAAACAGCTGGAATAATAAATAAGGTTGTCATGGGAGACTAAAATAGTAATTCTGCTAGCATATATGACATAAATTACAAAGCCTACCTTAATTGTTCCATGTTTGTGACTGTTTCTTACCATACAGTAGTGAAGTTGTTTACTGCCTTAGTAGACTAAAACAATGTAATTTTCTTTTAAATTACTACACTGGGTCTAGTCCTGGTGCCATGAAAATTAGTGGCAAAGCTGTGAGAGAAGGTTATTTAGAAATAAGTTTGAATTTCTGAAAGGAAGAACTAAATCTCAGAAAACCACCACAACCTGGACTCTGCCACAGGCAATAAATAAGCAAAAAAGTTGTGTCTGAAAGAGAGGCAAATATAAACAACCTTCTAGTTATAATACTGTAATAGGGAAACACAAATAACATATCTGTACTGCATAATAGGAATTGTGTTCTCTATAAAGAAGTTACATTCAACAAGTAATCTACATATTCAGTCCTAGTTTGATAAACATCACCACTGAGCATATGTGAAAAACACTTTCAAATTCAAGGCAAATAACATACTGCAAATTATGTTTTCAAATTTAGAAACTTAGTAAAGAACTATATGCACTTGCACATTTTAGGCATTTTATATTTTTAATTATTCTCTAATTAAATGTGCCTACTTATGCAGTGTAACACACATATGAAGATATGAAGATGGCAGTACCCTTTTCTTTTGGATATTAAATACAAAAAATGCCAAACGTTCCCAAATGTTGGCAGAAGATTTTATAATACTGATGCTTATCAGTTGAAAACAATTTAAAATAATATTTGAGGGCAAGCTTTCATGAACAAGAGTGGGAAAACTGCTCCACAGATCCAGTCAACTATTTCAGTGTTACTCTCTTCACTGTCTAGTTTCACTTAAGGAAGTCTTGCTAAACACATACTCGTCCCTAAGAGAGACTGTAAAGATAAGACTATCACAGGCCTTTCTAAAGCAGTCTGGGAGTACTGCATGGTTACAACTCTGTCAGGCATGAATGAACACTGAGGTGATTATTGAATGTCTGTCTTTGGCTGCTGCAACCATAACTATTTTTTAATATTTTACACTGTTTAATATTGATAATTGCCATAATGAACAGCAACAATAATGTGCATATATTTTCTTATTTAAAACACAGATGTATGTTGTGATCTGTAGTTTCTCTGTGGTGCCAATGCATATGAAAAGTTACTTGCCTCATGAAATATTATCTCTTGATCTGCTTAATACTTTGCTAATAGAATCATACATCTTTGAGCAGTTTATCTTCTACATGAGTTCACCCAGGATATTATTCCCATATATATGGGTGAAAATATTAAGTAACATATAACCAGCGACCAGAAAATAAGACTACTTTATTATAAGTTTGTGGTTTAAATATTGTGTTAGACTGTGAGCAGTACCATAGGAAAAGATTATTTTAGAGAAATTTCTGAATGGTTGTAATTGCTCTCTACATATGCTTTATTTAGGCATTTTTATAGAGGTATTTAATTACAATGCCAAGTATCTTGTTCCAGCCTAGAACAAGCACTCAGTTTGGTCAGATTCCTCTATTTAGCTTTTTCTGAAAAATAAAAGGGAAAAACTGATGAAGGGTTGTAAAACCCTAGTATGCACTGGCATGGAGGAACTTGGCGAATATATGCATTTACTGTTAATGGATGACTGATTCAAAGTCAGCAGAATTTCAGAATTGGCACTAGAAAGCAGTCAAATGTCAGAAAGCATACAATATGGAAAAAACAGTGAGTTTTATTATCTGCATCTCTCCCATCCTCTCTGGTGCAGGTTTCAAGAATTTATTCAATTTCTACACACAGAATATATTGCTGTTTTGCCACAACACTTCTAGGCATACAGAAAAGCTAAGATGTTAGTCAGATTTCACTTGTTTTTAAAGTAAAACATGCCAGTGAAGATTTGCTCCCTCAAATCAGAAACCATCCAACACCTCAACAATGAAGAAAGCAGTATATAGCTTGCATGTGATCTTTGGTGTCAAGAAATTTTTTGAAGAGCTTCATACTCCAGATCTCTAGAAGCACCCTGGAAACAAGAGAAATTGTAGCTGTGTCAATATGATCATTGGGAACAAACACATCACCAAATTCATGCAGTTGCAGTCATGTCTGAAACGTCATGTTTATCAAAAATCAAAGTGAAATGGAGACTATTTGGAGTTGTTATGTTATACCTGACTTCCATTTTCCTCCCTTGAAAACTGTGGGACCAACAGAAAAAGTTGTTCTCTGCCTGAAAGGTGGGAATAGGGATGAAGGGCCAAGTTACCAGTACATGTGAGATAATAGGTACATAGAAACGCAAAATGAACTGAAAGTCATTAGAAAACCTACATCATTACTTTAATACTGCTTTACGATTTACCTTCTTAAGGTATTGGATCTCCAGCTGCCTTTCACAGGCACAGGCCCAGAACTAATAGAAGCAGCTTGTATTTCCTGTAATTCCCACTTCCTCTAAATGTAAAAATTTGGTAGCTGTGAGCATCTAAGATGTTTGTCCTCATACTTCCGTTTTTTCAATTCGAATGTCTGAGGACAACTTAGTATTTTGGGGCTCTGGGATTTGTTCTCCACCCCTAGAGATTAGATTCCAGATTTGCATACCTGTAGGTAAACTCATCAGGTCTTACGCTTTCAGTGGTGAAAGAAGTGGTGACTGTTTTGTGTGTGTGTGTAGAGATCAACTTTAAAGGTTCAAACAATACGTTTAGGTGTCAGTTTGGATTGTGGAACCTTTGGCAGGAGCTCTGATCATGGCAGCTGGGCAAAAAAAGATCTGTACTACCGACTGTGTGCAGCACATATTGGGTTTATTTGAGTAGCGGTATACAAACTGATGTATGCTCACTAATCTGCTCCACTGCTTTACAAATATTTTCATCTTAACATAAGGCTGAGGCAAAAAATCACTGCTTCCTGAAAATCAAATTTGGTATCAGCTGAAATTGATTTTCTTTGCTTTTATTAAACAAGTTAATGTATCATCTGAATTAAAACCCCAGCCTCTCCACAGGAAAATATCTATATTAAAGATTTTGTCTAAAGGATTTAATGAAGTCATTTTAGTAGGTATTCTTTCAGGGAGAAGAGGAATGTTTACCATGGGTGAAAGAAGAACTTTGTGATAAGCAAATTCTATCAGATACTTTATTAATTAATGAAGGCTTTGAGAAATTTCAGCAAAGGGCATGAGATGAGTCCATATAGGAAAAGGGTTCCTCTCCGACACAGTGCCTCATGTTTGCTTACTTCCCCAACTTAGAATTTTTCCTCCATCTTACATCACCACCCAAATTTTGAACAAAGATTTTTAAAGCCGCTCTTGAAGTAAGCTGCACTAAATTATTCATACTGATTTCTAAACCTCTTTAGGAAATTCATTGGTCACCCCATAATTTCTGGCCACACTCCCCACACCCTCCCGTTAAAGTGGAGAAGTCATTAGAGGGGAGAAATGTGCTAACAGTGACAGGAGAGAAGACTTTTCATGCCAACACTTGTCTTAAATAATTAGCAAGTAATAGGAAAGAAATCATCACATATGTACAAATGGCAAACCAACTCATGCCTCAGCAATATGCTTCTTTGCTATGAGTGAGCATGCAAGTTCATTTTTAAAGCAGTAATTCCAACGGTGTAAAGGGAGGTCTGTTTGTTTGCTTTCTCCCTCTCCTCCAAAGACAGAGCATTAGTTAAAAAAACAAATGAAGGAAAATTCCCTGAAGAACCTTAGCAGGGAACAAGAAAAACATCCATTGTAAACAGCAGGTGGGTCTTCTGACAGGCTTTGTTTGCAAATGATAACAATTACAGGTAATTTTTCATTTCAATTGGAAGAACAGGTATTAAAAGAAAAAAGAGAGCGGGAGAAACAGAGAGCGAACGAGATTTCCCAAGTGTCTTATTCCTTCCCAGGTCTACAACCTAACAGGAGTGTAGAGAGCTCTGTAGTTTCTTCTCATTCCATTAAGTGAGATCTAATTGTGTCTCTTCTGTCTGTTGGCAGATGCGGTTTCTACATAACAACAGCCCAGAGACAGAGCTGCCTGATTAATGCCTCCAGCTGTCATATGCCCCATTATCTGTGCATTTGCATAACTTAATGGTTTAGGACAGGGGAGAGAGGATGCTTAATTTAATGTTTAGCAGGCCCTTGATAGCTGAATAATTTAAGAACTGTCAAGGGAGGTCAGTCCTACAGCGATTCAGCAAGACAGCTATGATTTCTGAATATCATTAAAATTCTTACTTAGGATAATTTGAAAAAAAAAAGAAAAAAAAGAAAAAAAGGGAGGGAGTGCAGAAGAACAACAATGCCTGAAAGGAGGCCCTGCTTTTCTGTTAACCATTCCTTCCCTGAGGACTAGGAGAAAGACTTGGAAAAAACATTAATTCATAACACAGCCAAGAGAGAAGGGGTTAACTGTATGCTTTCTCTCCCCCATCCCCCAGTTGTCTTCTCATAGCTAAAGGGTGGTAATACAGAATTTACTTAAATTCGACTAACAGCTCAACATGCTTTGAACAGGAAACACTCTCGGTTTCATTAGATGCTAATGAATATTATTAAACTAATCTGCCATTTGTTTTCTAATTATATGTCAGAAAGCACTACAGTGGCAGCTGAGGCAACTGCCAGGGTGCATTTGTTTATCTTCCAATCCTGTGTTTACTGACCGACTATAGCACAGAGTGATTAAGATCAAATAAAAAAGGAATACAAAAAAAGAAGAAAAAAATTTTTGCAGGTTGATTACTGCCGTTCCTTTTCCAAGTTCATCAACTTCTACATGACATTTGACTGTATTTTAAGAATCGATAAAATTGAGTTATTTAGGCCTCACTGTGAGGCATTCTGTCGTAATTTAAAAATGGGTGAAAGAAGTATTTTGTGGCTGGACTAACTTTATCTATTTGGTAGTCAAATCAAGGGCTTGCTCAGTGAGTCATGGAGGCCTGCTCTGCTATTTCTGTTGGGTTCATTGCACTCATCTGTCCCTGTCCTCCGCTTTCCCAAAACAGAGCTCTGTGCTTCTGGAAATCTGGCACTTTGAAGACCATGTGGTTGAGATTTAAACGACTTCAAAACACAACTGATTAATGTTTCTGTTAAGAGCAGTAGTTGGTGAATTCAGCATTACTCAGTGTAATGACACCATTTACATGGAAGGCATATGAAGCTATTTCAGTTATTTCACTGCATGAGGCAAGTCTGCTTCTTTGCTTGTAGTGAGCAGGCTGACTTCCTAACCAGTGCTTTGCTCCTAAGCACTTCTTGCATTTGTTCCTGCTCTTTTTCATCTTTATCCTCTTTTTTCAATTGTTTGTTCTGCTTTGCCCAGCTTCAGTTCACCTGGTTCTAACAGAAACTCCCACAATTTTCCTTAGGTTCATTGTGAGGGTCCTTCTTGTGGTTCGCTTTTAGGCAAAGACTTCTGTTGCTTGAGCTATCCAATTTTATAAAAGATCTAAATAGTTTATTTAATTTCTGATGTTATTTCTGTTGTGTATGGGCTATAACGAAATGTGCTGATAAATAAATAAAGAAGTAATCTGTGAAACTACCAGTACCTTATATACATTATGTCAGCATGTGTGTACATACAGAAACATGTACACACAACTGGGTGAGTTACCTCAATTTTTTCTTTTTTTTTTTTTTTTTCATGTTCTAGGTTGACAGCTTAGAACACCATCTGACACTGGAGCACCTAATTTTCCTCTGAGATTCAGAAAAAAAGTGTAGGGAAAGTTGAGTCAGAAGATTATACTGAGTTGAAGGAGAACAATTGCTATGGCTGGTTGGCAGTTGCCCAAGATTTTATAAGGGACTGAGTACCTCTTGTCTTTGTGTTGTTGAAATCTCCCTCTAAGATATTTTTTTCTTTACATTTTATAAATATGGAAGCTCAACAATTGTCAGATGAAGTAATTATTCAACTGGTTTAGTCTGTAAATAACAATCTGCATCCTCACCTTGCAGTTCTTATACTTGACAAAGACATTTGGTGAAGTGGGATGATAGAGTTGTAACAGCACGGAAATGAAAAAGAAATCTGCTCTTCTGTACTGGGTTGTTTTTTTCCTTTTTATGATCTTTCCCTGAAGTATGCAATACTCACCAGAACAGGATATAGAACTTGGATGTCATATTTGTCAGGTGTTGTGTGTCAATTTTTGTACACAGAACTGATCCACGGTAGCAAAGTCATGGATAGCTCTGGTTTGTACTCCTGAGGAAATGAGAGATGATGCTGGCTTTTTTTGTTTAGCTACATTACTATTTCTTACTTGCAGAAAGCAAGATTTTTTACTCACTGATATAATTTTTAATGATTATTTGTTTTTCTTTTCAGTTGCTTTGTTTTAAAAGGGGAAATTGAGAAATAAACATGCATTGTGAGGCTCAGTTTCTGAGAGGTAGATTTCCACTAGGTTCATTTTTGGCCATTGTCTTTTTGTTGCTTCCTAGCAGGATATTGATTAGAAGCAGTGTGAAGTCAAAGTAGAAACTGGGATCTTTTATTTGGTGGAAACATGTAGTGCCAGGCTAGAGACCTCGCTTTTAAGCATGTATTCCTGCACTATTGGCCTTAGAATAATTTTGAGCAGTTTTTTCCAGAGACAAATTTAATATTAATGCTGGAAACCCATAATGACAAGGTTGTCTATTCTTAGGCTTCTGGTAACAGAAGAAGAGTAAGAAACAAAATGGGAAGGGAAAAAAATCCTTATGCATGCTAACATAAATCATCACAGTTGTTCCAATCAGCACATATGGTACGGTAACATTGCCCACTGCTCTGAGACCCTCTAATGGAAGACCATATGGGCTACTGCTGCATCAAAACACAATAGGCCTATGTTTAGGACTCCGCAGTGACCTGGATTCAGAACTTCCTTGCTTTTATTGGTTTTTGTGTCTGCATCAACTTTTTTTTTTTTTTTTCAAAATAGCAGTTATTTTACTGTTCCTGATTCCTTTGTTCAGTGACAGATTCCTACGGATGGTGCAAGACAAATGTGTGCCTGTGGTTTCTGTGTTTCAGGTCATTGCCTTTGCATATTTCCAGATTTCAGAAATAGTAAGAGAACATTACATCTGGATCACTTTGTGAGAATAAATTCATAGAGAGAAAAGTATTTTCCTTTCTCTGGTGCATATTTTTTGAATCACAAAACCAATTCATTTGGAATCATGAAAATTAGGGTGTCATTCTGAGAGTTTCCAGTTGTTCACTGTCAGTGCCTTGTGAAAGTCACTCTGTCCTATGTCTGCAATGAAATAGCTGCAATGAAAATTGTTGTTAAAACTGTGGTACTAAGGTGTTACAGATTTTGTTTACCTAGAGGCTTATACACTGTTACTGAAGTGGGCACAACAAATATACCTAGATCTAAACACTCCAGCATGCTGTTATTTGGTACTAAGGATATTTGCTATAGGTAAAACATACTTCCTTGCTTTTTCCACTCATCAATCCCTAAAAATAATAAGTCACAAACTCTTTTTTTCAGGGAAAACATGCAAATACTCCATGGATTCCATACTATTTCCCTTCACAAGATTCTCTTCAATCATGAGTTTTTGCCAGCTCTTCTTACCATTTTACTGTACCCCTTGGCTGACTTTAAGGCCCCTGAAATCTATTGGGCTCTCAGCCCTCCAGCGATTTATGGCTCTTTAGCCCAGCCCTCAGCTGGAGGAGGGTGGGTGAGATCCTCCATTTTGTGCTTACTCCTCAAAACAAAACAGCAGCAGAGAAGTGGTGGCCTCTCCTGGACCATACTGTGGCATGCAGGCAACCAGTACCTGCGGCTTTGTATAATGATACTCCTCCTTCTTCTCCTCCTAAATTAACTGTTATGCCTGGATCAGGGACAATGTTCTTGATCTACTCAGCTTTTTTGAAGTATAAAAAAGTATAGTTATGAAGGGCTATACATTCATGGATCTCCCAAGCCCAGTGTAAGACAGAAGACAGCAGATGGATATGGAGGACAGATGGGGCATAGTTATTAACACAATGATAGGGAGTGGTTGGCTGGAGAATGGTTTCCCTTTCTGTTCCCAAAGTGGACAGGTTTTCTCTGGCACCTGGGGCTAGCTGGTGGGAATAAGTACAGGCAGAGGAAGAGAGATGTCTTCACATTGGTGAGCAAGGAAATAGGGCATAAAGCTCCCTTCAAATGATAGCTCTTCTGCATCATGGATGGGTTTAAATTGATTTTTCCCCTGCAGACAGGGGTTTTGAGAAGTACCAGGCTCAAATGCAGTGGATATATATGGAAATATAGGGGGCTTAAATGGATTGTGAAAAGGCTCAGACCATGGCAGAAGGATGCATGGGTGCAGTGAGGCAGGAAAGTCAGGTATAACTTCCTAACAATATGAGCATATTTCTGTCAATTTTTTATAACCAGTATCACTGGTTACAAGATTAGCAATCTAGCTTTGCAATAAAATCATCATCTTTCCACCATCGGGTAACTGCTTATTTTGTAACTACTTCTGTCAGTACTATTGCTTTGATGTTCATGCAGCATGAATTCAAAATGAATTGTATTACCTGACACTACTTTACAGTACAGTAAGTAGCAAGTTAAGTAGCCAACACAGACCTTAGCTCTTTGTTATTTTTATATAGAAGACAGGCAGGGGTAAGTATTTTTGGAAAATACCTTCAATTGCTCCAGGTCTCTCCCCTGTTCAACAATTTTTTAAAAAACTTTTCTTTTAAGTCTGCTTTCTCCAGTGCTCTTTTGCACATATCAAGTTTCCCTACCCACATCTGGTTTTTAAGCTTTGAACCTGTTCAGATAAACCCCATAACTATGTGAAATTATTGATTCTGAAACATAGGCCTTAAAATCCTGTGAAAGCTGGCAAAATGGAAAGTAATTGCTAATATAGACAAATTCAGGAGTGGAAAGGAATAGGGAAACTTCTTGTTTCTTCTCTGTCCTTTTGAAGTAGATAGGATTCTTCCAAATCTCAAAATTAGGTTTGGTTTGAGGGAAAGGTTCAAGTCAGTGATTGTTCTTCTAAGTCAGTTTAAAACATAAGCCCCACAACAAGCACCTGATCTCTCGCATACAGATTCAAACCCACTTTTCTGACTCTATCTTTTTCTGTCACATAGAAAACACTCAGAAGTCTCACATGCATATTCTCCCACTCACACATTTAGTGGAAAACAATGCAAATGTTCTTCTGCTGCACTAGATGTCACCTAGATGAAAATTTAAAAATAAAATATCCTCTTCCTTCTGTTTCCAGAGGTGATTAGGTTGACAAGTTAATCAAAACTTCATCTGAGCCTTGCATTTTTCTATTCATCATAACATAGCTCTTCTAATGTAGCTGTCCAGTCCACTCAAAGCAGCCTTTTAAAGAGGACTGAATATGTTGCAGATTTACTTTGCTGAAAAATCCCTTAGCCTTTTTCTTTTCCGTCCACATATGAGGCAAACCCCAGAAAGACTGCAGGTGTCTCAGACAGGTGGCTGTTAGGAGGACAGCTGGAATGACCTCAGTGCCCTGAGCTGAAACCTAAGGAGACCCAGAGAGAATTCTTGGCAGAGTGTCATGCTTCTCTGTGACCTGGTGAAATCACTCACACCCCCTTCTGCTCAAGAGTCCTAATTTGCAAAAGAAGGAGTTTCTCTTTGCTTTCAGAATGCTGCACCACTAATGACAGTGAGTGTTCAGCTTCTGAGCTGATGAAAGGCGGTCAGATATATGCTGGTCTTCTTTAACATGCTTTGTGCCTTTTGGGATCCAATATATAAAGAATACGATTTTCCTGTACCATCTACCATGCTACATATAACTGACAGGATCTGAATAAGTATCTGGGGGTTCATATAACATGGTGGGGCTGACACTCACAAAGAACAGGGGTGGTTAAAGATAGTCTTTCAAGAGATAGAACAACTGTGTTCAAAGCCCTGAGTGTTTGAAAGCTACACGTAAGTTCAGAAGAGGGGCCAGTTGCAACCTCCTGCTGCCTTGGCTGTATCATGGGCTGCTCTGCACTCTGAATGTGGGAAGGGACTGGTATTTTGTATGTATTTAACTGTTGTTTTGTTACCATTTTCTGTAGCTGGTACATAATGAAAGGACATATATTTAAAAGTGTTATGTTTCCTTTCAGAGGTTTTCATGAGAAATGCAGAGATTACAGCAAATTTTCTACACTCTGTACTATAACATTTCATTTTAAAATGGACTCTAATGTTAATAAAGTCTTTATAAACCCTAGCACTATAACAATAGTGATAGAGCTCATCTTTTTGCTCAGCCATGAAAATAAAGAAAATATGTCTGAAAAGTTTTTTTCTAAGAGGCTCTAGCAGAAATCTCTTACAAATATTAAATGAAAGGGATGATACAAAAACTGGGCTAAAATAAGGGCTGCTCAGCTCAGCCTGAGGTAGGAGTCTCTCTAGTCAAGTCACTGTTTCTCTGTCTTTGGTTTTGTGAGTTAAAGCCCATCAGGAATACAATTATGTCTTAAATCTTATGATCTGTGTTGTGAGTAATAGATTTTCAGTTCCAAAGAGATTAGGATAATTGAATATATTAAAATTTAACTCAGCTTTTGATACCTGTTTTTATTATTGACTTCAGAGTTTATTTTGAGTGGCATATGTGACAATCTAAGAGAATGGTAAACAAGAAAATCCATGAGTGGACTAAAGGTCCACCCCGTGAAGTGACCTTATTTCTCTGTTCTGGTCAACAGCCTACAAGAAGAGGTCTTAAAAGAAAAAAAATAAGAGTTTTCATCCTTACACAAATACATTTTGGGATGAAACTCCATAAGATGTGGAAGTTCCAAATCCTTGTTTTTACTGACCATGTACTAAGCTACCTACATGTGTGCATTCTTGTGCTGGCAGGTTCTGACAACTTTCAGTACAGGTGCAAATTATTTCTTCATCAGTATCTACTTGAATATTATTTCATTTGATATCTGTGAAATGAGCTAGCAGACATGAGGTAGTTCTGCTCGCCATAAAATGCCACTATCAGAAAAGGGAATAGTTTGCAACATGGTCATGGGATTAACAGAACAGGCAAAGTATGAATAAATATTGAGGCTGAATGTTAGTTTGACACTAGAACTTGTCTCACTTTGCCAAACAGTACACAGTTTTGGGGAAGGCTGTATTTTTGTTTTGTTTTGTTTCTTGTCTAATCAGTAGTTAAAACACTATAGACCTCTTGACCTATGACAAACCAGCAATTTTCACCAGCACTAGACACTAAAGAAAAACTAGTGCTGAATGTCACCTATAATATTTCAGTTGTCTCCTGAGAATCAAGTTTTAGGTGCTAAGCGTCCTGGAAACCTGGTGATCTATTTTTCACTGTGAATGTGTGTTTGTGCCCTTACTGAATTTTTGAGACACAGTTCAATAAAAAATGAAATTATTGCCCTGTCAGCTTTGTCAGAAGAGCACTCTTGCCAACTATTGAAGTTCAGCCTAGGATCTTGCTTTGAAGACATTAAAAAGTATTACTGCAGGCAGAGCTCTTTTGTTCAGTCAAACAGAGTATCCCTCTATTTACCTGCCATCAAAATTGGGACTGTGAACACACTTCTCCTAGGAGGTGGAAAAATTTTTGGCTTATGCTAACAACTCTGAATGAAAAGTGCCGGGGTTAAAGAATCCAGTGTGGTGCAGAAATGAAAGATTTCAAGTAATAGTACAGTACCAAATCAAGGCCAAGAGTGAAGCCAAATTCTGTCATTGTGGGGGTGCTTTACAGCTTCTCCTAATGTACAGCTTTTCAAAGCACATGAGATGAAAAAGCATTGCAGTCTTGCTTCATCTGCAGATTAAGTGAGTCTTGAGTGATCTACATGTAGGCCTAACAGCAAGAAAAGTGTCAGACTGGAAATGCTCCTGGCACAAGGGAATATACTGCTTTATGCTTTACTATACTGTGCTGCTTATTCCCATTTGTATTTTGCCAGCAGATTCAAAAATTGTTTCATGTGAACATGTGTAGTGAACAGCAAATATGTGGTAGAGCAGAACATAAAGACATACTTTTCTTTTCCTTAGTCCTCCCTGACTTTATTCTTGTAGTCACCACTGGAGACAGGACACTAGGCCAGATAGACCTTTAGTTTAAACTAGTATTCACTTCTCCTTTACAGGCATGGGTATCTATTAAAAGGGTGAAAGACGACTGAGACTAATGAATATATTCTGTGTTCCATTTAAATTTTTCTGTGGCTTTAATGCCAACTACTAATTAACACTGATTAATGTTAACTCCCTCACCCTCCTCTAACAAGGAGGTATTGTGCACGCATCAGCTCTGCTTTTTGTTTGTAAATATCTTGTCTGAAACAAAGCAATTTAAAATCTCCTCCTTGCTCTAATGAATAGAGAAGATATGTGTTCTTATTCACTTTATCAGCTGGTCAAATGTTACTGTTTCAGAGCCTGATCCAAAGTCCATGGAGAGACTCCTGGGTTAAATATGTTTCAGATAAAGCTCTTAGCAAAGGCAGCACTTTAAGGAATCACAGCCTTGTGACCTCTTTGACAGGCTGCATACCTTTGTGGTTCTCTATGGCCTGCTAGCTTTAGGGTTTTCTTTGTCTTATTAAGGATTTTATTCTACCCAGGTAACCCTGACTTACATGCTGTACAGCCCAAATGAACTTAACTGGAGTTTTACAGGATGTAAGTCAGAACTGACTCTGATTCTCTGATGTTGTCTTTTTCTGATCTGAGGTTCACTGTCATGCTTGCTTGTTTGTTCTTCCGTCAGTCTCTTTTCATTCAGAATTTCATTTCTCTCTTACTTCTGTGTTTCCAGAGCTCTCGTGCCATCACGCAGCTGCTAAATCTCTGTCTCTCTCTATTGGGCTGCCTTCTTTCTCTTGACTACCAAATCTTTTCTTACTCCTGGTAATCTTCTTTTCCTCCTCAAGTGCTATAATGTATTTGCTGCTATTTAATTAGAAGCCCAAGATGGGTGAGCTCACACTCTAATTCTGCTTCCCAGCATTCTTAAACGCACATCATGAAAAATACAAGCCAAAACTCAGCGTTTTCTGCTGAGGAATCTGAAACTTCTAATAGACATACCTTCCCATTCTCCAAAATAAATACAGCCATGTTCTCTGATAGTAACTTGATAAAACTCCACTGACTTCAGTAAAGTTACTTTGACTTATAGTGACTGAAGATTTACCCCGTAGTATAAATGGAGCTTGTGTTTCACATAAATCACAAGAAAGTAGTTAGATGTATGGCAAATTAAATTAAATATCTGATGTCAGATTACTATAAGTTCCTGAATTAGTGCTGCTTAATAACAAATAATAAATTTGCATCTGAGGTCAAGTTAAAATTACCATTATCTAATAGAAATAGCTCTGTACTATATCTTCAGTGACTGTCATGAGTTTAATAATCTAACAAACCACTGGATGTCTCTACTCTGCCATACAAGTCCAGTTAAGAAGTATATATCTGGCACAAAAGCTTACTTAAAAAAGAAGACAATTTGACTATGGTAATATTTGAAATGATGGGACAGAGATTTGAAATGGATCTCTCAGTGGATACGCTATGAAATGAAGAAGTTTCCTACAAGGTACAGTAAAGTTAAATTCATTCTTTCAATAAGGAAGTTCCTTTTTTTTTTTTTTTGTTATTTAGATGGTACCTGTTCTCCGCAGGTGTAGGAAAGCACAAATCTCTAGTAGAGTTAATTTTACTGGCTTTTATTTCTTTAACTTAGCTCATTGGCATTCAGATTTAAATTTTAGTCTTCCTGCATTGAACATGCTCCTAATGCGCTGTTTCTTTGCCACCCCTCACCATGGACTGAGGATGATGAGGATACTTCTCTGTAAGCTGTAAATGTTAATTAAGGAACAAAAGGCTACATGAAGATCAAGGCAATCTGGAACAGGAAGGATAAAATCATAAGGACAGAAATACCTAGGGGTGTCCAATGTATTATTCGGGCTGTGGGCTTATATGTGGAGGGGGAAGGGGATGAGGTTTCCCATATTAATTTAGTCACCATGGCTACACATGGTTTGTTCTGGCTGTACCTTCAAGCTGTTTTTCCGGTGAGAAGGTCTGCGGGGCTGTGAGGTTTCTGTGGGGCTGGCATCACAATGTGCCTGAGAGGCTGGCAGCAACCCATACAGGCATCTGATGAGGAGACTACAGGCATTTCTTCATTCAAACACCTCTCTGGGTACAGGAAAGTCTGTGCTTGAAAACAAGGCTTTTTTTTTTTTTTGCATGGCATCCTGTGACACCACTCTCTCTTTTGAGGGGTGATTAGTTTGTTTAGGGGTACATTAGCTTGTTAAAGGATTCTGAAAGTGCTTTGTGACTTGGATTGTGCAGAATGGGTAATCTGTACATCCCCCTGAATTAAATATCTACCCAAGCTGTTCCTTCCATTCATATTTTGATTTGAAGTTAAAAAATGAAGAAGCAGAAGTATTAATAAAAGACATCACCACACAATTTTCAATTTATCACAAAACTACCCATCCATCACAGCAATTATAAGTAATTTCCAGTATGGGTGCTTTTGCTTGGTTGCAGTCCCTCACACAGTCACTTCCACTTCTGAAGAGGAATCAGGATGTGAAAAATGGATACCTGGTTTGAGAACTGGGAGTTTTAACTCAGCCAAATGCTATTTTGTCATGACAGTAATGACAATTCACTGGCATCTCTAGTATAGCTGCCGGGTATTCATGCAGAAGAGATACCATGTGTGATGCTAGAAGGTGGTGATAGCAAATTATTGTACTAGGCTAGCAAAGTGGGAATTTAAAATGTCATCAAATACTCACAAATTACTCGGATCTGGGAAGAAGTAACACACAGAGGCTAGTTATTTTTCCTCAGTCCTAACAACTTTGACTGTAATTGGTACTTGTGTTTTGTTGTGTTGTTTTTTTTTAATCCATAAAAATCTTGAAATAGAAAAGGCTAATGTCCATCATGATGGTGGATTCAATTTTGGTTGAATTTGGTCTGAGCAGAGCGGCTGAGCTTTAGAAAGAGTGCTCTACTCTCCTCTATCTGTATTCGATATTCTATAAATATGTAGCTTCAGGGAACAAAGGAAGCCCCCACAAGGTAGGTAAATCATCAGCTTTTATTCAAAGGAATCTTTTCAGCTATTCAGTAGCATGAATCTTGCAAGACAAAAGCAATATTTTGAATTTTAGAGTGCCTTTCATCCAAAGCACTTTGCAAAAAAATGAATAAATTAGTTACCACTTATGGTATGGTGTTTACAAATGTTGATATTTCAGTTTTAAAGTTGAGTAGGTCATGACAAAATGAAGAACAGTGGTTTCTCCAAAGTCCAACACAGGTAACCTGTGCTAAGAGTCAGGAATAGTACCTGGATTATCATTAAACAAATGTCCTGTTTACTGGATTTGGGAAATGAAATCATGCAAGTTTCACGCAAATCTGTGAAGAACCCAGTTTACTGGTTGTAGCAGAGGATGAAGAAACACCAGCTGAATGCAGGTGTTTCTGCATTGAGAGTAGAGTAAGGGCAAAAGGATGTCAACTTTATTGGTAAGCATACTCCTCTGCTCATGGCTTGAGCTTGGTCAGGTTTGTAACTATGAGCATGACAATGCCGTATCTCACTGGGGATTTAGCTCTTAGTCTCTGCATCTGGTTGAGACCCATAGAATGGGAAGAAATGTGTTCTTTTAACCTCCAGAGCTCCTGCAAGGATGAATATATGGATGTTAATGGATTTCAGGTGCTTAGTTGAATCTACAGCAATAAGTACTGTATGTGTTTTGCCAGAGTATTTTGCCTACTGTATCCAGGTTCCCATGTATCTTGACTCATACCGTTCATATCAGACACAAATATTTACTCATTTTTCCCACTTTGTGGCATTTCCCTAATGTACGTTTCTTAGCCATACATCTACACAAGTTTGAATTTTTCAAAATAATTATGTTTCCAGTTTCACTTGGGGAGACTATTTGCTACCCCAGTAAATTTTCTTATACTCAGTCTGCATGTCTTCTTGATTTTATTTCCACATGTCATTCATTATACCTTATGTATTGGTCCAAATAACTCCTTTTATTGCCATTGGTTTTATATCTTTCAAATATCTGATATCTCCTATTATGTATTGCCAATATGCAATGAGTTGTCACTTAGCCAAGCTATTGTGCAGAACTAGTTCCCCTAATCTTGCCTCATTATTCAACTGTGGACCTATACTTTTTTCTGTGCTCTGGTGTATGCTCCTCTGTTTGCCAGTATCTTTTGGGCTGTGGACTGAATGGAACACATTGAATGTGCGTATATGAGAGATGTACAAGGGAGGAACAAGTCCACTCCAGTTTCCTCATGTGGCATTCAAATCCAAGTGCTTTGATTCTTTTAGATGCTTTATAACATCACAACTCAGCATTGCCACCTCCTATCCCTTCTCTGTCATGCTCAATCAACTCAGAGCATTTCTACCTGGAGACTGTATCACCCACCAACCTAACAAATGCTTATTTCTCTTTATTGGTATTCACCAAACCCACTGAACTACCCTAATCAAAGAAGCCTTCTTTCTCATCACCCTCTGGTTGTTGAGCAGTCTGAACAGTTCTAAACAACTGTTTCAGACCATCTATCTGACACTTTTTTGTTTGTGCATGTTGTGCTCAGTTTGCAATGATTCATCCTGCTACTCCTCCTATGGAAGTATCTCCCCTAAATGCCCATAGCCTCCTAATCCGTCAGGCTTGGCCTGTCTTGGAGAAACCCATGTTCAGTTTACCAAGCTTTCCAGACGTGGTGGGATTATTTGCTTCTGTTGCCCTCAGACGTCTGCCATTAATCTGCAGCATGACTAAAGTGAAAGTACAGGGTGAAATGCAGCCTGCACCTCTTCCCTCCACATCAAAGGATGTTCTGTACTGAGGTGTGGCGGTCCTTATGACTCCCAGGTTAGCAAAAGAAAGCCTGAGTCAGCAGGCTTTTGGTATGGCTCCCGTGTGTTGTGCAATTCCTCTGTACAGACCAGAGAGCAGCAGGGTCCGTTTAGGTTTGTTACAGGCACTAATGATCACGGGAGTCTGCTTGGAGTCAAACTGGGCTAATAATATTGCCAGTGTCTTGAAAGAAGGAGGGGGAGAAGGAGCGGAGCTGCCTGCAAGATAGGAGGCTTCAGGAGGACCTTGATTTCTACAACTCTTCTGAAAGGTTTTTAATGGTCTACTTCATGGCCTCATTAGGCGAACAATGTCAGAGCTTTAAAAAGAGCCCTCTGTAATTCTTACACTGGGCTGGTAATATAAGTCACACCAGATATAGATAGAAAAGCAAAGGAGCACAGAAATGTGCCATATGTTTGGACCCCAAAGGAAAGAGCTAGAACATTTATTCTTTCACCCTCTACTCTGAATCCTTGCAATAATTAGCCAAAGTAAAATGAATATTAGCTTATGCTTAACTGCCTTTCCAGCATGTTACCCTGCATTGACCCAGTACTGCTAAACCAATTATTTTTTGAACTTTATGGCTTTAAATAATCCTCTGCTCTAAAACTCCCTCTACCCCTCAGCTACTTAACCACAGGCCCGTCTGCCCTAAATCCTTTTCTTATACTTTGTAGCTTTTTAAGCAAGCCCCCTCTTTAAGTAGACATAATCCCTTCTCTGTAGAAAACATGAAAGACCTTGAACAAATCAAGATTTCTCCATGGAGAATTCAGCTAATCCTGTGCTTAGCTCCTAACAAGGAAATCCATCTCGCCACCAAGCACCCCATTACTAGAACTAATGCCTGACTCGAATAACAAGCAAATTATTGTGCTTTAATTGTAGCACTGCTCTGTCACGTGGAGAAGCTGGAGAGGAACGTGACTTGAGCTCCTTCAGGAAAGACAGGTCATGCCTTTTTGTTGTTGTTCAGGTTGCTGTGATTTAAAAGCACACTAAATTAACTATTAATATGGACTGTACATGCTTTAGATTAGATGAAACAGCTGCACTGTAGTTCTGTAGTACACTTTATTATAAAACAAGTGCTGTTATACTGGATTACTATTCTCCTTTATATTGTCTTTTGACTGTGGTGAAATTTGTATGCTGGGGCTTGAAGGGGTATAATTGTGCCTTTGAGGGGAGGGAGGCATCAGCCATTTGGTCACAGAAAATTATGTTAGTGTTAAACTACAGTAAAAACAAACTAATCCACCATGTGCATGCATGATCAGCACTCTTCCCCAGAAGGGCTCCCCACAGCATGCACTGGTTACTGTCATGATTTTAGAAGGGAGAAAAAACATTTTGTGGGAAAATTAAGCATACATATGAAAGAGAAATAGCAAGTGCTTTTCCAGCTCTTGGGTAGTGGTGTTAGTACTGATATAAGCTATGCACTGGGTACCATCACAAAATGGAAGCAGAAAGAGGACATCTGGTACAGATCCTGGGTATGAGAGGGTACACTGACCTCATGGGCCACTGGCAATGGTGTAGTCATTGCAAATTACTCCTTGGGTCTCAGCAATCCAACAGCCATATCTAAATTGGATATGAGCAGTACTGTGGGAAGCAGGCTGTGTGCACCTCATTGCGTGGGCTTAATAAGTACATTCGGTGAGGGGTGGGGGAGGTGGCACACGGCTTTTTCCCCAGCTTGCACGGGTGTGGTGAGAAGTGTCCACTGCGTTCAACCAATGGCCATGGAGGCAGATATGGAGCCAGGAGCCAGCCTGTGAGGAGTGAGCCCTGAATAGGAAATACTCCTCCTGACTGATATGCTTGTGTAAAGCTATGCTGCCTCTGATTCAGTCTCCTAATCAGCTCCATGGCATGGAAATACTGTGTGCTGCTTCTGCTGATTCAAAGAGTTTTGTGAAGCTCCTCTGGATGCCCTGTTGTAATACGGGACTACAGGTGATTCCTCATCTTTTTCTGGATTAAGAAGAACAAATTCATTTGGAAGATGTCTGGAGGGACTCCTGGATTAAGCAAGGAAAGGTCTTTGATGATGTCTAGCAGAGTGGAGAGAATTAACTGTAAGAGATGTAACTCATTTCTATGCCTGATAAAAGTGTACGTGTATTACTAGACAAAAGTTTTTGTAACAAGACAAGAAGAAATGCTGTCTGTTCCATTGTGATGAGAAATTAGGATAAAATACCTTTCTTTAAATTTTTATTCGGGCATAGTTTATCATCCTATGTGGAGAGCACAGGATGCATGTTTATTCTCTTGGCTTTTAATTTGCTTTTCTAAGTAAGATTTTTTTCCTCTTTGTATAATACAACTTAGCTGTGGCTGCTGCTGCAGTCATGTCTCTTTTTCCTGAAAAATAACACAGGGATGGGTGGGATGGGGCAAAAAACCAACAGCATTATATAGATTTAATGAGACATTAGGCAAATATTGAGCAAGATTTTAACTACAGTGGTTATGGCAAATTTTCCTGCTCTGGGAGTTGTCAAAAATCCTCCTATATTTAGTAACCTGAATACAAGAACCTCATTACCTACTCTCTCCATTTCAGACTGCATGTAAAGTGCAGACTAGGAGAGTTAATGGGTTGTAGTTTAGGGGGAGTTCCACTAGATGATGGTATAAATCTTCATAATAAGCAAGACCAAAGTGGGCAGCTTAAACAGGAACCCAGGAAAAGCAAAACGCCACACAGCCAGAGGCGGTGACAGCCCCAAATCTTTGGCTTGCTGTATTAGAGTGAGGCTCCTGACAATTTCTCTGGCCACATAAACACCATCAACATCAAGCAGCATCACAGTTGGCTTTGGCACCATGCAGGCAAACTGAATGGAGGGCTGATTTACTTGATTTAAAATCAAGTAACAATTTGCTTAATTTATTTTGCAAATTAGACTGGGCTAACATAAATTCATTTTAAAATGATACTATAAATGAGACTAATTGTGTAATTAGCAGCAAATTAATTACAGGGCAGGAGATCCATTTACATGAATGTGAAATAAAAAATTAAAACTGGGTCTTACATTCCCGCAGCTGACAGATGTCAGGATGTTGTTGGGGCACAAGTCTCAGTCTGTCTGCCCCAGGAGGAGAAAAGAAATGGCTTTTTGTACAGCTAGGTAGTATCTTCTGTAGCTCACTCAGATTGGCACTGAAGGCCTCACATTGGAGTTTCATGGAGATCATGAAACTGATCAGATCTCTCCTCAGGCAGGAGGAATATTTCCTGATTAAATGTCATTTAGGAGAAAGGGCACATGGGGAAGACAATGTCATCAAGAAAATCTGCTGGGGAGAACAACCTTTGAAATGTGTCAGCAATGGAGAAAGGCTTGCCTTAGTCTCTGGGGAGAGTATAAAACCATATGCCACTGCTGGAGAGTATAAAAGAACATGGCACTGCTGGATGCCAGTGAGAATACTACTACCAAGGTTCTCCCCGTTCACCTGGGGACTGGTCCATCTCTGCTAGAACATGGCTGCACCATTCAGCCTGAGGAATGTAAAACCCAGGATTCATTTCCATTTCCATTCCATTGTGCTGGCTCCAGCTGGGATGGAGTTCATTTTCTTCAGAGCAGCCCATAACGTGCAGTGTTTTGCATCTGTGCTGAAAACAGTCCTGACAGCACACCAGCGTTTTGGCTGTCAGTGAATGCTGCTTGCTCAATGCCAAGGCTTTCTGGGTGTCTGACAGCCCCGCACCCCCAGGGGAGTAGGCAAAGGGTGGGCGCGAGGCTGGGAGGGGACAGAGCTGGGAGAGCTGACCCTAACTGTACAGAGAGATACCCCATGCCATGTGAGATGGTGCTCAGCAATAACAGCTCAAGGACACGAGGAGGATGGGGGGTTGTGGGTTACGGTGTTTGTCTTCCCAGGTCACTGTGAGGCGTGCTGAGGCCTGGCTTCCCAGGGAGAGACCAGGCATCCACCTGCCCATGGGTAGCACTGAGCAATTTTCTTCTTTGCTCTGCCTTCAGCTGCTGCTTTTGCTTCAGCTGTTAAACTGTCTGTGTCTTCACTCACGAGTCTTCTCAGTTTCCTTGTATTTTTGTCCCCACCTCACAGGAAAGGGGACTGAGGGAGCGGCTGTGGGGTGCCTGGCTTCTGGCTGGAGTCACCGCACCACATATATACCTTTTCTTTTCAGCAGAGATTCCTAATAACTAAAGAAATAACCTAGAACAAATCAAATATAATAATTACGGTTCCAATGTATTATTTTACACCTCTTTTTAACACCCCTCTTTATGTAGTGGAACTGTGAACACATATCTCTTGCTCACAGTCAAAAATATTTCTTGCAGACTGCTTAATTGGACCCTTTTTTCTTAATACCTTTTTTCAATTCAAATATCTTCGTATGGTAGATTTATTGCTGAGAAAAGTCATTAAAAAGACAAATTAAGTTTTTGGCACTGGATGCAGAAAAAGGAAAGGATGGGCAAATTTTCCCACACTTCGTCTTTCTATCCATGTCCTGTGAACATGTTTTGCAACTCAGCTTCCACATTCAATCATGTTTATTTTTGACTTAAAATTGCTTTCTTTGTTACTGTCAGATTCACCTCATCTAGGTCATTGTACTTAATGACAATTAAACTGTTAGGACTGTAAGCAACAGACTGCAGATGCTTTAAGTAGGATTTGAGGTTTTACTCCCAACATCTACAAGTGAGGGCATCTCTACATAAGCAGTTACTGCACAGCAAGAGTGGGCTGCTGTGTCACAGCTGCTCAGCATGGAGATCTCTCCATGACAGTTTCAGAGAGGGTAGAACGGCACTCGATACAGAATAAAGTTCTTCTTGCTTCTATGGGCAGTTGCCTAAGGATTTAGCCAGCAAGATCCTAAAGCTGCTAAAAGAGGGCAAATAAGATTAGTAGTTGTTGTACCTTCTTGGCTGTTGGCATCTTCCAACATAGCAAACCTCTGGGTTACCTTACCCTATTAACTTTTTAGTCTTTCAAATCTTCTGACATGAGAGGATGCTTCCCAGGTGCCCAATTAAAGGAACTTCACAAGATTTCTGCTGCTTTGGTTTCAGCAGGTGTTTCATTTCATTTGAGGGAGGGCAATCTCACCTAGGGTTAATTCTCTCTGTTATCTCACAGAGCCTTAACCTGAAAACCACTGACAGTGCCCACAGCGGTGCTATCTTGACCATCATTCTTTTTCAGCATATTTACAGTATGAAAATTTTGTATGATAATATGTAAAAACTGTGGTGCAATCTGCATTAACCTAATCAATATGGCTGTAATTCATGTTCAAGTTCATTTTGTAATTGCACTTGGTAGCATGTGTTTTAATGCTTATATGCTATATAACAATTAAAAACATATAAACCCAGTACTTTTGACATTTTTACTCATAGCAAAAGACTCCTAAACATCTATGTTTCACTAGATTGTGTTACAAACTTAAATATTTCAGGGCTCCCAGAAGGACACCTGAATTAAAAAAAAAAATTGTTGTAATTTAATTATTCCTATTAATGAAATTCTCTAGATTTCCATCAGCCTGGAGCTTTATGGTGAGCTTCTCAATGTCAAAACTCACACAGCTGAATCTCGTTCAGAATCTGGCCTTGATGAAACTCATTTCAGTAAATTAGTCTGACATAAACTATGCAAATTTTAGGTCATTAAAGGGAGGTAGAGTCTTGTGAAAGAAAATAATTGTTACAACATTAAATGCTAGCATAAAGAATTCCTAGCATGAATTATATAAATTTACTTTAAAAATAAACACTTACAGAAAAAGACCACAGTGTCTGAGTCAATTTAATATTTGGTGACATCCCAGCTATTTGAGACTCAATAAGTATGAGCAGAGTCTTAGAACAGTAAAATAAATGGTTAAAAAATTCCAGTTTGTCTTTTATGTTTGTGAAATCAGACCTTATCTGTCTTCCAAAAACAAGAAAGAAGAAAAGCTAACAATAACATACACACACATATGTGTACATCTCCTACTTCAAAACAGAGATATATGCTAGTATTACCTTCATACCTGTACAGAGTATTCAATTTTCTATCACTTTGAGATACAAAATAGGAATAAAAGCTCCCTAAAAAATGCCAGTGCAGCTTTTACAAAAAGAAGATAGGGGAGTTCTGTTCTTTTTCATAGTAATAGATCCATATTTCCAGAACCTTATGCTCCTTATGTTATTTTGAAACTGTATATCCCAGACAGCAACAAAGTCCACCTTCCTCCTGTGTTTATACTCTTATGCATATGCAATTAATAAAATATTTACATGTGTTTCCTCTCTTCTTGTTTTGGAAAGCAAAATAAAAACAAACCATAATTTTCTTTCTTCTCAAAGGCATGTATATTCATTAATACCTATGTGAACTGGGGTAATTGATTTACCTTGTATCACCTTGTTGGTAAGTTAGGAGACCCTCTCATTACATCTTGATTATGTCTGCAATTATCTGATATCAATTGTTGCTTCTGTCACCTTCCCAGTGCTTCTCTTATCTTATTCTCTTTCTGTCTTTCTCTCTCCTTTGCTTTTTAACAACTTCTAACCATTTCCTGTTGCATACTGGCTGAGAAAGCTCTCTCAAGTCCCAAGTGCAAATCAATAAGTCATAGTGACTCATAAAAATAAGACTGTCATCATTATTGTTCAGTTATTGCTGGGTTTGTGGAAAGATTCTTCAAGAGCTGGAGGTTTCTTCACTAATATTTATAATCTGCTCTCAGCAGTGCTAATGAATGAGTGGGTGTACATTAGGCTGAAATACAGCAGTATTTGATTTATACGAAGTCCAGGTCTGATTGTTAATATTAAATCCATTAGAGTGTCTCCTAGATCTGCCTTAATGTACTTCCCTGCATAAAATAGAGCTTAAGCATTCCCACTTACTTAGCTTTTCATTATTGGTTGAATATTTGTCTTTATTACAACATCCTATGATAAATTGGACTTGTGATATTTTGAAAAATAGCACTTTAATAAAACTTCACTTGTCAGAAACCCATATCTTAAAAATTATCAACATGTTTGGAAAAAAATAACCAGCTGATGCTAAAAATGTAGGAAGAAATTAAAAATATTCAACTTTAGTTCATAAAACCAAGATATTCAAGGAAGAAATCCACATTCCATTTTGGGGAAAAGAAATTCACAAGCAGTTTTCATTTGGAAGATAACAGATACTATGTTTACGTAAGCCGTCACCTTCTGAGCATCTCCAAAGGGAGGAATTCTTTTCTCTAGTTCAAAATTGCTTTCTCCTGAAAAAAGCCATTAGACAAAAGTGTAAATAGGAAAAACAGGGTAGGGAGAACATGCAGGAAATCATCAACTTCCAGCTCAGGTCAGGCATTTCACAGTAATTCTGCAAAGGCCACTGAGTATTAAATACACAAACTGACTACAGCATTTCTTCTCATCTACAAGAGTTTTCCATTCACAGTGCATACAAACTCAGCTCAGGACTGCCAAGTCAGCCTGGGGTGTACTTTGTTTCCTCCATGCAATACTTCTTTTTATCTTATCTAAATGTTTCTGTTGTTGGCTAGAATCAGAGAGCTAATCTGTCACTATTTAGCTATTATTTTCAACCCCTTTTGCTGAAGGAGTAAGCCAAATCAGAGCCTTGTAGTTTTGATTTTATTTTAAGAGAAGTGATTGGTAATTTGATAGAATGCAATTTATTTGCAAGTAAAAAGTCCTTCTCTTCCAGTGCAGGAGACATTAAACAATGTAGCTTCTTTCCTCACTTTCCCACAGTTCTTCTAGACAAATGTTTAAGTCTCAAAATTTATCTCAAGTCAGCAGCCCTGTTCTTGTTTGCTCTTCTGAAGCATCCTTGGGCTCTGATAGTCCATCCTCTCCTCTCACCGCTGCATTTTCTTGCCTAAACTGATATTCAATAGAGCTTCTCCATCCAAGTACCAAATACCAAATATTTTTTTACAGGCTTTTGTTTGTGTAAGAATAAGTTATCAGCTGCCTGCCACATACAGTAAATGAAAACCAACAGCCAAATTTAGTAATCTCAGTACTGCCACTGCTGTGCAGCATATGTTAAGAGTCAGATTCAGAGTTGTGCCTTTCCAGCAATGTAAAACCACACCTTTATCAGCTCCCTGAGGTTTTCTTCTTGCTAAGGGTATATAAAACTCATATAGTATATAGAACAACATAACTACAAAGTGTTAGTCTCTGAATATAGGGTTTGGCCTGGAAGTCCCATACATTTGACCAACCTGACCAAATGTCAAAGGGCAGCTCCTGTGCCTCAAAAAAGACGGTTCTCACAGCTGCCCACAAAGGACCATACAGGTCACAGTGCTTCCTAGTCTGCTTAACTCACTTAAGCAGTTTTTTCATTGACCCTCACTCAGAGCTCTGTCTGGAAATACAGCACAGATCCAAGTGTATAACTTGCTATAAATTATTCCAACATCTTTGGTGAAGATTTTAAAAAGTTCCAACCAAAAAACCCCCATCCCCTTTATTACATCAGTTATCTAGTAATCTAGATAATCACTGAGATTTATCACTTTTTGTATTAAGTTTTCAAAAGTTTCCTTGTTTTGTATTCTTACATTCTGATCTCTTCAGAGTCTAAGAACTGAACTCAGTTTTTCACAAGTAGTCCTCCCACCACAGGCAGCCTGGGTCTCTTTGCCTGAGTCACTCTAGACTTAGGCAACTTGGAAGTATGTGAGTTTGGAGTGGTAAAAACATTTGGATAGATTTGAGCCTAGTTCCTCCTAAGGTTAACAGAGAGTTTCCTTTAAATCCACACCTTTAAGTTGATTGGGATATAAAAGGCTGTGAAATTGTTTTGTCTTTCTTGCTATACAGAGACTGTCCATCCTTTTAGTATGTTTTTTTCCCTAGGCCTGACAAAATATGGCCTTCTTCACAGAGGACATCTGCTTTCCCAAGCTGGAACAGGCTTTACTAGCTCCCTGAATTTGCAGGCAAAAAGAATTTGCAAGTGATACAGTCTCACTACTGCAAGCAGAAGAGGCTACTTGCAGATGAATGTTGATTCTTGATAGTCCTGTGATCTTCTGCAATCTGTCTCCCAGATAAGACTCCAAATTGTGAAAAATGTTGCAGTCTCTGCTTAGTGGCAATTTAGCAACTAGACAGCGTTGATAAGAAGTGAATGTAGATCACTGAAGATCAGTTCCGGTCACACAAAGGGTATGTGTTAGACTTGAAAAATGTCAGAAAATCCCATTAAAACATCACAATCTCTTAAATAATAACCCTGAGGCCTGCTGGTCTGTTCATCTTTTGATTCACTTCTTTGATAGAGGTTACAAAAATATTTATCACATAAACTAAAGAATGTAGGTGGCTAGCAAAACATGCACAAAAATCTGCAAACATGTTGTGGTATTTTCTTTTTGGTTGTTTTTAATTTTATCTTGGCATTTTCTCATTTTGAGACAAAACATCAAGTATAAAATACTAAAGGGCAAATAAATGCTTCATCTGTTACTGTGTTCCCAGACAGGTAATAATTTACGTTTTTTTTTGTTTTGTTACAAGGAGTGATGTTTTCTGAACTCATTCCAGTTATGAGGGTGGGGAGAAAAGATATATAATGTCCATGTTACACAGAAACCACAGTAGATGCTGACATCCTTAACAACAGTTTCAGCAGAGGAACTGAAAGAGAATGGATTTTTGGGAACAAACCCACATTCTCCCTGCTAGGTCTGATGGCTGAATTCCTGTACCTTGTGTTTCAGTAGTTAGCACAGAAATTTCATACCAAAGGTGCCAGGGAATTTTAATTTTTCTGAGGCATGTTTGTGCACTGCTGACCCTGCCCCAAAAGCCAGATCAAACTTAGATTTATTAAGCAGCCATCAGGTTGCACAGGCACTCCAGCCTGTGCACACTTCCTATATGCTCTGCCAGTGGATATATGCCTAGGAAATCCTCCCCTTACCAGAGCTCAAAATTTTAGAGTTTCCACCATCACATCCTAATTACCAATTCTAAAATTATTACTTTGCCTATTAAAAAATAGAGGTGTCTGTATATATCCTCTTTCAGACTAACTGGTAGCCAATGCCTGGTATGAGAAAAATCAGAGATCTTGTTCCAAGATTAGTGATAGCACTTCCTAAACAAAATATACTGTTATGAAATTAATTTATTCTTATTACTAACAATAATTCAGATCTCTCTGCAGTAATATGAATGGAGAAAATCCAAAGCACAGATGACAAGACATAAAATCTGAGCCAAAGCAAGATATAAAACCTGAACTATTATCTCACCCTCGTAGCCAGTCCCTCTAAGGGAATGCCAAGGTTCATTAATAAGGCAGTGGAGGAAACTTGCTATGACAAGCTACCTTGCCCACAATTAACTTGCACAGGGAAGGCTTTGACTGTGCTAATTTGCAATTATCAACTTGCTGTTCCCACCAAGTGTGCTTCTAGAAGGTCCTTTATTGTCACAAGCATAAACACTCTGGTGCTTCTGCATCTGGGAGGTGTTTAAAAAGAGCAGTACCTGTTAGGTATGCACTCTCTAGCTGAACACATATTTGCCCTCTTATGGCTTAGTCTGGTTTCCAGTGAAGATAAGTTTTTCCATCGTCTCAGTGGTAGGCAGACTAGAATTTTAATTATCTTTCTATGGCAAAGAAAACACTTGAGGCTAATGAGTAACAGGGATACCTCCTACTTCTGTGTGCCCCAGAGCTCCAGCTATATAGTAAATGATCACCATTTGTGTTCCTCCATGGTAAAAATCTGCATGGCAAAGTAGGTTTCTTTGCTTGGTGCCACTGTGCACCTTAAGGGTCCAGACACAACCCAGAGGTAAGGACATTATTAAAACTGTACTACAGATAAGAAAAAAACAGGCTAGCAAATTATCCCATTAGGAGAGGTACGATACAATTTGGAAGCCCAGATTTCAGTGGTAATGCTTATTTTAGTTGAATAACTGATTATAAGCCACCATTTTTGGTAACAAGAAGAAATGGTTAATTTGCACAAAATTGCATTTCTCAGTCTGGGCAGGAGAAAATTGGTGATTCATTTATTAAAGAGCAAAAATCAAACTCAAAGGACAAACTGGACTTGGAGAATTAAATGGGCTGTGGCAGTATGTAGCATTTACCATGTTTACAAAGAAGCTTCTGGAAAAAAGCAGGAATATCCTTTTCCTAACCAAATATTTCTATTCTGCAGCATGCTTTAAAGACAAAAAAGAAGGCCTCAAACATAATCCTTTCTCACCAGACACCTCACTGTGATAAAAGTTTAGAAAACAAGTCCTGATGGAGGGGATGGCTGGCAAAGAATAACTTTAATGGGGAATGCTGTTCTGCAGAGACTCCTCAGGAAAGAAAAGCAGGCCTTGACCCAGCCTATCCTGTTATGCACTTGCTAGTAAATCAGCAGGTTCCTGAAAGGCTGGCTTTCTTTTGCTGAATTAAATCCCACATATCCAATGATTTTCAAGAAAAACTCAATCCTAAACATGCAAAGGGACAAACTTCCTCCTGTGGACTGTGAATCACCCCATGAAGTTAATGGCACCAATAAAAGTCTAAAAAGATATACATCATTAAGTCGCTCACACTAGTGCCTTACATAGTATTATTTACTTTTCATCATATGCCTTGAGTTCTATGGACATTAGCCACTTAATTTTATACGAAAACCAGGTTTCCATCACCAAAGCCCTTTCTGGTTAAATATGTAGTCATTTTGTTTGCAGCAGTGTTTTATCAGTATTGTACAACTGTCCTTATTCGCTGCTTTAATAATTTAGTATGTTGTCAATTAGACTGGGAAAATCATCATTAAAATTTTCTACAAGTTTTATATGCAAATGTGAAACACAGATCTGAATTTACATTCCCTATGTGTTTGTTTCTTGCATGTCATCTAACAAATAGACCTAGCTGTATTCTCCATTATATTTTATCTTTGTGTAACTCAGCTAATTTAATTAGTTAATGCAATATCTGTTAGTGTGTGTGTATAATGTTAAACAATTTTTTTCTCAGAGGTACAGAATGAGTTTGGACAAGCGATCAGACTCACTGAAACAGTAAGTCCTTAGGGACATACAAGACCATAGCTGCAAAGACGTACAGATTTCTAGTTCCTGCTGTGTCCCTAAGTCCTGATGGTTTCAGGTAAAGCTGGCCATTTACACTTTTATGATTTGGGGCCACAGGAGCTACAAGAACATGCAAACTTTCACTGCTGCTAATTAATCTGTCTTAGCCCATTGTCTGTAAAACCTATCCAAAATACTGCTTTTAAATATGCATAGTGAAATAAACTTTGTGCACACACACACACTTGCATATATGCAAAACCTTTTGTGTGTGAATACGTGTGTGTGTATGTGTCTATGGGTGTACACATACATAGAAGTGTCTAAATATGGATTGATGTGCCTACCATATACTATTACTTTTTATAATCTTGGTCTACGATATACTGTATGCATGTGAGACATAGGACTGATATGAACAGATTAAAGTAAGGTTTAATTTTAAAAAAGTTCCATCTGTGATTAATATTGCATCCAAAATGATTACAATTTGAATGGTTCGTCTATCTAGTGAAGTAATTGGCAGGACTATTCACAGAGCAGCATATGTAAGAAAATAATGCAGAGAACTTTCAGTGAGCTGATTCCAAATATGCAGAGAAAGCCCTGCTCCCAGAACTGTATCATCCTCCCAGCCATGTCACCATTTTTCACAGTGTGCTATGAGATATTGCAGGTGCTTTGAATACATCCTGTGTTAACCAACAAAAAAGAAAACAGATGTCATTAACTTATGGTTGACTATGAATTTGAAGCAAAATGTTGAAACAGTTGACCATGAATTTAAAGCAAAATTCTGAAACCATAAGGTGTTCTGGTTGTCTGTAGTATATGACAGAAGTCTGACAGGCAACCCCTACAACCATCAGGCCCCCAAGGCAACGAAGTAGAAAATAAAAGTGCTCCCAAACAACTATAAAATGATTCATCTCACTGTTCTGCTTTGAAATGAGGAACAAAAATGGAAGCATTCCTGTTCCCTATTGAAAGTAATCACAGTTTTATATCCCTCAGTATTTACATAGAGTGAGCTATTTATTTAGAATCCTTGGTGATAAGGACACAGCAAGCTCATAACTTATTATATATTCTCTTTTCATTTTGTCTTTTTTGGGGAGAGAATTATGTATATTTTATGATAACCCAAAATGACTTATACATAAAAAATACAGACTTTAAAGATAAAAAGGATTAGTAGCAGGTAATGCATTTTCCATGAGTGGCTATAGGGCTCTCAGTTCCAGAATGTACAGGCTGCATACAAATGAATTGATAAAAGTCTGAGGCTGCGGATGGGTAGAAAGGCTCATGCTTTGCTGGAGATGATTCTTAAAGTTACAATAAATCAGACAGACAGTGTCGGCCTTTGAGGATAAACCTGTGATGGCTTGTTGTGCCTCTTTGAATCGCCTCAGAGGCCCAGGGACTAAAAAGTGCCTAGATGTCACATTAAATCTACCGGGAGGATGGAGCACTTCAAAGAGGAACGCAATCAGATCTGATGGAAAATACATTTTCTGAAAGCTACTGACAAAAAAGTAATCTTTGATGTGGATGTTGAATAACAATTGATATTGTCTTTCCTGACATTTTTCATTATTGCTGTCTTATACAGCCTACTTCATGTATTAAAGCAATATTAACTGTTTGACAGGGACAAATCCTCAAACTATCACATAAGCAATTGTTTCTGAATTGTCTTAGCCCACTGCCTGTAAAACCTGTCCCAATAACTGCTTTTAAATATGATGGTATACTCTTTTCCTTGACTAGCTAGACAGTGTCTGAGCCTTGGCATAATACAATAGAGTCTAGGGGATATTAAAAATGGTTAGGTGGTTATGAGGTGTCATTTGATTATAAGCAAGGTATAGCAGTGTTTTCTGAAGGTGACTTTTAATGAGAGAGGTCTATAAAAAGTTAGTCCTTATTATTCCCAATCTTCAATACACATTTATAGCGAGTGTATCTACTCCAGAAATTCTGAATCTCCTGCAATTCTTGCAGCTTAAAAGAAGAAAAAAGAAATGTGCAGGAGATCTTTGTTATTTATGCAGTGAAATAAAGCAATCTGTTGCTGTACAAAATGCTATAAAATATACTGTAGATAAATCCCCCAGTTGTTACTGGAGAGAAATTCAAGCACATCTAGAAGCTACATGTAATTTCAAAGGACTGGAACCCTCCTGAGGTTTGATGCCTTAACCTCCTACTATAACAATGTGTTGCTTTACTGAAGATCTTTATAAGTCCAGAACCCTTGATTCCTAGATGACCTCGAGCTACTGAGTGGGTTGGTGGAAAGGCAGCTGTAGCTCTAACCAAGCTGGTATACAGGGGTTAACTGCATTAGCACCAGGGAAAGGCACATGTACAGAAAACTCAGGCCTGAGAGTAAATTGCAACAGTGAGATAATCTACTGCTCTTAGGCTCCCACAAGTTACTGGCATTTCTGCTGCACTATAAAACAGTGAAGCTGTGCCTATCTTAGCTTGCTTCCAATTTCTTTGACAGCCTTCATTTTTTCACACTCCTGGAAGATGGTTTAACCAGCTTTTTCTCCCTTATCATGACTACCACTACCACAGCCATCAGCAAGAGCCTTCTGCAATCACTCACTTGTTTCAGACAATGGCTCCTTTTTCATGGAAGAGTCCCTTGATAAGGTTTTCTGTGGACTCCCTCCCCAAGGAAAACATTTAATGGTGTACAGTTAACCTGTTATATAGCATGAACTGAGAAGAGGCTCCTTAGAGTAACTGAGAGAGTATCTCTAGCAGTAAAAAGTAAACTACATCTCTGTCCAACTGCACAGTGCGCAGCTGTAATGCATTAGATATTTTCAGTAACAAGCAGGAGAGTTTGAAAGAGAGCATTTGGCTACTACTCTCTCTCCTACACAGAAACACACCTCTGCCCCCTCCAACAGAGAGGAAAAGCTGTCATCTGCCACTCTTCTACATCACCCTTTGAATCACCTGTGTGTGCCCTAGAAGGCAGTCATCCCCACCAGGATGAGGGTAAGTCGCACTGCCACTAGTGTTTCTGCCAAACCCAGTCTATGTCTGACTAGTGCCAAGTTGCCAGATTCCCTACAGGACTAGGCATTCAGATGTGCTTTGCTTCTGTCCCCAGAAGGCAGTTGCTGTCTCCTCATGAAGCAGAGACAATGAAATCTTCTTCTCTTGGATGATCTGCAATTGATAAATGACTCTACCCCCAACCTCCAGTGAAAAAAAAAGAAAAAAAGATATCGGCAACATTCTCAGCAGCTTCAAAGGTTATTCTTTCTTATCTTCTGACCCTGACTGTTGCTTTATTATTTCAGAGTTGGCTGAGGCCAAATAAATCCTGTATATACTTCAGTCTAAAGTTCACACTGGCCCCTTTAGGACTCCAGCTCCTTGACACTTCAACCCCAGTTCCACCAGGAGGGATTTATTTTCTTTCATGCTCTCCATCGCTCTATCCCTGGTGAGAACTCATCCACTCCCAGTTTCCTAACACCTTCCTTCTGAGTTATTGAAATGAGGCTGCTTGGCCAGCCGAAACTTCTTTGAAGTCTGGGAATATTTCAGATGTCAAGTCGTGAGATTTCCTCTCTATTTTAGACTGCTGCCTGGGCTTGTAAAAATCTATGAACTACTAAGCATTAAAAATCCATACACAGTGAACTGCTGGCACTGATTTTTCAATCCTGCAGTAAATGGAAGAAGAGAAAACCACAGAAATTACCATAACGCATCCTCTGTGGAAATATTAGAAGGATTATTGTTGTTGGGGGATGGGGAAATAAGGATCCATTAGTTGTCAAAAGATGTGTAAAAAGCTTTTAATTCTATTTTTGTGCCACTGGGGTCAAACTTTCAATCCTCTCTCTGCACAGGTCTTGGTTTGACAATAGAGGAAATCTGGGTAGCACCACATCAGAATCATTGCAGCCAGATGATGCAAAGTAGCCAACTAGTATGAACTGATGTCACTCCTTCATGTTTGCCCAAAGTTTTTTGATGAGTTAATACTGTGCATGCAACCTTCAGGACAGAACTGCCGTTGCCTGTTTTCCTGCAGCCAGCACACGTATTCATCCCTCACGCTCTGTCTTGGACTGGATTGTTAGCACGTGCCCTCATGCAGCTTGGCCTGGTGTTTGGGCTGGCGGGAGGCTGCCAGCATGCAGTTTTGACATTAAACACAGAGCAGCTACTGCTCCCCTTGCTGGTTTAGGGCTTGATGACATAAAGCACAGTTACAGAGTGTGCGACTGTTAAGTTCAACAAGTCGTAAGATGCATCAGCAGGTCAGTGCATAAAAGAAATGTAGTTTTGCATTAAGGAGAACAAAACAGTTGTGAAACAGCTGATTTTCAAGGGGAGCAGCCAGAGCGATTGCTCAGGGCTCCATGCTCACCATGACCGTTCAAAGCTGAAGTTTGGCAGCAGTGAAGGGTTCCCACTTGGTACACAGGGGGAAGAAGGAAGAGTAGAAGGGCTGAAGCCATGGCTTCTTCCCATGGTTCTCGTGAGTACAGGCTTAATGCAGAAGCAACCATGTTGCTCCTACCAGGTAGCCAAGGCTCAATAATTACAGCATTAGCACAGCAACTACTTTAATTCAGCCCAGCTCCTTCTGGAAGCCACAGTCCACTACTACAGATGACCATTTTCATATGCACAAAGCAAGGAAGGGACATGATATCTTACAGATTTTGAATTACTGCTCCCAGAAAGAAGGAGCCTAAATTTAGCACTTGGTTTTGCTTGTGCCCCTTTGCAGCCTCTGTGCACACCTCTGCACATCAAGCTGGGCTTACAGATTCACGGCTTTCCTGAGCAGAGCTGTGAAAGGATGCAAATTGCTCCGTAATTACTCAGATGCCTTACAGGGGCCTGTGCTACTCAATGTCCAATTTATAACCAATCAGCCCTGTACAACAAGCAGCTCCACGTACAATAACAGCTGATTCTGGCTGGCTCTCAACTCTTAGAAGTTACATCCCTGCAGGATGTAACAAGACAGTTTTATAAAGCTGTGTGGGCAAAAAGAATCATCAAGGTCAGTCACCATTTTCAAAAGCACCTAGGGCAGAAATGAAAGGCTAAGCAGATGGTGCGTGGCATGGAGTCAAACCTTTTCTAACTATGGTCCTTTTTTCCCAGCTTCTCTGACAAAAGCCTGTGTGAAAGCTATCTACATAAACTCGGCTCTGATTTTCAATATTTTGCATTAAGACCGTTACGTATCTGATATCTATTAGTACTGTGCTGTTTTCAATGACCGTCGTATGAGAATCTGATTTGACATTTTAACAAGTGTGGAATAATTACTGGGGGTAAGTTGGAAATAAAAAAAAAAAGCATTGGTCACACATTAAGGAAAGGTATAATGTCGAAGAAGATTCCAGGGAAGAATTCAACTGGTATATGAAGAACCCTCTCCAAGGTGGTCTCCTGGAGAGCCTGTCTGCATATCAATACAGGGGTGTAAAAGAAATGGGGACTCCTTGGCCAAACCCTGTATCACTGCAGAAGAGACTCCTGACACCAAGAAGCTGATAAGCCATCTGTTTGCAATCCTGAGCCAACAATCTGGCACCCTTTAGACAAAAGCCATCTTTGTGTGAACTTTGAATAAACTTTGTCATGATAATACCAAAACACACCTCCGGGTCAAAGGCCACCTGTCTCCAGGGTGCGACTACCCCCTTACTGAGCATAGGTTCTTAGTTTTAGGTAACCTATTCCTTAATAGGGAAATGACAGAGTTTTTACCAATCATGATGAAAGTATGACTAGAGTCACTCAAGCTCCACCTTGAAGGTAAAAACGATATAAAAGTAGCCCAAGGAAAGGGGGATGTCAGGGAAGATCACGGACAAGTCAGGGAAGATACCATCACGGACATGTGGCCTCTGGGATAAGCTGATGGGCTGAGCCTCTCTTCTGCTCTATAGAGACACCTTTGGGTAAATTTATACTTCCCCGAGAACTTTCTCAGAGACTTAGAGATCTTTATAGGATTGTTTTCTAACTTAATGCTTTTAATAATTTGTAACATTGATGCTTGCATACACTTCTGCAGACAGTAGATTTATCACTGGCAATCCACATGAATCTGTATTCCTCACAAATCTGTATTATTCCTGTTGCTTTATTAAAGTGCCTTATCTGCTTATTAAATTGCGGCACAATTTCTCACTGGGGGCCACCCAACAGGCCATGAATGTCCGTAGATTGTGACTGGATGGAATGAATCTGGAATTATCGCACCTGGACTTGTAGTGCCACACTGAGTAAACTGTGCCTGTCCGTAACCAGCCACACCATTCCCCACTGGACACCGCTAAATTCTGCAGGTTTAGCCATGAGAGCCCATAAATCGTAGGTAGACGGGAGTGCAGCGCACTATCGAGTGAATCTGCTGTTGTTGGACTTGTACTGCTAAATTTGGCATCACTGAGGATCTAAGCTGAGTTGTCCCGAGCTCCTCTAATATCTGAGGGTAAGCTGGAATGCAGTGGGGTTTGTTTCCTGCCAAATTGCTTTACTACCCTTTTCACATGACAACAGGTAAGCTCTTATAGGTATGTAGAAGTTGTATTGCAGGAAGTACTTCAAGTCCTAGCATTCAAAATTCTGCTTTCTCCTTTTCTTTTTGAAATACATTGATTTACAGAGCAGAGCTACTACTGGAACACTGAGTATCACTGGTTAGACCAGTAACTTGTAGATCAGTATTCTTGAGCTCTGTTTCCTTTTTCATAACTAACCTAACTCTTTGATAACTTTATGGTTTTGTTTTATTCATACGGTAAATAAATGCACTTGTGCAATTAGCAGTTAATTAATTACAGGGCAACAAATCCAATAGATATGTGTGGTGGGGTGACTCCAGCCAGCAGCCAGGCACCCCACAGCCGCTCCCTCACTCTCCTTTCCTGCGAGGTGGGGACAAAATACAGCTGCAGGTAGAGCAAAGAAGAAAATTGCTCAGTGCTACCCATGGGCAGGTGGATGCCTGGCCTCTCCCTGGGAAGCCAGGCCTCAGCACGCCTCACAGTGACCTGGGAAGACAAACACCGTAACCCACAACCCCCCATCCTCCTCGTGTCCTTGAGCTGTTATTGCTGAGCACCGTCTCACATGGCATGGGGTATCTCTCTGTTCAGTTAGGGTCAGCTCTCCCAGCTGTGTCCCCTCCCAGCCTCGCGCCCACCCTTTGCCTACTCCCCTGGGGGTGCGGGGCTGTCAGACACCCAGAAATGAGTGGGGTTTTTTTGTTTGGGTTTTTTTTTGTTTTGTTTTGAAGTGACTGTCTCCTTTTGAAATATATTTGTGTTCTGACTTCTTTGGAGTTTGGAATAAGAAGCTGATGCTTTCAAATACATTGAACTGTCATTACCAACACTCACAACAGTCTGTTAGGAGGCTGACATGTAATAATATCTCAGTTCACAGACAAGGTGTTGCATCGTACTATCACTACTGCAGTAGTGCCTAAAGTTGCAAATACAAAAAAATACCCCCCAAAACCCAAAAACAAATTAAAAAAGAGGTATAATTCCACTTACAAACCATGGTAGACAGGAGATAGTCACTGATTATGGAGCTGTATCATACTATTGGTATTATGCATTAATTCTGTACAATAATTAAATCTTTAAATTTTTAATCTGTTGAAAATCACTATAACCAGAAGACTGATCACTGACAGGAAAGCTGTTCTCTTGAAGGGTAAAAATTAGAAGTTATTTCTGAATCTAAAATGTAGTAGAAGAGCAATTCTCAACTGCCGGCTAGCAGTGATTAAAAAGATACTTGGCTCGGGGAGCAAGCTGGCCTGTATGAAACACGATGTGTTAAAGCTCTTCCTACAGACCAGGCACACTGAACCACCTCAGTGCTAAATAAGGATCAGGAGTATCTTGATTATTTCAAACTGATACACTGACAGAAAAAGTTAGTGTGTTGGTTTTGGTCACATTCTGTTCTCAGCTAGATATGCATATGTTCCAGGGCTTTAAAGGTTTTCATTACATGATTCTAAGGCCTAGACATAATGTTGATTATTCTTCCTCTCCAAATAAAAAGGAATATTATACTCTAGAAGAGGCTGAAAATTACCAAAATAATGAAAAAAAGTGCTTTTTCTATTGAATAGGTATGGTGAATGAGACATGACTCAAAAATGTGAATGACAATTCATTAAGCCTATGGAAGAAAACATCTAGTTAAAGAAGTAGAAAAAAAATATGCTGTCAGGATTCTGAACTTTTGGAGCTCCTGACTGTGCATCAGACTTTCCTCTGAACAAGAGGTTTCTGTGAATTAACAGAATGAATAGACATAAAATGGCAGTTTAATTCTCATTTTCTTTTATTTCATTGTAAGTTAGGGCTAGCTGTTCGCCTGAGGTCACAACTCGATACGCAATGGAGGATTGTCCTCTTGAGCTCTTTTCTGGAAGACCACAGATGTATAGAGCTCCAACAGGAATAAAATCTTTAGGTCTTTGGGATGTTTGGCTCTGGATTTTGTTTCCTACTTGTTGCTGTTAGAAATACTACTCCTACAGCTCTTGTACTACTATCTTTAGTATTATCCTGAAAGTACTCCAGGTGATTTTGTGAAAAAGGATGCTAATTTTAGTTTGCTTGCTTACATTTTAAGCATTTAAAAAAAGCACCAACTGGCAAAGATGCTTTCTACTCATTTTATTAAAATACAAGATTTCAGTTGCCAAATATGTTTTTTAAAATAAGCAGAAAGAGACTTATTATTTGTTCAATGACATTTTGTTATTTCATGGAAGATAAAGAGTATGGCACAGGGAAAAGAAAATTAAACCTGTGCCATCCCACTGGCATTTTTTCTAGGGTAGGAGTTATGGTCATGAACCTGTTGAGACTTTGAATTCTTTTCCAGAAGTGCTAGAATGCGTGCCAATTAGAGCAAATTTTCCTATGCTGTGGTGTTTTGGTTTGGGTTTTTTTGTTTGTTTGCTTGTTTTTTTATTTTTAATTAAGAACACTAATTGTTTCCATACAGGAACTATAAAGAAAAAGGATAACATTCAGTCACTGCTGCTCTGGGACTAAAGATATAGAAATCCTCTCTTATATTTGATTATTTCTGAGTGATACACTTTCCCTGATACTTACAGATTGATTTTGTTAACAGCTGCTTTTTTAACACGTTAATCATTGTCCATTTAAACTCATTTTTGTTAATGATGGGATAAAGATATAAAATAATATTTAATTCATTCTGGATAGCACTAAAACTCTTTCCCTGAGTAAGTTTTGTTAGCAGAGCTCATAAAAAATAGTTTTTTTTGCAAAATAACATGCTACGTCTTAAGCCTATCCTCCCTTTACTCTATGTCAACAAATACAGTGGGCCAAAGTAGCATATTCCATCTGGTTTGTACTGTGCTGGTAATGTGTAGCAGCTATACCTTCTGTTTACATAGGTATTTAACTGATGGGAAAGCTTCTTTGTGTCATGGCAGGAATGTGAAGCAGCCAGACCGTATCTGGACTAAATATGCCTTCCAAAGTGTATATTATTTTCAGTAAGTGCTTTCAATGTATCCTACTCAAACTTGGTAAGCTGAATGTTTTTATTTTACTAGGAAAAGAAGCTTTCTCTCTCTGTCATGTAGGACTTTAGTGGCAAATAATACAGGGAGTAAACTAATCTCCTTCATGTTTTAGGGTAGACAGTGAATAGAGTGGAAACTTTCTATAATTCAAATCAAAAGGAGACAACAAATGGTGTTTGTTTTTAGCCATACCACTCCCTCTACCTTAGAACACAGCTAAGATCCAGGGCAGGGAGTACTTAATAGGAGCTCTCTTTGAAAGTACTATCAGAGAGCAATTGCCTGTGGGCTTCATGTTTAAGATGTAGGCTCATGCAGGAAGGTGGAGAAAGAAAAGAATTAATATTAAGCAGTTTTTCTGCTAGGTTGGACTGGCTGTGCCATGCATGCCATGAGCAGAGGGGTCTGCTGTAGCAGATGCTGACTGCTAAATTCAATAGGGCATTCTTCTTTGGAAACTCACTTGCCCTGCTCACTGGATTTGTTTCTGGGCCCACCCAGAACATAACCTTGAAGAGGCAGGACATGCTTCCCCCTCCCGGCCTTCTCTTGCAGGCTTATGGGGTGAATTGGAAGTTTCTTTCTTTGCCCCTTTTACCAGGAGACTGCTGACAGCAAGCTGAGCCCCTCACAGCTTTCCTGCCTTTGCTGCTGCAGCCAAACCCATCTGCCTTTGCGTTTCCCTTTCTGTGAGCGTGCATGTGTGTGTGCGTGCGAGTGTCAGCGCACGCCTTCCCGCCTGCACCCAGCTCTCCTGTCAGAGGACACTGTGCTTGAACTGAACAAAATCCTCACAAGCTGTGCCACGAGTTCAATCGCTTACCTCTGCCTCTGGAGGAGTTGATCTCCCTCGACAAGGTTTTGTCTGGTTTTAGTGGCATGCTTGGTGACAGGCCATGCATGCAGCAGCATGTGACCCCAGCTTCTTGCATCTGCACGGGCAGTAGTCAGAGATGTCACACAGTCAAAACAAGTTAATTCATCGCATAGAGAGGGAGGTGCGGGCTGTAATAATCCCGGGCCTCTGGAGAGGGTGCTGTCAGACAGCGTGTACCCGCGGCAGCCCCAGCTGCTATCTCCTGCTTGCCAGGATGCAAGCTGACAGGCGGCAGGTTTATTCACATAGAATCGTTTGGGGAGCACACTTGTTAATTTTCTGTCTGTGCATCGAAGCTGGTAATATTGCTTGCTGTGGTGTTTGAGGAGCCACCTCAGGCCTCTCACCTTGGAAGATAATTTGAGGCAGCAGGGTGTGTTTGCTGGGGTGTCTGGGAAATGACGGCAGGTCGGGGCATCCTTCTACTGCAGCTCCTGAGCTGGTACTCCTCCGAGTTTTCTTACCGCACTCTTCTTTCAGTCACACAGCTAACTCTGCACCTGTACTTTTCGCTCCCCTTTTGACAGGAGGTTGGTGGTTTTGGCAGCTAGCTGTCTTTCAAAGTTGTAGAGCTATTGTCTCAGTTCACTTGTGTTTGCGTGTATGTGTTTATACTGCATATACATCATATATACAGATGTACATACACAGTTTCTTGAAGGATTTTCAGCTCTGGATGAGACAGACTAGGGCAGAATGTCTACCTGTAAAAGGTATGTAATGTCATAATAATAATAATAATAATAATGATAATGATAATAATAATAATAACAACAACAACAACAATAATAATGATGTGAGGCAAGCAAAATTTCTCTTCACTGACAGACATGAGAAGCTCCAGAACTGGCTGGTCAAGGACTCCATGGCTATAATAGTCAAGGCATGATGAAATAAAACAACAAGACTAGGTAGTGCTTGGTTTAGAGACTAGAATTAACATGTGAGAATGGTGGGACAAAACATAAAGGAAGAAAAAAAAACCCCCATGTTTTAACTTCCTCCTACTCTCTTGACCAAAATACACATAATCAAGAAATAGAGCAAGAAAACTAGGACTGCTGCCAAGAAAGTAGTAAGACTGCTACCAGCCTAACAGGATTCTGCCTGGTGACGGTGGGAATTCAGCTGGAGATACTGTATGCATAGATGCAGGCAGAGGTCTGGTTGTTACTTCAGATGTGAATTAGGCAAAACTGATCCTTGCCTGTAGCTGTACTGGTTTCTCCTGTTCTGCAATGCCTTGCATAAACTAAACCAGAAAAGTGCTCTAGTGTGATAAGTAATACCTTGTCTATATAGCCAAATAGAACCTCATCTATCATAAGCTTTTCTACAGCTGATTGACTTGATTTAGGGAAAAAAGTAACTTTCATTTCACTCTTAATTTTTGGCCTGGGTGAGGCTGTGGGAAGGAAAACATGTGAACAAAATCCATAGGGAAAAAACACTGTCTTAAGTCCATTGGTCTTTCTTGTAGCACAGCCTGAGTGGCAAAAACAGAGAGAGGACAAAGAAACTCCTTTTAGTGTCTTGACTACAGTGACTGAATTTGGGTGAATTGGATTTGAGATTCACATATCTGAGGCTGATTCTAGAACTGTGTATTTGGAAATAGAGACAAAAAACAGTGTTTTAGGAAATGCAGATTGAGTGTTGACTCATTACAGCTGAATTTCACCAAGGGGTAGGAATAAAGGGAAGGAAATGCCTTTTCATACCATGTTAATTAAAACTGTAAATGCTTTGCTGTAAAGATGATGTTGAAACCAGTTAGTAGGAGCCACAAAAAAGTTAGGACATTGATAGCTAACAAGAATATCCAGAACTGCAACAGCTAATGGTAATGCATACTTCAGAAGAATTATTAACCTGAGAACTTCCCAGTTCTGATCTCATATACCTAAAGAATAGGACATACATTACTTTTAGTACCACTAATTGTCAAGAGCAGGATAACATTATTTGAACCATGTGTTCTGATGCAGCTGGACAACACAGGCCCCAGATGCATCATGGCTCTCCCTTCATATAGATGTGTTGCTATTGGGCCAAGAGGTCTTGTTTACTTCCTGAAAACAAAGTGTTAAAATCTTATCTTTCAGTTGCATGCCAGGAGCTTGCCACTGACCTGGTTTCCAGGACTTTTGAATCCTACTTTTGAACTGACATTTTAAGGAAACTGTACAGAATGAGTCCAAGGCCTTTCCTTTTCAGAGTGAACTTGGAGTTAATGGCTCTATATGTATGTATATGTACATGGGAAGGTTTTTCCATATAGGTCTCCATCTTACACTTAACACCGAGTTTCAGTTGTCATGTAATTAGTTGAGCACAGACCCTTGATATCTGTGCATTTCTTAAACAGGACAGCTGTCCAATATAGACAAATATCACTGAAGGTTAAAGCACTAACCTCATTTTTGCTGGTAGCTAGAGCCAGAACATGATCACAGATTTTTAGAGATGGAAAGCATGGGAAGAGAAAAATAGTTCTTGCTATCAGGAGAGAGACAGAAGGGAGTCTCAGACAGGCACTTGCCTCAGGAATGGCTAGTGAAAGTGCAACTTTACAAATAATATCATTTTAAATATGACTGCTACTAAAAATATTTGTTGACTCTTAGGTAAAATTAGAATTTTATGATTCCTTACCATTGTCATATGACAAAAAGCATATGCATTAACCCATGAAATGTCAATCTCCTAGCATGACACCTGGAATATATTCCAGCTGTGATTATATATTAGATGTTTACAGTGAGAAACAGTTTTATTAAAGGAGTTCAACTTCCCCTTATGTGGGACTATTTGAAATTTCAGAATAATCTTATGGTAGGACACACGTAAGTGTTCTTAACCAATTTATCTATATTTAGGAAACATATTATCGAAATAGATAACATATTTATACTATTTTAAACTTATACTTTTGCAATGCCCTTTTACAAAGGGTTTTGAAATCCTTTGAAGTAACCCAGCTTGTGTGCAGTGGTTTATGTAGTGAGACATAACCTAAAATTGTACTACCTGTGGCACACATGTAAGATGTACTGGACTAGAGGGGCATCTTACGTTGATGCTTAAATGATGCACACTCTAGGATCCTTTGAAAAGTGGTTGGTCTATGAGTTTGACTGTGTCTTGAGTGAAGTCTATAAAGTAAAAATGAGCTCATTGTGTGCTGCTTTTCTCCTCAGTAAAGTGTGATGGGAAGAATAGGAATATAATGAAGTACTGATTTGCTCAGGTAGTGCTTTCTTTTTCGGGGTAAATGAATACAATCGTATTAAGTCAGTTTCCCTTGGATTTCGAATCCTTTCAACAAGGGCTGTTGCAGAGATTACTTGAATTTATGGTAGGGGCTTCAGTCTTACATTTTTTTGATGACTGACTATAAAGTACTTTCCCTCGGTTTTGCACCTGTCTCTGTACTGTCTGTGTCTTTTTTCCTAAAATGTAGCTCAGGTTTGTTTAGTGTAAAGTCAGTGCATTTATTTTTCATTTCTCTTACTGTTTGAGGGTATATTCATCTGCATCAGGGATGTGCTAATCAGCTGTGGACAGATGACACGTCTGCCTCAGCCCTCTGAGCAGCTGCCTCTGCTGACAAAGATGCTCTTGTGTCTCCTCAGCTGAAGGAATAGGAGAGGGTTGGGAGAATCATTGAATATTTCATCCATCATGAAGTGAAGATATTATTTTAAAACTTCCTTACGGTGATTAAATGAAATTGATTCCCTTCATATATCTTTTATTCGTTGCTTGACTATTTCTTATTTTAGAGAGGAGTGTCGGCATAAGCTGTAGTCTGACTCTCTCCCTCTGGCACTTGCATATAAGCATGGTCCCATTCAGACCTCTCCTGAGACAGACACAGAACCTTTTGTTCAGGTCTTTATTTCTGAGAAGGGAGACATCATATAATTTTGACTAATCTGATGGTATATCCTGGCTACTGGATGCTTAGCCACTGACAATGTTAGGTGAGAAGTCAGAATAGTGTGTTTTATTTTCTGGGTTGTTGTTTCTCCCTCTTGTAGCCCCCAGGGACATAGGAAGCACTCCTAAGGTGTGGTGGTGATCTGAATAAAAATGCTTTGACACTTGCTCACTACTGTCTTGTCAGTGTAGATAGAGTTTCAGCTGATCAAAACACCCCTGCAGGCAAGAACACCACATTTTTTTTTCCCAGCCTGCTGCTGAAAAGACTTTAACAGAGTGGGAGTTGGTAAATTAACACTGGCTATTACCATGTTGAGATGTTTTGTTTAGCACTTAGCTAATTTTGTAGTCATGTGGTTTGGACTCAGGACAAGGGGATGGTGGTGAAATATTCCATGTGGCTTGTCACTAGGCTACCCTTAACCATGTGCAGGATGGATCTACAGAGAAGAAGAAAATTGGGTTTAGCAACACTGTTCACCGCCAGCGTTCCTGGTGCTGGTTTTATGGATGTAAACGCTCACACGTTACCAGACCAGTTAGCTGTCAGCCAGTGCAAATTGCCTAATACTCTCCTCTTGATCTCCACATGGGGAATGGCTAAGGCTGCTCGCATAAGAAATACAGCTGTGTCTTTCACAAAAATATTTCCACTCTGATTCAGGACCCCTTGAGCATTTTGGTGTCTGCCAGCTATGCAGGAGGAATGAATGTAACATCAGCTTATGCTGTGTGACAGGGCAGAGCTCATGGACAGTCTTTGGGGTGTTTGCTTAGATAACAACCTGTCTTCACACTGTGGCTGCAGAAGGAAATGACACCAGCCTTACTTAAGGGTAGAACAGAAAAAAATTAATACAAATTAGGATGGTGTGCTATCTTCTTCCCTGAGATGGGGAAATAAAATACAATGATCTCCTGCTTACCTGGAGTGTGGAAGATCACAATGTTCTTGTCTGAGATGCATTGAAGGGTATGGTGCCTTGGTGAGGAATAAAATATAGAAGGAGAAACTGAAAGATTTCCTGAGGAGGCAAGGTCATGAAGAGTCCTGAGGTATAGGGCTGGAACTCTCAAGTGCCAAAGTCTGAGATTCTTCAAAGGAATATATGCTGGAGTGATAGAAATGAGGAAACATAAGAGAAAGAGAAAGTGATGACTGTCTGGAGAGACTAATATGAAAAAGTCTTCCCACCCTGCCATACCATTCTTTATTCCCATCAAAGTGTGAGAGAAGAGTTTGACTTGTTCCGTTGTATTCAGTAATACGATGGTTTACATTGGAGTGTGGCTGCTTTCTGGGTAGCTAAAGATTAGGTTTTAGGAAAAATACTGGTGGAAGAAACTTAGGGCAGAGTTGAGTCAGGTGCTTTTGTTGCAAACCAGCATATCTGAAAACAACATAAAAGTTCTGTTTCCCTCAGTACAGTAGGAGCTGCACAGCAGGAGCCAACCTCTTTGCTTATGGCTTTATCACCTTGCTGGCCATTGTTCAGCCCCAAAGCCTGCTCTCCTTAAGCTTTTTCTCAGGGTCACGTTACTATTGCTACTGTGTTTCTGTCTAGTGATTTGACTTTCTCATTCCCTTTGCTCCCTGTCCCTCTGGTCTTTTGGCACCTTTTTTACAGACACACATAACTTTTGAACATAATACCCAGTGAACAACCTTCACCCATGGAACGAACTGGAAGTAAAAAAGTTGATTGTGTAGAGAGATTCCTCAAAACCTCTTCCATTCTGTTTAACAAAGCATTTTTGTGGTCTGGGCTCATTTCTTAGTTCTCTTTCAGGCTTTATTGTGCAGCATCAGGCAGGACGCTTGGTCTGGCTGTTGTGGTTCCCCGCTTCTGAAAGCCAGGAAGGGGTGAGGTGGCATTAAGTTCATGAAGTCCACAGAGAGCTTTGAGAAGTCAGGCTGGAAATTACTGCAGAATGAGAAAGCTGCTATGTAGACGAGATGAGGTTCTGGCAGTGTGAACACAAGGACCAGAGAAAAAGCAGAGGCCACTTTCGCACCAAACAAATTACCTCAAGGGAGTGCGATGAACATGACCTTGAAATGAGCATATGACTCCATGAAAATTGTGCTGAAAAGAGCAATCATAGGTTGGTCAGTTTATTGTAAGAAATAAGTGGAAATACACACCAGAAGGGCAGTAGAGAAATTTGTGAAATGCTGTCCTGATGAGCCTTGTCTCTTATAATAGATGCAAGTTTGTGAGAGTTGTTACAGTGAGTAAATTAAAGAAGATTTCCGATATTGAACAGATATGTCAGGTGCCCTTTTCTCATAAAAGTTTTGCTGATGAATCAGTTTTATGCTGGTATTTTCTTTCCTCCTTAGACATGCACAAGTTGTAAGTTGTGTTTCCTGACTGTGTATATAATACATTTTTCCCTCCCCCCCCCCCCCCCCCCAATTCATGAATTAGAGAAAGAAAAAGATATTGCTTTGATTATTTCTATGAAAAATATAATAAAGCTGATTATATATTTTTTTCTTTTTCTATATTTTCTGTCTTAGAGTGGTATTACTTAACAAAAGAGTAAAAGAAGGAAATGGAGGGAGAAAATTTGTGCTGGAATCCTCTTGGTGGTTGCAGTATTTTTTAGAGTAGGCCTTGTAATTTGTGCAGGCTATATTTGTCACACTGGAGAACTGGAAGAAAACATCCACTCTGTTTCTTTTCCTACTATTTGACCTGGACATGATCAGAGATGGCATCTTTTGCAATTTACAGCAGCTCTGGTTTTCCATCTGTATTTATGGATTTATTGGGCAGTCAGCAAAGGGATAATTTGAGCACAAGAAGATATCTGGTCGTGTTCCCTTTTTCTCTGCTTACTTATCTTACCTTTGATATTGAAAGTAGAATATAAAAGAGGAAACATTTCTCCAGCTCTGAGATACCAGAAAACTTCCTTCATAGGGAAGAAATTTTTAGATGAATACTGTGTAAGGTTGCATTAAGCTTATGCTAATACTGTGTTTTAAGGCTGGTCCTGAGAGTTGCTGGTGCCTACCACTTTTAGGAAAAGACACGTTGTACTGCTGCAAAATTATGTGTATCAAAATGGTGTGGTATGCATAAAACAAATCTTCATTGACCTGCATGATGATATTAAGTAACCTTCATGTACTCTGTATCTGTAATGACTTTGGAACCTTCGGTAAACTTTTGTGATATCTTTGAAAATAAGATCGAAATTAATATTAACTTATTGAAACTTACAAACATGCCCAAGTAAATTTTACTCTGGTAGAAGCAAATCAAGGGAAAATGTTACAAGAAGCTTTTCTTCCACCAAAACCTCCTTGAATTCTCCATCTGGCCACTCCAAGGCAATTTTAAGGAATGCTATCATATGGACGAGATTACTTGTTCCTACTAACACATGGTCAGAATTGTGACCTCGTGTCAGTTTTTAAAAGAAACGACATAAGGTACTTTTCAGTCCTTCAATCTTCCAGTCATCAGACATTTAGCTCATTGGCAGTGTGGCTCCCATCTGACTATAAGGAATGCGCACTGATGAACAAAAGCAGTTAGAGCTGATCTTTCATCACAGAAGCCCGTGGAAACTGAATGACCTTCATATACATGTTTGGCAATCTTTTTATCTTCTATTAGAAAGATAAAGAAAACTCTGTCATAAGATGCATTAGTTAGAAGCAGGTTGTTCAATAAATCATGAGAAAATTAGAGTTTTTTTGTGAGCATTCCAGACCAGGGATACATACCTGAAAGATTTAGGTATTTTCAGTGTTTTTCTTTGAGATTATTTCTTTAAAAATACAGTTACTGATTTAAAATACAGAGAAAATGGTACCAAAATTGAACACAATATTGCTGGTGCAACCTTAGCAATGCCAAAGTAACAGTGTAATTTTCCTCTGTTTTCTGGCCTTACATAGAGACTCCCAGTGTAGCCTCTATGAGGTTTGTCTTATAATGTGGTGAGAGCTCATTTTTGGTTTGTATCCAGCCTTGTGTCCACTGTAATTCCCTGTGCTTTCCAGAACAGCAGATTTCAGCAATATTTAGGTGATGTAAATGTGTTTTGTATTATTGCTGTCACTAGGGTAAAATTAGTAAAACATCACTAGATATAAATGAGCTGGGTTGCTTCTTTCTTTGGCTGTCCTTGTGTCAGAAACTTCCTTGTTATAGGGATTTGCTTTATCGTATTTCACTTTATTCACCACCTGTTTTTTAAAAGTACTAAGTGCTATAAATAAAGGCTATATTTGAAGCATATTACTCGACTGATGCCTCAGTAGCATTTATAAAAACCTAGCTTCACTGTAACTGAAGACAGTGATTGCATTACAGAGTTTTCCTGAAGTTACATACAAGGCACACTTGAGTTAATAGCAGGGTCACACATGCTGGCCACCCACTGCTGAAGGCTTTCAAGTAATAAATGGGTTGTCCAATTTATATTCATGTATGTTGCAGCATCTGTGCTGAGACTGTTCATGAGGAGGGCTGACCCTGATCTTATTTTTGTCTTATTTATTTAGTTGTTTATTTTACTATTGCTTAATAGGATTTGAACCTTTAGCTCATACTGGCTGACAACAGTCATCCTAGTCTACCTCTTATCAGGTAGAGGCACAAATGAAACCTGACTTTTCTTTCCCCTTTGGTCCTTTGGTTAGTCCCAGTAGTTTAAAGGAATTACTAAACCGATGTGACTAGTCCCTGGAGAACTTTTCCACTTTACAGATGTTTCCTGCTTGTTTCTGCGGAGTATCCTAGAATATATTAGGTGGCTGAAAAGAAAGAAGCAACTGTGGTGATGTAATTACCTATTCCTGGTTCCCATAATACATAGTGAGGACCTTGACTTGCCAGTATTTTTTACAGAGAACTCAATGAGCTTTGGGGAAAACCTGAAGATATCTGATAGTCCACCAGGACAAATTCTTTAATACTGAACCAAGGAGACATGGTAGAGATGGAGAAAAAAAATATATATATATATATTTAATTCTGTCCTAGAGATCTGTTTTGTTTTGAGCAGCCTAAAAAAAATTGAAGGCTGTATTAATAATTTGGACCTAGATTCTGAAAAACTCCCTCGATGAAACAAAACCCTCTTTTTCTCAATAGTTCACTGTTTGAAATATATTTCTGGCTGAAAACAACAATACCGTAAAAACCTCACTAAGAATAGGAAGTTGCTGCAGGAATGAAACTCCCTTTCTGGCTAACAGGGCTATGTTTTCCTATGCAAATGCAGCAAAGCCCAGAAATTAGCAATGACTGCTAAATTAACACACTTGAAGAGCTTGGCTGGTTCTAATAGGCAGTCAAATGGTCTTGTTACATTGTAATGGTGCCAAGCTAATTGAAGTGATTACTGTTGCTCATGAGCAGCCCTTTTGAAGTAGAAGTCTTTTAAATTATCCATAGACGTTAAATGTCAGACACTATTGTGTAATTATACTTTGTAAACGCTGAATGTCATAAGGCATCACAGGTAATTGAGGTTTACAGAGAAGAGCTTTATCTAAACCTAATTGGGCATCAACTCTTTGTCACTATTTCTAAACCTAATTGGGCATCAAATTTTTGTGCCAGGGGACACTCCAACACCTCATCGCAGCCCTCCCCCCATCACTGTCAGTAGACAAATACATATCACGGCAAATCTGACCCTCCAAACCCAGGACCTCCAGCAGTCCAACCTGTGCAGACTGTCACTCCAAGAAATGACAATTTTAACAGGGAACCAGGCATCTACATTTCACATGTGCTGGGCATCGGAGATAAAAGCTTCAGTTGTCACACCACCAAACCACTGTGGTAGTCCATGGAAGCTTTGAAATGCAAGAAGAGCTTGGCTTAGCAAATATGTATTTCTTTTTAAAATTTCTTATTTAATTTATATATACTTTTTTAAAAAAATATTATTATTTCCTAACGTTGGCATTCCTAGGAGAGGTTAAAATTAATCTAAGAACAGCAGTTACACAGTCCTTGGTGCACATCTCCAAAAGCATTGTATTTTGCACACTTGAGACTCCTAACCTTAATTATATAGAGTCTGAGAGAACCTCTGTCTGCAGAATTTCTGAGAAAAAAAATTAGCTTACAATCTCATTTCATTTATAAAGGAAGAGTTCTTACTGGTTATTCTAATTATTTGCACTGTTGTTTTGGCATATTATTATTTAGTCAGCAAATCCGAATCCTTATCAGACAGAGGACAAAACAGAAACTGTTCACCTGCTTGGGAAAAAGGTATTTATACTGTAACTTTTTTTGCTTCAACAGCTGAGATCCTTTTTCGGATCATCTCCCTACTTTCCTAGTTTGTACACAGCCTAGAGTACAACTCATTTTCTAATGGAAGGATAAAAAGAAAGAACATTAATCTGACCAGTTTTGAAATGAAACACAGCCAGTTATTTTGTTTATACTGCATCAAATATTTGAGATGTATAGGTGGACTTATAAAACGAACTGACCTTTTTTCCTCTCTCTCTTTTTTTTTTTTTTTGGTGTTGTTGTTCTTGAGGTGAAATAATTAATTTCCTTCAGCTTTACTATACATTTGCATTTTAGAAAGATAAAGGAATACCAATTTAACTTCTGGACAAAGGCATTGTATTAAATTGTCCTGTAGAATGTGACCAAAATGGAAAATAATAAAAGGAAACACTGTGAAGTGTATCTAGTGCATATACAGTTATATTTGAGATCTGACACTTTGATGTTTGATTTAGTCATATCATCTAGTGTTTGATAGCCTCAGACTTCCTCTCTCTCATATAAAATGATATACATGTCCTTCCCTGGGATGTGCTGAAGAGTGTTGTCAAAAAGGTGTTTCATTCTCAGTTGTGTGCAGGAAACCGGACATGACTGCTAAAATATCAGAAAATTAAGTTAAACCTGATGGCTGTGCTATCCCCAAAAGGCAGAGAACCTGATTTCACTCAAGGCAGAACACACTAATCCACAGCATTAGCAACTTGCAAAGGCTGTCTAAGTCGGTGCTTGTCTTTGTCAGGAGCGGGAAGAAGGAGAGATGTACATGGAGCTGGTGGGTAGGACACCTTTGAGCAGAGGGAAATTGGTGCTAACCAGAGAGATTAGCAATTATCTGCATTTGCAAAGACTGAAAATAAATGGCAGAACAGAAAGAGAAAAAAGAAAGAGAGAGAAAGAATAAAAAATACTGTTTTTTTTTTTATTATTTTGGGATTTAACTTCCTTTCAAGATTTTAAATTTTAACAATGTTAAAAGTTGTATGATGATGTATTTCTTTAAGTGTTAAGTGTTGGAAAATGTTAGAGATTTTATTGCACATTTTTTAACAAGTTAACAGAGTCACGTTTATTGTAGGGAAACAAATATGGTAAAGAGATATTCTAGTGAACAATCTTGTTAAAGACATGGAAGTATATTTCCCTGAATACCTTAAAATGTTAATTTTAAGCAGATAGCCTTCTACCCCCAAAAGATTCAATAATAGCAAGGTTGTCATTTGATGTATAGCCAATATGTCGAACACCTTCTGCTATAAATCTGGAAAGGCCTGTCCCTTTTCAGTAATCCTGCATCTACAAGGGGTAGATGTGGAACACTGTTGTTTTTGCAAAGTGTAAAAACATACCATTGGTTTCTAGCTTCTCATGTTAATGCATCAGCAGAATTGTGGAACCTGACTTGTACCACAATCTTGCATAATTTTATTTTCTTTCCAATGTTTTGACTCTTTCTTTTGTGTTCTTAGCTCCATTTTTTGGTTTCTTGTATTTTGCACTTTTTTCTAATGAGTGCAACCTGTGTTACATTTCAGTTTCTGTCATCTAATTTATTCAATCCCTTTATTTATAACAGAACCAGCAATGTTAATATTTGTATTAAATATCCAGTGCTAGATACTGTATGAGTTTGACAGGGTGGTTCACTCATCCTTTAATGTCAGGTCATGCAATTCTGTCCTAATTTCTGTTGAGTCCAGTCCTCAATATTCCTATTGTTTGTAAAAATATTTGCAGCCAACAAAGTTAATATAAATATTATAGAAATATGAATTTTCCATTTATTCTTGAAATAAAATATTTTACCTTCTGGTCCCCATCTAATGTCTCTTCTTCATCTCTTGTTCTCCTTTCCACTATGGCTCATTCACTGTCTCTCAGGGGATCCCACAAATGCTTATTCTCATAACTAAATTTTTAAGATGAACATGAAAGAAGCTACCCCGACCCATTAGCTGAAGAAAAAGAATCCAGAAGCTGTGGGTAACAGCAAAGGAAAAGGAACTTAAAGCACAGCTGGCTCTTCTGTGTCAGATTGTGACCACCAAAGTAAATAGCCGTACTGGAGCAGACTGGGACACACTGGCAGTAATATTGTGCAAGCAAAATATTTGTGTTAACCACTGTTGAGCAAAACAGTCCCAGAACTTGCTGATTTTCCCCAGAAGTGCTTTCATTTAACACTGATTCCTACAATGGCTACATGTACTGCTCAGTTAGGGTATATGGTAGGGTAGTTGTCAAGAAGTATTAGTGCTTGTGGGCTGCTTTACTTTTTGTGCTAGCAGGTGTAATGCTATAGGTGTGGTAGTCTGTGTATTTTTCCCTTTTCCCCCACTGTGTAATTCTGCAGAGACAACCCAGAACTTGTGCTCTTTTATTTTGCCTTTAACATTTGCCGTTTTATTTGCATTCAATTATTTCTTTTTATTTTATTTACTATTTTATAATGGATTTTTTTTAGACAGATGAATATTTCATAAATGAATTATGCTTAAATGTTTAAAAATGTTTGGTTTGTTCTTTCAGTAAACAATTTTATCAGCACAATAACACCACTCGGAGCATGTGTTTGGTGAACAGTACACACACACCTAAGCTCTATTATTACAAAGGCTCCCAGCTATTTTAACAGAGCAGACTACAGTTCCCTGGGTCAGGCTGACCTCTTCTGTAAGAGTTATCTAGGCTTCGTATGGTACAGTCGGATACTGACCTTGCACTGTTCCTTTGGAAACAGCATCACAATTGCATGCAGAATGAATACTACAAATCTGCTTTTTTTGTTTTCTTAACCCTTTTACCAGTGGCACCTTTTTCTTTTCCTCTCCCTTTTGCAAAGAACCCTTGACACCTGTGAAGTGAAGTGATGCTGGCTCATATTTTGGACTTCCAGATGTTTTTACAGATTTGGATGCTTTTGTCACAATGTACTTGGACTGTTTCTGAGGCTCTTGGATGCAAAAAATGGTGTCATACCCTAGCAGTGAGTCTGACTTTGCTTAGGCTATCTTGCAGTTCAGCCATGTGAACAATGGTCTTTGATCTCACTGGAGACTTGCTATTGCCCAGTCTAAAAGAGCTGACTCCTCTCCTGGAGAATTATGCTGGCTGCATACCTTAGCAGAGTATCACTTGAATCCAGCATCCAGGTGGTTTTAGTTCAGTAAATGAATATCTAAAGGGCGAGCGTCAAGAGGATGGGGCCAGAAGAGGCAATGAGCACAAATTGGAGCACAGGAAGTTCCACCTGAAGATGAGGAAAAACTACTTTACTTTGAGGGTGGCAGAGCACTGGAACAGGCTGCCCAGAGAGGTTGTCGAATATCCTTCTCTATTCAAAACCCGCTGGACACCATCATGTGCAACCTGCTCTAGGTGAACCTGCTTTAGCAGGGAGGTTGGACTAGATGATCTCCAGAGGTCTCTTCCAATCCCTACCATTCTGTGATTCTGTGATATGTTGCCGGGAACCCTCATCTTCTGAGTGAACTGATAGTGAATGTTCAGGTGGAAATGGTTGAACTTAAAAGCATCTTTCGAGGGGGAGAGGAGCTGAATCTTGGATCCTGGACATCTGATTCCAGTATTGGTTGCTGTTTCCCACAGCTGGCTCCTAATTTCTTCCTAAGTCTTGCACTTGATCCATAGAATACACTACATTCAGCCAAACTCCACTATGTAGTAGATTGATTAGATTTTGCATGTAAAACATAAAGCTAAGTCTACACTGAAATCAGCAACAGCTTTTACAGAACATGGGTAAAATCACAACATGTTCAAGCACCCTTTGCAAGTAAATATTTTGCTATTTGTATATAGTTAATTGATCCCCACAGTTATAATTTGGTTGCTAATTTGAAAAACAGCAACATGGGAATTACCAAAATTGATAGAAACTTGAGTATTTAGCTTGACTTAATACCATAAACAAAGACAGGAAGAGAACAGATGGTTTACATCCATGGTTGACATCCAGCGCAACTGGGATCGGTTTCTTGCTGAGATGAAATGAAAATAATTTGAGGTATAAAGAGGGCAAACCATTGCCATCTGGGTCAATTCTTGTGGTAACTATAAAGCAGCCACTCCATTACATCCTTGGTTTATCCTTCCTGTTTCCTCACTTATCAAATATTTATTGTCAACAACGGGCAGTGCTGTTTGCACACATTGCAATTGGATGAGATAGGTTTACTTCTGTTATTGATGGAGAGGGCTGGTGGCATGAATAATTTCCTGGTTTATAAATGGGAATTGAATTATTGATGCTTCATTTAGGCAGTGATAAAGGTATTCGTAGTGTATTGCCACAGCTGTAGGTTGGCAGTAGTAGTAGCCAAGATACTTGCAGGTGATGGGCCAATTCTACTCTACACATCAAGTGCAAATTGAAAATCAGTTCCCACGACTACAGTGATTATGGATTTTCCACTGTTAAATACTGCAGAATTTGTCCTGATAGCTTTGCAGTAGACATCATTGCTAGTAGACCAAAGATTATGTTTCAACACCATGAACTAGCAATATCACAAAAAAGACCATTTCAAAAATAAGGAGAGAGGAAACAATGGTTAATTAAATAGTAGGTTTTTGCTTGCATTCAAAGAGCTTTTGACATCTTCAAAGAGTTTATCTGAATTTTTCAGACTGACTAAATTTAGGCTTCTTGAAGCTTGAGAGTCACTTGTGTAACATGGTGATTTGAGTTTCTGCAGTTCAGCCTCTGGGATTTGGGAAACGGGAGAGATGCCTGAGGACTGGAGGAAAGCAAATGTCACTCCAGTCTCCAAAAAGGGCAAGAAGGAGGACGCGGGTAACTACCCGGTAACTACAGCCTCACCTCCATCCCTGGGAAGGTGATGGAACAACTTATCCTTGATGCCTTCTCAAGGCATATCAAGGATAAGAGGGTCATTAGGAGCAGTCAACATGGCTTCACCAAGGGGAAGTCATGCTTGACCAACCTTCTAGACTTTTCTGAAGACATACCAGGTGGCTAGATGATGGCAAGGCACTGGATGTGCTCTACCTTGATTTCAGTAAGGCATTTGACACAGTCTCCCACAGCATCCTTGCTGCCAAGTTGAAGAAGTGTGGACTGGATGATCAGGTAGTGAGATGGACTTAACTGGCTGGTGGGAAGAAGCCAGAAAGTGGTGGTCAATGGGGCAGAGTCTAGTTGGAAACCTTGTCTAGTGGAGTCCCTCAAGGGTCAGTACTAGGACCAGTACTATTCAATATATTCATCAGTGACCTGGATGAGGGAACAGAGAGCGCTGTCAGCAAGTTTGCTGATGACACAAAGCTGGGAGGAGTGGCTGACACAGCAGCAGGCTGTGCTGCCATCCAGTGAGACCTGGACAGGCTGGAGAGCTGGGCAGGGAAAAACTTAATGAAATATAATAAGGGCAAGTGTAGGGTGTTGCATCTGGGCAGGAACAATCCCAGGTTCCAGTACAGGTTGGGAAATGATCTCCTAGAGAGCAGTGTAGGGGAAAGAGATCTGGGAGCCCTGGTGGACAGCAGGATGACCATGAGCCAGCACTGTGTCCTTGTGGCCAGGAAGGCAATGGCATCCTGGGGTGCATTAGAAAGGGTGTGTTTAGTAGGTCAAGAGAGGTTCTCCTCCCCCTCTACTCTGCCCTGGTGAGGCCACATCTGGAATATTGTGCCCAGTTCTGGGCCCCACAGTTCAAGAGGGACAGGGAACTGCTTGAGAGAGTCCAGCGAAGAGCCACCAAGATGATGATGGAGTGGAGCATCTCCCTTATGAGGAAAGGCTGAGGGAGCTGGGCCTCTTTAGCTTGCAGAAGAGGAAACTGAGGGGTGACCTCATTAATGTTTACAAATATATAAAGGGTGAGTGTCACGAGGATGGAGCCAGGCTCTTCACAGTGGTGTCCAATGATAGGACAAGGGGCAATGGGTGTAAGCTGGAACACAGGAGGTTCCGCTTAAACTTGAGAAGAAACTTCTTTACAGCGAGGTTGACAGTGCACTGGAACAGGCTGCCCAGGAAGGTTATGGAGTCTCCTTCTCTGGCGACATTCAAGACCTGCCTGGATGCCTTCTTGTGTGGACTCATCTAGGTGTTCCTGCTCCAGCAGGGGGGTTGGACTGGATCTTTCGAGGTCCCTTCCAATCCCTGACATTCTGTTCTTCTGTGATTTCTTTTTTTTTCTTTCCCCCGATCCAAAAACACTTCACATTTTAAAATTTTAAGCTACACAAAAATGAGTGGCATTTGCATGACATCTTTCGAAACAGGACATGTTTGAGAGAGAAGGAACAGCTGAGATTCCCTTCTAGCACTCCAACTTATGACATTAATGTCCCTTGCCAAATATAACTAGTTGAAGTGAAACCTTCTCTACCACATTTGCATTTCTTCTCTCCGGTTGCTGTACTGTTCTCTGTTCTGTTTGTCAGTTCTTTGATAGACTCAAATTCCTGCCTGCTTTCCCTAATTCCAGTCATACCTGTGCATGAAATATACCAGTGTCTCTTCTGTCTGCAAACCTCCCCCAGCTTCACCATGAACCAAGTTCTTAAGGAAATGGCAGGATAATGAGTTAGGAAAGAACGCAATGCACATTTCTCTCCTCAGATCATAGTTCATAAATTTCAGGAATGCTACTCTTAAGTCTTCCTGCTTCCCCACTGTTTTTTGGACCATGGGGTGATAGGGAGGAGCCATTTCTAAAAATTTTGTGCAGTATTTCTGATGATCAAGTACAAAATAGATCAATAATGTACTAAGAAAAAAAAAAAGAGAGTAAAGAAGATCTCAGGCCAATTATTTTTCTACAGAATACTTTATGTGACAACAGCAGCAGCCCCCAAAGGGCAACATGTAACAACAGAGCCTAATTAGAATGATTTCAGTGTAATCATTAACTAGCATCTAACACCTACGAGAGTATTTCTGTTTAAACTAAAACATGACCTGCATGGTAGAGAGGCCTTGTAAACTGTCTATGAAATAAAAAATGTGACAGTAAAGGTCAGAGCTGTGCTCATTTGAATTTCAAGCAGGAAGCAGGCTCCACAGTCAGCATGTACAGGAAGAGTGGTGGCTCTTTTCCTAGGCTCTTCTTGCCAACAGTAGCAATTGGGGAAATCCTCCAGGACTAATTACTGGGGCTGCAAAACAAGTATTGTTCTTTTGTCTCTCTCCCTGACCTGGTGAAATGCAAGGGTCCTAATTATCTTGTGTCAAAGATGTGGTTTTGTTTTTCACTGTCATATGAGTGAAGGTCACAAGCTGAGAAAGCCAAGTGGCACCTTACATCTCTCTCCAGCCACTTGCCAACAGCTTCTTCACTGCTCCTGCTAATCATATCACCTTGCTGGAGAAGCAGGGGAGGGCAGGCTTGCTAATAAAGTCTGCTTCGAGAAAGAGTGATGCTAACACATTGTGTTCCACTGGGTCACGTAAAAGCAGCTATCAAATCAGTGAGATTTAGCTTGATTTGCAAGTCTCTGGTGAAATTTCAGAAGGCAAAATTGTAAAACATTCAGTGGAAAAAAACCCCATGAAAACATTTTTAAGGAAAGCATTTAAAAAGTCAGGAGATAGACACCATAAGAAAAAAAAAAATTGGCAGGAAGGATGTTATTTATTCATTTCACAACATTGAAAAGAGCTCTGTTAGAAGCATTTATCTGCTCTTAAAAAAATCCAAGAAAGCAAGCACATTGAATTAATTTCCTATTTTCTTTTGTGACTTTTGAAGTGCTGTATACACATAGGGAGCTTTTTACACTTGGAGCAATTGACAAAGCTATAACATTTAGTACATAAAACTTGCTATCCTTCTTTACCTTTAAAAATTTTTCTTATATATGTCTCCCTTATTTTTGTCTCTAATTGCTCCTGTCCTTTCTTTCTTGAACCTTGGAGTAGGGCTAGTACTTATGAAGTGGTGTGACAGCCCAGAAAGAAATACTTGGTGAGTTTACAGAATAAGAAAAATCAGTAGCAGACCATGTTCAAGAAATTTATTTCCTTTCTTTTATTATCCCACTTCTTTGCCATCAGAGTAGTTCTGACTTGTCTTCAAAGGGTAGATGACAAATTGTGTATCTATTAATTATATGTTTATGTGTATCTCAGCTAGATAGTCCCAGGAAAATAGACAGTATGTAAATTGACACAAAGAATATGTAGATATTATGATATTATATGTTACAACTGGGAAACATTTCTGGCATCAAATGTCACCCAGAGGTGTGTAGCTATTTGGTGGTGTCAGGTGTACTAAGGACAAAATGGGGCAGGCCAAGAGAAGGCAGGCCATCATGGTTCATTATTTCTGCTTAATCACCTGTTCTCTTTCCGGGAGAACAGCTGAACATTGTTGGATTATGCTTTATGCCACATCCACAAGCGGTTACTTGCACTTTTGAAGTCAATGTAAATCTGCTGATTTTAACTGCTGAGGGTCTTGTGCTCCTAGCAGACATAGCAAACCAAAATCGAAAATTAGTTAAGGTGCAGTGACAAAGTTAAAGACTGTTCTCATCCCTTGCTGCTCCATTGCAGCTGGCTGTGAAATCTTTAATGGCATTACAGTTTTGGGTGTAATATCTGCTTGTGATAGATCAGTGAGGAGCATGAAAATCTGTAAGGAAAAAATAAATTGTATTTAATTTTTTTTTTCTGTACATCTTACCTGCAACTCTGTTACACTGCCTCACTCATTTTATGTTTTACTGACTAGAGAAAGCATAAAATTTGACTGTCCTAAGGAAGATTTTAATTGCCTTTTTTATGTCATTGATCTGCCTTATGCCTTCTATGGCAAGCAGAAGAAGGGAATTTTAAAAGGCAGTAAAAAAATCTATTATTTAATATCAAATGTCTTTAAAAAAATTATCCTGCAGAATTTTGCACAAAGGTCATCATATCTGACTGAGATGCTGTTAGTAGTATTTCATATTCTGCTTAGGCCCGTAATGTTGTGGAAGTAGCTTGTTTGGTTCTGTATGTTGTTTGGAAGGCCAGTTTTACATGCCTTAGATATGTCCTCTGTGGTGGTGTTGGTAGATGTTTGTGGACCTAAGATTTTCTTATGTCACCTTCCATTAATAAGACTTGATTTCTCCTTCAAGGTGGTATAAATTCATTAAACAATGGATAGTACAGAGTAATGTGAAGCAGTTACAGAATACTGATTAATTTCATTGGAGACAGTGGAATTAGATCAGTGTGAAAATAATGAAAAATATGAAGGAAATATATTTTAGGGAATCAGGCAATGAATAACACCTAGCAGTCTGCTTTCCTGGTATGAAATGTACCCTTCTGTATTGGGGGAAGAGGTCTAGTGTGCCCTAATTGTGACTAGGTGTCTACTGAGTGATCAGGATGAACACAGTCTGGTTCCCCCTGGTGCAAGGCAGCCACTGAATGCACTAGTGTCAAAATATGCAGTCAGTGTTTAACTGCAGTAACTTGCTGGTGTGGATATGGCAGTAGAAGTTGAAGAGGTGAATCTTGGTATTGGATGACTGAGCTCTGACTGGCTCTGGCCTTCTGTAATGCCTGAAAAAGAATAAGATAGTTATCGAACTCAAGGTGTTTTAGTGTGAAGATCAGCAACTACTGAAAATCGGACTGTGGCATCACCAGAGCTGAGACAGAAGTCAAATAAATCAGCTTTGGGCACTGACAGTTCTGGCATGTAATGTCATACGGAAAGTGTGATTTAAGTACTGAGGATCATTTTCAGTATTACAGAAGAATATCAGTCAATTAGGTATACTACATTTTTGCAAGAAATGTACCACCTATAGTTTATTAATAAAAGGGCAGCTTGCAAAACAATGCAATCATCCTCCTTTTAATAATAGTTTCTAAATTTATAAGATTTTTTTTTTTCTTTTTAATCATTGCTTTGCTTAAAAAATAGTATAGAGATAATGGCAGCAGCCTCTAATTAGTCATATCAAAACATAGAAAAAAGAATCTGACCTATTCTTTCTTTTACTCATTGTCTTATGTTCCTCACTCCTGTGGTATTAACAGATTCTCACTGTAAAACAAATTGATTCTTCACTCCCAGGCAAGTCATTATAAGAAAGATTTTAAATCACTTGGTCTTCCTATTTCTGAAATATAGACTTCACTTTAATCTTCTCTGCATTACCAGCAATAAAAAGCCCATAATTTGTGAAAAATGAGCTTTTTCTTCAATATATCCTCTGATAAGTAGCATTTCTACTCCTTGATCACTTGTTCCACACCTGTTAACCTGCCAAACTAGTACTCAGTCCATCATAGAGAGGCTGTATTTATCTCCCTTGCATAGCCACATGAAGATTAAATTAGGGGCTTGTCTCTCAATTACTAATAAATTCCCTTTTTTGGTTAAGTTGGCACTGACATTTGATCATTCACTGAATGGATGGATGCAGCCTCTTGTTAGTATGCTAGGATGCACACACCTGTGTCTTTGACAGATCACTCTGAAAGACAGGCAGGTAGCATGGGTGTAAGGAAACAGATTATCTTCTGCTGGCAGTGGTGGTAATTCAACTAGTCTGTTCCTGGAAATGTAACAACACCGGGGCAGTCTGAGGTGGGATACCTTTTCCTCAGTAGAGCAAGCACACTTTTAGGAAAGTGAGCCTGCTGGCCGCTCACAAATGAAACATCTGTGCATTTACATTAGTTTAGCAACATTGGCGGTTGGAATAGATGATAGTAGCATATCTCTCCTCTCCTCTCCTCTCCTCTCCTCTCCTCTCCTCTCCTCTCCTCTCCTCTCCTCTCCTCTCCTCTCCTCTCCTCTCCTCTCCTCTCCTCTCCTCTCCTCTCCTCTCCTCTCCTCTCCTCTCCTCTCCTCTCCTCTCCTCTCCTCTCCTCTCCTCTCCTCTCCTCTCCTCGCCTCCCCTCGCCTCCCCTCCCCTCCCCTCCCCTCCCCTCCCCTCCCCTCCCCTCCCCTCCCCTCCCCTCCCCCCCCCTCCCCTCCCCTCCCCTCCCCTCCCCTCCTCTCTCCTCTCCTCTCCTCTCCTCCCCTCCCCTCCCCTCCCCTTCCCTCCCCTCCTCTCCCCTCCCCTCCCCTCCCCTCCCCTCCCCTCCCCTCCCCTCCCCTCCCCTCCCCTCCCCTCCCCTCCCCTCCCCTCCCCTCCCCTCCCCTCCCCTCCCCTCCCCTCCCCTCCCCTCCCCTCAGTTTGACTGAAAAGTCAAACTTTTCAGTTGGCTTTAGTTTAGTTTAGGTTTGGTTTGGTTTTGTTTTTGTTTCATTTGTTTGTTTGTTTATTTGATTTAGTTACAAGCCTGTTGCAAGATTGGACAGAATGCCTTTTCCTAAATTAGTTAGCCACTCTGAAAAAAGTATTAATTCTATTCAACCTGCTCCAGTTTGAACCAGCTTGAATTGAGGGATACAGGGAGGGATAGTTAGTAAAAAAATATTAGAAAAGGGCATAATATGTTTTAATTATATTCTTGAATCGGATAGAGGCACATAACTGTCTTAGATATAGACAACATTAGGAAAAAATGTTCATTCTTGAAGGTTCTTAATGCAGTGGATTACTTTTGGTAAAGGAGTGCCACATACCTTCCTATTCACAGAGAACAGCTAAACACTGATGATTTTAGTATTGTTCACTTAAAAGTGGAAAGGTTGTGTTTTCATATGCTTACAAAGTGCATATTTGCTTAATGGAGAAAGATAGCATGTGTGGAAAAGTGACCAAAGGAAATCAGATAAGGGTGAAGTTGAAAGCTGGAGGTGACACTCATGAATAATGAACCAAAGAGGACCTAAGTAAAGAGCTGCATAGTATAAAGCTACTCTTTAGGTCCTCTTTGTTCATTGTGCAAAGTGAAATGGAAAGTAGACGTTATGGTGTGTTCATCAAAGCACTGATCTGTCTGGTTAAAATGATGAGACCTCTGGCATTGCCCTTCACCTCTGTGTGATTCAGCACTTATTTCTACATTATTTATACCATTTTCCTCTTTCCTTTAAATAGTTCTTTCTATGCTACAGGAGACATAGAGTTGGAGGAGACAAGAAAATCTATGGAATAGATATGTGGCAAACTTACTGTGAAGATAATATTTTTAAGTAAAAATGCACTTTTGTACTATTATACAGGCACATGGGTAACAACTTTGTGCTATAGATCTTTTGTAGAAAATCTTTGTTTTTCAACAATATTATGACTCAAATATAGGTTTTTCTGAGTAAATTCTAATGTGTTAATATGTTCACATGTTATGAACTTTTATTTCTTATTTGTTTTGAAGTACATTTCTTTATAGTTTACTTTTTGTTTGATTGAAATTCTTGTGTCTCTCTGCTCTGCTTTGCTGTTCTTTGTCTATTTTATTATATTAAAGGTTTGCGTGTAAATGACTCCCCATCCATTCTCTAATGATATGGTGCTGGGTTTAGATTTGTCATGGAACAGTATGGAAATGCCTGGTGAAACCTCTTTCTATTCTATGGAAAACAATTTTCTGGCATGTGTTTGTACCAAAATGTTTCCAGTCAAGTGTGTTTTCCTTCAGACACCTCCTCCCACAGAAAATAAGCACTGTGTGTAACTCTTCTGCTCTCAATTAGTAAGAAAGGAAAGGCTGACTCTTAAAATCAGAGTCCCATTTAAGTCTTGTCAGTTTAAAATCTGAGCTTCTCTCTAATTTCCAGGGTGACTGTATACCTGTCCTGGGTACTTAATATTTGCCAAACATATTATGAAATAATTGTCCAGTGACAGATCGAGTCTATGTAGAGGCAGGAAAGCTTTGGAAAGAACATTGAAGAAACATAGCAGCAATAACTATATAAATGATAAATCTGACATTCAAAAGACTACCAGATGTCTGGATTTCTCTAGACATGTATTTTCCTTTCTGCCTGATAATTCTATCTTGGAAGATTGTGAGGAAATTCTACTATTCAATAATTACAGCTGGGCAGCTATATGTCTGGACAATCTGGACATGTCCACATTGTCTATACAATAAATTCAGTGTGCACTAAAGTAATGATAGGGTAAATTAGACAAGTACTTCATTGTCAAAATCTGCTCCCATCTCTTTTGCTGATCAACTCTCCTTTTGAACTTTCCATCTCCAAATCCCCTCTCCCTCATCACTATACCTTTTCTCCAATGCCTCTCACTTTCTCTCCTCCTTTTCTACTTCAGGAAAAAAGGGACACTTTTCAGACTCTTTTCTTCTTGATTTGTGTGATCGCTCTTCCATTTCTGTATCCTTGCCCCAGAATCACAGAATGGTAGGTGTTGGAAGGAACCTCTGGAAATCATCTAGTCCAACCCCTGCCAATGCAGGTTCACCTAGAACAAGTTGCACAGGACTGCACCCAGGTGGGTTTTGAACATCTCCAGAGAAGGAGACTCCACAACCTCTCTGGGCAGCCTGTTCCTGTGCTCTGTCACCTTCACAGTAAAGAAGTATTTTCTCATATTTAAAGTAGAACCTCCTGTGTTCCAGCTTGTGCCCACTGCCCCTTGTCCTATCACTGACCACCACTGAAAAATGCCTGGCCTCATCTTCTTGACACCTGCCCTTTAGATATTTATAAACTTTAATAAGGTTCCCTCTCAGTCTTCTTCAGCACTACAGCTTTTCAGACCTGTCCTTTGTTGTAATATCTATTACTTCAAAATGCCCTGTGTCTTAGTTCTTGTCAACACTTCATGTTATCTTACCTCTATGCCCAATTTCAATCTTTGCCTTTATCTCTTTGCTCCAGCAAAGACTAGCAGTAAGTCTTCCTATCACCTTTTTTCTCACCCGCTGTTTTTCTGTGTGAGCTGTTGCACACTAAATTAGATAACTGGGAGCAGAGAGTGTTTCTCACCTTGTGATTTTGCAGAGCACCATGTACGTTTTTAATAACACAACTTGATAGACACCATGACTATCAATACTTTCTATGTATCAAACAGCAAATTGCAAAGCTATTGGCCAGTTTCTGCTCCAGACAGCACTGGAAGACTGTCTCAGGCTTTAAATTTGGCGTCTCTTCTTGTAGCATCTTCCTCCTGTAGCTGCAGACATAATTTGTTCTCGGGACTTCTTCCAATATCTTATGTGCTGTTAGAAATACCTTTCATTTAGTTAGTACTTACTGGAAAAGAGATCCTGCATTAGAAGATTAAATAAAGGATGAAACAAAGAATCTGAAGAAAACCAACACCCTTTAAATTGCAGGCAATGGCAGCACTATTGTCAGAAACAGCTAGTTCCGTATGGGAACGTTTTTGTTTGTTAGCTGATCCATGTGGTCTATAGAAGTACCCTGGCTCAGGTGAAGAGCTATTCCTGCATGTGTTAGAAGAGCTAGAAGGGAAAAAACGAAGCACTAATTTCACAATTTGTGTCCAAAAATGCAGATACATACATTGCTCTTCACATTCTTTTTAACAGACCAATAATTAGAGCCTTAATTTGATATACTCTCTGTTTTGAAGTTGACACAGTTGGTCTGTTGGCCTTCCTAGGAATCTTTCCCAAATCCAAAAGTTCAACTTTGTTTCATGGATGTTTGCATAAAAATAGATCTTGGCCTTCTCTTATGGCAACTATCTGATTGTATTTTTTCTTTAAACATTTACCAGGTATACATATGAAGCAACAAAAAAAATCATAATGAAAACTTTCACTTATCATGTCTGAGCCATTGATTTTAACCAATTTCTTTTATTGTTTTTAACAACAATATTTATTTAAAGGGGCTAAAATAACAGCAGTTTTCTGCCTTTTAAAAAAATCTTCCAAAACCTTAGAAAAATCCAATATTTGTTTTCGGGATGCTTCAATTAAAAACTTTTAATCCCTCTATTTATTTTCCATCTTTTAAAAATCCAGGAAGGTAATGGATGTTGCTCACTGTTGATCGTAAGAACACCACTGACTATTGCTTGGCCTTCAGAGGACAGGTAGCCTGGAGAACCCATGTATTCAGAGAAGAAAGAGTGAGGTTTTCATCTTTTGGGGTGCTACTTGTTTTGCTAACATCAGCGTTGCTAATGTGTTGACTGCACTTGCTTGGAATATCTGCAAATTTCTATTAAGAGAAATGGCAGTCTCCAATATGCTTGATGTACACCTAGCAAATACTGTTTATTTGTTAGAAATGGAGTTCAAGCTATTTTTAGTAAATGTTCCAGCACCTGTATCAGCAGAAACTAACACTGAAGTTTGAAAAAACCTTAATTTTCACATTCTATCTCAAAACTGAAGTCAGATTTCAAAACTGAAGTGTTGACTATGCATCTCTTTATACTCTTAAATAAAATCTTTATTGATTAAGACTGCTGGTCTTTTGCTGTATGTTCCCTTCTTCTCCTACATATTTTTTCCTCCTTACTGATAAGCTGCTGCAATAAACATCAAAAGACAAGATGGCTTATTTGCTTTTTGATTTAAACACCTTTAAGAAATAAATAGATACAGTGATTAATATACCCAATGTATCTCTGTATTTGTAGCACCTGTTTTTGTTCTATCTGAATTTACAAGTCTTATTTATTCTTTTAAATTAATATTAGAGGAACAAGAGTGGTTTTTTGCCTTTTTTTTAGGTACAATTGCAGTTGGTACTACTCGTCAAAGATGAAATATTAGTACATTAAACACTATTTCTTCTTTAGTTTTAAAGGTAACCTGCTATTTCTGCCTATTTCTGCAGGTTTTTTTTTTTTCTGTATCTAATAAGCTAATTGATGTCTGTGTGCTAAATTTTCTAATCTGAGAGGAAATAGGAACATTCATAAAAGACACAAGCTCAGTCATCCTTGATCATTCTTGAGGCTTTATACCAGTACATGCTTTGGGACTGTTCTGTGCTGGATGGGTGCAGCAGAGGTTAACTTGAACAGGACTACCTCAGAAATCAGTCTGTGTTTATTTTTGTACTGAAGAAGGTTTTGATCAAGGCTGCCCACTCTTTCTTATTTTCTGAGCTTATTTCCTTGAATGCTCTTCCTATTGCAAATGATGCTCTAAGATCCATTTCATTGTGCGAACTTTTTCTGCTGAGTACTACTAAGCTGTTGCCTTGTTTTTTAATCCTAGAAGTCATAGATAATGCAGATATTTATCTTCGTGATGGTGCAAGGTTGTTCCCAGCATCATACCTGTGAACTTTATTTAGTCTTTTACTGAATGACCAGGCCAAAACTGACAAGATCTTAGTGAAAGGAAGTTATTTCTGGCATTCATTCCAGTTTTCCTTGAGTTGGTTCTCATTTTCCCTGTACCACATTAAGCTGTTATGTTCAAATGGACATTCATGACAATTCTTACAAAATCCCATATACTTTTGTTTGTCCGAGTATTACATTCTTCAGTAAGGAAGCCTGGTATTCTCAAGATATTTAGGTGCTCGTTCTATGTATGTATTATGGGGTTCTTCTCTCTCACACCAGTATAAATCAGAAGGTGTTCATGTTGGTAATGCTACAGTCAGGATAAATCTAACACATTTAGCAACCTTCCTGAATTCTTGACCAGGCTTTCAGCTAATGATATCTCAGCATAAACTCCACAGAAATCAATAGTCACCTATATCACCATGGATTGAGCTCAAGGTATTATATGATTTAAAGCATATTATTTTTTCCACAAAAACAATTTTATGTGCTATTGATTTTAGAGTTATACTGCTGTTTGGGTTCCTCTTCTTTTTTGTACTCCTTTTCCAGAGCAGTGTTCAAGGCTGTCATGGACACCCCAGGTCTGGGGGGCAAGCCACAGCTTATGATGTCCTTTTGCCAGTAACAACATCTGCTATTTGCTATTTTCTTTGGACTCAGTTTTGAGCCAGCAGAAATTTACACATGATGACCTGTTTGGATGTTGGCTTCTGAAAATAATGTCCCTTGAGTTTTAAATGAGGGACCTTTTAAACATGCACTTGTGTTCTGCAATGTGATAGTTTTCCTTTGGAAATGTGGCTATCCTGCATTCAATCAGTGTTAATTCTGGTATGAACCCTGTTCAATTCTCTCTGTTCTCTGTGGAGTTCCAGTGACATCAGCAGAGGCATTACTACTCTTGAATGGTAAAACGGGTTATTTATTTATTTATTTATTTATTTATTTATTTATTTATGAGCAAGCAAACATTGCACCTGCCTGGTTGCACAGACCTGTGCAGATAAATTGGAAACAGTGAACCCGTGCTGATTTACAACAGCCTTAAGCACACGGCCAAGCCTAAGGATAAGAAACTAAAACTCTGTGTTGTCGAAGTTTGGGATCCACAAAACATCTACTCTGACCTTTGTAATATACCCTGTGTTCACCACGTTGTCACAGTGTTTAGGCCAGCAGTTTCTGCTAGTTCAAAAGTAATTAGTACATACATGAACTTCAACTTATTCAAGAAACAGAACCCACTGTGAAGCAAATGAAGTAAAGAAATAGTATAAAATGAAACAGAAGCCATGGAGGGAATAATATGAGCAGAGAGCTGATCCTGGTATGGTTTACATCTTCTTACTAATTTTCACAAGCATAGATGACTATGCAGGGACAGAGGTTATGAGCAATTGTTTTGAGCTGTTCAAAAGAGACAGCAAAAATTCACATGCATATGTGCATGCTAAGCATTAACTTGTCAGTCTCGTCACTCTATATTCTAAAAGACTCATTAGAATAATTGTTCTAAATTCTCTGCATATCTCACTTTATTAATGAGACATGTTTCTCACATCAGGATGCCTGTTTCTTTGCCTTCATGCCCTTCTTGTTTTCATGCTTCCTCATGCTGGATTACATTTCAGACTGATAACGGATGTCTCTCAAACTGTACTATAACAATCAGTAGCAGACTGCCTATTGCCTGAGTATACCTGTGTATCTTTCACAAATGCAACTGAGAAATGGGTAAAAATGGTTTGAGAATAAAAAAAGAGGCAAAACATAAATATAAGAGGAGTTTGCTGCTGCAGGCAGTCTCTCAGCCAGGGAAGATCGAGTGGAAAAAGAGTAAAGGTTTCCTGTCTTTGATTCATACCGTATGAGAGGTTTCTTTAATTATTGCTCTTTTGTGTAGCCAAAGCAATGCTCATTTATCAGTCTGTGGTTTAATACAAATGCATTAGGATGAAAACTGAAGGAGGATGAAGGTTAAATGACAGGCATATCCTGACTTAGAAACTACAGGGCTGATGAATGTCTCGGAAAGCTGACTGAAGGAAATCTGTTTTCAATAGTCCCTGAAAATAACAACAAAAATAAAATGGGCACATTTTGATTTAACGGTACATTTAACTAATTCTGAATTACTGCAGAACTCTTTTGGAAGTGTTTCCCATAGCAGCATTAATACCAAATGAATTCATTGAGATCAATGTTATTGCAATGAATAATAGCAAATAAATTAATATAATTATGGGGAAATAAAAGTGTTAGAAAAATAATTTATACATGTAATTCTTCATTGCTAAAGTCCTATTTGTTCTTTCTTGCATTAAGGTCTCTCTGCTTTCTCCGCTCACTGCTGAGCTAGAGTTAGTAATTCTGGTGATTTTCTTGTGAGGTACAGTATGGTAATCCCCAGGGTTTTTTGCTCATGCATACCTCTCTGTGCGTATATTTCTAGACTTCCAAAGTGGTGTCGGAGATATCCTCATAAATCTTAGGGGACTGATTGACTATCAGTTATTTTGCTGAGTTTTACAGAGGAAAGGGAGACTGTAAAACTTGCTCAGGGTTGAACTTGTATATGTGAATAGCAATTTCAGCCCAATAGTCTTTTTTTCTGTCACAGCATCACAGAATCACAGAATGTCAGGGATTAGAAGGGACCTTGAAAGATCATCTAGTCCAATCCCCCTGCCGGAGCAGGAACACCTAGATGAGTTCACACAGGAAGGCGTCCAGGTGGGTCTTGAATGTCTCCAGAGAAGGAGACTCCACAACCTTCCTGGGCAGCCTGTTCCAGTGCTCTGTCACCCTCACTGTAAAGAAGTTTCTTCTCAAGTTTAAGCAGAACCTCCTGCGTTCCAGCTTACACCCATTGCCCCTTGTCCTATCACTGGACACCACTGTGAAGAGTCTGGCTCCATCCTCGTGACACTCACCCTTTATATATTTGTAAACATTGATGAGGTTCCCCCTCAGTCTCCTCCATGCTAAGGAGGCCCAACTCCCTCAGCCTTTCCTCATAAGGGAGATGCTCCACTCCCTTCATCATCTTGGTGGCTCTGTGCTGGACTCTCTCAAGCAGTTCCCTGTCCCTCTTGAACTGTGGGGCCCAGAACTGGGCACAATATTCCAGATGTGGCCTCACCAGGGCAGAGTAGAGGGGGAGGAGAACCTCTCTTGACCTACTAAACACACTCCTTCTAATACACCCCAGGATGCCATTTGCCTTCCTGGCCACAAGGGCACAGTGCTGGCTCATGGCCATCCTGCTGTCCACCAGGACTCCCAGAACCCTTTCCCCTACACTGCTCTCTAGGAGATCATTTCCCAACCTGTACTGGAACCTGGGATTGTTCCTGCCCAGATGCAACACCCTACACTTGCCCTTATTATATTTCATTAAGTTTTTCCCTGCCCAGCTCTCCAGCCTGTCCAGGTCTCACTGGATGGCAGCACAGCCTGCTGCTGTGTCAGCCATTCCTCCCAGCTTTGTGTCATCAGCAAACTTGCTGACAGTGCCCTCTGTTCCCTCATCCAGGTCACTGATGAATATATTGAATAGTACTGGTCCTAGTACTGACCCTTGAGGGACTCCACTAGTCACAGGTTTCCAACTAGACTCTGCCCCATTGACCACCACTCTCTGGCTTCTTCCCACCAGCCAGTTAAGTCCATCTCACTACCTGATCATCCAGTCCACACTTCTTCAACTTGGCAGCAAGGATGCTGTGGGAGACTGTGTCAAATGCCTTGCTGAAATCAAGGTAGAGCACATCCAGTGCCTTGCCATCATCTAGCCACCTGGTTATGTCTTCAGAAAAGTCTAGAAGGTTGGTCAAGCATGACTTCCCCTTGGTGAAGCCATGTTGACTGCTCCTAATGACCCTCTTATCCTTGATATGCCTTGAGAAGGCACCGAGGATAAGTTGTTCCATCACCTTCCCAGGGATGGAGGTGAGGCTGACCGGTCTGTAGTTACCAGGTCCTCCTTCTTGCCCTTTTTGAATACTGGAGTGACATTTGCTTTCCTCCAGTCCTCAGGCATCTCTCCCGTTCCCCACGACTTAGCAAAGATGATGGAGAGAGGTCTAGCAATGACTCAGCCAGCTCCCTCAACACCCGTGGGTGCATCCCATCCGGACCCATAGATTTATGGATGCCCAGATTGCTTAATTGGTCCCTGACCCAGTCCTCATCAACCAAGGCAAACTCCTCCATTGTCCTGACTCCCTCTGGGGCCTCAGGGATGTGGGGCTCCTCAGGACAGCTTTGGGCAGAGTAGACACAGACAAAGAAGTCATTCAGTAACTCAGCCTTCTCTGTATCTTCTGTCACCAGGGCACCCACCTCATTCATCAGTGGGCCTACATTGCCTCTAGTGTTAGTTTTATCTGCTATGTGTTTGAAGAAGCTCTTCCTGTTGTCCTTGACCCCCCTGTCTCAGTGCTCCACTTATTTATGCTGACATATACCTAGAGTAACTTATCTGAGGTCATTGGAATTACATCAACATAAAATAAGGGTAAATGAGAGGATAAGCAGTTCTCCATGTATATTTCTCCAAGGAGAGCTCTTATTATTTGATGATCATGTCAGCAAGATGAGGAATAATTTTCTTTATTACGTAAATAATGCAATTATAAATGAAACTAAACTTACTCTGACTTTTCCAGTCAGATTTCCTTCAATATATGTGAATGAATCAGATAAAAAGGATTCCCCTGGCTGTCTGATTATTCAACTCATATTCATAGATTTAAAGAAAGAGTAGAGCAGAAGGCTTTTGGAGCCTGATGGAGAATCCTTATGTGATAAAGCAAGGTGAGGAATTTGAACTAGATTAATTAAAAACATTTAAAAGGTGGTAGGATTAGTTAAGCTTTGCCTTCCCAAGTATGGCTGTTTAAATTTAGTGGAAAATCTAAACAACAGTTTTATTCATTTCTTTTAGTGTTTGGGGAGCTTGTTGGTTTTAGATTAAATTTTGAGGTTTCTCTGTGAATGCCATGGGAAACATCAAGGGAATTTGCTCTTCCAGCTTCCTCTCCAATTAGATGTCCTTTCAGAAGTAGGCTTTCTTTCAAGAAACTGTAAGTTAGTACTTGGGTGAAGCCACTGAAAAATCTCAAAGATAATTCCTGAATTTAGGGTAATTTCTGTGGTCCAGTATGCAGCATAAAAGTAATTTGGAATGTTTTATCATTTTGTTGTGGTAATACCTAACCTGCCATGAGCCTGACCTGTGATGGCTGTGTGCTATCATGTGTTGGAGGAGACTTCTGCAGTCCTTCTTAGGCAGCTATGCAGGAATGGCCTGCATACCTTCTCTGCCACATGTGGCTCCACCACAGCAGCTACCACAAAGAACTTGTTTCTTGCTACCATACTGATAGCTTTTATATCCACACGCTGCAAGAAGGCTCTCCTGAGCCCCACATTTCCCTGAATGGTGAAGAATGTTCTTTACACTTTCATTCAGCTGTAATAATGAAGAATGTGTAGTATTCTGACTTTTAAGTCCCATCTCAGGAGTCAGTTTTGTCTTCAAAATGTGTCTTGAGTGTTTGGGGGGCTTTAACTTCACTGAAACTAGTTTATCTGTTTCTACTTTTCTCATCAGCCTTGTTTAATCAGAAGCAAAACCTGGCCACAAGTCAGAGCTGAGAGGCTTTTGATTAAAAAAGCCCCCAACAAACTCCAAGTCCCTGCAGCTTATATATAGAGGCTGTTGTGAATTCTTGTCCTCATCTTTAGCTGTACAGGTAATTAGTGCCTGGCAGCTCATTCCTGCTGTATTTCTTTGGCTTGGCTTTGTGTTAATTACCTAAATTTACTCATTCAGAGGCATCACTGCACATGGTTTGGCAGGAACATGTTTTCCTAAAGAGACTTTAATGTATGCTTTTCTACTTGCAATGGAAGCTGCATTTACTGTACTGTACTTCAAAATGTTATTGTTTGCTTTATTTAGTCAGATAAACAAATATTATGATAATGAAAAGTCCATGAACAAATGGTGACAACAGCAGAGCACTAAACATAAGAATTAATTAACAAGAACAGTCAGCTATCCCAGATGTCTGAGGTAATTTTGAAGAGAGAACTTGAAATATTGAAGATGCTCAAAGCAGCACTTAGGAGGGTGAAAAACATCCATTCACTTTAACATCTAAATTACAAATGTGATCTCTGTATCTTATCTAATGGCTTATAAATGAGTGATACTAAGATTTGCATGCCTACAGCTCATCAGATGCATTAAAAGAGGACTATTCCTATGCCTGTTTTCTGTCCATGTGGTTCTTCACAGTTCTGGATTTTTTGTCAGGATGGGCCAGGAGCCAATGCATGGAGGACGGATTCTCCTCATTATCAGTAGTTCAGACTTTTGCATGTTATTAATGGTCATAATTTCTAATGTCATAGACATCTGCACCAATTTCTAATCTCTTTTACTTGTTTTGAAAAGCTGTTCCAGAGCTCACTCAAGTTAAAAGATCATGCTGAACCAGCATTGTTTCTGGTAAGTCTGTGTTTTCCCCCATTTCTTTTACCACCCTCTTTTCTGTGATACATGACTGCTGTATGCATCTAGTCTTACTCTTTGCTGAGATTTCAAGGACTTATTTGAAAGCCAGCTAAAGAGCAAGGTCCTGCTGAGCATGTTAGGGTCCAGGTATCTCAAACTGTGATTTACCTCTGATATGTCCGGATCCATGCAATGCTGTTGTTTTATTTGTTTGTAAGTAGCAAGGGAAATTGCTCAGAGGTTTCATTTAACTTTGAGCACTCTGAATTAGTGCACATCACCGTTTAAGCTAGTGAACCTGTGCTGGTACAAAAACTATTCTGGTTCACTTCCTGGTGAACATTGCCAGCCTGTGGTTCAGCTTGCTCCTGAAGAAAGGGAACAAACTAGATTCCCTATTGCAAATTTTGACATAACTGTATGCAGTTGAATTACAGCTGCCAAATATATACTCAGGAGTTCTGGAAGGCAGGGGAGAGCTGCTTGTATTTTTCCTTCTTTCATTGCTATTAGGTCACGGCTAACTAGAATTGGCTCCTAAAGAAAAATGGTGTTCAGATGTGGCCTGCCCACCTCAGGTATGACCTTGGGAATTTTTTAAAACACAGTAAGTCCTTGCCTCTCTTAGTTAAGCAGATAATATCATGGGAGGAGGTCGGTTCTGAATCCAGATAAAGATAAATGAGAGATTTGACTTTACTGGAAACAAGAACTAGCCCTGTGTGCTGAACCTGACTTATAAAATGAAATACTCACTAAAGCAGAGCATCGGCATGTTTTCAAATTAAGATAACAGTGAAAATGAATACAGTGAACTCTGGTTATTTAACTAACTAGATATGAGAAATTCTATCTCCCATGACTTACACAGGATGCCTTTTGATCTCAGTACAATAAGAAGGAAGACAGAGCAGCTGGATGTCTTAACAATGTTGATTTTGCATACTCAATAAAAGGTTCCTAGAATTGCAAATATTTAGAGTGAGTATATGTTCTTGTGTAGTTATCTCTCCATGGCTACATTATCTCCATTTAGAATGACTGTCTTTGTGTATTCTTGCTCCATCTCAAAACTAACCATTTGTGTGCCATTTCTTTTTCATAACAGCAAACAACCACCACCTGGGCTGAGCTCTTCCTAGAGAGAAAATGAAGTGTAGCAGTGTCAGGCTCCACCTGATGGGCTTTCTCCTAAGAAAATTTTAAGTCCACTTAAAATGGAGTTGATTCTTTCACCCTTCTGTTTCACATAGTTTTCTTTTTTCTACTGGATATTTTAGTAGCTTTGCCAGTCTTATGGCACTGGGGGATTTCCAGGAGCCTGGCTATGGTATAAATATTCAATAATTGAGGGAAACCCTTGCTAAACATCTATCACCTGTGTGGCACTAAGCACCACTTCTGCAGGAGAGACTTGTGTCATATGGAAAACCTGCTTTTCCAGGCTCCTGCTATGTCTGTGGCTTAACAAGGCGACTGGTGCCTGTCCTGTGATGATGTTTAGGCATAAAATTCCAACTGGAAACATAGCAGTTATGTAGGGTAAAGGCATGGAAAGGGCACATAGCAATGTAGGAAGGTGAGTAGGAAGCTGGCCTGTGGGTTAAATGGCTAGCTGGATTCATCTAGTGACCACATTACTCCCTTTACCCCATTTCTTTTTTCCTGCAGGCAAGTAGGGTGTAAACTGATGTTTCCATTGTCAATAACCTGAGGTGAGTGAGGAAGGAGCAGGATCACAAGGGAGAAGAAAAATAGGACTGAAAAGCAAAGTAGGTCATAGGAGAGAGGGTATTGCCATGAAGGTGATAAGAAATATATGAGAGGATTGTTTTTTTAGAAATGAAAGGAGAAGGGCATGTGACAGAGAGACACAGTAACGAACAGAAAAATTTTAAAAAGTTCTAGACAGTTGTGAAGGAAAAGTTATGGTGATTAATACAGAGTATAATGAGGAATACAGAAAATGAAAATAAAGAAATACAAGAACAGAAAAAATTATAGACTTTTAGGACTGTTTATTTTCTTCTAGTTTATCGCAGAAATTCTTGAAAGGTGTTAGGAAGGAAAGCAGGTCAGATATCTAACTTCTGATTACTAAAACCGATACTGCTGACTATTTCTCTGCTGTGGAGATAGCCCATAAACAATTGACATTGTTTGCTATTTTGAGTTACCATCTTAACGACATAACCACTTACATTTCATCCTGGTTTTCAGTGTTGGTCTTTCTTCCCTCAACAGCCATAACAAGACTCTGAAGTGACATTATGAAAAAGTGGTGTAGCATGGAATTACTTTTAAGATAAAAAGACTTAAAAAGTTGCCAAGTGTAACATTACAGACACTTGTTGGAGCAACTTCAGGAGGTAGGTTTGGAATGCAATGTGTATAAGAACCTGTAATAGACTTAAAAATCAACACTGGATTTGTTACTTCACAAGTCTGTACCATTAGTCTCATAAATGAATAAAAAGGCTCAAAGATATGAAATGAGTTGAACCTATCTTGCTGTGAAGCTCAGAACCTGGAAACAAAATACACTTCATAGTTGTTGTTTGCAAAGAAATCATTATTGTTATTTCCATCTCTAGATTTTTAGAAGACTTGATTTTGAACATTTTGATTGGCAATACACAACACTAACAGAAAAAATAGCTCAGACAGCCTGTGACAAAGGGCAGATTTAATGAGTCCATAGTCAAACTCATCCAGCTGAGTCTAAACTAATCCTGATCATCTACCAGGGACTATATGGAGCAGACTGCAGCTCCTGCCTAGTTTATGCATTCAGATTTCCTTTTTTTGCAGGACTGGGATAGGTAACAAGAAAACCAGATACAGGAATTTGGGTTGGAGTTAGTAGCTAGCTGGATTATATGTCTAGGTTGTGTTAGTTCAGAAGTGCTGTGAGGCTTTTCCACCCCACACCATTCCTTCAGTATTGCCCTCTGTGGAGTTCTGTGTTCTCCACATGTCCCTCAAACAAGGAAGATCCTTACCTAAAGTGTTATAGTCCGCCTTCCAGTTCAGAAGAGACTACTGCTCATGTTATAAATGTAGATGAATCTTGAGAAAGTGTGCCTCAGGCCATTGAAGCTTTTTGTACTGCACTTACTGCAGAGGAGAGATGAGAGGAAGCTATGCCAGCAAGACATAAGTATTGCCCCTATGCCTCTCCATTTCTATGCTGGAAGAGGACTGCTGAAAAATACCGCCAGGAAATATTGTGTTCCTCACACAGCCAATTACTTGCAGCAGCACCTGTGAGTTTCTTCAGTCCGGTGGACAGCCGATGAAAGGATGCAGACCCAGTGCCTGATTTCTGAATAATTCAACCAGCTTTTAATCCCCTGAGTTTACAGCAAATACTTGTTTCATTTCACTTCACTCTGCTACCTCTTATTTGAAGGAATAACCTTCACTTTGTCCCTCATCACTTCTCTGCCCCACAGCACATGGTGCCAAAAGTAATGATAAACTCCACTGCTACCATCGACCTCATCTGGCTGCAATAACATTGTAAGACTCCAGTTTTGCAATCTCTCTACATACAACACACTTTAATTTTTCCTCCCATTTATTTACTTTAAATGTTTTATTAGAGGAAACATTGCTGTTTGGGGTTATTTTCCTCCTCTCCCCTCCTAGTAGAAAATATGGCTGTAATAAACGACGTCTGACTCTCTTCTCATGAAAGCTCTTTTCCACTGAGACGTTGAGCTGTTCATTATTGAGTATTCTTCATTTTGAATGTGTTTCTGACTTACATAACTTAAACAATTCTCACTTTCTTCCTCCTCAGTTTACATGGAAGAAAGTATATAAAAATGGTCGGAGGAGAAAACAACAGACGTCTTCCCCCTATCTTCTGCCAAAATTAAAATCTGTTAAAATTAATATTTGTTAGTAGGTAATTCAACAGCAAGCTGGCTCCTTTAGTGGTGGTTGTGGTGACTGGTTTACTTAAGAAAGTGGTTTGTAGGAAGTGGCCAGGAACACCCATAAGCCCAATGGGACACTGAGAGCGGGTCAAAGCAGTACAACTGGCTCACAATGTAGAATATGTCCTCTGAAACTGCTGAAGCATTGCTTGGAAGAGACGTTATCCCTGTTGGTCCAGACACAAAACCAAACATCAGGTTAAAAAGGCTTTGGCAGATCTCATCTGGAATTTGCCATAATTTATTTAATTATTCTGAGTCTCTATTCCATTACCTCAGAAAGAAAGATAACAATTCTTCTCTATTCACTGTAGATGCAGAGCTATGAATTCATTGCTGTTTGTAAAGCACAGGGAGATCCTTAATTGGAAGGATCAAACATTTCCTCAATTGGAAAAAACAAACATCTTGAATAAATAATTTTGTATGGGGCATTTTCTTCATACTAAGTATGAAATGGTCTTAATGGCCTTGGATATTCAGCAAGCTTTAATGTGCTCCCAGATGGCTGTTAATCCTGGAGAAGCATACAATTTTTTCAACAACTGGTTGCTTTAGTAATGAATATTTCTAATGAGAGTAGAAACTGGTCACAATCAATATATAGTACAAAACACCTACTGGTTTACTTCGGATGGTAATGTTATTATTGCTAGTATTTATAGTTTTAAAAAACTCGCTGCTTGTAGTTAATGTATTAGCTTCTCTAATGTTGCACTGAAAAAGCAGATGAGAGCAAAGAAGGACTCTTTGGGAAGCTAACAGAATGTACATTAAATCTGAGCAGGGATGACAGAATTAGGAATTGCTTATGGTCCAGATCATGCCAGAGAGACAGTTTTGCTTCAAACTTACCTGTGGTAAATGAGAACAAGTTTAAGCGATGTTTGTTTTATCCACAGGTCTCTGAGTTCCTGAAAATTTTGAGATGTTTCTGTTGTTCCTAACCTGCCTGACTCACCTTTGAATAGGAAATTTATCAATGAATGGTAGAGCAAATTGCTAGTTTTTAGCTTTTTAGGAAGGAGATAAGGTGTAAATGATGCTACCAGAAATGCAGTAGTAGTAGCCTCCTACAATGAATGCAGACTTATTCACAAGCCAGTCTTTTTAGTGACAGCTGCCATCAATACTCATTAGAAATATCAGATCCTTACACCATTTATAGAGCAAGGATTTAAAAAATTGAATGAGATGATAATCCTGAAACCTGCCACAGATTTAAAAACATCCACTTGCATGAGCACTTGTGTTCAGTGAAAGGCTTCCACTTCTGATTTTTCTGGTGATATACTGCTGTACTGAGGCTCCTAAAATAAATTAAGTCCTATTATCTTAAAACTACTTTTATTGGAAAACATATCATTGTTATGTATGACCTCTATGGAGGGTGTCATTAAGGTAGAGCAGTGTGAGCTGTTCCATACATTTTGCAGGTTAATCATAATGATAGTGCATGGCTTCAAATTATGTCATTTTTCAGCTTCCTTGAAAGTCAAGAATTCGAACCCCTTGAATAGACTCAGATTATAAACACTGTTCATGTAACCTGATATCTTGCAAGTCTCCTTTAGTGCTCTGTTATTAAAATATTATGAAAAATGAAAGAGCTCTGATTAAATATGCCTGCATGGATAAATTTACATTAATGTGAGATGATTAATTATAAGTTAATATCCCGTTCAGAAAACACATTTTAGGTGGTGTACTGAACAGGGTGGAATGATAATCCTACAAAAGTCCTCTGTTGAGGCAATCAAAAACCATGCACGAAGTGCTGTTATGCATTTTGGAGTTATGCTGATAATAATCACTATTTTGAACTCCCACTCAGCTGTGCTGTCTTTGAACCACAAGATGTCACTACACAATCCAGGATGATTTTTAGTGCTTTAATTTTATTTTTTTAAAGATTTTTTTTAAGGGAAACTGAGAAACATGTTTATTTCTTTATGTATTCTAAAGAGAAAATAAAGCTCATAGGATAACCTACAGCAAACAGTCATTATGCCTTTTAAATAAAGTGATAGGTATAGACCTGCCAGAAGCTTGGGAACAACCTCCAGCTCTATTTCTTTTAAACAATAATACATAGATCCTGCAAGCAGTCCTTGAGAAACTGCTTCCATAAGAAATCCAGAAGTGTGTTTATGGTAGATGTTCCTAAGTGACATTTTTAAGAGGGTTGTTTCACTGTTCACTCTTCCTGCTCAACTCTCCAACAGGTAGTTCTGTGGGGACAGGCTTTGTCTCCTACTACCACAGACATGCAACTAGGTGAAGTGTGTAAGAGCATTAAGTTGTCAAAGGACCACACCAATTCTAAAAAATAACAAGAATTTCCTGTACTCCACCCAGTGCTTCTGAGCAGCCATGGGAAGGGTCCCTCCATCCCTTGGCCTGACCCATCCTTGTTCCTGACCTGGCTGCACGCTACTGTCACAGTCATATGGTATGGCTTGTCCCACCACATAACTTATTTCACTGTCGAAGGAAGAGCTCCAGGGCTGAAGGCCCACAGAGTTGGAGAAGGAAACGAGAGAAATATGTAATGTCATTATTCAGTTACACCTGGAACTTAGCTGGCCTTTGGGACTGCTGTATAGTTTGGCTTATGCTTGACACTGTCCAGGGCATAAATGCACTCGCATCAGTAGCACAGATATTAGAGGAAGCAACAGAGATCAGGAGATACTTGTGGCAGTGCCTGAATGTGGTGAGGGCATAGAGGGGTGCTACAGCCCCAACTACAGAATGGGAATGTCTTTCTGGACTTCCAGAGCAGCACTCTGGGGGCAATGTATGTTGCCTGTGAGACAGGAGAGAGGCCCTGTCACCTCCTTTTGTAAGCCTTCCTCCTGTTTATGCTGGTTGTAATGAGCCTCTAAAGAAGAACACACATTTTCTTTCAAATGAGAGGGGCTGTCATTCTGCTGGTAGTTGATGCATGGTTGCTGTCAGGCACACCTGGTACAAGCACGTTTACACCCACCAGAAGCAGATGAGCTCTGTGCCTCACTCAGCTGGTAAGGTAAGACCTGGTGCTTTGCTAGCGCTACTTTTCATGCTGGTGCTGAGGATAAACAGTTGACGCTTCTGCTGAAAATCGCACTTGATGAATATTTGGCAGGATGAGAAGGTGCAGTTGAATCACATTCCTGTTGATTTATCAGTGGTTTGCCCAATGCCAACACCTAGGTACATAGATCTGTAACTCCAGGGGATGTACATCAGGGTGAAAAACCAGAAAAACTTCATGCAGACAGCAAATGAAGCTACTGTTGGTGGCCCATTGAGACCCTGGAGCAGAAGAGATTGATGTCTGTACACATAATCATGGCAAGTGTGGGCCCTCTCCAGGGACATTTGAATGCATCTCTTTTAGCTACTTTTTGGGACAGAAGTTGTCATTAAGAGATGATAAACTGGAGGACATGTGGCCTCACAGACTCATATGATGAAGACAGGTACCAGGAATTAAATTTCTGTTCCATTGGAATGGTTGAATTAGAGAAATGGTATAAATAGTCTGATAAGCAAAACAGATAAAAATAGATCAGTGGAATAAAATGGGAGTTTAGAAGCTGGTATACTGCCACTTGGGCTGGAGGCTTTGCATCTGGAAGTTAAGTATCTATTACTGGTCAAAATTTTGTCTGGGCAGTGGCATGGTCTGCTAGTAAGTGCTTGCAATGTGTGCCCAGATCAACCACTTCAGTGGTCAAACCTCAGTTGTGGCAGGCTCAAGCAATGTGGGCATGCTGTTAGTGAATCTGAGAGTGGCTGAGGCATTTCTTTTTGTGGGATGTGAGCTGTGGTCCCTGAGATGAGCTGGCTACCTCCTAGCCAGCGTCAAGATACAGATATGTCTTTAACCCAGTAGGTTTACTGTGGAGCATCCTGGTTCTTCCCCTAAACCTTGCAAGTCACCATCTCTTTTGCCATGCTGGCACAGAAATCAAAAGATGACAGTAAGCACAGTCCTTTCAATAGGACATCGGTTTAGACCCATGTCTGGCCTAAAGTTGCTCTAGGTAATAAAGAGTGGGGAAATCCTGAAGGCTGTTAGGTCTGCAGTAAGGACAAGGATGGTGAGCAGCAGATCACTTTTGGAATAGCCCTTGAGAGTGACCTAAGGGAACAGCACAGCTGAAGAAAGTAGAACCCATTTCTAGTGTACAGTGTTAATTATTATGAAAATTGGCATAATTGGGCCCATTCACTAGTAGGAATCTCATACAGTTTGATCTAAAAGAAACCTTTTTACTGTGCGTAATGACAAAACTGCCAACTACTCCTCTGAGAAGGTTAGACAGGGAAAAAAGAAAGGTTTTAATATGGTGAAATTATACTAATGGCATGTCCTCAACTTTGAAGAGGGTTAGGATTTTTAATATGACCATTTAAAAGAATAATACTGCTCTCAGGAAACCTTTCTATTCAAAATGAATTACTTTGCTGGCACCTAATTGACAAAGATGTATTTTAGTATCAGACACAACATACAGTACACAAGGACACATATTTTCTCACTGGAGAGCAACATATTATTGCCTGCATTGCTGTTTTGTAACATCACAACCTAAATGGATTTTATGTTCTGAAACGAATAAGCAGGGAGGAGAAAGGAAAAGCTTTTGAAGAAAAAAAAATTCCAATAACCCCCATTAACTACAGAGGTCATTGTGGCAAAATGAATGGGACTAGAAATCCAGTAAAAGCTGCAGTATAAGGTATGTTTAGACTGACAAGCCTTTCACCAAGTAGTTACAAATGGGACTAATGGTTTAAACTTGTTAGCCATTGTCAAAGCCTCTGATCCTTGAGTCAGCTATGGAGGCTATGGCAGAAATCGATAAGACATCGCTTACACGGTGAACTGCTGGACCATATAGATTGCCTGAAGGGAATTGCTCAGTTCCTCCTGTTCTGCAAGCTGAAAGCAGGCAGCTGAATCTCCAGAATGACTGACCACACTACCCTGGGTCAGTTAAGTCTTTTGCCACTTGGACCAGTGATCAGTAATAAGGATAAGGGGATGGAGAAGTCGTCCAGTATGAGAGATTGCAGGCTATACTTCCATGCTGTGGCAAAACTTGTGATATGTTTTCATCCATCATCTTCATTAAAAAGTGAATGGCTTGAGACTGGCACATTTGTCTCAGAAGTCACAGAAGGCATGACAGTATCAACGTTGGTACAAACAGTCTGATAGCAAACTACATATAAACTACTGTTGGTATGAACAGACATATTCCCCAAGGCTGCCATCCTGAAACTGTTGGAGAAATCCCTTCTCACTGGCCTATTTTGAAATGTTCCTGTTTTATTGATCAGCTGCTGTCTGGTGGAGTACTACAAGGCTTTTTGTAACAATTATAGACAAGCTACAAATCTCCAGCAAGCTGTTAATGAGAAATGTTGGTACTCACATGGCAAGAGACTTTGAAAGACAGAGGGGTGTCATTGTTAGACCCAGTGCTCTCCTTGCCATCAGTTAGTTGCAGTCTTTGTTTCTCTCCAGTGTTGCACAAAGCATTGGTATGTGTGCTACCACTTTGACAAAGTTCTGAAAAGGTGGCAGTGATCTATTAAGACACTATGATCTCTCTACTGCTCTTCAGCTTTTGTTCCCCCTCTTCCAGAGGTTTAATAATGCAAAGCCACATATCAGCTGACTAAGTGGCCCTCAGTGCTATTCCCCTACCCTGCTTCCTTCATTTCATTTCTCCTTTGTCTCTGTGAGACAAATAACAATTATTCACACAATTTCTTTCATTTATTCTGTTTACCTTTGTTTGAGAGAAGATCAGTTCCAGAATAGTCAATAGCTTGGTGGTCAAAGCTCTCCACTGTTTATGGGAGAATTAAAACTGAAGATGCTTTTTTGATTCAGAAAGTGTGTAGGTGAGGACTTGCTAACACAGGTCCAGGCTCGAATGTTAACAGTGTTAATGTCTATCCTGGAGCAGTTGTACATATATGCTTTTCTGCTCTTTCTTTTTTCTTTTCTCTTTCCTCTTTCTTTTCTCTTTCCTCCTTCTTTTTTCTTTTCTCTTTCCTCTTTCTTTTATCTTTCCTCTTTTCTCTTTCTTCCTTCTTTTTTCTTTTCTCTTTCCTCTTTCTTTTATCTTTTCTCTCTCTTTTCTCTTTCTTTTCTCTTTTCTCTTTCCTTTTCCTTTTCCTTTTTTCTTTTTTCTTTTTTCTTTTTTCCTTTTTTCTTTTTTCTTTTTCTTTTTTTTTTCCTTTTTTTTTTTTTCTTTTTCTTTTTTCTTTTCTCTCTCCCCTCTTTCCCCTTCCCCCTTCCCCCTTCCCCCTTCTTCCCCCTTCCCCCTTCCCCCTTCCCCCTTCCCCCTTCTTCCCCCTTCCTCCCTTCCCCCTTTCTCCCTTCCCACTTCCTCCCTCCCCCCCTCCTCCCTTCCCCCTTCCCCCCTCCCCCCTCCCCCTTCTTCCCCCTTCCCCCTTCCCCCTTCCCCCTTCTTCCCCCTTCCCCCTTCCCCCTTCTTCTCCCTTCCCCCTTCTTCTCCCTTCCCCCTTCTTCTCCCTTCCCCCTTCTTCTCCCTTCCCCCTTCCCCCTTCCCCCCTCCCCCTTCCCCCTTCTTCCCCCTTCCCCCTTCCCCCTTCCCCCTTCTTCCCCCTTCCCTTCCCTTCCCTTCCCTTCCCTTCCCCCTTCTTCCCCCTTCCCCCTTCCCCCTTCCCCCTTCCCCCCTCCCCCTTCCCCCCTTCCCCCTTCCCCCTTCTTCCCCCTTCCCCCTTCCCCCTTCCCGCTCCTTCCCTTCCCCCTTCTCCCTTCCCGCTCCTTCCCTTCCCCCTTCTCCCTTCCCTTCCCTTCCCTTCCCTTCCCTTCCCTTCCCTTCCCTTCCCTTCCCTTCCCTTCCCTTCCCTTCCCTTCCCTTCCCTTCCCTTCCCTTCCCTTCCCTTCCCTTCCCTTCCCTTCCCTTCCCTTCCCTTCCCTTCCCTTCCCTTCCCTTCCCTTCCCTTCCCTTCCCTTCCCTTCCCTTCCCTTCCCTTCCCTTCCCTTCCCTTCCCTTCCCTTCCCTTCCCTTCCCTTCCCTTTTCTTTCTTTCTAGTTTTCCACAACTGTGTTTTCAGCTACAGTGGTGTAAAAAAATCTGAAAACTTTCTATGAGTTAAAGAATAGTATCTCGTACAGGAATAGCCCCATTTCCTGCTGGAAAATGTTCTATTGGAGCAAAGGCAGAAAATGTCAAGGTTGTGAATTGATTGTTGTCACTGTTTTGTCCTCTCTTTCTCATACACACTGCATTTTGTCTAGGTTCTCACTACTCAGAAAATTACTTTATTGTTACACTTGCTTGATTGCTTATAGATAAAAAGAAGAAGACAGCCTGCTAGAGGTCACTGAGGACCTTTCTCTGAAAAAGACTTGCTAAATGATACAATAACAAGCATCTGGTGTGGTCAGAGAATGATCAAGAAAGTAAGTTTCTGCCAGTTACTGTGGTTTGTTTTAGTTCTTAATGGGCTGTGCAGGACATGGCTAGGTTTTTCAAATTCCTTATTGGGCTGTGGATAATATATGAACCAATCTATGTGCACCTTGGAGGCAAAAAATAAAGTCAGCAGAGGTAAGCTACAAGACATTATCATACACGATTTAGAGAAGGTTTCCTTAGTGACTGAACACCAGACCCAAACAGGTGGCAATATTGTTACAAGGCAACATGCAACATGAAGGTTATTTCTGATCATTTACTGTAATAACCAATCAATGTAATATTATATCTGTGGCAATGTACATGACTAAAAAGTTTCGTGGTATCAAGTGGGCAGATTGTGCTGAAGTCTATACAGCAGTTTGTTGTTTGTGACAGCTCATGGTTTGACCACGTTTCAGGAAATTGACGGTGTCCAGAAGCACAAAGTTTTTTGAAAGAAATCTTCACAGATTTACTCTGGAGGCATCTGTACAATTACATAGTGCTATAGCAGACTACTAGCTCTAAATAAACCATGTAAACCATTATTTGGCCTTCCAAGGCTTTCAATTTCGGCAATATTTCTATCACAATTTTATTAAAAGTTGCTGGCAAGCATATATAAGTTGGTAGTGGAAAAGTCCTTCAAATGCAAAAAAGCCTGCCAGTGAGATTAAGTCACTCATAACTGCCTTGGTGCAGAAGCAGTTGATGATAAACACTAGCTAAATCTATAGAAGAAAAATCAATTCATTCCACTTATGAACCATATGCCTCCTGCTTTCTTTTGCATAACCACAGTAAGGGATTCAGAAGCAGGGGGATCAGAGTGTTCAATAAAACCATTAAACAGTAATTTCGGTATGTGTGATTCAACAGCACTCTGAATGAATACCTAACACAGCTTTTGCAGTACTGGAGAGTCACTTCTGTGAATGTGTTTTTCCATAGCTCTCATTCCTTTCCAAACTTTTGAAGTTGTGCAGTAAGCACAACACAAAATCTCAAAAAATCTGTCTGCATTTATTCCATTTCTTGCTCCATGCTTCTTGCTCCATTCTATCAAGTTGTTCTAACTACCTAGTTCTTCCCTCTGCTCCACTGACCCATATCAGGACTTGTTTTCTGTTGCCTTCCACCGTCAGTTTGTTCTGAAAGACTATCTATGGGCAATTATCCTTTGTGCTGCATCTGACCATTTGGCATGAGCTTTTCCTGAAGCCTTCTTCAGTCAATATTGTGGTGGATTCACTGGGCCAGCACTTGGCTAGCAGCCAACGCAGCCATTTTCTCACTCTTCCCCCACCCCAGGGGATAGGAGAAAGGATTAGGGGGCAAGGGTAAGAAGACTCATAGATTGAGATAAGAACAATTTGATAAATGAAATAAAAGAAAACTTAAAATAATAATGATAATAATAGCAGTAAAATATACAAATGAGTGATACCCAGTGCAACTGCTCACCACCCACCGACCAAGCCCGACCCATTCCCAGATAAAGATACCGGAGGAGCGACAATCCCAAACCAAAACTGCAGTTCTGGAAGAGCAAGAGCCCAAGCGAAAGCCAGAGAGAGCAAAAGAGGAAGAGCCCCTCACTAATATACTGGGCATGATGTGATATGATATGGAATAGCCCATTGGCATATCTAAGTGCCCATTTAGCTTATTAATTTAAATATTCCTTACCCCCTTAGATCTTGTGTTTGTGGTCTAACAGAACACGAAGTCCTTCACTTCCAGTGACAAAAATGCAAACACTGGTATGTTCTCAGTGTTTCTCTCGTAACAACTCCCAGGCTGAAAACAAAACATACCACCATTCCAGCTACTAAAAGAAACCCAGATCTGTTCTGGTTAAAAGGCAAGACAGTATATTTTGTATTCTTTGCATATATCTCATGTATCACAGAGTCCCAAGTGAGAACTCCTGTTTCACCATCCAGAAAGTTAGGTGTAAGTGGTAATGTTAGAGGAGATGTTTAATTGTGTTCCTTGTGATGGGGAGAAGACTAACTTATAGATAGCATAATAGCTTTCAAGAGTAAAGATACTGGAGCAGAAGAGACACATTTGTTATGCTGTAAGTTCTCTTTATGACTGTTCTTCACTATGGGAAGATTTGTTGATTCCATGTTTTCTGCAGATAGCAGTACTGTCTGTTTTAATTTAATTCTTACAGAGGTCTGCATCCCTGCCTTTGTGAGTACCCTCTGTTGTCCTGAATACACTATAGCTCTGGAAAATTTGTGAGTGTGAAGAAATGGTTCTGAAAGTAGCTTAGGGCTTAGGGAATGGAAAGCTTTCAAAATTAGGAACCAAAGTTAGGTTAGCCTTCATGTATGGGAAGTTTTTAAATTCTTGGAGTCTGAGTGCTCCAAGTGATGCAAGTAACTCAATTCTGCTTGGCAGGAAGCTGTTGTGTTTTTTATCATGTAGAGCTTTGCATGGTTAAATACATTGTGACCTGGTTAGTTCCTTTTAGTTAAAACAATTAGAAGCCTTACACACATTTGCCAAAGAAGTTGATCTCACTATTAATACAATATAAAAAGGCCTTAAACCTGACATTTTCACCTTTTTCAAATCCCTTTATATAGTCTTAGAATGGTGAAGGCATCTTTGTACATATTGGATTCAAACCTCTGTGTCTTGGAGTGTACTTGGAGTATATCTCACCTTTATATTAATGTCAAGTAAAGATTCTACGGATATCTTTACATTTTATTCTCCAAAGCCCATATTTTATTGTGGAAATATTACAGTATTTATTATATAATTTGATTCAAGGGAAGAATCTTAGAGAACAATAAATAGGGCTCTTAGCTAAACAAGGGTAATGTTTTTGCTCTGGGTAGTGAGTTTCTGGTCTGAATGTGTTTTTATGAATATTTAAATTTGTCTAATAGCACATGAGCAACTGATGTGCTTAGGCTGTATTAAAACATTGTGCATTAACTAACAAACTTTTCACAAGTTAAAAATAAGTAAAACTATGGTCCCAGTTTCAAACTGCTACTTCATTATAAAACAAAAATTGAATGAGGTCAGCAGAATTACACAGTATTAAACTGCTAAGAGATTAAAGGAGTTGTCTCTTAAAAGATATAACATCATTTATGCTGATAACCACTAATGTGATGTCCATAAAATATATCTGTTTATTAAGGTTGATAGTTGTAATTCTTTTCTCTTTGATTCTTTTCTCTGTGATTATACTGAGTGTATAATCCATATTGTTTTGAATGTTGACAAACATAAGTTGCACATTATGTGCAACTGCATTATGTAAGCAAATCGTGTTCTTTCTCTTAGTCTCTCTCTCATTAGGAGGAGAACTGTCAGGGCAGTGTAGGGTTTTTTTTTATTTTTAAAGTGCATTCAGCTATACTTTTGTGTGGAAGAAGGCAGATTAAATGTGTTTTTCACTTAGAGTGGAAAATGTGGAGATTTGGGATGACCTTTAGTTTTTATGGGAGTTTGTTCACCTCTGGGATTGTCCCTTAAAAATCTGTTTCAGAATGGCTTCTAGTAGATTTATGCTTATTCAGTTCTTGTGCTGCCACAAACTAGAAGCACCCTGGCCTCCTCAATGGTTTGGATAACAGAATCTCATTTGTGGGCAAAAATGTAATAATGAAGCATTCAGCTGTAAGCATAAAATGGTATGTACAGTTTCCTGCCTAATTTATTATTATTTTTTTTTAACCAACCCCCCAAATTAAGATTTTTTAGAAGTATGGGAAATTTCTGCCAGATTATTTTCTCTGCTTTATCTTCTTCATACAAGCCAGCAATCAGAGTGTGTATCTGGCAAGAATGTGTTCTGTTTTAAAAGTTGTCTAAAAGGGAAATGGCTCGGGGTATAGTCAATGAGGATTCTTTCAGTCATGGGTTATTAATCTAATCCTACAGTATGAAATTTGAAGGGCTTGAATTGGTTTAACTCATCCTAGATTATGAAGTTGTGTGAGAGCAAGTGATTGGCAGCAGCTTCATGAAAAATATGGAAAGAATATATTACTGTATTGCTTAATCTTTTGAAAACTAAAATATAGGTGGATTGATGCAAACTCATTAATTGATGGAACCTATTTTGATGAAATTAGGCAAACGGTTCCAGCACTGTGTTCTTCTCAGTCACTTGAAAAATATGAAAGATATATCTTGAGATAACCCTGGTTCCTATATTATTTTGATCTACTTATTTTTTTTTAATACACTATTTGTCATTGTCCTATTTCATTGCTGTCTGGATCTCTTGGAATTACTCCCTTTTTTCTGGCTCACCCTTGTAGAAGGAGCATATTTCTTGCCAGTGTGGCTGAAATCTGTCTAGCAGGTCATGAGGGACTATGAAATTTCAAACATTGTTGTGTTAAGATTTATGCAAAGGGTTGATGTCCAGACATTGATCATCTATGCATAGCTACTTTCCAGAGAGGGTTATAATAACTCTTACCTTTACCAGTAAAATTTACAAGCTTTTCTTTTCTTTCTTTCTTTCTTTCTTTTTTTTTAAAAAAAACAACCCAAACCCACAAACCAAAACCCAAAAAACCCCCCAACAATCTAAAATAGTTAATTTAGTATGGAAGTGAGAAAAACTGAGAAACTGGACAGAGAGATTCCTTTCAAGTCATGTGAACAGTTTCTGGGTCACTGTCATATGCACCAGAACTAAGAAAGGCCTTGAACAGACTCATTGGTTCAAAATACATAAAAACAGATTTGTGGGTGGTGTCATTTTCTGCTATGTTGGAACCTGATACGTGAAACTAAAGGGGGGTGACAAGACAGTTTGCACTTAAGCACATAGCTGTGGGCAGTTTAGAATTAAAGCACAGCAAGGAAGTATATTATTTCTGTCATATTAGGGCTTGTAGTATCACCAGCTGAAGATTCTGGAAGTTTACAGCTCAGATTCCTGCATATCTTCTGGTTTAAGAAATTAGGAGTACAAAACTACTAAGCTCTGCACCCACCACGACTGATGCAGCTTTCCAAACCATGCTACGGTGGTAACACGCTGCCGCCCAGGTGCCAGGCTGCAGGCTGTGCCTTACCCTTATGCCAGTACTGGATGGCAGCAGTGATAACGGCTGTGGGAGGTACGCCCAGGTAGAGGAGCTCCTTCGCTTATTGACAGAGCTCTGGGAGGAGCTGAGTAGAGAGAGAGAGAAATAGACTACTGGAATCACACCTTACTTTCTCTGGGACAGGCCCAACAGGCAGACAGGACATATGATACAGAGGACTTCCTGTCTTCTCTCCACCTGGCTGAACATGGTGACTTAAGGGTTATGTGACAATGGTGACAAGTTCCTGGCCGGTATAGCAGGTGTGTCTCCTCTGTGATCACTCCACCTTCCCAGGTGTCCTTGTGTAATAGGTATGAGGGTCTGTAAGTGCAACTTACAATGACAAGGATGATTGTGCATCTACCTTGGAGGTGTCACGGAGGTTATGTCAGTCTACACCCTGTGTCAAAACTGCTTCCATAAAGAAAAAAGACATTGACATAGTAGACTCCCCTCTGAAAGGAACAGAAGAATCCTTGCACAGGAGCTAGTAGGTCTTATTGAAAGAGTTTAAAACTAGGTTTGCAGGGAAGAAGAGATGAAACCAGACTTGCTAGAGATTAGCCTGAGGATGGCATGCCAATGTTTGAGGGACAGTGTGTTAGTGAGGTCCTTTGGTCTGTTGTCTCCGTGGAGGTAGGGGATGGAGATCCATGTGGCAGTAAAGACAAAAGGGTTATTGATGCATTAGAAACCATGGAAGTTCCCTGAGAATGGCAACATGGGAATTAGAACTTCTCCATTCAAAAAGGTGGTGGGATCAATAGCCCATCTGAATTGCATCTTCAACAACGCCCTTAGCATGGGGAACAAACAGGAGGAACTGGAAGCCATGGTGCAGCAGGAAAAATGTGACCTAGTTGCCACCATGGAAACACAGTGGGACAACTTGCACAACTGGAGTGCTGTAATGGATGGCCATAAACTCTCTAGAAGGGACAGGCAAGGAAGGATAGCTGGTGACATAGCCCTGTTTGTTAGGGAGAGTTTTGATTGTCTAGAGCTTAATGATGGTGATGATATTATTGAGTGTTTATGGGTAAGAATCAGGGGGAAGGCCAACAAGACAAAAATTATGGTGGTAGGTTGTTATAGGCCACCCAACCAGGATGAAGAGGCAGAAGAAATGTTCTATGAGCAGCTGAAAAGCCTTACCATTGTTAGCCCTCAGTTCTCATGGGTGAATTCAACTTACCAGATGTCTACTGGAAATACAATTCCACAGAGAGAAAACAGTCTAGGAAGTTCCTGGAGCACGTGGAAGACAACTTCCTGACACAGCTGGTGAGTGAGCCAACAAGGAATGGCACCCTACTGGAGCTGTTGTTTGTGAACAGAGAAGACCTGTGGGTGATGTGAGGCTGTCTTGGGCACAGCGGTCACAGAATGATAGAGTTTCTTGGAAAGGTAAGATGGTGGATCACCAGAACTGCTAGTCAGACTTCTGGAGGACAGACTTTGGCCTGTTTAGGAGACTGGTTAACAGAATCCTTTGGAAGGCAGTCCTGAAGGGCAAGGGAATAAAGGAAAGTTGGACATTATTCAAGAGAGAAATCTTAATGGCACAGAAGCGGGCCACCCCCATGTGCTGAAAGACGAGCCAGTGGGGAAGAAGACTGGCCTGGTTGAACAGGGAGCTTTGGCTGTAACTCAGGAAAAATAGGAGAGTTTATGAACTTTGGAAGAAGTGACAAGCAACTCAGGAGGACTACAAAGACATTGTGAGGTTTTGCTTTAATATGATGTTCCAATCTAAAGAATAACAGAACTTGCAGAATTTTTACAATAGTTTTCTGTAATACATTGCATTTCTTCTAGCATTGGCATATGGTGCATATACATGTGGCAACACTCTACAGAAGGGTTAAAATGACTTGGGAAAGATGCTGGCATGTGCAGATTGATTTCCATTTGCCATACATCTTCATTTCAAGTCCAGGGTTCCTACAATAATTAATTAATTTTCTCTACAGCTTTAAATGGAGTGTAGCTGCTATTAAGTTTAATTAGTTTCCCTTGAGGCTTGCAGGGTAATGGTACAACTAGTAAAGGAGAGCAGCTTTTAATTGAGAGTAGCTTCTAAACAAAGATACATTCAGTTTCAGTGCTGGGTTACTTCAATGAGGTACTACCTTAAGTTCAGAGGTGGCTGCGCTGTGGGATTAGTTGATTGAAGGGTGCCAAGATAACTAATCTTTGAGCTTGTGTGACTCACAATTCCAGTGAGTAAGCATTTTTACCATTAGCTTGCAAGGGAGAAACTGAGATACAGACCAAAGATGTGACTGAGTACTTTATGAAAATGTACATGAAGCAGTAAAAAAACCCCCACAGCTGCATCAAGATTCAACTACTCCATGAGACTGATTTTGAAGGCAAACTCTTGGCCTTCAAAAAATTTGAACTACCTTCCAAATTTACCAAAGAGAGTGGAGCTTGAATCTAGAGTTGGGTAGCTGTCTCCTTGTAGATGCTAATTGTTGAGGAGGCTGTGACTTGGTCCCTGTTTTAGTATGCTAACCTAGAAAACCCAGAGAATTTTGCTGTAATGTTTTGGCATTAATGCCAGTGTTGCAGCTGGTGCCATCTGTAACTTGTGTGATCTTCAGGCAGAAGGTAACTGCAAAAGCCCCATTAGCAGGGCAATTCCCAGAATAATCCTTGGGAAATGTACACAGGTAAATTATATGGAAAATGGGTGTCTTCACACTAATTTCCCTGGATCTATTTGCTAGTACATGCTTGGATACCTGTACATATAAAATTCCCTTAAAACATTCAGTTTAAAATGTTGTACTGGTTGCTGGAGAAGTGATCTTCATTAAACAGTAAGAAGGGGAAAGTGGGTTGCGAATGGTGGAGGAAGAAGGTTGCACCTGTTACCTTGATAATCCAACAATTTGGAAAGATATGAGGAGGAGCTGTTACAAAGCTAAGCTATCAATCTGTTATATTTTAGATATGTATTATTGTTGTGGTCTGTCATACAGGGAAAAATTTAAAAGAAGAAATTAAACCCTAGCAATAAATAAAAAGGACTTACCTAGAATATGTTTTATTTTCCAATATATTTTGTTATGGAAGCATAAAGCTCCTTTGATATTCTCATTTTTTCAGCACAAATTCCCGCTAGACCAACAAGCAATATGTTATTATAATTTTCAACCTTCCTGGAAATTATTAATTATGATTTTTAAAAAATTCTTTCCTTCCTCTCATCTCTTGTCTTAAGAATTTCTGCTAGTTGTTTAAAATCAGTTAGCTCATACAAAAATTTGTCATTTTTTGTAAAAATAAACTTGTTATTCTGTCTGTCTGAGCAAGCAGTAGAATAACATAAAATAAAATGTCGCCTCTTGATGCCTGCTACTAACCACCTCATGGCCAAAATCAGATCTCTCAAAATATCTGGGTCTCAAATGCCTTAATGTTTCAACATAACTTAAATGTCTACCCTTGATGATTAGGGCTTTTGGCCACAAAATGCAAAGATAAGCCCCTAGCTCTATATTTAGACATCTAAAGAAGTAACCTGATTTTCAGGAAGATGTAGCCAGCTTCGAGAAGATTAAAGAATGTGTGGTACCTCTGAAAAACATTAAATAATACAAAGTTTAAGTAGTTAATTTTATGCAGCCCTGCTTAGGAAGGTTGACTAACTTATTTGTACCTTGTCTCTGCAGTAAGGATAGCAATGCCTTTCTTTCTCTCTGAAGAGTGCAGTTGAAATAGTTTAGGGAAAACAGTCCTTTCCACAACATAAAACTATCATCTGGGACGTGGGTCTTTTCTGTGAACAACCAGAAACAATTGGAAAAATCAGTGGCTAAAGCTGTTTTAAAAGGAAAACACAAAAAAGAACATGATAATTAAAAAACTCCCTGATCTAGAAGGTCATAGTTAACATCACACACTGTCATATGACCACTTTCATTTAGGCAGAGAAGATTCTTATTCAATTGCATGCTGAGCATGACAACAGGACCAACCCAGTGCAAGGAGAAGTTAGCATGGCTCATTTTAGCCTTTGCTGCAAATACCAAGAAATGCCCTTCAATACTTAGCAGTTCACACAGAATGCCTTTAGCTGTGGCACTACACTAATGTGCATAAGTAGTATTATTTCCTTGGAAGTGAAAACAAACAAACAAACACACAAACTGACTTTGAAGAAATTCTTAGAAGTTTTAAAATTACTTGACTTTGGTCAAAGGACTGAGAAACCAGGTATTAAGGATTTCAGGCCTGTCAGAAGCTTCCTCCAATAAGAGAGCTTCTGTCATTCACAGTTGGGCATGTTCAAGATTTCCTGTGTTACTTACCTTCATGCTGACAGCTTGAGCGTCTCAGGGGACTGTGGGATTTTCTTTCCCCTTTTTTGTTCTTTCGAAGTGTTTTGAGTGTCAGAGGGAACTGAAAAGCAATGGGAAGGAGTGAGAATGAGATGGATTTTTCGGTGTTTCAGCTGCTCTCTATTAAATTTCAAACAAAATATTGGCGATTTGTTAAGCTTTCCCCCTCTAACTAATATGTAAAAGCATTCAATTAAGATTTTATAATGTGTCCAATGAGTTAAACTGCCCTATGATTTTACAAAAATATTACATATATAAATAAAATACATCAAAGCATTAAAAAGCTATTACAGACTCTGAACATAAAATGGCAGAATAATGATGGATCCTGCCATGCAGCAAACATATTCAAAAATATTATCTTCCTGGTAATGAAATGCCATCCATTTCATTTTAAGCTAAATACGTTAGACATATCAGTGGAGTCTGTGCTGACACAGCAGTGAGTTGAAATTGAAAATCTGAAATTATATATATGATTGGACACAGTGTTAAAGTAATTTATAGGAAAAACCACAAATGTGCTGGGTCTGCACCTTTTGGTGAACTCATTTTAGAGAATCAGATAGAGGAAAACTCTACCATTTCTAATGTGCAGTTAGAGTGGCAGCTTGCCAGGGCCCCAGTATATTCAGTATGAGGGGCAGAAAAAATAGGAGAGAAAGAAAGAAAGAGGCTAGGGAGACTTGATTCAAATTACAACAATTCTGCATAAGCCATCAAGAAAATGGCATTCGTTTTCATCGCTCTGACCTAGTATGATATAGCAGCTGTAGGAACTGTATTAGCTATCAAGACAAGTGGGAGATAACGGGAAACATTTAGAGAGGGACATCAGAATAGGGCTAATTTCAGCTCGGCTGCTGATGCTTCGTGTGCTTTGCCATAGTGAGCAAAGTGGCAGCAGGAATCATTATGACGATCATCTGATACCCAAAGTTTAGGCTGAAATTCAGGTTCTGCTCACTGGAATGAAGCCGCAGTTATTACATACACACTCGCACACACACACATACAAGTGCACAAATATAGTTCTGCCCCCAGTGTTCACTGACAATTTATCTCTTTCTCTCTCTCTCTCTCCTGTATTTTATTCTTCTTGGCTGGCTCATCTCCAGTCAACTAAAGAAAAACAAAGAAAAAACAAGCATCAGGAAAGGTTTTCTGTGTGAAGCACCTCTCTATGCCTTAATTTCAAGTATCTTTTATCCTATTTCTTGCAGTTCTTTCCTGACTTCAGAATGTTTTACATTTAATTAGGGAAGAGGATTAGAGAAAGAGGCAGTAATTTACTATTAATGTATGGATTTAGTCCTAGCATTACTATTACAGTTATTAATGTGTTAATTTACAGCATTAAATAACATTGTAATTATTTACTGCTTGTTCATCAGGAGTAAGGCAGTTGGTGTGGTGCAAAACATAAAGTTAGACAGATGCTATCCCAGAACAGCTAATTTCTAAGCAGGTAAGACACAGAAACCATTTTGCAGTTTTATATTAATTTCTTACTTAATTTCCTATAAATGCTCTAAATTAATCTGATTTTTAAGAATTACATTGTCCTGTTTTTCTTCAGACATCTTAATGGCCAGAAAATATGAAAAGAATTGATGACTTGGACTTCAAAAATATTTCATATAGTTCTGTTGAACCACTGTTCTTGTGAACAACAGAAAAAAATCCTTTAGCCTTGAGGCCAGTGTATAAACAGTGTGTGTGCTTTATTTTGGATGAGTGTTGCTTGTTTCTAATGATAGTGACTGTTATATTTTAATTTTTTTTTTATTATCTTAGTACTTTAAAGAGTAGTTGATTTGTGTCTTATTGATAGAACAGCTATAAAGTTTGCAGAAGCAACCCACTGCAGTAACTGGTAAATCATATTCTGCTTGTCTGAGAACTTTGACTGAAGTTTTATTGTCCATAGAGAAAGAAGTCTGTGTACCTTGCTATTACATTTTTACCACCTTGCCTTCCCCACACCAGATCATGTAGTTCTTTGGAACTGGGGAAATTCATTTTGCTCTTGGCAATTTGGAGGAGGTCTACCATACCACTCTCCTGGAAACCTCCTCCAGAGAAGCCAGAGATGATCAGTAAAATATTTCACCCCCTAGCTATAGATCAGATTCTGCTTTACAGTTCCTAGGTGATACCTTCACCACTAGCCCCACATTGTGGCAGGTTCCTTGTTCACACTGGCAAGAGCTGTTAGAACCAGACTTTCAGTCTGAGTTCTCGCTTATCCTGTATCCAAGGGATGTATTTCAAGTTTGAATTTGAGATCTTTAGAGAGCTGCCTTAGAGTGTTCCTGTGAATTTCCCTTCAGTCTTCTCTGAGAAGTTCTCATGGTGGTACTTTTTATTCTCAAAAGCCCCTTAGAGAATGATATAATGAGGAAAAGCGAACTTCATCTTAAATCACTTATTTTTTAGCTTTCCTGGGCTTTTTTGTCTACCCCACTGTCATGATTTAGCCCCAGCTGGCAGCTAGTACCGTACAAATGCTCTCACACCTCAGAGGGAGGACTCTGCACACTCTTCTCCTACTCCAGGGTGGGGTTTCTCCCATCTCCCATGGGAGACAGTCCTTCATGTACTTCTCTTACATGGGTCCTGCCCATGGACTGCAATTCTTAATGAACTAACTGTTCCAGTGTGGGTCCTTCCCATGGGGTGCAATCCTTTAGGATCAGACTGCTCTAGCATAAGCTTCCCATGGAGTCACAGACTTCATAGAATCATAGAGTCATAGAATTATAGAATCATAGAATCACAGAGTCATAGAATCATAGAATGGTACGTGTTAGAAGGAACCCCAAAGATCATCCAGTTCCAATCCCCCCTGCCATGAACAGGGACACCCCCAACTAGACCAGGTTGCTCAAAGCCTCATCCAACCTGGATGGGAACACTTCCAGGGAGGGGGCATCTACAGCTTCCCTGGCAACCTGTTTCCGTGTCTGACCACCCTCACAGTGAATAATTTCTTCCTAATATTTAATCTAAATCTTCCGTCTTAAAGTTTAAAGCCATTTCCCCTTGTTCTCTCACTCTCTGCCCTTGTGAAAAGTCCCTCCCCAGCTTTCCTGTAGCCCCTTCAGGTACTGGAAGGTCACTATAAGATCTCCCCGGAGTCTTCTCTTTTCCAGGCTGAACAGCCCCAACTCTCTCAGCCTGTCCTCGTAGGAGAGGTGCTCCAGCCCTCGGATCATCCTCTTGGCCTTCTCTGGACTCGTTCCAACTGGTCCATGTCTCTCTTGTGTTGGGGGCTCCAGAACTGGACACAGGACTCCAGGTGGGGCCTTATGAGAGTGGAGTACAGGGGGAGAATCACCTCCCTGGACCTGCTGGCCACGCTTCTCTTGATGCAGCACAGGATACGGTTTGGCCTTCTGGGCTGCAAGCACACATTGCTGGCTCATGTTGAGCTTCTTGTCTGCCACTGCTCCCAAGTCCTTCTCTTTGGAGCTGGTCTTGAGCCACTCATTGCCCAGCCTGTATTTGTGTTTAGGATTGCCCCAGGCCAGGTGCAGGACCTTGCATTTGGCCTTGTTGAACTTCATGAGGTTAGCACAGGCCCACTTCTCAAGCCTGTCAAGGTCCCTCTGGATGGTGTCCCATCCCTCCAGCGTGTCAAGTGCACCACACAGCTTAGTGTCATCAGTAAGCTTGCTGTGGGTGCACTCTGTCCCACTGAACATGTCTCTGACAAAGATGTTGAAGAGCACCTACCCCAGTACTTCTTTGGTTGCAGCCACCTTCTCCAGTGTGGGGTCCTCCATGGGCTTCAGGTGGATCTCTGCACCACTGATAACCTCCATGGGCTGCAGGAGGACAGCCTGCTGTCTCACTATGGACAGCAGGGGAACATTTGCTCCAGAGCTTGTAGCACCTCCTCCTCCTCCTTCCTCACTGACCTTGGTGTCTGCAGAGTTGTTCCCCTCACATCCTACCCCTCTCTCCACTGCAGGTTGTTGTGTTGTCTAACAACTTTTCCGCCTTTTGTTACCACAGAGTTGTTACCACAGAGTTGTTACTACAATTGCTGATGAGCTGAGCTTTGGCTGGAGGTGGTTCCAACTTGGAGTTGGGAAAGCTTCTAACATCTTCTCACAGGAGTCAGCACTGTAACCCTTCCCCCGTCACCAACCCCCTACCTTCTCCCAAACTCAACACACTCACGGACAAAATTCATGTTCCATATGGGAAAGGATTACAATTTTTAAGTATGAGTCTCTACAATGTTCCTGAGTCTCCTTGCTATGTCTTCCAGAGGGACCCTGACAGTCTTGAGAGGGGGGCCTGTGATAACCTCATGAAGTTCAACAAGGCCAAATGCAAGGTCCTGCACATGGCTTGGGGCAACCCCAAGCACAAGTACAGGCTGGGCAGTGAGTGGCTTGAGGCCAGCTCTGAAGAGAAGGACTTGGGAGTGGTGGTGGATGAGAAACTCAGCATGAGCTGGCAATGTGCGCTTGCAGCCCAGAAGGCCAAACCGTATCCTGGGCTGCATCAAGAGAAGCATGGCCAGCAGGTCGAGGGAGGTGATTCTCCCCCTGTACTCTGCCCTTGTAAGGCCCCACCTGGAGTCCTGTGTCCAGTTCTGGAGCACCCAACACAAGAGAGACATGGACCAGTTGGAACAAGTCCAGAGAAGGCCACGAGGATGATCCAAGGGCTGGAGCACCTCTCCTACGAGGACAGGCTGAGAGAGTTGGGGCTGTTCAGCCTGGAAAAGAGAAGGCTCTGGGGAGATCTTATAGTGACTTTCCAGTACCTGAAGGGGCTAGAGGAAAGCTGGGGAAGGACTTTTCATAAGGGCAGTTAATGACAGGACAGGGGGAAATGGCTTTAAGCTGAAAGAGGGTAGGTTTAGATGAGATATTAGGAAGAAATTCTTGACTGTGAGGGTGGTCAGACACTGGAACAGGTTGCCCAAGGAAGTTGTGGCTGCCCCCTCCCTGGAAGTGTTCCCATCCAGGCTGGATGAGGCTTTAAGCAACCTGGTCTAGTTGGGGGTGTCCCTGTTCATGGCAGAGGGGGTTGGAGCTAGGTGATCTTTAAGGTCCCTTCCAGCCCAAACCTTTCTATGATTCTATGATATTGACTGGGGTATTTTCCTAATTTTGCAAGGCAGCGTTGTGGGCAATTCTCACCTGAACAAGCTATACAATAGATGCAGAATACATGTGTGGAGTTAGCCTATAGCATGGAGTTACAGTGTAGGACAACTTTTCAGCACTCTCCTGTTTATGTTTCTACCATCACTGACAAAAACACTTTCTCTTCTACTTTGGTAATATTTCCTTGAGTGTTATTGTTAGTGCTAAAGGTATTTGGAATCAAAAAACACAAAGAGCAAAAGGGAGTTAAATTCACCAATCCCTCTTGGTTCTGATTGTGCTTGTCCCAGAATATTTAAGAATTGCCAGGACTCCTACTCACTGCTAGATTTACGTTGGCTGGAGCCCACAATAACAAGATAGATGTCACTGCTTGCAGCAGTTCACCTGGACTCCATCAATAAAATTCTTTCTGGATACGTTTGGTGTTGGTAGTAGGAAGGATTAAAAAAAAGACTTCCTTCCTGGTAACTACTTACTAAACAGAACTAATTTGGAACAGCTGATGTTCAAGGAGATCAAACTTAATGAATTGTTACAAATCTGCAATCAGCATTTCACAGCATGTGTACATACTGGCTGACTTGTATACACAATACGTGGCACACACAACCACAAATTTTTGCTCTTTATGGATTATCAAGTGAGTTATCTGCTGGAAAATGGGAGATCTCTTATTTTCCCTGTCAGCCTGGTGTTGGGTTGTGATTCTTCTATTCCTTCTGCTACTACTATCATGTTTCACGTGGGACTTGGTCTGCAGGATAGAAGCAAACATGGTATTTCTTTGCAAATAATAAATTTGTTGCATTCACCTGTGATGGAAAACTGAAGCTAATATTGGTTTAACAATCAGAGATTTAAATGAAATACTGCACAAATCATTACAATGAATAAGTCTGATGACTCACAAAATTAGACTTTTTGCCAAATTAGCTAATGACTGACAAAACTGTCTGAACATCTCTACTCATCATTGGGATGTCAACAACAATATGAAAAGTGATGGAAGAAATATGTTAAGATGGTCTAGTGCAATCCCACACTAGTGTCCTCCAGAACAGAGAGAATTACCATTGATTTATCCAGATATCTAGGTAGACTTACTCGCTGACAATCAGTATTAACTTAACACCTTGCATTTCTGAAATAACTGTTCCATTGGATATTACTTTCATTGCACCACTGTAACCCAAAAGGCAAAGTTATTTAGACTGCAGACAATTATAGCATTGACAGACATTTTTAAGAATGATGCTAACCTGCAGTAAATTAATCTTGTAAATGTGTCCAAGATAATTTTATGTAGCATGGGCTATAACAGAGACATCTGTATTGCTTTCAAGTGATGTCCTCAGCAAAAGGACCTGTGGTAGTGTAGGAATGGGCAATATGGACAGCCGAGCTACAGTGAGGCAAAAGAGGAGGTCTGAGAACCACAGTGAATGGCAAGTCATTCTGGGAAGGTACTGAGTGCTCATGTTACGTCTAAATTTCTTCCACATTTAGGATTTTTGTTGCAGGTAATTAAAACTGAGAATGAACCGCTCTTACAGACATATACTGCTACAGGAAGTCCAGAAATTGCTATTGTTATTGCCTGATTGCAAGTAGAGTCCCAGAATTCAATCTTTCTGCTTCTTCCTTTGCTACATATAGGATCTTCCAAGTACATAAGAATCTTTCAAGTGTGTAACTGCACAAATGATAACAGTCTTTTTCTCCATCCTCAGTTTAAAGAAAAACCTTTCGGTCATTGGATTGCTCACAGAAGTGGGTAAGCCTTTCTGCATGAGGGTGGGTGTGAACAGTGGTCCCAGAAAGCAGCTCATTCCTTTTTACACTCTCAGAATGTACTCTTGAACTTCTATTTTATCTAATCAAAGTGAAATTGGGATTGTGCAGCAGTACCCAGTTTCATGGTGGCAACTGAGTTGTGAGCAGGGTCCGGATACTAGAACCATAGCTTCTGCTGATTTACATGTATCTTGGTTGTTTGCTTTATCTGGTTTCTTTGTTTGTATTGAAAAGCCTTGATGAAAATCAGTCTGAGATTTGATTTTGGTGTCCAGGCATGATCTCAGAGGCAATATTTAGAGCTTCTGTCAAAATACTGCGCCAGAACCTTGTCTCCATTACACTGGCACAAATACAGAACTATCCCATTTAATTCAAAAACGTTACTGCAGCTTCACACCAGTGTGCATAGCTCAGAATGTCAGAGCTCTGCTGGGATGAATAGTGGTCAGTTCAGATTCCAGTAGTATCATGAGGTTGTATCATTTTCCTGTTGTAAGTCAGAATGTATGTGCTGCTTCCTAGTTAGAATTTCTCCTGTTGAAGAGTGGCTGCATTATTGGTGCTGTGCTAGGTAGCCACATTTGTTCCAGTTTTGCTCTCGGTTTCATTTGGGATGCTCTGAGACAGCTGCATTCATATTTGACCCACTGTTGCCTTAAATCTGAGTGTGAGATCAGTAAAGGTCTACACTTAGCCAAAATAATTATCATTAATAACAGAGTTAATTATTATGAATATTACCATAATTATTATCAGAGTTTCATAATAATGAAGTTGAGCATAGACTTTGACCTACATAAAGGTAATGGGTGCTTTGGAAATGCCTAGTGACAGCTGGAAAGACAGGCAAACCCCTATATCCACATGGTAGACTGTCTCTTCTCACAGTCAATACATCACCAAACAGTAATGCAGTTACTGTTTACAACCTTCCTACATTTTCCTTCAAAGCTTCTTGTATGCTTGATATTTCAACTTTTGATAGTTAGGCAGTAAATGAGACAGACAATCTTCTGTAGCAAGATTTAGGCTGAGGCAAGTCCCTTCCCTAAAGGTGTAAGCACTTTTGTTTAGTAGTAGTAATATGTATGTGGATAAGGGTCGTTAATCTTGCTGTAACCGGGGTTCCACAAGGAGGGGGAAAAAAAAAAAAAAAAGAAAAAATAGAAAAACTGTGGGTGGTTCTCTTTAGCTGGAAGTAAGCAATGTCAGAATCGACATGTTTTTCTTTCCTCCTGAGATTTTGCCTAGTGCACTGGAAAAAAAATTATTACTTTGCTCCATTTAATAGTCACCAAAAAACCCAAACGTTTTGCCAGTAATACTTGGTAAGAGGGGGATGCTTTTCTGCAACTAAATGAACAAAATTACCTGAAGCAACCCCAAATATAATCACTGAGAAATCTAGATAAAGATGTGGTGTAGGGTTTTCCCAACATTTTATGGCAATTTGTGTCATTTATGACAGACCTGTAATGATTCAAGTTGCCATCAAGTAAGATATTTCAGGCTATTGAAATGCCATAAAACTCTAGGGGAAATAAATTATCACCTCAGAACTTTATATTCAAATGGCTGTTGTGAGAAATGAATGTAAACCAGTCTCAATGATTCCCCAAATTTGTGGGGCACCATGACAGCCAGAAATTATTTCATTATAGTAATTCTTTGTTGCTGTCAAAAAAGGGGAAAAAGTAGACAAGAGACAAATTAATGTATTATATCGATCAGCCTAAATTAAAAAGCTTATATGACCCGGGACTTAAAAAGCAAGAGAAAAGGAATGGGAGAATAAGAAGGATATTTTTTGAACAGAGAAGGACAATTTTGTAGTTTTCGTGTTAATACTTGTTTCCTGATTTCACTGACACTTTGCGCCCTTTGTATCCAGGTCTGAAATGAACTTATTTGTACAATTGTGAGAATAGATAATGCCTTTTTCACAGAATAAACTTTTGATCCTTATTTGTAAGAGTCAGGCTTGACTCTACACTATACTTTTCTTTGACTTTAACAATGTATATTATTTCTACTCTCTATACACTTCAGAAATAATTTAAGATTTATGTGACTACAAATGAAAAATAAAAACTTTAATGTTGTCTGAAATTGATAACTTTAGAATAAAATCTCTTCAAATGTATTTATTTAGTCCCAGAAAGCCTATTCTGTGTGCTAATAGAGTTACTGTTTTGCCTCCTTCCCTTTCATATTCTACTTCACCTAGGGGCACCATTTAAAAGGACATGAATGAGCCTGGCTGTTTGGTGGGTGCTACATGTCCTCTGTTCCAGGCAAAGTTGACAGAGATTATGTCATATCTTGACAAATATATTCTGCATTCAAAACCAGTAATCACACCACCCAAAATGAGCTGCTTTTGCACTTAGTTTTCGGCACACTTGCTCACTCCAGTGTTGCTAGGAATGATAATTTCTGTGTGTAAAACTCTTTTGGATTTCCCTCAGCTGTTTTTAAATTTTGTGGAGAAGTGTGTTGGCTTTTTTCATTAAGTGTGTAAGAACCTTAGATTTTTTATACTTCAGCAATATTTTTATATGCACAAACACATATGACGTTATAACCAGATAAAAAATAGTTATTCCCCCAAGGAACATAACTGCCTTCCTCCCCAGCAAACTGGTGTAAGAAATGCTTATGCTGCATAGGTGACTAGGGAACCTGGGGGCAAGTGGAGATCTTCAGGTCCTGGTGATATGCATGTGTCTTGGAGGTGGTAGGTGTCCAGCTGCTGTTGCTATAACATAGGAGGACATAGCAGTCTTTAAAGGCTTGAAAAATCTTGAAAACAGCAAAGTACTATTATCCCAGTGTTACAAATGGCTGAATCATGAAGCTAAGTACACTTTGTCCAACAAAGCCTGTGGCTGGGCGAGAGTATGAACCCAAGCCTCCACAGTACTTTGGAAATGCTGTCAGAATCTGTATCAGCAGGAAATGTTGTTGAAACATTTTTCTTTTCCTGAGAAGGAACCCATTCTGACCAAAAAATAAAATAATAATAATAATAAAAAATCATTCCCTAACATGAAAATACTTGTCTGTGCTTTTTTATAAGCAAATTTGTCATTAAAAAGTAATAGAAGAAAGTCATTGTCGTCTAACTGGAAAATAACACTTCTAAGCAGAATTGTTAACACTTGTGACTTACAGCTTTAATACACCAAAAATAGGAGGTTAAATTTTTAGGAAAAGGAGAAAAATAACTTTATTTGGGCACTTTCTTCTGTAATGTACAACTAATTTGGATATTTATTTATTTATTTATTTGTATATATGAGTGTTTCTTGCAGCCTTATCTTTTCAACTGTTCACAGATTTGTTCAGATCAGATTAAAGTTTGAAAGGACATCTGCAAGGGTTTTGTATTCTCCACAAGGATGCTTTCTTTCTATGGAATATCTGAAATGGCCTGAATGTCAATAGAACTGAATTATAGCCAAATAATTGCCATATTTATAATTGATACAAAACTGATTTTATTTTTTTTTCCTTCGGAAAATACTTAATTGCCCAGTAGAAATAAATGCTGGAGGCTTTTACTAAAGCAAAGATTTTAGAGACATTAAGAAAATTTAGATAGATGCCAAAATCCATCATCCATTTATTGGATAAGATAAATGTAAGTAAATTTTCCTATGTAAGCCTTACAGTAAGTAATTTCATTAGAAAAAATCTGAACAGCTCACAAACTGTAGTGATGAGGCAGCAAATGTAAGGCATCTTCTGTAACTGTATGTTAGACAGTCGTATTTTGCCCTGAAACACTGTCTACCACTTCTGTAAAAACCTCTTTCCACAACATATACAGGTCACCAGGAACCTATTAGGGTAGTTCCACTTTTCATCTTGCTTCTATATTCCCTTGGAAATTTTTCTGAGAGAACACTTTTTGAGTGGTGGTACTAATAATAGACATTTCATTTTCTATGTAGTGACATTAATTATGTGCCAAGGCTGTGCAATTTCAAGCTGGATTTCCACATTGTAATTTTTCTGTGTGTAATTGAATGGAGTTACCTGTGTTCTTCAGTATTAGTGTTTTCAGATGCTTCCTGGTCATTTGTTTTTATTGTGTCTTACTGAGGACCAGTAGGATGCTCTCTATGACTGAATTCAGGTGAGCTGACCATCAAGTGCAAATTGAAAAAAAATCAGGATAATCCCTTTTTCCTCCTGCTAGTGCATGTTGTTGCCTCCTTCTGACACTAAGTGTGGTTCTCTTTGAAGTAATTTCATACTTTGGACTCCCTTATGGGATATAAGCCATTAGTGTGTTATTTGTATTTATATTATTGTTATTTCCTCACATACCTCCTCACGACACAGCATTCTAACTGTGCTTGCAGAATCTGTTCAAATCCCTTCAATTAATCAGCTCTTTAAGATGTCCTGTGTCACTCTTTTAGGTCCATTCAATGCTTATGGACTTCTTGGCCAGAGGCAACTTGCTCAAGTGAAGAGATGGTATAGAAAAAGTGCTTTAATATAGGTAGTGAGAATAAAAGAACACTTTTGCTGGGATGTGGGTGACCTAAGATAAGCACCTTCTAAAAATAGCATGAGGAAAATTATTTTAAAAGTAAGTGATAACTTTTGGAATCTAACTTAAGATGAGCAGAGGAGTCAAAATGGGAGGAGAGGGTGGAGAAGACACCCTGTACTATTGTCGGTAGTAGTAGATGAAACATCTGTTACATGTTACATCTAGATTGTAATTTGTCCTCTTTCTTTTGCTGGTGATAGCACATTAGGATAATAATAACGGAGAAAAACAAGGCAGGGGCTATCATTGCTATCAATGCAGACTAATCTTTTCATTTTAAGCCACAGTACAATACAAGAATGGAGAGCTGGATCTAGGACTGCCAGTGCCTACTGATCTGCTCTAGTCACTCCTTCTCCTCAAGCAATGAGGTGTCCCCATTCAGTGCACAAACACCATCAAGGCATCAGAAGAGTGCATACTGCTGACATTTCTTCATCCCCTCCTGATCATCCTGGGGGAAGAAGCAATAAAATATTGAAGGACATGTGAACCCTCTTACTGGGACTTCTGAGTTTCCCTGAACCCAAAAGGCTGCTGACAGAATGAATCTCTGCTAAAGGCATTCCCTATTTCAAATAATCACAGATCTGTCTGAGATCCTTCTTTCTGAACACTCATATTTTCCTCTCACGTACAGAGCTGCTGAGGAATGGAAACAATGCTACTTTTAAGGAGAATGTAATACATGTAAAAGACATAAACACACATCTTTGAATTGTGTTCTTGAAATACCACTATTCTGTGGTATAGTTCAATCTACACAGAATAAAACATTTGACATTCGTGGTTGTTTGAATTTTGAACCAAGAATTTACCTTTTTTTGTTAAATTAAGATTTTTTAAATTGTCTCCTTCTAGTTTTGAAGAAAAGATCTTCTTTTTTTCCCATTGCATGTCTTCAACTCAATTTTATTGACTTAAATAATTTCCCAGTATACTTCTAAGCATGAGGCTAGAATAAGATGAATTTATTATTTACTTTTCCATAGTTCAGGAATTATTCATTACATGCAGTCTTAATCTGTAAATCCCACAGTTCACAACTGAAATCAGGACCAAATTTTATTAAACATGGTGTGGGTTTTAAAGCAGTCTCTGCTTGGAAGAAATTGTCATTCTGATGGATAAGAATTAAGAGTTAACCTCCAGATAAGGTCATCTAGCCTGAGCAGAGGTAGCATGTTGCTGAAGTCCTGGTGTTTTTGTGGCAGCAGATTGCTTTTATTTACAAGACAATTCTTTCTGTTTTAAAGGCCAGTCTGAGTCCTTCTAGCTCTGACAAGAATTATTTGCCGTTTTTATAACCCCATATTTTTGTATATAGGAATGCTTCTGCAGTGATTGCGCAGAAAATATAAACTTTAGTGACCTTTGATTTGTGCAGAGGTGCCAAGGTTTAACCCCATTCTTCAACTAAGCCCCACACATCCATTTGCTCACTCGCCCCTGGTGGGATGGGGAAGAAAATCAGGAAGGTAACAGTGAGACAACTCATGGGTTGAAATGAATCAGTAGGGAATAATAGGGAAAGCAAAAGCTGCACATGCAAGAAAAGGAAAGCAAAATAAGGAATTCATTCACTACATCCCATCAACAGGCATGTGTTCAGCCATCTCCAGGAAAACAGGACTCCATCATGTGTAACACTTACTTGGGAAGACAAATGCTTCAACTTGAATATCCTCCCTTCTCTCTTTTCCCCCCAGCTTTATATGCTGAACAAGGCATCATTTGGTACGGAATATCCCTTTGACCAGTTGAGGTCAGCTTTCCCACTGGTGAGGTGGTGTGAGAAGCAGAAAAGGCCTTGACTCTGTGTAAACACTGCTTGGCAACAACTAAAATGTCAGTATGTTATCAGCATTCTTCTCATCCTAAATCCAAACCACAGTATTATACCAGCTACTAGGAAGATGATTAACTCTAGCTCAGATGACACCGGGACAAGAGTTCTTTCTAGAATGAAGTGATATTGTTCCTCTGGCATGCTATAGAATTGTAGTATAACAACTCTTAACATTCTATAATACACCAAACCGTATTTAACATTCAGATATCTTTTATTGTCTAACAAACTCTGTGACACTGAAAATTAAAATAACTTTCACAGTGATAGTTTGCCTATTATTATTATTAATTACTATTTTATTTCTTTATTATTTCACAAAATTCATAATGGCTCATTGCACCACTGCAGACAGTTTTACTACCAAAGGTGCCTGCTTGTCTGTTTCTTGTATTCTGTTAAATATTTCTTATTCCTTTAGACTGCACTACAAGGACCATTTCACTGTCCCCTTTGGCTTCTGCATCTTGCCTCCAGCGTGAACAGACAGGTAATAACCATTCAGCAGGGCCATTACCTCTTCTAAAGACTATTATCAAAATGGTCATTATACATAATGGAGATTATTACAGGCAGCTTGAGAGATTTTTTAGATACATCTCTACAGTAATAGGTGGCCCTTTTTAGCCTTACACATTGGTGGGAATAATAATACTAGGACACAAAACACACGGCAAATGTTGCTTTTTATCAAAACTTTTTTAGCTTTTAATGTCTTTCCAGGATCGATTTCTGGATTAAAATTATATTTATCCAACATCTGTGAACACTACCTGTTGATAAGTATATCAAGATATAAGTGCAACAATGAAGAATTACAATTTTAAAAGGTGGGCAAGGTATATTTTCTTCCTTATAAGACACAAAGTTATGAATAAAAAAGAAATAATATAATATAGTCGGTTTACAGGCAGGTATATGTTTTACAAGACAGTTAGACCCCAATTCTTAAAGAATCTCAACCTGTTCCCCTACGGAAAAAGAGATCATATGAAATCCCTACTTGTTTTTTTTACATCAATATTTGTTTTCCAATTTATGATATTTCTTTTTCACTTTAAGTTTGGAAAGCAAAATTTTGGCTAATCCAAGAAATATCTCCAGGGGAGCTGAGCCTAAATCTTGAAGAGGTGTGCCTTTTCACCCTGCTTCAACAACTTTCCCATTCCATTCAGAGCACTTACAAAATATTGTTTGCAGCCCTACTTCTGCACTGATCTGGCATACTGCAAAGAGAAATGCCAAACAAACTAAAGTACATTTCCATCATGGGTTTGGCACAACTGATTTTAAAGAATGTTGTCTGGAGGAGCTGGCTGGATAGCGAGGGGGTGAATCTTTTTTCCAGTTTATTCATGACTCTCACCCGGAGGAGACTGGCATTATTTATACACATCCTTTGAAATTTTCTATGTTAAGAGGCACAGTTCCAGTGTGCCAGATTTACTGGTAACTGTGTCTCTCTTCCCCTGAATTCTATCCTGTCCTCAAATCACAGTTCAAAGCAACCCTCTTCTAATAAAAGCTGAGTGGATATGGGATTATTATGAGTATTGTCCTTGTCTTGATTATCTCTGTTACATGTTGATTATATACCTTGCTTCTTAAAGAACATTCTCTTTTTCTTTTGCGATATATACTCTGGCTACTGTGTTTGTAGTAATGGCACTTACCATTCGAAGAAAATCAGAAACAACCTCCTTACCTAGTCCTTTACCTTCCTTACTCTGCAGTGCAGTTCCTTAATCTCCTTTGTTTCGTTTTGTTGCAGCTATATGGGTATCTCTCAAACACATTTTATTTCTCATCACACAGTTTTTGCTGAAGTGATGCATCGTTCCCTGTCACATTGTTTCTTTCTGACACAGTCTTGACTAGCAGGAGAGTGCTGACCTTCAAAATGCATGTGAACAGGCAGTGCAGAAGGAACTCAGGCAATAACAACTGCAACCAAAAGGTGATCAGAAGAGAGATTCTGCCCTGAAATATGTTTTCCAGAAACCTGCTTAATGATAGAGGCATTTTTGCACCCCTTAATCTTTAATCCCAATCCATTATCCTCCAGTAGCCTTTTACAGGAAAAAAATTATGAGAATTTAAATGTGTCCACAGCTTGCAGAGGGGCAGAAACAAGGACACCTGACATAACTTTTACTTTTGTGGCTTTTTTAGTGCACGTGAATATGAACAAGATCCTTCTGAGCAATGACAACATCTACGCCTTCTTGTGGCGCACCTGTTACAGAGAGGCCCTTAAGCATTCTCATCTTGTGGTTTTCAACAATTCTTCCTTTCTCTTCTCAGCTGTCTTGCAGACATTAAACACATGACTATTGTTGTGTATCCAGCCCTCATGGCCTTCAGAATGCAGGCATCCAGGAGCTCTTTTTCTATACTAGAATCTCACCATTTGTGGCATCAAGCCTTGTGTTACCCAGGACTTTTGATGTTAGTAAGTCACTGTGCTGAGTGAGAGCAATGGACCAAAAAGAGCTGTTTGGCTCAAAACACCACTGGAAATAGAAGTCTAAAGATAAACATAATTAGAAAACATATCTGCTTTGGGACTGGTTGCTTTAAATAACCTGAATCTGTGATTCCCCAGACAAGATTATAGCATGTGCCAAGAATAATGTTTCAATCAAAATTATTGGTTGTGATTTCTCCCAGTATATGTAGGTGTTAGATATGACAGATTCTGGACCTCATTCATAACTGGTACTGAGGAACTCTTCCTGCAAGAGAGCAATGGCATAAAACTTATGTAAAATTCAGCTGGGCTGTCTCTAAGAGCTGTTCCTTATAGGTACAGGCAATTAGGTTGCTGTGGCAGACTGGAAGTCTTATACTCCCCCTGTCACGCAACACCTATTGTCATTAACAAGGGCTTGGTCAGAGTCTGTGATTTCTGTCAAGAGAAAAAAATATCTGTCAAGAACTATTAATCCCTGCATTAATTAAGATTACCTGAGAGGGACTGCCACACTTAAAATCACAGCCAGAAACTAGTCGTGTTACTGTTGTGTTACCTTCGTTACCTCATTTGCAGCAGCAAAATTGGTGGGTAGAACAGGTGCCATGGTAAGAGGTTTCTTGATAACTTTAACATTTGCGAGACCTTTTCTTGAGGGGTTTCACTACATGAAATCTAGGAATTGTCGCATCACTTAACCAGTGGCTTGTAGATTATTTGAAATAGAGATGCGAAATGTACGGTGGGAGGGGAATTTAACTAGAAATAAGATTCTTATTATTTCAAACCTTAGCTATTCAATCAATTTGTCAGTTTGGGTCTGAAGGAAAAAAGGCATTTAACTGGCAGAACAGCCAAGCCTCACTGCCCCTTACATAGCAGCTAAGTTAGGAGCTGTAAATGCTCAGCAGTATGTGAATTAGTTTGCAGCATCCTTTGACTCTGATGGAAAAAAAGGGGGGGGTGGGGGGTGGGGAGGGAAAGAGAGAGAGAGAAAGCCTGCCAGCTATTTGTGAAGTAAATGTTCCCATTTCTTTTAAAATACAATAGCGAGTGTAATTTTGTCACATGCATCTGTTGCTATCACCTCTCACTTTGTGCTGAAGTGCTCACCAGAGCATTTACAGAAGTGATTCTTCCTCCCACCCCTGACATCTGCCACCAAAAATGCTGCATTATTCATCAGCGTGCTAATGGCAGGTGATGAGATCTTTTCACGCTACATCCCTCTCAGTAGGTGTTTATTACTCTGTTCACCAGCAGCCCTGCTATTACTGAGGGGCCAGAAGAACTCTACATACTCGCTTGACAGGTAATGGGAAACGTGCTCTGCTCACTTGACTCACAAGTGCAGATGAAGGTTATTACTAGGGCAGCTGCAATATCATGGGTGCAAAGATGACGGTCACTTTAAGTGAACAGCTTAATTCTGGAAATCCATACAAATCATGTCAGCACTGTGATAATCCATCTTCTTTACCTTCTATCATTTCAGCAGTCATCACGCTGTAATAATTTTCTCCTGGTTCACCTGTGGTCTCTATGAATAACAGAGTGGGGGGAAAAAAAAAGAAGGAAAAGAAGATGAGTTTGGCTTAGTGTCTGATAATGACACTGGTGAGGAATTTATCTCTGTCTAGTAAGCAAAATGCTGTCTTGGGTGTGTGTGTGTACATGCGTGTGTGCATGCACATGAAAGTTTGTATCTTGAGGAAGGAAGAACCTTGCAACCGGCAGTGAATGTGTGTGTTTAATTTTAAAAAATAACTTGACAAGAAAGGCAAATCTCTATTGGTTTATTTGACACCTTGTGACAAAAATTACAGAACATAAACATGCCAGAACATAAAGGAAATTGAAGGAGTGGAAATTATTTTTAATCCAGAGAACTCAGTTCACTAACAAGAATTCCCTGGTTGTCTTCCTTCTAAGTTTCTCACTTAGACACATTACACCACCCGGAGCAATCCATAAAAAACCTCACCCCACACCAGGAATAGGCAGACATTTTTTTAATTCAAAGGTACAGACTTAATCTCATGTAAGAGGTAGAACTTCCCGAACCTAATATTTCCTTTTCTAAAACAAAGAGTGTGCTGAGTCTGCAGAATTCTCTCAAGTTCCTTGAAATTAATGATGTGGTAAGGTGCTATGTTTTTTGGAATGTATCCTCCCAAAAATGAAAGCTAGGGAGATTTTAAGACAAGCAAAACTGGCTGCAGTTTTACATGTGCTACAACTGCCGAGCTGCACCTGTTTCCCTGTTAGTACAGCCTATAATAATTAAATCCTAAACTGTGAACGAATGAAATTTTTCTTATCATCAGACTTTTGTAATTAAACTCTTGTTTCTTATTTTTATGCAATAACTTCAGAGTTTTTTGTTATACCTAACAAAATAAAAATGCTTTTTAGCAGGGGGATCTAAAGGTAGACAAAAAAATCCATCATCTCAGATATCTATTGTATTTTCTGTCCCTCTGTTATTAGCAAGCACATTTATTTTTATCTATTGTGCTTCTATACCAGTCCAACCTATCAGACTTTTAGATGGGCACTGTCAAATAAAATATACATTGTTTGCAAATTAAAAAGTATCACATTCTAGAGTTAGAAAGGAAAATAGATGTAAATGACAAGACTTGTCCAAGCCATTAATAGTTAACTACACAACTAACTGGGATGGCGAGAGAATAGAGGAGTCTCAGGACAGAGAAAATCTCCTGTGTGGGTTTGCTTGCACCTGTGAGCAAGGGGTGATTTGTGTTGGGGTGGGAAGATGGTGAGTGGATGTGTAAATTTGTGGAGTTACAGCTGCGAAGTGTTAATCCTTGCCTGGGTTTTAGGCAGGAAAAACAGAGACCACTCTGGAAATACAAAACATCTTCAGTGAAAAGAACTAGTCTGCCTTATTTACTAAAATGCTGATTTCACTAAGAGATTGCTCCTCATTCCAGTGGCAGTAAAAACCTAACCTCAGCTTATTACTGTTTGTAATTTGTCTGTTTCAATATATGAATTTATTTCAATGTAGATTTAGATAAAGGTGTTAGTGAGATGGTAACAGACAGAGTAAGGAAGAGATATAATTCTCCTAATATTTAATAATAATTCAGCTCGTAACAAGATGACAACACGGATGTATTTGCTATAATTGGAAATGATTAATTTATTTGATTTTTATATGATCAAAATGCCATCAGAAGAAATTTCTGTGTGCAAGAAGAAGACAATGTCTCATGGCTTTTTTGTTGTTAAACATATGTCATTTATGGTGATGTCAGCATAGCCATCGAAATGTAATTGTGATAAAACTGTAAGTTCTTGCTTTGGGCCCAGCAGGTGTTTGAGAGGAGTTACATTTAGGAAGTCACTCTGCTTACCTTTGATATTAATAAAAACCCAGTAAAGATCAGTGTTTTTGCTAGAAAGATGTAGATCACATAATACAGAAGCTGAGAAGGAAATAATAACCTTCTCCTCACCCTAACTTCCTCTTCAAAGTGGAAAAATAACAATTTGGACATGTGAAAGCACTCTACCAGTTTTCTCTAGGCACATATAAATTTTTAAGTTTACCAACAGAGATAAGGAGTAGGACAGCAAAAGGTAAAGAAAACTCTGAAATAATAATTATTATTGTTATTGAGTTATTGAAAATAAAAAAAAGTAGTGACCTACAAAAAGAGACCAAAAAATGTTTCTAATTAATATTAACTTCCATTCAATTTCTACAAGCGAAGGATTGCAGAATCTTTTATCCAGCCTGTTAAAGGTGACATCCAAGATCACAGAGGAAAGTTTGTTGAGAAAATTGTAAGACAGTGAAAATAGAAGGAGAAAGAGAAGAGAGTTTCTTTCATATACAAGTTTTAAACTTGAGGTAGCAGATTAGTTCAGAACAAATTAGTTCAGCATACTAATTTGTACTCCTTTCAGAGGAAGGAAGCAGCCAACATAGTTCTGCAGCTGAACTGTTCTGCTCACTCTCAGTCATCAATGGTTAGGTGAAGAGGACGTGTAACCTGTTTCTATTAATGGGAGTGGGAACATTCCCTTTACAGGAATCTAGCAGAAATTTTAAAGAAAATTATTCTCTAACTGCTTGTTAACTGTAAATGTTTAGAGAAATTTCTGATTGAACTTTTTAGGAAAAGACTTGTGTTTATTACTGTTGTGATTTAATCCTAGCCAGCAACTAAGCTCGACACAGCTGCTTCCTCACTCCTCCCTTCCTGGATGGAGGAGAAAATCAAAATGGTAACTGAGAAAACTTGTGGGTTGAGATAGACAGTTCAATAGATAAAGCGCACAAGCAAAGCAAAACAAGGAATTCATTCACTGCTTTCCATTGGCAGGCAGGTGTTCAACCATCTCCAGGAAAGCAGGGCTCCATCATGTGTGACAGTTATGTGGGAAGAACAAATGACATGACTTGAATGTCCTCCCTTCCTTCTTCTTCCCCCAGCATCATACCATGAACATGATGTCATATGATATGGAATATCCCTTTCATCAGTTGGGGTAAGCTGTCCTGGCTGTGTCCCCTTCCAACAATTTTGCACCCCCCACCTACTCACTGATGGGGTAGTGTGAGAAGCAGAAAAGGCCTTGACTCTGTAAGAACTGCTGAGCAATAACAAAGACATTCCTCTATTATCAACATTGTTTTCAACACAAAATCAAAACTTTGCCCCATACTAACTACTATGAAGAAGGTTAACTCTATCCCAGCTAAAACCAGCACAATTATGATGCACAAAAAAACCCCCAAAATAAAACACAAAACAACTTGAAAATTTGGCATTTTTGATGGTGGAACATTATGAGTTTTGATTTATTTATGTATTTTTTTTTCAAATTAAATATTTTGTATTTAAAACTAATTCTCCACAAATAGAACACAATGCACTGATGTTGTAAAACAATATGCTTATCCATAAAACCCCATGTATTTTTTCTTAATTTCATATGAAATTTTGAATTCTCTTGGGTTTTTTCTTCTTTTCAGAACCCCCCCAAAGCCCAAAAAGTAACAGAAATTTCAATTAAACTGGGCATTTCATTGTTGTTCATCTTAAGTGTTAAGTTGCACTTGTGCATGGCCAGTGGGATATGACCAGGAATAGTTTTTAGCCTAAAAACCACCCTCCTTATTGCCTTGACATCAAGATGTTGCTATGGTCCATGGTGACCATCACTGTAGACTACAGAAGCCACTGAAACATTCACAATTGTTGTTGGGCTAACTATAGTTTGTGTGGCCATTTGAATTGCCCAGAGTTGCTGTGACTTGTGATTTCGCCTATCTATCTGCTTTCTCCAGCTATGTTTGTTGCATGAAGGTGAGTGCACAGGTTAAACCCTAACCAATGGTGTTTTCCCAGCAATTCTTTATCCTTATATACATTTATCTATAACAATGAATTATATAGAAAGTATATTTTTTCAGAAACTGAAACTGATTTTGAAGAGACTTGGTCACAGTGTGTTGACATGAATTCCAAGAATTCTGATGATGAAGGAAGAACTGCAAGCACAGAACAATGAAAACAGAAAGGAACTCATGCAGGAAAATCCCCTTTCCTTGGACAACTAATTTCATGCAGGACAGTTAAAATCTAAGTTTTGAGGCAGAGGAGGACTTGTATTTCTTTTACAAGCTCTAATGCTATACTGTTTCCTTTCAGCTTTACATACTGAATATCTAGATTTCCACTGTTTTACAGTGATTTATGGACTGTTGCATAGCCATGCTGGCAAGTAACATTAAAAAAAAAAAAAAATAGCAGCTAACGATGTAAAGGGAAAATTGAATACATAAGATGAACTATGTAGTTAATAAACTGGGGACTTAGTCGTTGTCAAGTGTGAGTTACATGCAGAATTTTGGAAAAGGAGTCTTTTTGGATTTGCATTGGTGGTATTGTTTTACCTTTGTGGCTTGTTTGATAGGAGTTATTAAACTGGTGGGGTTTGGTTTTTTTTTTGTTTTTTTTTGGTTTTTTTTCTGGAAAACAAACCCTTCTCTTAAAACTAACTCTTAAACTGGAATTTTTTGGGTTGAGAAAAATGACAACGATGCTGATGGCACTGCTCTGGAGGAAAGAGAGCAGCTTTCTCTGTGGCATTGATCTGTACACAGGCTGTCATGTTCACCTTGCCCTGATGTCCTCGGGAGGATGGAGGTACTTTCTTCGTTGGAATGGCAGTCAAGCAAGTTGTTGAGAGATGACAGTCAATAACCATCCACCCTAGATTAAACAAAAAAAGTTGTTACAGACTGTCTGCAAAAGGAAAACAATGTTTTCTCATGAGGTACTTTCCACATTGTGTAGATGCAATGCAACATATGTGCACTTAACTTATGTCCCTACTACAGACAGCTAAGTTGTGTTCATAAATGACTTTGCTCCTTTCTTTGTCTGTTAACACTGAAAACTGTGTCTTTTGAAGCGTTTTCTGAAGAAACATACTAATATTTTAAAGATCAACATGGTTAACTGCTTCTGTACAGCTGTATCTGTAGTTATATGGTTCTTACATTGTTTTGAACCTGGAGAACTTAAATATGTGTTTCTTTCTCCCTTTTCATGTTCTAATTACTTGTATACCAATCTTTCTGCATATATACAGGGACAAGATACTATTACATTGGTTTTCTTTATAATGATATTAGTACAATACATATCACTTAATACTGAAGCCTGAGCTTGACTACTTCTGTATACACCAAGCTTTATCTGTGTCATAACGAGCTCCACTAAATGGGTGGAAGTTGTCACAGTTTATAAGATTAAACATGGATATGACTCTTTGATGGGGTAGGGCCCTTCTGTTTCTCAGTCTGATTCCTCCCAACAGATGGTTTTTAGGCCTGGATGCAGTATAGAATGCCAACAATGCTGTAGACTTCGGCCTGCAACTAAAAACATATTCTTTTGATTTCTTACTGGACCATAAAATATTTCCTTAGCTTATCTGATGATAGCCATGTTATATCTAGTACTTTTAAAAAGAAGCAATGAAAAATGAAGTATTTTCTTAAATTCGTCTTTTTGTCCGTATTTCTACCTTTTTTTTTTATTATTCCTAAACTTTTTTCTGAGATGAGTAAAAGCTCTGGAGGAGCAGGCTCAAAGTGGCTGTCAAGCAGATTTTTTTCCCTAAGTAAAAGGTGCTGACAGACAAAAGAACTGTCATGAAAAATTTATAACCAAATTTCCCTCAACAGAAAAGGGGCAAAACCACCTCACATATTAAATGCCAAATCTTCATGCATATCTGCTCCAGTGATGATTCAATGGCAAAATAACTTTCAAAATGTTTTATGGTCCAAAGGAGCTATAAAGTAGCTACACTTGTCATTTTAGTAGACTAAAATCAGAATTATACTAATATTCAGTGGGGTGACAGCAATATATTATCTTGTCAAGCAGGAGATCTGAGTTTGCAGGAATACATTGTACATTAGAAAGAGAAGCTGTATGAAAGATGCATTTAATTACATAAATAATAATAATGGTAATGATAAACTTTAAAACTAATTTTACACACTAGAATATATATAATAATATGTGGATACACATATTTATATTAATATAAGAATATATATAATCTTTCCGACAAATACCAATGCATATTCTCAGCTAATGTCTCATCTCTTACATACCTTATAGCTCTTACTTGTATAAATGTATTTTTCAGATTAAATTAAACCATAAAATACTTTTCAAATTAAAATAAGCTATAAACTGACAGGCTCAACATTTGACCCAGCATAGAAGGATAAGACTTTGGATGTGCTCATTGGTCTTAGGTTGAGCATGAGTCATTAATGTGTTATGTCAGTAAAAACCAGCTAATCTGATTTAGGATATATCAAACAAGATACTTTCAGTAAAAGTAAAAGTGGTATTAATGTTGTTGTACAAACTGCTGGTGACACCATGTCTAATTTGGTTACTCAGGAAAGTATACTCAAATTGAAATGGGTGCAGAAAAGAACAACTGAGAAGTTCAGGAAACAGGACACATCTCATATCAGAGGACCCCAGACAAGTGTGGGTTAGTAGACCAAGAGAAATAATGATTGCTGTATTTAAAATCATCATTGCATTATCCCTCTGGGAAAAACATTTTATTGGAGATTACTGCTGGTACACAAGGACAATAAGGAATGCAGCAAATAAAGGGCTGCAAACTTACAAAAAAAACCTGAGATTTAAAAATAGCTTTGGCACAGAGGAACACAAAAATCTTTTGGGAAAAATGGCAAATCCTTCAGACTGTCTTGGTAGAGGTCAGTAAATATATGGAGGGACTTTATTGTGGGACTTCCTGTGGAATCTGTCAAGCTTTCTCCAGATCTAACTTCTTGCGGATGATTTAAAAAAAAGGACATAAGAGAAGCCAAGTATTTTAACTGTCACTGGATTATCCTAAAATGGTTGGTGCTTCTAGGTGGAACTTCTTCCCAAATTTTGATTTTCAATTTCTACAAAAATCTAAGGTTCACATCAATGACAATAAAAAAAAGAAATTGTAAGATGAGGACATGCATAAGTATTTTTGCAAACAATAACAAGTAACAATGCTGGTTGCTTATCATAGAATCATAGAATAATTTGGTTGGAAAAAACCATTACGATCATCTAGTCCAACCGTAATCCTAGCATTGTCAAGTTCACCACTAACGTGTGTCCCCAGGTTCCACATCTACATGTCCTCCAGGGATGGTGACTCCACCATTTCCCTGGGCAGCCTGTTCCAATACTTGACAACCCTTTCAGTGAATAATTTTTTCCTAATATCCAACCTAAACCTCCCTTGGCTCAACTTAAGGCCATTGCCTCTTGTGTTGTCACTTGTTATTTGGGAGAAGATACCAACACCCACCTCACTCAATGTCCTTCTTGTAGTGAGGGGCCCAAAACTGAACACAGTACTCAAGGTGTGGCCTCACCAGTGTCGAGTACAGAGGCACAATCACTTCTCTACTCCTGCTGGCCATGCTACTTCTGATACAGGCCAGGATATGGTTGGCTTTCTTGGCCACCTGTGCACACTGCTGGCTCATGTTCAGTCGGCTGTCTGTCAGTACCCCTAGGTCCTTTTCTGCCTGGCAGCTTTCCAGCCACTCCTCCCCACGCCTGTAGTGCTGCATGGGGTTGTTGTGACCCAAGTGCAGGACCCAGCACTTGGCCTTGCTAAACCTCATGCAATTGGCCCCGGCCCACTGATGCAGTCTGTCCAGATCCCGTTGCAGAGCCTTCCTACCTCAAGGAGATCAACACTCCCACCCAGCTTGTTGTCATCTGCAAACTTACTGAGGGTACCTTCAGCCCCCTCATCCAGATATTAAACAGAGCTGGCCCCAAAACTGAGTCCTGGGAAACACCACTTGTGACCGGCTGCCAGATGGATTTAGTTCCATTCACAACAAGTCTCTGGGCTTGGCCATGCAGCCAGTTTTTTACCCAGTGAAGAGTACACCTGTCTAAGCCTTGAGCTACCAGCTACTCTAGGAGAATGCTGTGGGAGACAGTGTCAAAGGTGTTGCTGAAGTCTGGGTAGACAACATCCACAGCCTCCAGTCTTCTGGGACCTCCCCTGTTAACCAGGACTGCTGATAAATGGTGGAGAGTGGCTTGGCAAGTTCCTCCGCCAGCTCCCTCAGTACTCTTGGATGGATCCCATCTAGCCTCATAAACTTGTGAGTGTTCAGGTAGTGTAGCAGGTCATAAACAGCTTCCTACTGAATTATAGGGGGTTTATTTTGTTTTCCATCCCAGTCTTCCAGCTCAGGGGACTGAATACCCTGAGGACAACTGGTCTGGCTATTAAAGAGTGAGGCAAAAAAGGCATTAAGTACCTCATCCTTTTCCACATCCTTCGTGACAATGTTCCCCTCTGAATCCAATAAAGGATGGAGATTCTCCTTGCCTCTCTTTCTGTTGTTAATGTATTTGTAAAAACACTTTTTGTTATCTCTCACAACAGCGGCCAGATTGAGTTCTAGATGGGCTTTTGCACTTCTAATTTTCTCTCTGTATAACCTAATGAGATCCCCGTAGTCTTCTTGAGTTTCCTGCCTCTTCTTCCAGAGATGGTAAACTCTCCTTTTTTTCCTGAGTTGCAGCAAGAGCTGTTCAGCCAGGCCAGTCATTTTCCCTGCCAGTTCATCTTGTGGCACATGAGGACAGCCTGCTCCTGCACCTTTAAGACTTTCTTCTTGAAGAATGGACAGGCTTCCTGGACTCTTTTGCCCTTCAGGACTGTCTCCCAAGGGACTCTCTCAACCAGTGTCCTGAACAAGCCAAAGTTTACCCTCTGGAAATCCATGGTAGTAGTCTTGCTAATCCCCCTCCTTATTTTACCAACTTGTGTTAATGTCCCTTGGTAAGTCATGCCTTAAAGGAAATAGACTTATGTAAACAATGAAATATCTATTTGAAGGTCTTGATTCCATAAACATTATGTACAAATTCTTTCAGTAAGCTTGCAGGTGGACTTCTACAGGCACTGGATTTTGTTTTTCTTGTGATTTAATTACTGCAAATTGCAATGACATTAGTGTTTTGTAAAGATCCTTGGAAAAGAACAGTTTTAGAGAAAAATATTCAGTTTTATTTTTTAACTTAAAAGATTTATTCAGCTTACAATAACAAAAAATAAAGTCAGTGATGAAAGTATTTTTGCAATAAATATTCGAACTGTCAGCTCTAACATAGAAAAAAATGCCACGGCTCACTCTAATAATTATTTTTTCTGTATTTTTTAAAGAAACTTTTCAACATTGATATATTGTTGCAGAAGACTTTATAGGATAAGAAGGAACATTTTGTAGCAGGAAAATATTCCCATGGTTAAATTTCCTGCAGCTTTAAAAGTGCTTTAACTGGCTAAGGAAGAGCAACAGTGAAATTGTTACATATAAAATTCTGTCAACGGTGTTAACTACACCCATCCCCCGTCCCCAAAAAATCGGAGAAAAATATCTGATACTAATCTCTTCCAGACATTTAAACTTCAGATCTTATTCATAATAAGTTGTAGGTAATGAGAGGAAAGGATCATCTTAAGTTTAGATTATTCCTTCAACAGGATTATTAAGCACTAATTGCCGCATGTGATATTAGGTTTTAGGCAGGAAGCACCAATCTTATTGAAGATTTCTATCCCATTATGTAACATGACAAGAAAACATTAAAACTTTCTAAAACTGCTTGTTTCCTTCTTGCCTCCGTTTGATCATATGTAACAACTTCTGTGAATTATCCCAAAGGAAGACACATACATTTTCTGTTTCCTGTCTTTAGATTATAAAACCAGTTTTCTTTCTTCTTAGGATGCAGTAGTACATGAAACACAATCAGTGTTTGACTGAATACGGTAGTTATTCCCTCTCCAACAGAAAATAAAATCCAAGAGAGAATCCTCTCATAAAGTAGAAAACAAAATAAGGGAGGGAATGAATGGCTGCATTTTTATTTGTATACATCAACCTACTTACTTATACATCCATAATGTAGTTCTGGATGCCCTGTCTACTTGTTAGCTTACTGGTTTCTTGTAGGTATTGTAAAAGTTGGGTTTCTTCAGGGCATATTGAATTTTGAAGAGGCCACTGGCTTTGCTGATCAGCTAAAAAGAGCATTGCACGTGAAAAGGAGGACTGTACAAAAGCATAGTTAAGCTTACAGAAGAAAAATATCAGCATGTCAAGGCTGACAATTCTGTGGAAAAGGCACAAAAAATATGTTTATTTAATAGAAAACTTACCATACTGTTCACATAGACAGTTGTACTATTTTAAAATAAAATGTTTTTGAATTTGAAAGTTTGAAGACGGAAAGTTGGTTAGAGTTTCCTCAAGGGGGAAAAAGGCCTTTGCTTTATTCCTGGACAATATTCTGTATTAAAGTAAAATGAAAAATAGGTTAAGGTGTCTTTATATGCAAACATCTCCTATTGATTTAAAAATCCAGACTGGCAAAATACGGAGTAGATATTTAAAATGTGCATAGTGCATGAAATTGCCTCACATTATGGGTAATGCATGCCTTGTAGCAATTATGTCACTTATGCTTACACTAATTAAGTGTTGATGTGTGAGCACTAAGTTGCAATGATGTTGTTAACTAATGTACATAAATATTCCCTTTAAACTGTAATTGCACTTTGCCACAACTTAAAAGAAGATATGCTCAACTGGAAATACACAGTTCTGTTATCTTAAGGAACGGATGACAAACTTCAGATTGTCAGTAAATACAGTGCTTGAGCTCTATATTTTAACTTAAAGAGGAAAAAAACCCCTTTTGTCATGGAGTTTACAATATACAATCCTGCCAGAAAAATTTCTGTTATCTATTTAAAAGGACAGCAGTGATGTGCAGGTTAAAACCATTCAGCCCACAAAGGCTGAATATCCCAAACCTGAAGGATACAATACTGTGACTTAATTCACAATTTATGTGAAGTAGACATTAATTACACTGCATTTCTGTCAAAAGAACAGAGCTGCTCTTGGGAAAATTTGTAGTGTTCTACCCATTTGATGAAAGCAAGATTTATAATGGCCTAAAGTTAATGTCATTTCACTTTTAACACTAGAAAGTCAGTCTCTCTTCTAAAACTGAGGTGGAGGAAGGTTCAGAAGCATGTGTTGTCCCAAATTCTCTTTTTAACAAGTGCAAATGCAGTGCCATGAAACCACAGAGCAATGCTGTCCTAGGAGACACATCACAAGTCGTTGCATGCCTGATAATAACCATTTTTTGGAAAAGATTAGGTAATATTTTAAAAAATATCAGAGCTAAAAACAAACAAGAACTAGGATTCTTTATTGTGTAGGCAACAACATATATTGACTTGCACTAAGAAGAAAATGAGCAGAGAAAGCAATGTTATAGGCAGTGCCAGCTGGTGCAAAAACTGCTACCCAATAAACCTCATTTATATTGTGAAAACCAACACTGCTCGTTAAAAAAACAAGATGATTGTATGTTAAGTGCTGGGAACTATATAAAATTCAACCTCTGTCTTCAGTAAAGAGCTTCAGATAGGGCTTGTTCTACTTCAGTTCAAAAAAACTTCTACAGTTATTTACTGTGTCTCACAGTATCCTGGACAAAATGTTCAGCACACACCTAGACAAGTTCATAGTATGTTGGGTGAGCAATTGGCTGATGGGTTGGGCTTAAAAGTTATAGTAAATGGGATTACTTCAGGCTGATGGCCTGAGTCATCAGAGGGGTACTCCAGGGCTCAATTTTAAGGCCAGTGTTCTTCAATGTTTTTATTAATGATCTGGACACAGGAATAAAATGTATATTAAGTTTGATGATGATACTAAACTGTGGACTCCCCTGAGGGCAGAGGAGCCTTACAGAGAGATCTGAACAGACTAGAGAGCTGGGCAATCACCAACCACATGAAATTTAACAAGAACAAGTATAGGATTTTTTACCTGGCATGAGGTAATCCCGATTATATGTACAAATTTGTCCATAAGAGGCTGGAGAACAGACATGTGGAAAGAGATCCGGGGATTTGGGTTGATGGCAAGCTGAACAACAGTTCAGCCAAAAGGGCCAACCATAGACTGCTGTGCACCAAACTCATCACCTGCTGGTCAATGTAGGTGATTGTCCCACTCTACACTGCACTGGTGTAACCCTCCCTCGACCACTGTGAGCAATTGTGGGCGTCTCAGTATAGGAATGACATCAAACTATTTGAGTGTGTCCAGAGGAGGGTGACCAAGATGGTGAAAGGTCTTGAGGGCAAGACTTATGAGAAGTGACTGATATCACTTGGCTTGTTCAGCTTGGAGAAGGATGAGAGATGAGCTTACTGCAGCCTACAACTTCCTCACAGGGGATAGCTCCGGGGGAGGTGCGGATCTCCTCTCTTTGGTGAGCATACACTGGACATGAGGAAATGGAATGAAGCTGCATCAAGGGAAGCTCAGATTGGACATTAGGAAAAGATTCTTCACTTAGACAGTGGCAGATTATTGAATAGGCTTCTCAGGGAAATGGACATGGCACCAAGCCTGTCTGAGTTCAAGAAACATCTGGACAACCCTCTTAGTCATATAGTCTAGTTTTAGCTAGAGGAGCAGGTAGATGTACTTGATGATTCTTATGGGTAACTTCCAACCTGAGATGTCTATGATCCTATGATTAGGAAGATAGATTTCCAAAGACTAGGACTAAGTGTTTTCCTGCAGTTGTGATTTGCAGCCCACACCAAAATTCTGATAAAACCTCATAGGTTTTGACTGAAGTAACAACTATGTAGTTTTATAATTTCACAATGGAATTTCTGGAGACAAAACAGAAAAACAGTGAGCACACAACTTTTTCAATCAAAAATTTGTTGTTTACCACAATACAGCTTCATAGCAACCTTCAAGAGACTTTATTATGCCAGTGCACAGAGGAAGAAAAAAATTGGAAATTTTGAAACTTGTCATCAAATAAAATTGTTGTCTTATAACCAGCTCTAATAATAGCTAAGAATAGCCTTCTCTCCAAAACCAGAGAATATGAAATAGAATGACTCATCCTCAAAAGAGGCTAACTGACATCATTGATGCAGTTTAGAATGCAATTTATACATAAAGACCTTCAACAGTTGTATGATCAAATGTATTAGTTCAGTTAAGTGTATCTATAATGCAGATATGTTGACAGAGGACAATACATGGACTCCTTCAGATTGCAATTTTTTTACGTCCACAGCAGATAAAACGTTGAAGTCAAGAGACAAGCCAGCACAAGTTTTAAATCCATCAGGGATATCATGTCCCCAGTGGCTTGTGGGAATATGTTTTAAAGCTCATAGTATATGCATAACAACTAAAAGCCTATTCTCCCAGGAATTTAAACCTACTGTGAGATATATTTGGAGGACCATAAAGAACAAAAAATCTGTTTTACCAAGAGAAGCAATGCTAGCTTACAAAACGCCCATAAATTACTTGAAAATATTATAATAATTCACAATAAGAAAATCTTGAAGGCTCTAAAGAAAAGCAAACAGAACTTAACGTACTCCTGCTATTTCAATCTACATTAGTCAGGACTCTGTTCTTGGTCAGAAACTGAACTTTTAAACTTACTGAGTTTTTCAGGCCTGGGTAACTTGAATATTGCCTCTAGCATTGTTGATAAAACTTAACACTAAACATATTCTAAAAGCAACTAACAAGCCTAAAAAAATCCACCCGATCTTTACCAATAAAGTAAAATTATTTCTGCAGTTTGAGTTTTGATGAATCATCACATTCAGTCCTGATTCATTGAGAGCAGATTTTACAGTGTTGGAAAGCTCAATTATTCTGATAGATTGCAAATATTTGCAGTAACTTGAAAATGGATTAAGACAAAATCTCTTTTCCTGTAGGAAGAGAGCAGCCAACATGGGACAGAATGAATCTGAGTACCCACAGGAAATAAACTTCATAATGTAACATACTTCAGCTCCAAAACCACGCGCACCTCGACCTGCAACTCAGTGCAATATTTCCTTTTCATGAATGCTTGATGTATTTCTGTAGCATGATGGATTTGGTTTCAACTGTAGACCAATGTGAGTGTCAGAATGTCTACTGTTGTTAGTGGTATATCTTGGATCACAGCAAATGCCACAAAAAGATGACTCAACTCATGAAGCTGTCCTATCCGCATGAGATACAAACTGCAAAATATTGACCACTTTCTCTGCCCCTGTCAAATAAGCTTGTCAGACATAATGGCATTTATGTTCAGACTCTGTAACCTCATGTAAACTGGACTGGTTGGATTGGAAGTATCCCAATGAGTGCAGTGTGGACCTATCGTTTGACTTTTTGTCCTTAGGTGACTTGAAGCCCTTTGCTAGGCTGCTTCCCAAATCTTTTAGGGTCCTCATGCACTCAACCAGGCCTCAGAGTAGCCCTAGAACCTCAGGCCATTTCAAATCTCTCCAGTGCCCCATGTCTCTGTTCCAGCTGCTTCTCCTACATCATTCCCTTTGGGCTGTCCATGAGGAGGGAGAAGGTCCTTAACATCATCTATTCCTATTGAGCTCAGCTGGCTTTCTCACACCTTCTTCCTGTTGCAAGACAATATGCCATAAAGGAGGGAAACGGAGGTCATACCTATTAATAATGCAATGGGAACCTCGAGTGCCTCCTGGGTTTCAGAAGCCACCAGCTTACTGCCAGGCAGGGTACTGGTGTTGTACAGAGGGTATATATTTTGCATACATATAGGAATACTTATATTGCATCCTTACTTTTGTTATACATTTCATAAAACAGATGTTGGGATTCTGCTGTGCTTACAAGGCTCCTTCAAGTTATGTGTGGTGTGCAAAGAGCAAGAAACATTAATGTGCTTTTTGCTTCTTATTTTGAAGTTTATCTGCTTCTCTTTCACAATGGTTTGGGCTAATAAAAAAAATGAAGTTACTTTTTAATTCAGATTTTTTTCCTTTTACTTCCTTATCTCTTCCAAAGACTTTAGTGAGTGTTTAGATATGAAATAATGGAAGAAGTAAAGGTCTGTCATGTTGGGATAAAGTATTAAGTAAGCCTCTGAAAACTCAGCAAGATCCAAGGTCACAAGACTTTGCCTCTAAACAGGCACTGATCATGAATAAAGAATTTAGTAGCAGCTGGTAAAGACATCTGGGAGGGTTATATGGTTTTGAATGACGAAGAGTTATCTTTGAAAATTTCTAACCATTGAAAGTTTCAGAAATAAGAAAGCAGTAAATATTGAAGTACCATAAAGCAGTGGGCAAAACATCCTTTGCTGATTCCAGAGAAAAGCAATGGGAAGGATCTTCATGATTACAGGAAGAGATAGCTTTTCTGATATAGCTACACGTGGGCCACTTAAGTATGTATCGGTTCAATGTCTTTTTGCTTTTTCAGTGAGAATTCAATTAAAGCCTGAAAACAAGTATTGGAAACTCCAGGCCCAAAAAAATTTTTGGGGTAGAGAGGAGAAAGAAAAATTATATATGTAGACCACGAGTTTCTTCTTATCCATATTGGCAGTTCTTACAATTCTGTAGACTGTGCACTTTTTTTCCTGTTTTCTTGAGATTTTTAAATTCATATATGAAAGTAGCTTGGTAGTTTAATTTTGGAGAAGGCATTCTTGTCTTCTTTTTTACCTTCTGGTTCTCATGGTGAGACATAGTAGACTAACCAACACTTTTGTGGCCTTTCAATTTTGGTGTTGCATTTCTTTGGTTTCGGTTTGAATAATCTGGCCAGATTATATTGTGATTCCTGTTTTCTATTCTGTATGTCACACCTGTTCTTTCTTTTCTGAGCAAGTATACAATAACACTCTCTTTTCAGATTGTCATGTTGGATTACAGCAGGATGACAATGACAATATTCCACACAAATATTAAAGCCTCTCAATCTACTTTGTCTTCTCTCACTCTTTTCCTCATGTTCCATCTCTTTCTTTGTTCAGAAAGGGAGTGAATGAGTTTTGAGGGGTCATAAAGGCAGATCCAGTAACATCAGTGAAACATCAGCCATAGCTGTTTTCACCAGCAAAATCATGATGTTTGAACTTTCTATATACTACCAGAGTGTTGGAAACCTAGTAGTGTGAAAAATTACCATCTTGGGCAGAAAACCAAGTTACTCATTATCTAAAATCAAAATAAAATTATATTTTACTTGGCCATTAAAAGCAACTTCTGATAACTTTTTTGTAAGTGAGTAGAATTTTAAACACTCAATGCTAAAATCTGAGAGATGTTTTTGGGCAAATTACAAAGGACTCATCTCTCAAAGGTACATCGAGTGAATTTGAGGTCAACCTTCTGTTCATTGGCTGTTGCATCAGGATACAGTTCCTGACTTCACTGCAGGCAAAACTCACTTTAGATTTTCAAGGAGTCAAAAATCTAGTCCACTTCCTGCAGTGATGAAGAACGGTCTGTTAAATACTTGGTTACCTCTTCAACTAGTTGGTCACTGGACACAGTAGCTTCAGTGCTGCTCAATACCTGGAAAAAGAGTTTACGTCAAAACGAAAGTATGGTACCAGAGGTAGGTACAGTGTCACATCCTTTTGACTTCTTCTTTAAAGGACTAAGAGCTGTGAAAGCACAATAGTTACTCCTTGTGTTGGGTTTGTGTGTGGGGGGGGGGCCGTTTTTGGTAGTGGGGGAAGGGGCTATCTTGTGAGAAACTTCTCCCTTGTGAGAATCACACCAGGCTCCAAGGCATACCCACCCAGCCCAGGCTGAGTCAGTTATCAAAGGAGAAACACCTCTATGAATCCGTATTTGTGAGGGGAAGGGTTGTCTTGAAAAGAAGAAGGTGAAGAGAACCTGGAAGAGAGGCCATTGACTTAAACAAAAGACAACCATCAGCCTAAACAAAGAGATCTTTATTGCCAGGAGAAAGGAGGAGGAAGGGGAGGACAGAGAACCTCAGACACTCAGTTCAACTGCATGGAGTAGGAGAAGACAAAAGAGATCCCCTGCAGCCCATGGAGGTTCAACAATGGAGAAGAGACCATGTGTAGGCCATGGAAGACTCCAGGCTAGAACAGAAAGCTGACCCTGAGGGCAGATGTGACTGAATTGAGACCCTGAGAGTCACTCAAAGCCAGAGTGGGAGTGGACCCCTATAGCTGGGGAGGGAGAGAAGGTGCACGGAACTGGAGACCTCTCTGCAGCCCAAGGACATCCTCATGCTGGAGCCGGGAGCTGAGCCCGAAGAGGTCCATGATTCCACAGGAAACTCGTGTTGAAACAATTTATTCCTGAACTTTAATGCTGGGAAGAGTGGCAGAGGTGAACTGACTGAACCACCATTCCCTGTCCCCTGTGCTGCTGGCAGGGAGAAGGTAGAGAAATTTGGAGCAAAGTCATTTGAGCCCAGGAAGAAGGGACTGGTGGGGGAGGTGTTGTAAGATGTGGTTGTTATGTCTCACTGTGCTGTTCAGGTGATTGGTAATGAATTAAATGGATTTTTCTTCCCCAAGTTTGAGTCTATTTTGCCTGTGACCATAACTGGTGAGTGATTTGTCCCTGTCCTCATTCTAATCTGAGCCTCTTTGTTGCGTCTCCCCTCCCATCTCACTGGGTGGGGGGAGTGAGTGCAGGACCATATGGTCTTACATGTGGGTTAAATCAGCACACTCCTTGATGTTACTAACGTTTCTATGCCTTTCCTGTTTTTCTCTTAATTAGAAATACAAAGTAAAGCAATGAATTCTTTGCTGTACTTTCAGAAGAGGCTCTATCTATGCTGTCTTTTTCTTCTGTTGTAGTCTTGGCTGTCGTTTTCCCCTGAAGGTATTTATTTTAATATCCTACTTTGTGGCTTTTATCATTCATTGTTTTTGACATAAAACTGTGCTCGGCTGA